>CAXKWD010000005.1:54243479-54858660 GCA_964059195.1 Ectobius pallidus | reverse complement strand
ATTATTTTTTATATTAGTACAGAACTGATAAAACTATGACGTTAAACTTTATTTCTTTTACCATAAATCTTACTATTTTATTATTATTATGCAAGACAACAAACTTATTTCTTTTATCATCAATCTTAATATTTTATTTTTCTATTGTTGCAGAATATAAGTCCAATGAGTGTGGATACCATGCGGACATCATCCGTCCAGCCAACCACCAGCCATCCTAGGCATTCAGGTCAACATTTACAGGTATGTTATTATTATGATTATTGTACAAGCCATCAAACTTATTTCTTTTATCATAAAACGTAATATGCTTTTTATATTAGTAGGCTACAGATCAGATAAAAACCAACATTAAACTTAATTTTTTTCTGATAAATCTTAATATTTTATTTTTTATTGGTCATACCATCAAACTTATTTCTTTTATCATAGAACTTAATATGCTTTTTTATATTAGTACAAAGTGGATAAAATCAAGATATTAAACTCATAAATCTTAATATTTTATATTTCTTTGTTATATATGCGTTTATAGGTATGCTATTATTATCATTATTGTACATGCCGTCAAACTTATTTCTTTTATGATAAAACTTAATATTATTTTTTATATTGGTACAGAACGGCTAAAATCAAGACATTAAACTTTATTTCTTTTACCATAAATCTTAATATTTTATATTTCTTTGTTATATATACGTTTATAGGTATGTTATTATTATTATGATTATTGTGCAAACCATCAAACTTATTTTTTATCACAGTACAAGACATAAAACGTAATATTATTTTTTATATTAGTACAGAACTGATAAAACTATGACGTTAAACTTTATTTCTTTTACCATAAATCTTACTATTTTATTATTATTATGCAAGACAACAAACTTATTTCTTTTATCATCAATCTTAATATTTTATTTTTCTATTGATGCAGAATATAAGTCCAATGAGTGTGGATACCATGCGGACATCATCCGTCCAGCCAACCACCAGCCATCCTAGGCATTCAGGTCAACATTTACAGGTATGTTATTATTATGATTATTGTACAAGCCATCAAACTTATTTCTTTTATCATAAAACGTAATATGCTTTTTATATTAGTAGGCTACAGATCAGATAAAAACCAACATTAAACTTAATTTTTTTCTGATAAATCTTAATATTTTATTTTTTATTGGTCATACCATCAAACTTATTTCTTTTATCATAGAACTTAATATGCTTTTTTATATTAGTACAAAGTGGATAAAATCAAGACATTAAACTTTATTTCTTTTACCATAAATCTTAATATTTTATATTTCTTTGTTATATATGCGTTTATAGGTATGCTATTATTATCATTATTGTACATGCCGTCAAACTTATTTCTTTTATGATAAAACTTAATATTATTTTTTATATTGGTACAGAACGGCTAAAATCAAGACATTAAACTTATTTCTTTCTCATAAATCTTAATATTTTATATTTCTTTGTTACAGAATTCAGAAACCAACCGCCAGTCGCGACCTAGTGTCATCATGTATACGCGTGATATTCCACAGGTATGTACAGTGAAATGTCTTAGTCTTTTATTATACCATTCGCTTATAAAAAGTCTCGATTGCTAATGTCGATGTTTTTTCGTTATTACAGATTCAAGGTGGAATGGAACGCACCGCTATGACCAACTCACCATCAACAGAAACATGTGAGTTTTTACCTGTTGAAACTGCATTTAGGTCACGACTGGCAACATATGCAGCATTAAATTTCCCAGCCGGCGATATGGAGTCTATCCTGTCGTCGTGCCAGTATAAAATTGAAAATCTTCTGTCAGAGTCACTATCAAAATTTGTATCAATTAAATTTAATCTTTTCGTAGAGTGTGAATTTAATCATCTAGAGCTAAATTCTTGGTTGAGAAATTTTAAAACAAAAAATGAGGCATTGCTTAGAACCTCTAATATTCATGAAGTAGTTTCTAGTCACATTTCTAAAATTCAGGCTGAGATGCAAGATAGTGAAATGCGAGGGTCTGGGTGGTTTTACAATAAAATCCACAAAATTGAAATTCGTGTGAATGAATACTTACCATTTGCAGGACGTAGTCATATGATCCTCCCTGATAAATTCCAGCATCTGAAGTCATTAATTAATATTCGTAATGATGGTGAATTTTGTTTCAAGTATTGTGTATTATCAAAATTTATTGAGTCTGATAAGGAAATGTGGGCCAGTTATCTTACCAGACCAGAGTTGGATAACAAGTACGATTGGAACTGTGTGAAATTCCCCGTTTCGATTCATGATATTGAAAAGTTTTCCAAAAGAAACAATATTTCATTCAATGTTTTCGGCCTCGAGGAGAAACGGGATGGGAAAAATATTTCTCATTTCGTATTTCCTATCAAAATTGTTGAAAAGGAATTAGATGATCATAGAGATCTTTTGTTTGTATGTAACGAGGAAAATTCACATTACATCGTCATTTCCGATTTCAACGCTTTCGTAAAGCCATTCATAACATCTCACGACCATAAGATCAGAGTTTGCAAACGATGTTTTACACATTTCGAATCGTATGCTGGTAAGTCTGCTGACGTAAGGTTGAGAGAACATTTGGCAATATGCAACTCGTTCAGCCCAGTCAGGTGCGAAATTCCTAAAAATCCTGAAGTTGTATTCAACAAGCCCGAATATTCGCAAAAGATTAGATTTGTCATCTATGCGGATTTCGAGTGTTTGCTGGAACCGATATCAGGATGTTTGGGAGATCCGCAGAAAAGCTGGACAACTCCTTATCAGAAGCATAAACCTTTTAGTTATTGTTATTTCATCAAAGATGCTGAGGGCGCATATTCTCAATTGAGACTTTTTAGAGGGGAGGATGCCAGCGGTGAGTTTATGCGCTCACTCGTCGCTGATGCTAAAGAAATTGATAAAATCTTGAACAGCGTAAATAAGCCCATGACCCCTCTGACAGAAGATGAAATTAGGGTTTACAATAGCGCTACTATTTGCCATATTTGTGGTGAGGGTAACTTTACCGATGTGAACTATAAAGTAAGGGACCATTGCCATGTTAGTGGTCGGTTCAGAGGAGCCGCCCACAGAAATTGTAATTTGAATTATAGGAACCAGGCATTTGTCCCTATTGTTTTGCATAACATGTCTAACTATGATGCTCATTTCATTGTGACAGAACTTGGTTTCGATGAAAACCGTATCAACGTCATATGTAATAGTCAAGAAAAGTATGTGACATTTTCAAAATTTATTCCCTCCTCTTATTTGAAGAGGGGAGGTATGGAGTTAAGATTTATAGACTCGTTTCGGTTCATGGCAAGCAGCCTGGAAAAGCTAGCAAACAATCTACCTAAAGATAAATTTATAGAAACAGCAAAAGTATTTGGTGAAAACGCCGATTTGGTGTGTCGAAAGGGAGTGTTTCCCTACGACTACGTCACCTCAGTTGAAATTTTGAAGGAGAAGAAATTACCTCCCAAAGATGCATTTTACAATAGACTCGTGAATGAGAACGTCTCTGACCAAGACTACTCTCACGCGAGAAACGTTTGGAATTCTTTCTCGATCAGCTCATTAGGAGAATATTCAGACTTGTATTTGAAATCCGATGTTTTGATTTTGACCGACGTCTTTGAAAACTTTAGACAGATGTGTTTTGAGACGTACGGAATGGATTGTTTGTTCTATTCCACAGTTCCAGGCTTTGCTTACTCAGCTATGTTGAAGTTCACAAAGGTAAAATTACCGCTTTTGACCGATATGGATATGATTCAAATGTTTGAACGCGGGATAAGAGGTGGAATTTGTCAGTGTGTGACAAGGCACGCTGTTGCAAACAATAACATGTGTGATGAATATGATGAGACAGCAAAAAAATCTTTTCTTTATTATGTCGATGCCAATAACCTATATGGTTATGCGATGTCCCAGGCATTGCCGTCAGGCGAGTTCCGCTGGCTCGACAAACATGAGATAGCGTCCTTTGACATCATGTCCATACCGGTCAATTCTAAATTAGGATATGTGCTTGAGGTAGACATTGAATATCCAGACCATCTTCACGATGTTCATTCTGATCTCCCTTTCTGTGCAGAGATGAAATTTCCTTCAGGCAGCAAAAACAAAAAATTATTAACCACTTTGGAGTCAAAAGAAAAATATGTCATTCATCACACGGTACTTAGGCAAGCCGTGCAACACGGACTGAGGTTAACCAAGATCCATAGAGTTATCGAATTTCAACAAAGCTGCTGGTTGAAACCCTACATTGACTATAACACGGCCAAGCGTAGGGCTGCAGCCAACAACTTTGAGAAAGACTTTTTTAAATTGATGAATAACGCCGTTTTTGGCAAGACTATGGAAAATGTAAGGAAACGTATCAATTTTCGGCTTGTATCAAGTGAGAAGGAAATTCGAAAGCTGGTAGCCAAAAGTAACTTTATGGATAGGACAATTTATAACGAAAACTTGGTTGGTGTCCATCTAGCAAAAACTAGATTAGTGTTTGATAAGGCCATCTATGTTGGCATGTCTATTTTGGAAATTTCGAAAACTAGGATGTATGAGTTCCATTATGATACCATGAAAAATTTTTATAAAGACGGATTGAAATTGTGCTACATGGACACGGACAGCTTCGTCTATAGAATTGAAACGGATAACCTCTTCCGTGATATGATGCATTTCCGAGATGAGCTGGATACCAGTGTCTATCCACCCGAACATCCCTTGTTTTCAAACGAAAACAAGGCGGTGGTCGGGAAATTCAAAGACGAAGGAGCTGGTCACTCCATAAAGGCGTTCGTAGGTCTGCGAGCGAAAATGTACGCCATAAAATTTAATGATATGGTCATCAAAAAATTGAAAATACGTTATGTTTGTATGATCTGATGGATCTGTTTAACGAGAATGTTGACTGCCCGCTCTGTAGACAACCAACATAATCTTCAAAGTTGACATCTTTGTCAATGACGTTTTTCTTAACGCCTTTCAATTTTTTCTATAAATTTATCTTTAGGTAGATTGTTTGCTAGCTTTTCCAGGCTGCTTGCCATGAACCGAAACGAGTCTATAAATCTTAACTCCATACCTCCCCTCTTCAAATAAGAGGAGGGAATAAATTTTGAAAATGTCACATACTTTTCTTGACTATTACATATGACGTTGATACGGTTTTCATCGAAACCAAGTTCTGTCACAATGAAATGAGCATCATAGTTAGACATGTTATGCAAAACAATAGGGACAAATGCCTGGTTCCTATAATTCAAATTACAATTTCTGTGGGCGGCTCCTCTGAACCGACCACTAACATGGCAATGGTCCCTTACTTTATAGTTCACATCGGTAAAGTTACCCTCACCACAAATATGGCAAATAGTAGCGCTATTGTAAACCCTAATTTCATCTTCTGTCAGAGGGGTCATGGGCTTATTTACGCTGTTCAAGATTTTATCAATTTCTTTAGCATCAGCGACGAGTGAGCGCATAAACTCACCGCTGGCATCCTCCCCTCTAAAAAGTCTCAATTGAGAATATGCGCCCTCAGCATCTTTGATGAAATAACAATAACTAAAAGGTTTATGCTTCTGATAAGGAGTTGTCCAGCTTTTCTGCGGATCTCCCAAACATCCTGATATCGGTTCCAGCAAACACTCGAAATCCGCATAGATGACAAATCTAATCTTTTGCGAATATTCGGGCTTGTTGAATACAACTTCAGGATTTTTAGGAATTTCGCACCTGACTGGGCTGAACGAGTTGCATATTGCCAAATGTTCTCTCAACCTTACGTCAGCAGACTTACCAGCATACGATTCGAAATGTGTAAAACATCGTTTGCAAACTCTGATCTTATGGTCGTGAGATGTTATGAATGGCTTTACGAAAGCGTTGAAATCGGAAATGACGATGTAATGTGAATTTTCCTCGTTACATACAAACAAAAGATCTCTATGATCATCTAATTCCTTTTCAACAATTTTGATAGGAAATACGAAATGAGAAATATTTTTCCCATCCCGTTTCTCCTCGAGGCCGAAAACATTGAATGAAATATTGTTTCTTTTGGAAAACTTTTCAATATCATGAATCGAAACGGGGAATTTCACACAGTTCCAATCGTACTTGTTATCCAACTCTGGTCTGGTAAGATAACTGGCCCACATTTCCTTATCAGACTCAATAAATTTTGATAATACACAATACTTGAAACAAAATTCACCATCATTACGAATATTAATTAATGACTTCAGATGCTGGAATTTATCAGGGAGGATCATATGACTACGTCCTGCAAATGGTAAGTATTCATTCACACGAATTTCAATTTTGTGGATTTTATTGTAAAACCACCCAGACCCTCGCATTTCACTATCTTGCATCTCAGCCTGAATTTTAGAAATGTGACTAGAAACTACTTCATGAATATTAGAGGTTCTAAGCAATGCCTCATTTTTTGTTTTAAAATTTCTCAACCAAGAATTTAGCTCTAGATGATTAAATTCACACTCTACGAAAAGATTAAATTTAATTGATACAAATTTTGATAGTGACTCTGACAGAAGATTTTCAATTTTATACTGGCACGACGACAGGATAGACTCCATATCGCCGGCTGGGAAATTTAATGCTGCATATGTTGCCAGTCGTGACCTAAATGCAGTTTCAACAGGTAAAAACTCACATGTTTCTGTTGATGGTGAGTTGGTCATAGCGGTGCGTTCCATTCCACCTTGAATCTGTAATAACGAAAAAACATCGACATTAGCAATCGAGACTTTTTATAAGCGAATGGTATAATAAAAGACTAAGACATTTCACTGTACATACCTGTGGAATATCACGCGTATACATGATGACACTAGGTCGCGACTGGCGGTTGGTTTCTGAATTCTGTAACAAAGAAATATAAAATATTAAGATTTATGAGAAAGAAATAAGTTTAATGTCTTGATTTTAGCCGTTCTGTACCAATATAAAAAATAATATTAAGTTTTATCATAAAAGAAATAAGTTTGACGGCATGTACAATAATGATAATAATAGCATACCTATAAACGCATATATAACAAAGAAATATAAAATATTAAGATTTATGGTAAAAGAAATAAAGTTTAATGTCTTGATTTTATCCACTTTGTACTAATATAAAAAAGCATATTAAGTTCTATGATAAAAGAAATAAGTTTGATGGTATGACCAATAAAAAATAAAATATTAAGATTTATCAGAAAAAAATTAAGTTTAATGTTGGTTTTTATCTGATCTGTAGCCTACTAATATAAAAAGCATATTACGTTTTATGATAAAAGAAATAAGTTTGATGGCTTGTACAATAATCATAATAATAACATACCTGTAAATGTTGACCTGAATGCCTAGGATGGCTGGTGGTTGGCTGGACGGATGATGTCCGCATGGTATCCACACTCATTGGACTTATATTCTGCATCAATAGAAAAATAAAATATTAAGATTGATGATAAAAGAAATAAGTTTGTTGTCTTGCATAATAATAATAAAATAGTAAGATTTATGGTAAAAGAAATAAAGTTTAACGTCATAGTTTTATCAGTTCTGTACTAATATAAAAAATAATATTACGTTTTATGTCTTGTACTGTGATAAAAAATAAGTTTGATGGTTTGCACAATAATCATAATAATAATAACATACCTATAAACGTATATATAACAAAGAAATATAAAATATTAAGATTTATGGTAAAAGAAATAAAGTTTAATGTCTTGATTTTAGCCGTTCTGTACCAATATAAAAAATAATATTAAGTTTTATCATAAAAGAAATAAGTTTGACGGCATGTACAATAATGATAATAATAGCATACCTATAAACGCATATATAACAAAGAAATATAAAATATTAAGATTTATGAGTTTAATATCTTGATTTTATCCACTTTGTACTAATATAAAAAAGCATATTAAGTTCTATGATAAAAGAAATAAGTTTGATGGTATGACCAATAAAAAATAAAATATTAAGATTTATCAGAAAAAAATTAAGTTTAATGTTGGTTTTTATCTGATCTGTAGCCTACTAATATAAAAAGCATATTACGTTTTATGATAAAAGAAATAAGTTTGATGGCTTGTACAATAATCATAATAATAACATACCTGTAAATGTTGACCTGAATGCCTAGGATGGCTGGTGGTTGGCTGGACGGATGATGTCCGCATGGTATCCACACTCATTGGACTTATATTCTGCAACAATAGAAAAATAAAATATTAAGATTGATGATAAAAGAAATAAGTTTGTTGTCTTGCATAATAATAATAAAATAGTAAGATTTATGGTAAAAGAAATAAAGTTTAACGTCATAGTTTTATCAGTTCTGTACTAATATAAAAAATAATATTACGTTTTATGTCTTGTACTGTGATAAAAAATAAGTTTGATGGTTTGCACAATAATCATAATAATAATAACATACCTATAAACGTATATATAACATAGAAATATAAAATATTAAGATTTATGGTAAAAGAAATAAAGTTTAATGTCATGGTTTTATCAGTTCTGTACTAATATAAAAAATAATATTACGTTTTATGTCTTGTACTGTGATAAAAAATAAGTTTGATGGCTTGCACAATAATAATAATAATAATAACACACCTGTGGATGTATACTGGAAGGTCCAGGTTGGTATAGGTCACCATTTGGATGAGTGGAAGTCTGTTGCATGTTGGCTACACTCACTGGTCTTGCATTCTATAACAACAGAAAAAAAAAAAAAAAAATAGTATTAAGATTTATGATAAAAGAAATAAAGTTTTATGACTTGTTTTTAACTATTCTATACCAATATAAAAAAAAAAATAATACTAAGTTTTATCATAAAAGAAATAAGATTGATGTCATGGTTTTATCAGTTCTGTACTAATATAAAAAATAATATTACGTTTTATGTCTTGTACTGTGATAAAAAATAAGTTTGATGGCTTGCACAATAATAATAATAATAAGATTTATGAGTTTAATGTCTTGTTTTAACGATTCTATACTAATATAAAAAGCATATTACGTTTTATGATAAAAGAAATAAGTTTGATATCTTGTACAATAAAAATAATAATAACAACATACCTGTAAATGATGAGATGAATGCCCGGCTTCCTCTACAATCATCGGGGGATGGGCTACTCCGTCCCCGCTATGCGCTGGCAGATGGAAGCGACCAGTGTTGGTGTAGATCCCGATATGTCTAGGTTCCACCTTCCTCGATGGGTTGTGAACGTTCTGCATATGGATATCCAAATATCTATCCGCCTTGAATGTTGTCTTGCAAATGTCACATACGATGTTTTTAGTGGTGGATGTATGATTATTAAGGACATGCCTTGACAAATTGTCCCTACGTGAAAATATCACACCACACGTTTCACATATGTATTCGGATTTTTTATGTTTCTGATTAATATGCCTCGTCAAATTATGTTTGAGCCTAAATTTAGCCTCACACTCGGTGCATTGGAAAAATACGACAGACGAGCTCTCCATTGTAGATCTGTAGCTGATAACGGATGGATAACAAGTGAGCCTGAAGCATGACGTCATTGGTTTATATAGTGTTGTTATGAGCTAGCCTCGCGGATGATGACGTCATGACTTATACTAGCCTCGCGACAGGAGAAATATACGTTAAAGCTTAAGTCAGTAGTAATTAGATATTTCGCGTTTCCTGCTTGTGAAAATACCTGTTCATGATTTCCCACATTAAATCGATGTCGTATGCGAAAAATATTCATTTCTGGTGAAATTATCAGATATCCGATATTTAATTCTGGTACGGAAATAGAATATTAATTTTCATATAATAAATGCTGACAATTGTGATATGATATACTCTATCAAACTACATTAATAATATAAGGTTCCATCGGAGATGAATCACTGGGAGAAATATACGTTAAAGCGTTATTTGATATTTATTTCTTATCAGCGCTTTTCTGAAACAGTATATTCATTTTCCTGCAATGTGAAAAAAGCTGAATATGTCTTTACTGACTTTGAATCGAACTCAGAACCACTCAGCGATGGAATATTACAATATAAGTTCACTACCACTCTGCGATGAAATATTACAATATAAGTTTTTAATATACCGCAATAAAAATACTGTTGACTAATAATACATAAGACATGTGCTATGATTAGGGATTTAATATTTAAAAGTACTGCTGTTTAAAGAGATTGTTTTAAGACTTTTGAATAGGTCAGCATACGATAGATTAGTTGCAGTGAATGAAGATATGAGACGTACGTCAAGGTTACTACAAGCCTCATATGACTGTTGTAGATAACGAGATACACATGCATCAATTCTGTCACGTACATTGAAACAGTGTGCCAGCATAGTTCTATACAATGACTTTACAAGACGCCTTTGAATAATGAAGTATGATATAATATTATTCCAACATTATACTGGGGGATTTGAAGATAATTCATCACGTAAGATTATGCACCGATCATGATAGGAAAATTTACAACTATCCGCTAAGCCAGAAGCTGAGTTAACCCTTGGGCTAGGATTATAATCTTACAAATAAAATATAGTTTTAAGACGAAAGCTACCATATTTACGAAGGAATAAAATAATGCTTCTCTACATTTCCAACTAATAATAAATAAGGAGGTTTAGATTTTTTAACATTCGGAACGCGGGGTACCGACCGCCTTTACTCTAGGTTGAGTCAGTAGATTTTAGAAAAAGAATCATCTTACAGAAAACTGATAACGATGCATTTACGCTTCGTGATCTATATGCTTCCATGCTAAAAAGACATAAAGATTAAAATCTGCTGTGACGTCATCAATCCTCCTGTCAATCCTCCTGTGACGTAAGCGATGACGTCATTAATCCTCCTCTCAATCCTCCTCTGACGTAAGCGATGACGTCATAAAACATTCCACGGTTGAGGAAGGTCATAGCAATCCTCCTCTAATCCTCCTCTGACGTAAGCGATGCTGCCATATTGTAAAACAATACCAATATACAAATTTCAAATTTCCCACCATCCGCTATTTGCAATTGTAATATTCAATTTCCACCTTTTGCAATTTTCAAATCAACCGCCATCCGCCCACCTGAAATAGGAACCGGAAACGTAGCCATTTTCATTATAAATTTCCAAATTTTGAATTTCGCGCCGGAAACGTAACCAATTATATTATAAATTCCCAAATTTTAAATTTCGCGCTTTGTCCTACATTTGAAATAGGAACCGGAACGGACGCCATTTATATTATTAATTTTCAAATTTTAAATTTCGCGCTTAATCCGCCATTTGAAATAGGAACCGGAACCGCCGCCATTTGCAATAGGAACCGGAACCGACGCCATTTTGAATCACGTGGTTATTGCCACGCCCACTTGTGACGTCATACAATCCGCCACTGACGTCATAGCCACGCCCACTTGTGACGTCATAGGCCACGCCCACTTGTGACGTAAGCGATCAGCTGACCGGAAGTGACGTCATTAATCCTCCTCTCAATCCTCCTCTGACGTCACCGGCAAAACCATACTACTGACGGGAGATAGTTCTACTTCCTGGAAAAAAATATTTTAACACAATAAAGAATTAGCTTTTATTACACCTATACCAGTACAGGTATTCTTTTCTACATACGTTCTTTGAACCATTTAGGAAAAAGAGTCGCATCCAACGATTCTTAATAGGCTAATTATTTGAATTTATTTTTAAAAATCTTACATTGACTTGTTAGTAATACCAAAATCTTTCTCTCCAGATGAAAATTTATTTCTGGCAGTTAATGACAATGTGACGTAAACACTGGTAGGCATATAAGAATTCCTTTGAAACTCACAATAGATTCTACAGGCACCTGTTCCTCTCATGTAAATAACATTCCAGATTACACCTGTTCTCTACAGGCACTTCTATAACTTTATTCTAAACACAGCTGAAAACAATTTGTAAACAAGGGCGCCACCTCCACGTAATAACATACGAAATTCTTACAATTACCAAATGTTTAACACACACTGCTCCGACTTGCTCAATGGAGATGGGGGATTCAAGGGGGTAACACTTCATTTAGTCCAGTATACAATAAACAGATCAACAAGTATTCTTTTCAACTGTGAAAGTCTCACACTGTATTCACTCAAAACTGTATTCACTGTATTCACTTTATGAACAAAATTAAATGTACATTAATTCACCTTAATTTCTTTCTAACTGTGATATCAGTCGTTTAAAAACAGAACATTTAGTGTCAGTCAGAACACACAAGAAATTTCAATAATTATATGGACTCTTTAACCTATCCTTGCAGGTTTTTATTGGCCTTTTCCATTTCTCTTCTTTACTTTAATTTCCACTGATATAGTTTCCTAATATTCTTCTACACCAAAATATGATACGAACGGGAGAACATACAAGTTCCCTACTTTCCAAACTATCAGCTAACCTGTAGCTAACACCACCTCAATCTCTGTATCTTCGGGTTCCTTACTTAACCATGAAAACTTCTAACATATAGACCTACCTAGCCTATAGCTCATTACTAGGGTTAGGATTTTTAGGTGCGCACCTTTTCTCGTAGGGTAAATTAAAGCTCTTCGGAAAGATACCACAGTGTGAGATTTTATCTATAGTCGAGAATGGAGACATTTTTGTAGCACCTTTTTTCCCTTTTTTGGTACCTTTTACCCCTTTTTTTCTCAACAGTGCCCATAATCCTCTTTCTTCCCCTTTTTCATATACTGTAGCTTATCAATATTCTTCTACAGTGCATTTTATCATTATAAAGCGTTATGAATGATTTGTGAGTTTCATTCCATTTTACTTCCAGTAAAAGCGGGACTGAAAGCACACCTGCAACAACAGAAAATGATACGTGTGTGCGTGAAAACCCTCTTTCTCTCACTTTGCCGAAACAAATAGCTCCCTACAATGGAAATGCATATTTCATTCCATCAACAATAATATTGTGTGTGCGCGCAAATCCTCTTTCACTTTGCCGAAACAAATAGCTTGCTACAATGGAAATGCGTATTTCATTCCACCAAATTATAATTTATTATAAAAAAAATATTGTGTATACGCAAATCCTCTTTCTCTCACTTCCATCTTCTTGACTTCACCAGTCAGTAGTCCGTTGATCGTGAGCGCAAATCTGTGATTAAATGAGTGTATTTTTGCCATGCCTAAGGTGTCCAGAGCCCAGTTATTTTCTCTGTCTCAGGAATTCAAACAAGATTCCGTAGAAACAGATGGAACTGTAATACGGTGTAGCATTTGCGATTCAGGAATTTTGTTAGATGAAAAACACCAGCAAGACCGCATCAAACAACACATTTCCACTTCTAAGCATCAAAAGATCAAGACACTTCAAGCAAATAAATCGCGACAACCTTTATTACGGAATGCGATTGAACAGTGTTCATCGAAAACTCAAAATTTGAAGAAATTCAACATTGATTTATGTGCAGCTCTTACACAATCGGGAATTCCACTCAATAAGGTAAACCATCCTACTTTCAAAGGATTTCTTGAAAAATACACAAAGATGTCAGTGCCTGATGAGAGTACTATAAGAAGAAACTACATGGAGCCTGTTTACCAAGAAACCATAAAAACCATCAAGGAGAAAGTGACTGATTGTGATGTGGGAATCATATTGGATGAAACTACAGACTCAATGGAACGATATGTTTTGAACATTTTAGTTTTTCCCCTATCAGTTGAGAACGTTAAGCCCATGTTGTTTAAAATATACGAACTGGAGAAAGTCAACGCCAGTACAGTAATGCAATCAATCATGGACTTCTGTCAAAACCTGTGGCCAAGTGGTATCGCATTTGAAAAACTTCTTCTGGTGGTTACAGATCAGGCTCCATACATGGTTTCAGCAATTAACCAATTGAAACCTTTGTTCCCTAAGTTAAAGCATGTGACATGCCTAGTCCATGCCCTTCACAGGGTTTGTGAATCCATAAGGAATGAATACGACATTGCAAATGAATACATCTCTGCCCTGAAGAAGATTCTACAGAAAGCTCCGAGTCGTGTCGTTGCCTACAAGGAAATCACTGGCCTCCCCCTTCCAAAATTCCTGGTCATTACTCGCTGGGGATCATGGATTCAGTGTGCTGTTATGTTCATTGGATCCAGCAGACGCAGGTGCGATTTCCAAGGCCCAACAACTTCTGCTACCGGAAAAAATACAGAATTTGGAGACAGAACTATTTTGTGTCCATAGTACAAGTACTTGACTGCAGCTATCAAACAATTGGAAGAACAAGGTCTCGAAAAGGAAAAACAATGGGATATTTTCACTTCAGTGAGGGACCAGTTAGAGGGCTTTGCTAAAGACAAACTTGAGTCTAGTCTTCAGAAGAATCCGGATGTTGAGGAATTTGAAACATGTGTAGAGTTGCCATTCCGAGTGAATACAAAGTTTGCCCCACTGGTTTCTGTGGATGTCGAAAGAAGCTTTAGCATGTCAAAGACATTCTATGTCCTAATAGAAACAGGCTTATTTTTAAAAATGTAGAGATGCTCAATGTCTTGAAGTACAACAGCTTCCTGTATTTTTCTGTTTCTGGTGAGTGATGATTTGATGTGTTTTTTCGCAACTCAATAACTGTTCATAGAAGATAGATTTTTTTAAATTACTTGAGTAAAATAGCACCATTTTGTCGCCTTTTTTACCTTATTTTAGCACCTTTTCCCTTCCTTTTTTCATATAAAATTTGCACCTAAAAATCCTAACCCTGCTCGTTACAATTCTATATCTTTATTTGAATTCTTTCGTTTTAATTCAAAACACCTACTCTGAATTTCATTAACCTAGCTCACTTATCTTCACTGCTACTTTCTCCTCTTATGTTTTTCATTCCTCAGTCTCTCCATTTCCTACTTCAATGCACCTCGGCCAAATTCAGACCTTCCACAAATATCTATTTTATCCAAAACTAGTTATCAATAACTTCCAGTAAGTTTTAACTCCCTTATCTCTTCACTTCTATATACTGTTTTCCAAACACATGTTTTACCAATTGTTAACCAATTTTTAATTCTTCATTTAGGCCTACTCGACCTTTAATTTCCTCTTGGCCTATTATCCACTTTAATATTACTTTTAACTCTTTATTTCTTTAGTATAATTCTTATTTCTTTTACTTTCAATCAATATTAACTATATTTCGTTAATAAATATTTCTCTTCCTTTTCACCAATACTAACTATATCCATTACTTTACTCTTATCTCGACATAGACTTTCTATTTGAATGCATTCTCATTCCATTAACGTTACTCTGTTACTTCAATCTCCAGATCCTTACAAGTATATAACATTTAGTTTTTCTTTTACCACAATTCTTGGGTACTGAACCAGACCTGAATTTTGATCATTAAGCCAATCATAGATATGAAAATAACAAACAATTTCGCATTTCAGTATTTATCAGTTGGAAATGTCCGCAGTAGTCTATCATACGGTATATGCTTCCATACTCGTCTCTTGACTTCTCTTCCGTCCTAAGCGCTGACATTCTTGAACTTGTTGGCGTACCAGTCGTGTTCGGCATTCCTCTTCAAAGATACTTGCCCCGGGCTGAATATCGGCTTCCCATATCCAAGTCTTTCTTCCGACTAAGCTGGATTATATCTTGATTACATCCAAGAGGCGTGAGAACCTACAGTTGTACATCATGCCAAGTTCTATTATAGGCATGAACTGATGGGAGGTTCCCACTCGACCTCCAGCGACTATCTCTCCTTCTTCTGTCCAATCTCGACCCAAGCTCTCTCCCAGAAAATAGCGAACACTCCCTCCTTACTCCACGATGCTCTCATTTCAATCTTCACTGCAAGACTCTTCTTCCCTATGCGCTATCCTAAGGGACATCCCATGCAACGGAAAAATTTAAACCGCATGCTCATGCGCAGAAGAATCAGTTTTCTTGCAACAGTTTATTCACGATCAGAGAGTCAGTTCACTAATTGTTCATTTGAAGGGGGGACATACAGCTTTCGATGAAAATCATTGGTGAGAAATATGTTAATTTCATTTTTTTTTTCTCAGCAAGAAATTGCTCTACAGTCTTTGCAATCTGATATATTCTTTATAGACTATTTCTACAATTGCTTACTATTTTAAAAATTAATCAAACTGCTACAGTTACGGGTAATTATCGTTTCAAAATAGCTGCCATGTTTCATGCACTGAACAGCCGTTTCCCTGATAACTTCCACAAATATAGATATTTCTGAGTGATTATTTTTCTGTGTGTTTCTTAATATCATGTGAACAACATAATCTAGGGTCTTTGAAATATCTTCAGCATAAGTATTTTTTTAATATATATATGTAATTTAACGAAAAAGAAAATTTCAAAAAATGATTTTAAAAAATACATACACTGAAGATATTTCAAAGATCCTAGATTATGTTTTTGACATGATATTAAAAAGCACACAGAAAAATAATCACTCAGAAATGTCTCTATTTGTGGAAGTTATCAGGGAAACGGCTTTCAGTGCATGGAACGTGGCAGCCACTTTTAAACGATAATTACCCGTAACTGTAACAGTTCGATTAATTATTTTGAAAACAGTATGCAATTGTAGAAATAGTCAATAAATAGTATGTCAGATTGCAAGACTGTAGAGCAATTCATTGCTGAGAAAAACAATAATGAAATTCACCTATTTCTCACCAATGAATTTCATCGAAAGCTGTATGTCCCCCCATAAAATAAACACTCCTAATGACGTAACGTTTTTACGACACCTTATTCACCATGTTCATTGCGTGTTTCGTATTTTCTCTATAAACTTACGCTGAGAAAATCGTATACTTCATGACTTCACTACGCTGCTATAAAATTAACGTAGGCTAATTTTTTACAACGTCACAACAATTTGAAAAATATTTATTTGACACTAAGTAACTTTGCGCCGTGGGCGAGAATCAATATCGGCGTCCCCCTAAATTGGCACCTCAATCTTTCCATTTGTTATCATACAATTAATCATGGAATTTCACGTTCTCTAGCTTGGTATCAGTAAGTGTATAAATAAAATTGATTTGAATTGGCCTAGTTTGAGAAAGGCGTGTATTTATGAAGACATCATGACCTTATGACATATCTAGATAGTGTGTGCACTAAATAAAAAATAAATAAAAAGGTTTAATAAATATTTATATTAAACAAACAAGAACTACATCATAGGTAAGCTTTTTAGGAGACAAGAGTTAAAAATAGATTTAAAATCCTAAAGGTAACTTTCTTGTTTTAAGTTTGGCAAAATATTTGACAAGACCTTTTACGTCCGTTTGAGTGGCTTACCCATTTTCGATGGAAATGGTAAGAAGATCTGAAAGTCTTGCCTAGCTCATTGAA
Organism: Ectobius pallidus; assembly: GCA_964059195.1. Lineage (NCBI taxonomy): Eukaryota > Metazoa > Arthropoda > Insecta > Blattodea > Ectobiidae > Ectobius > Ectobius pallidus. The sequence continues at coordinate 54,841,224 of CAXKWD010000005.1, read as the reverse complement.
CTATGCATATGTTTGAATTAATTTTAGTTTCGAAAAATGTATTTCTGTGCTTACTGTCTCTTTTACCCTTACTCTAAAATATATATTTTTTTAAATGTCGTGTTCGAAACTTCAGCTTTTTAAAATAAGATAAATGTTGCCACCCCTAAATTTTTCTAAAAGTTTCCCGCTCTTGGCGGCTACAGGGCCACCTATATCGACGAACCGGTCCTGATCAGACAAATAATTTAAAAAAAACTAACTAGGCTACATTGGTTACACTTTTGCTGGCTTAGCCAAACTACATAATTAAAATTGCTTCCTCCCTTCTAACAAAAATGCATTTAAATGTAAGATTATTAGAGTAGATTATGTTCTGCTCGTATACGTATTCAATGCATTTTCTAGCTAAATCATATATTAATTTTCAGTTAAAATTTGACATTCTGCACACAGCTGTTTGGTTGCTAACCACAACATATGAATTCATTACAGCATAAATCACGGCCTCTCGGATACATACAGGACTGCAAAATTAATTCTTCTTCTCTGGAAAAAACTTTCCTCAGAAGCGAAGTACAGCGAAATAAGAATTTATATGACTTAACTCTCAGATTCAAAGAAGCGAATTCCAAGTGATTTATTGTTACGGTAAGCCACCGGTAGCTTTTCATAAGCAGCTGGAGGGGAAAACTTTCTTTTTACTTCTTCGGTCCTGTTTGCTAACTATATCCATTCTTGGGTTGATTCAGCAAGACAAAATTATTATGCCACTTTATTACACAATACTTTTAAACAACATAGTTAAATGAAGATAATAACATACATTTACATTAAGATGAACTCACACTAGGTCTATATTAAGTGAAGGAAATAAAGTCGTATCATTAACTTATGTGTAGAGTACATAAGCTATCACTGGAGTGGTTCTATGCTTTAGGGCCGTTTCAAGAACTTAGGTCATTGGCGCCCATAACAAAAAGATTTCCTGTATAATATTGTTGAAATCATAAAGTTGCAATAGAAGCAAATACTTCACAATAAAAATCAGCCAAGTCTTGGTGTTAAAATTTACCACAAACTTACAAATTTCTTAGCAGGTCTTTTTCTTGTAAATAATGAAGATTAGGTATGTACTGAGATCAAGGGACAAAACAAGAAAAAAGATAATATTAATAGCAAATCCACCAACTAAAGGGACACGCGTTATTATCGAACTATGGAATGGTTAACATGCGGAATGCCTTTGATATTTAATACAGGAGAAAGCAATGTTCTTTATTTCCTGCCGCACCAATCAGATTGTTACCTCAGGAATTTCAACCAATCAGAATCTAAGAATGCATTTTGACAGCTACGTGTCAACTCCGCGTGAGTACTTTAGCAGAGTTGTAGGATCTCTTGAAAGATGTTAGTGTTCTCTTGAAGTTTCTCGGTGTTAAAAACATTGTGTGGCTTAACAGTTTGTTAAGACCGTGATTGTGGAGACCGTGGGTGGATATTTCACATGGTAACGTGAGTGATCGTGTTGTGAACAAAGTTCCAAGCGTCAGTTGTTGTTCTGTTCAAAATAAGGGAGAAAATGATCGGGACATTCAAATTACAGAATCTTTAAATAAACAATCGCAACAAATAATATGTAACAAGTACGCTTGCATAAAGTCTAATAAGACAAGACAGGGTCCAATTTCAGAAACGGCAAAGGCGGTGGGATTAAGTAGGCGGATCGTGAATAAAGTCGTGCACATTGGTCCTAAAACACCCAAAAAGGAGGGCAACAACCAAGGTTAGGAAAGGTAGACAATTTCACATGCGATATAGTTCAGAGGGAAGTGTATAACCCTCTGCATAGGCAATATTAGTTGTATTCAATTTATATAATATATATATAGGATATATATATATATATGTATATACACATACATACATATTCACTGTGAATTCGCTTCGCAAAAGCATTTGGGTAGTGTGATTCCAGAGTCAACAACAATTTGTACATATTTTTTTTTTATTAACACATTAACTCGTAAATGTGTTTTTAAACTGTTTAAATTAAATTAAATAATATATTTACACTTTAAAGTACAATTAAACAGCAATAATTATGATAAATTCCTGGCTCTCTTGGAGCGGGAGGGTCCTGGCTCGTCATGGGAACTTGGTCCTGGGGTGGGATCTGCTTCGTTTTCTTCTTCATCCGTTGAGAAAGGGGATAAATATTCGAGGATAGCTGGCAGAGGATCTATGTCGAGTTCTTCATCATCATTGTCCAAGAGGGGGCCACCATTAAGGCAATTCCCCTGGCAGCTTTGTCACGCAGGGGAACAGTTGAGAGATGCCTTTCTGCATCCGCATTTGGTGGTGGCAAAATCCTTTGTGCACCGACAAAAAATATTGTTTAATATTTCATCCGGTACAGCATACATCTGAGGAGGCAGCTCATGTCACAAACCACATCTGGACTTGGTGATATGTTATCAGTGAATGTTGTTTCACTGCCCCTGCAGTTGGTGGAAGGCATGAGATGTCCGATGTCCGATGTCCGAAGGATTGGTAAGTCAGCGTTTAGAGATTTCTCTTTAGGTGGTGCCCCGTACCACCTCAAAATACACTTTCACCCAGCTTCCTCTATGTCATCCTTGGTTGTGGAAGTATCTTAGAAAACTGCAGCAGCTCCCTAGACGTCTGGAGACTTCAAATGCAGTTTGATAAATCCCAGCTTACTCATTCGGAAGGCTGCTGAGGTGGTATCGCACCCAGTGGAGGCATGTAGAAATAGTATGTCTCGCAGTCCCTGGTTCTGAAGGTCCTGAATAGAAAACAATGTATATTTTATGTTTCCAGGTCCAGACTTAACGAAAATTATATCCTGGTTACCAGATGTGTTGACCATCAACAGTAGATTAGTATTGTTCATCACGTGGTTGGTGGCTCAGAGGTGGCTTAGAGGTGGCTTAGACGAATGGTGGAGGGGGCCGCGGAGGAGGTAGCGGCAGGGGGGTCAAACCCCACACACGTGCGGTCCGAAAATAGCCCACCAGATGTTGTCTAGACGGGCTTTCATGTCTCGCTATTTCAGCGGGTGTCCGAGATCCTGTCTCGGAGATGGTCTCGGCGGTTCGTTCAAAAATAGACCATCTCAGCATGGGTCCGATGCTCCGACAAGCACAAGACCGCGGCGTGGGTCATACGCGTTTTAAATATACCCACACAACTGCATAATATGCATACGATTTACTTCATTAAACTGAAAACCTACTGTTATTTTTATATTGGCTATATTTTATAATTTATTTTGCTATTACCATGTTCTTTTAATTCCGAATTCTCATTGTTTATATTTACGAGAGATCAACGCCAAGCAATATCGCTACGATGAATAAATTTATCGATTGAACCCCACAGCCAGATTGACCGAGTGGCCGCAGGCCAGTTCAGGTCCCCAAAGGTTCAGATCCCAGGTTCGAATCCCCAGGTTTATCCTGACCAGGTCTAACTAATTCAGCGTAGGTCATGCAAGTGTTTTAAATAGCACCAGCTTGCGATATAATACTGCGAACATTATATTCAAAGAGTAAAAAGTAAGAGAAAATCTGACCCCCGAGTACCGTCGATACCCCTCATGTATGGATTTATTTAACACTCCCATTGATTTTTTTTTAATTTGAGTATGGAGAACAATTAGGTAATTTCCACAAGTAATTCTATTTCTGAAGTTATTTTATATAAGAGATGTCAGGCTAGTAACAAGAGTGTTACGATTCAGTCAATGTTATATCTTTATAACTACAACCACGGATAAATACTTTTGATTCCAGCACAAACTATAACATTAGGTAGGTAGGTTACCATTTGCGTTATTTCTCCCTACCGGATGTTGTCTAGACAGGCTTTCGTGTCTCAGCGGGAGCCCATGCTCCGCGTCCGAAAATAACCATTGTCTCAGCGGGAGCCCAGCTTACCGCGGCATGGGTCTTGCATGCACGCCAACATCGTACCTCTGCATGGGTCCTGCATGCGTGCCGACAGAATACCTTTGCGTGGGTCGATATAAATACACATGCTGCAGACGATTTGGCTCATTCAACGGATAGCAGCCGACATGGAAGGTACTACTACTGCATTCTTCAAGTGCTCCGAGTGCGATGCCAAGTATAGGCATAAACAAGACCTGAACCGGCACGTCAGACAAAGGCATACACAAAGCCAATACACCTGTGATTCGTGTGGGGCTTCATACACACGTCGCGACGTATTGACCAGACATGTGCAGGAAGCACACTCTAACAACCAGTACGTTTGCTCTAAATGTGGAAAAAGTTTCACCTGTCAACGTTATCTAAATCACCATTTGGAATCTACCCATAACCCATTTAACCCCAACGAAATGTACCGACAACGGGAGATGGCGAGGACACCGACCGCCATACCATCCATGATCCGGACAGCTTTGGGTGGCCAATCCATTGATTACTCGGTACGTGTTATATATATTAATGTGTTATATATTATTGTGTCACGTCCGAGACAACTCGTCTCATTATAAGTTTTTTGTTACAGCCTTTCACCATCCCAGATGCAAACACGCAACCCATTGCAGTATCATCTCAGCAAACTGCGGACGGCAGCCAAGGAGGCGTGCCCCATCACATGGTAGATATTAACATGCAGACACAAGGATCCGTTTCATCACGCGCGGTGACAGATGTCGGCAGACGTTATAATGTGGGGGGAGCTCTCACCGCTCACGGCAGCCAAGCAGTCTCGCAGTCAGTGACAGATGTCAACAGACATGGGGCCACTACTCAGTCTGATGTGAGTAGCTTACTACAAACACGTGTTTTTTACGCTCCCCCTCCATGTTTTACGCTAATGTTTACATGGTTTTTCTGTATGTTATGCTAATGTATACATTGTATTAATTCTTACAGAATGATTTTCGCAAAGTGGACTCAGCCTTCAGATCGAGAATCGCTACATATGCAGCAACCAATATCCCGCAAGCGGACCTGGATAGCGGCCTAGCAGCCTACAAACCCAAGATGGAGGCACTGGTGAGGGACTCTATCCAACAATTTAAGTCTGTAAAATTCAATCTTTTTGTGGAATGCGGTTTTGAGAACTTGCAAGGAAAATCCACTCTACGCAATTTCAAATAAAAAAACGAGGTAGCTGTTGTAACGACCAACCTATCAGAACTGTTAGATAAACAAATAGAGAAAATTCAACAGGAATATCAAGACGAAGCCTTACGAGGGTCTGGGTTCATGTTCAAATCCATACATAAAATTGAATTGCGCGTCAACCATTATAAACCTTTTGTGGGTAGGAAATTCATGCTCCTACCCGAACGTTTTAGGCATTTAAAATCTCTAGTGAACATTGACAACCATGACGATTATTGTTTCAAGTACTGCATCTTGGCAAAATTTATAGAAACTGAAAAGTATTTGTGGACTTCTTATCCGGACAGCCCGGAATTGGAAGAGAAATACGACTGGAGCTGTGTAAAATTCCCCGTTTCATTACACGACATCGACAAGTTTTCAAAAATGAATAACATATCGATCAATGTGTTTGGTTTAGACGAGCGGGATGAAGTTGTACCAATCAAAATTGCTGATAAGGAGTTGGACGACCATAGAGACTTGCTCTATGTCTGCGATGAAGTAAATTCACATTATGTCTTAATTTCTGATTTCGACGCATTCATTAGGCCTTTTGTCACAGCTAACCATCTTCAGACCAAAGTATGCAAACGATGTTTTACGCACTTCCAGTCGTACGAAGGTGAGTCAGCCGACCAGAGACTTGAGGCTCATTTGGCTGTATGTAATTCGTTCTCACCCGTCAGGTGTGAATTTCCTAAACGTCTGGAAGTAAGTTTCACTAAGCATGAGTATTCGCAGAAGATTAGGTTCGTTATCTATGCGGATTTTGAGTGCTTATTGGAGCCTATTGCCGGATGTCAAAATGAGCCTGCAAAATCCTGGACTCAAAATTATCAAAAACATACACCTTTCAGTTACGCCTACTTTATTAAGGACTTGGAAGGAGAATATTCGAATCTGCGGCTATACAGAGGACCCGAAGCAGGAGCCCATTTTATGAGTTCTCTTGTAAAAGACGTAAAGTCCATAGATGCCATATTAAATTCTGAAATAAAACCCATGATCCCTCTCACGGCAGAACAGAACAACCAGTATATGACCAGCACCATCTGTCATATCTGTAAACAAGGTAACTTTACCGAAGTGAACTTTAAAGCTAGGGACCACTGCCACGTGAGCGGTCGATTCAGAGGGGCAGCTCACAGGAATTGTAATCTAAATTACAGAAACCAGACATTTGTCCCTGTTGTGTTGCATAACCTCTCCAATTACGATGCTCATTTCATTCTAAAAGAACTTGGTTTTGACAAGAATAGAATTAACGTCATTTGCAACTCTCAAGAGAAATACATTACATTTTCTAAATTTATTCCCTCCTCGTATTTGAAACGGGGAGGTATGGAACTTAGATTTATCGACTCTTTCCGGTTCATGGCCAGCAGCTTGGAGAAGCTAGCTGACAATCTACCCAAGCAGAAATTTATAGAAACCAGAAATTCGTTTGGTGACAAAACCGATTTGGTGTGTCGCAAGGGGGTCTTCCCCTACGACTATCTGTCGTCCTACGAAGTTCTTGATGAGACAAAATTACCGCCTAAAGAGGCGTTTTACAACAAGCTCAGCAATGCGGGTGTCTCAGATCGAGACTACTCTCACGCTGTTAATGTCTGGAATTCATTTTCGGTCAAGTCTTTAGGGGAATATTCAGACTTATATTTGAAATCTGATGTCTTGATCTTAACAGACGTTTTTGATAATTTTAGGCAAATGTGCCATGATACGTATGGGTTAGATTGTCTGTACTATTCAACTGCTCCTGGATTCGCTTATGCATCCATGTTAAAGTTCACAGAGGTAAAGTTGCCTATTTTAACGATATGGACATGGTGCAGATGTTTGAGCGTGGAATCAGGGGAGGTATTTGCCAATGTGTAACGAGACACGCTGTGGCAAATATCCCTTGTTCCGCCGACTACGATGCCTCAAAGTCAAGCTCTCACCTTTACTACGTCGACGCCAATAACCTTTATGGTTACGCCATGTCTCAAGCGTTACCTACAGGTAATTTCCGTTGGCTCGAGAAAGATGAGATAGCATCCTTCGATATCATATCCATACCGAGCAATTCTAAATTGGGATATGTCCTTGAGGTAGACATTGAGTATCCAGAACATCTACACGACGCTCATACTGATCTGCCCTTTTGTGCAGAAATGAAGTGCCCCCCAGGAAGTAAATTCAGGAAACTTTTGACAACTCTTCAACCTATACAAAATTATGTCGTTCACTATTCTGTGCTTAAACAAGCATTACAACACGGACTGAGGTTATCCAAGATCCATAGAATTATTGAATTTCAACAAAGCTGCTGGTTGAAACCTTACATTGACTTTAATACGGCCAAGCGTAGGGATGCATCCAACAACTTTGAAAAAGACTTTTTTAAACTGATGAACAACGCCGTTTTTGGCAAGACAATGGAAAACGTACGAAAGAGATAAATTTCAGGCTTGTTTCAGATCAAAATTTAATGAGAAAGCTGGTGGCTAAGTCAAACTTTTTAGATAGAACCATATTCAGCGAGAATTTGGTCGGCATCCATCTTGCTAAAACTAGCTTGGTGTTTGAGAAAGCAATCTATGTCGGCATGTCAATCTTGGAAATATCCAAAGTCAGAATGTATGACTTTCATTACGACACGATGAAACATTTTTATAAAGACTGTTTGAAATTATGTTACATGGATACTGATAGTCTGGTCTATAAGATCGAGACGGATGACCTCTTCCGTGATATGATGCATTTCCGAGATGAGCTGGATACTAGCGTCTACCCACCCGATCATCCCTTGTATTCCCCCAAAAACAAGGCGGTGTTCGGTAAATTCAAGGATGAAGGTGCTGGTCATACTATAAGTGAATTTGTAGGCCTGCGAGCAAAGATGTACGCTATAAAATTTAATCATATGACCATAAAGAAATGGAAAGGTATTAGAAAAAATGTTATTGACAAAGATGTCAACTTTGAAGATTATGTTGGCTGTCTTCAGAGCGGACAATCAACATTCTCGGTAAATAGATCCATCAGATCGTTTAAACATAACATGTTTTCGATTGCTATGAATAAAGTCACTTTATCTAGCAACGATGACAAGCGTTACATTTTACCCAACGGCGTAGATACTCTTGCTCACGGGCATTACAAAATCAGGAATGATGAGGGACCCCCAGATAAAAGATGTAAAGTGTAAAAATGTATATTTGTTTATAGACTTTGCTTTATGAAATATTATCTGTAATTTATATGATGTAAGAATCAATATTTATATTCTATATGATGTATGATACATTAAATGATGTATGAAGCAATAAATGTTACTCTGTTATCCCATGAACTTTTATTATATATGATGTATGATACTTTATTTGTAATACTTATGATGTGAGAATTGTAATATATATGATATGAAAAATATTATACATTGTATGATTTGTGTTAAAATAAAATATTAAACAGACGCATTATCTTTAATGTTAACCCCGAGCTTAACAATCCCATTCCCTACACATATACCTCCTTCCTCCCTTTTTTCTAGGAAGAACTAGTCTAGACTGGTTTTTTCTAGACAGAACTAGTATGGATTGGATTTCTCTAGACTGAACTAGTATGGACTGGTTTTTTCTAGGTAGATCTAGTCTGGACTGGTTTTTTCTAGTCAGAACTAGTCTGGACGTGGTCCACAACGGTAAGTATCCTTTTTAATCGAGAACAAGGAATAGAACAAGGACAAGAAATAGAACAAGAACAAGAAATAGGACAAGACCAAGAAATAGAACAAGAACAAGAAATAGAACAAGAACAAGAAATAGAACAAGAACAAGAAATAGGACAAGAACAAGAACAAGAAATAGAACAAGAACAAGAACAAGAAATAGAACAAGAACAAGAAATAGGACCAGAACAAGAACAAGAAATAGATCAAGAACAAGAAATAGAACAAGAACAAGAAATAGGACAAGAACAAGAACAGGACCATTCTAGTCATATCTGCTACAGGATTTGGAAGGAAGTGTTACATTTTATAACGAGAAACTACAGAAAACAGATGGCTTAGGTTTGCAGACTCTAAAAACTCATTGGTTATCACTAAGAATATTCTATCTGACTAGGACCTATACGTATGGGAAATGAAAAACATGAACATTTGTATAACTTTTCTTTTTATTCTAGCCCCTCATCTTATTTTCATGACCCAAATTATAGAGTAAGACGCATTATATCACAACTCTGGTTAAGATAGTTTAGGCTAGGCTAGGCTAGGTTAGTTTAGGTTATGCTAGGTTAGGTTAGCAGGATCTAATTTTAAGATTATTTCTACATTGCTGAAAAGGCTAAGTTCCTTGGCACATTTTGTTATTGCAGCATCAAAGACGAAACGCAACTAACTATATTTTGACATACATCAATTATTTATCAAGTTTTACTTTGGTAAAACTAGTGGACTCGGTCTCGGTCCATGTCTCGGTCACGGTCCTATGCATTTACCATACATCATCTCTTTATTGCTAAAACTCGTGGCGTCTAACAAAAAATATCATTTGTAATCACATCTTACACATAATACATGCTTCATCAGACCTCACTGACAGCTGGAATGTCTAGGTCTAGGTCTCGTTCTCGCAAGACATCACCCTTTCGAAAGAATCTTATACGATTTTTTCGATGTTATAATGGCGCGCCAAGGAGCGAACTAATAGTTTTCCTCATGATGTTACGGGTGGGTTGTAAGTGGGACGCTCACTAAAAGTGAATGTTAGTGACCAGCCCCAGACTGATATTGACCAGTCCCAGACTGATATTGACCAGCCCCAGACTGATATTAACCAGCTACCTCGTTTTTTTATTTGAAATTGCGTAGAGTGGATTTTCCTTGCAAGTTCTCAAAACCGCATTCCACAAAAAGATTGAATTTTACAGACTTAAATTGTTGGATAGAGTCCCTCACCAGTGCCTCCATCTTTGGTTTGTAGGCTGCTAGGCCGCTCTCCAGGTCCGCTTGCGGGATATTGGTTGCTGCATATGTAGCGATTCTCGATCTGAAGGCTGAGTCCACTTTGCGAAAATCATTCTGTAAGAATTAATACAATGTATACATTAGCATAACATACAGAAAAACCATGTAAACATTAGCGTAAAACATGGAGGGGGAGCGTAAAAAACACGTGTTTGTAGTAAGCTACTCACATCAGACTGAGTAGTGGCCCCATGTCTGTTGACATCTGTCACTGACTGCGAGACTGCTTGGCTGCCGTGAGCGGTGAGAGCTCCCCCCACATTATAACGTCTGCCGACATCTGTCACCGCGCGTGATGAAACGGATCCTTGTGTCTGCATGTTAATATCTACCATGTGATGGGGCACGCCTCCTTGGCTGCCGTCCGCAGTTTGCTGAGATGATACTGCAATGGGTTGCGTGTTTGCATCTGGGATGGTGAAAGGCTGTAACAAAAAACTTATAATGAGACGAGTTGTCTCGGACGTGACACAATAATATATAACACATTAATATATATAACACGTACCGAGTAATCAATGGATTGGCCACCCAAAGCTGTCCGGATCATGGATGGTATGGCGGTCGGTGTCCTCGCCATCTCCCGTTGTCGGTACATTTCGTTGGGGTTAAATGGGTTATGGGTAGATTCCAAATGGTGATTTAGATAACGTTGACAGGTGAAACTTTTTCCACATTTAGAGCAAACGTACTGGTTGTTAGAGTGTGCTTCCTGCACATGTCTGGTCAATACGTCGCGACGTGTGTATGAAGCCCCACACGAATCACAGGTGTATTGGCTTTGTGTATGCCTTTGTCTGACGTGCCGGTTCAGGTCTTGTTTATGCCTATACTTGGCATCGCACTCGGAGCACTTGAAGAATGCAGTAGTAGTACCTTCCATGTCGGCTGCTATCCGTTGAATGAGCCAAATCGTCTGCAGCATGTGTATTTATATCGACCCACGCAAAGGTATTCTGTCGGCACGCATGCAGGACCCATGCAGAGGTACGATGTTGGCGTGCATGCAAGACCCATGCCGCGGTAAGCTGGGCTCCCGCTGAGACAATGGTTATTTTCGGACGCGGAGCATGGGCTCCCGCTGAGACACGAAAGCCTGTCTAGACAACATCCGGTAGGGAGAAATAACGCAAATGGTAACCTACCTACCTAATGTTATAGTTTGTGCTGGAATCAAAAGTATTTATCCGTGGTTGTAGTTATAAAGATATAACATTGACTGAATCGTAACACTCTTGTTACTAGCCTGACATCTCTTATATAAAATAACTTCAGAAATAGAATTACTTGTGGAAATTACCTAATTGTTCTCCATACTCAAATTAAAAAAAAATCAATGGGAGTGTTAAATAAATCCATACATGAGGGGTATCGACGGTACTCGGGGGTCAGATTTTCTCTTACTTTTTACTCTTTGAATATAATGTTCGCAGTATTATATCGCAAGCTGGTGCTATTTAAAACACTTGCATGACCTACGCTGAATTAGTTAGACCTGGTCAGGATAAACCTGGGGATTCGAACCTGGGATCTGAACCTTTGGGGACCTGAACTGGCCTGCGGCCACTCGGTCAATCTGGCTGTGGGGTTCAATCGATAAATTTATTCATCGTAGCGATATTGCTTGGCGTTGATCTCTCGTAAATATAAACAATGAGAATTCGGAATTAAAAGAACATGGTAATAGCAAAATAAATTATAAAATATAGCCAATATAAAAATAACAGTAGGTTTTCAGTTTAATGAAGTAAATCGTATGCATATTATGCAGTTGTGTGGGTATATTTAAAACGCGTATGACCCACGCCGCGGTCTTGTGCTTGTCGGAGCATCGGACCCATGCTGAGATGGTCTATTTTTGAACGAACCGCCGAGACCATCTCCGAGACAGGATCTCGGACACCCGCTGAAATAGCGAGACATGAAAGCCCGTCTAGACAACATCTGGTGGGCTATTTTCGGACCGCACGTGTGTGGGGTTTGACCCCCCTGCCGCTACCTCCTCCGCGGCCCCCTCCACCATTCGTCTAAGCCACCTCTAAGCCACCAACCACGTGATGAACAATGCTAATCTACTATCAACAAGTCTATTAGGTTGACATCCTCACCAATAACACAACAGCGGTTGTACGTGACAACTCCACATCCGTATCTACAATGAGGCTATCCGCTTCAATCTGTGCTTGAAGGGTTTTGACTCCATGTGCATGTAGTATGGCCTTCAGCATGTTAATCAGCCGACTTTTGTTGTAGACATTTGACAGGAAGACTTCCTGCTTCACAGTTATGACTGCCTCCTGATTGAAATGTATGTCACCTGATTAGCGAAAACATCAGTGGAATCAATCTTGTGGAAAATTTTGTCAGTCTTAATTTTGTATAGAATAATATTATCGCCAGAACCCACAGTTTCCGAGATATAAGCGAAAAACCGCAAAATGTAACTTCTACGGGCCCCACGAACCCCGCTCATCTTCTAGGAGTAGGGACGTTTAGTATGTGTACGTCCTAACTAGTCCAAACAATATCCCAAAGTAAAAAATCCCTTTAGGCAAGCCTACAGGCTGAGGTAGATTTCAAAGTGCTTTTGGTTTAATTTACTGTCGCTGCGTAGCACTCTTCTTCTTTAGCCTTGGCATGACAAACCCGCAATAATAATTGCAAAAAAGAGGAAAGAGCACTTTTTCAAATATTCAAATCTCGCCTTAAATGAGAGCTATCGAGAAACTAGTTATTGATTTGTAGAGTACTCATCGAGAGCTTTTCAATGATACCCCACAAGACGTGGTTTCAACAATTTCGAATTTCCATCCCCACCCTCACTCGTACCCCCAAAACCCCCGAATCGTTGGTGTCACTGTGAACTCCATAGCGAGTACTCTAATTTATTCAAACAAAGTTTCCCTGTATACTTCATAGGGGCCGAGATATAAATGTTTTAAAATTTCAACCCCCTCCTCAACCACCCCGTTGGGCCAATTTTGCTCATTAAGACCTTGTCCGAACTATTGGGCCTAGAAATGACATAGTAAAATTTGGTTCAAATATCTTCAAAATTACGGCCGCTATCGTGTAAAGATATAAATATATATATATACAAATATATAAATATCACAATTTTTTATAACGGGCGGTGGTTTCGTACTTAGGGAAGCATGAAACGTAAAGATATGAAAGAATTTTTCGAAAATCATGACATGGTATCCATTGCAATAGGTAGATTTTTCTTCGGAATCTACCTAAAAATTGTGTTTCTTCAATTTCCCTCTATACCCCCTTTCTTAGCATTCATTGACTGGACTAAATGAGGATACAGAAGTAGCTTTGAAATTGTTATGCTTTTGGCTGAATAGTAAACTTAACTGGAAATTTCATACACAACATCTGTGTAAAAAGTCGTCAAAAGTATGGTTTTTATTGAGATGATTCAAGCAGCTTGTTCCAGCAACAGCTCTTTTAAATTCGTACTACAGTCTTTTCCATTCACACTTGAATTATGGTACCAGTTGAATAAGATCGGTGGTTGAGTAGTGGATTGAAAAGAACTATACGGAAGTGGCTGCTATCCCATTCGAAAATAAATAAGAAAAATGAAATAAAATGAAACAAAAGAATGTCTGGATAATAAGGAAACAAATAAATAAATAAAGCATAGCTCGTAGCCTGTTTAAAAATTTGTTATAAAATGCACTGAATTAAAAACACTAATTGCACTGAAATAAAAAGAAAAGTGATAAAGGATAAATATAAAGGCACTAAAAGTTACGCTTGGCACTGTAAAAACACTATGTAAAAAAAATATATATATAGAAAATCGGAAACATAGTTTCTGAATTATAAAGTTAGAAATACTGTTGTGAAAACAAATTAATAAAAATGAAATAACACAAAAAAATTGATATCTTCGATCTTTGAAACGTAAGCACTGTTCACATTTCTGTTCTTCATGTAATTGAGGTGGTGTTCGCAGTAAAAATTGTAGAAGAATAATAGCGATGAAAAGGGGGTCACCAAGTGATATGTGGTGAAACGATTTCAAAAATCCGTTTCCTGGGCCCTCTGGTGAGGCCTTTTGTATTTATGTATATATTTTCGTATTGTGTTCCCGCCTAAGCGGCAGTTTTCTTAAAGCCTAACATTTTCATTCTTTCTCTTTGATTAACCTCTTGTGCGTGCGGTTTTGTACCCATTAGTTCTGATATCTCTTTTTCTAAATGTTTTTCTAAAGCTCTTCTGCTTACGGCGTCCTTGCCCTCTGGTGTGGGGTTTGTGTATTACATTTACTCTTGCTGTTTGGTGCTGCCACCTATGTTCGCTAGCGTTAGAGGTCTGGCACGCCGGCCGAGTTAGTGGGTGTTTGTGCTCCGTTCAGTGTGGCACGTTTTTCTGGATCGTCCTCCTGGCTGATGTGAGTACCGTTTGCTTCATGAATCAATTATGATATAGCATTTTGCAAGTTCTAAGCCTTAAGCATGAATGAAATTGCTTGTCGAAATTTCGAGACATTCACCAAATTATTCTAGCTACTTGCACTAATTAGCCATTTCATTGTAAGCCGTATGCTATAATGATTAGTTGGCGTTTCTTAACTTTGTATGGGTATTTGTTAATTTGGTTAATTAATCACCAGTCCGGTAAATTGTCCTTGTGTTGGGCATGAGTTTCACGATATTTTATGCCTTGTAGTGATCACCATTTTGTTGGGTTGGAGGTCACGTACCTTCTGGGCGCGTTTGCGAAGGGGTGATATTTAAGCTCATTTGCCGGTTATACATTTGTATTGCGATTCAGTAATTGCATATAGTTCCTTCATTCCACAGTTTTTTGGTAATTCTTACAGGCCCTTTTGAAATGTATATATACATAGATTTTGTATAGGAAACTTGTGAGTGAGTTTTCTTAACTAAGCGTGTCATGCATTACTAGATCGTGCTGCCGTCTTTCTGGAGTTACGTATGGGTTCATTTTCTTGGTCAGTTCGGCAATGTGTGCCATCAAGTTTGAGTTATTAACTAGCTGTTTCTTAAAAGATGCTTAGGTGAAGTGTAGCCACATCCTTCGTAATTCTAGACTTAACCTTTACTGTATGCCAGGCATATTATTTGTCCTTAAAATGTAGGATACCTTTGGTTATGTTCTTGAGCAATAAGGCTCAGACTGTGTAATAGGCCAACAGCATAGTGCCCTTTTGTACTCCTCACGTTCGTATATTCTGCTATTTATATACTAAATTATTCATAAGCGCATAGATATTAATTTAGCGAAATTGCTATTATTGTCCCTTATACTGCATTGTTGGGACTCACGAATGTTCTCTTAACTTCATGATAATTATTATAGTCAAGCAACATTTGCTCCTGGGTGATTTGTATATTTACACCAGCTCATGTTAGATATTTCTATCAGGGAGAGAGACCTTTTCATGGGATTTCTTTAATCATTTTGTGGTTCCTTCCCTGGGTTTGTTGTATTCAGTTTGATAATACTCTACATTCAAGTATGTTTTGCGTTCAATATAAATTAGTATATTGCTGTTTAGATGCCTCATTCATCTAGTGAATTTACATGAAGGATTTTTACTTTAATTTGGCTTGTAGTCTGTTGGAAATTTCTTGAAGTGAAAACGTTCTCGTGTATCCCAGGGCTGTATTTTCTCATGTCCTTGTAGGCCTACCTTTCTTCTACCTATTTATCTGGTCACGTGTTAACGGACTTTGAGTTCTTCTTCATAAAGAAGTTGAATTATTAATTAATAATTGAGGCCCATTTATACTTAAGCTAGTAGCTTTAAAGATTTTTGGTCATATTGTCATCACACGTGGATGGTTTTCCTATTCTTTGTTATTATGGTAAATAATGAAGGCTGTCTGTTAAGAAACTTAGCTTGTGCCTATTGAATAAGGAAGTTTTGATCAAGTTAGAAACTTTACCTTGTTGAGGAGTGTTAAGGCTTATTGTCTCCCTTATACTCAGCTGCGTTATGATAATTATTATATCTATCCCTCGTGTGTATCCTACTTGCTTTGGTTTGGGACAGTCCCTAGACTGATTGCTTTACAGTGGAGGCAAACTGTTTCCATGTAATCTCTGTTACATATTTTCTCCATGGTACGTTTGTATAGCTCCCTTGTATTTATTATCGGGAATATTGCTCCTAGGTATTACATTAATTCTATGGCTTAACCAAATTCATTTGTGGGACATTATTTACTTACATTAGATCTTCCGGCTCGTAGTCATTTGGGTTTTTTGCCTTTTCTCTATTTTCAACTAAGTTCACCTCCTGGTTTTCCTATTCTTGTTATTATGGTACATAATGGAAGCTGTCTGTTAAGAAACTTAGCTTGTGCCTATTGAATAAGGAAGTTTTGATCAAGTTAGAAACCTTACCTTGTTGAGGAGTATTAAGGCTTATTGTCTCATTTATACTCAGCTGCGTTATGATGATTATTATATCTATTCCTCGTGTGTATCCTACTTGCTTTGGTTTGGAACAGTTCCTAGACTGACTGCTTTACAGTGGAGGCAAACTGTTTCCATCTAATCTCTGTTACATATTTTCTCCATGGTACGTTTGTATAGCTCCTTTATATTTATTATTGGGAATATTGCTCCTAGTTATTGCATGGACTCTGTTGCTTAACTAAATGCATTTATGGGATATTATTTACTTACATTAGACCTTCTGCCACGTAGTTATTTGGGTTTTGCCTTTTCTGTATTTTCACCGAAGATATTGCTCTGACTTCCTTACTCAGCGTATTGAAGGAAAACCATCTCCGTACCCATTTATCTATTCTTATTTATACTTGGTTATTGAGTATGGTAACTTTCTATTACCGTCAGCATTTTTAGAGACTTGTTGTTGTCTGGGATTTTTCTCAGGGGTATTAAATTAATGGTACAATGGTTTTGAATAGTAGTTTATTTAACCTATGATATTTCTTATACATATGTATATATATTTACATTGTTTCAAGGTGTAAGGTTATCATACTACCTCGTTAATTGTTTAACTCACTTTTGTTATATCTTAACTTGTTATTAAAAGAACTTGTTTGAAAGTTGCCTTCCTATTTATCTTGTGTGGGCGAATCTATTTCTTCCCTCTCCCGTCAGAAAAGAAGATCTACGGCAGGGTCAAGCCTAGTACATTCTTCCTAGTCATCCAAATAGTTAACTAGCCGTTCTTGTGCGGACTAAAATTAAGTAATATAATAAAAGTAGTGTCAAGATTTAATTTAACCAGCCCACAGTGGTTATGATGTGTGTAGTAACAATAATGACGATAAGGTAGAATATCTTCGTCCTGGTGACGGTAATGTAGAATGTGATCGTCTTGCTGACGATAATGTGGAATGTGTTCGTTCTGCTGGCGTTAAGGTAGGATGTGTTCGTCCTGCTGACGATAAGGTAGAATGTGTTCGTCCTGCTGACGATAAGGTAGAATGTGTTCGCCCTGTTGACGGTAATGTAGAATGAACGTATAATTTGAGGTTGTCGCTCGAAGGTTGTTGAGTTGAATGCAGACACTGCTCAGTGTGTTTTTGAAGAACAACGTGGCAATAGAACAAAGGAAGACAGACCCTCCGGCAAGGCCACCCAGAGCTGACTGGCTGGCGAGGAATTGACTGCTTGAATTGATGGACTGAAGAAGACTGGCACCTTGAGGAGGCGGGACTTATTTTATATAGCCTAGTGAGTGAAAAGTCGGCACGGTCTAAAACTCTGATTGGTCAATGAAGAAGATCACTAGCCAATAAAAGCTAACTATGATGTCATGACAGAGCAGCCGAGACAATATATAACAACCCCAAGGGGAAAAATGTTGTATCTATTCTTCAACTAGGATACTTCGTCAATTGAAGACAACATGCGAATGAAGGGATTTTATGCATAGGTTAATTTGAGACATAAATTTCTGACTTCTAAGGAGAACTTTAAAGATTACTTGGGAGTTTTATTATTTGGCTTACCTAAGACGCATTTAAAAAGAGCTGATTGACGCATGGATAGATAGAGAATTCAAGTTTTTCAGCCTTACGCACTAGTATTTTAGTAACAATCTAACGGATACTTGAGCTGAATAGGTAGAATGATTATAGATTATTTATATTATTGCCATTAACATAATATAATAATACAGTTTAAAACTGTTTATAGATTATTTATTTTTTGCTACTATCATATGATACAGTTGATAAAATAACTGACTTATTATACAATATATTTACAAGAATAAATTATATATCATATCATAATACACACAGTTTTTCTATCTTGCTTTCAAAATTGTCCCTGTTATATGGTAACGTCATATGTACATTCTTTAAAATCACAATATCATTAGTTGAATATTAATTCGTCATACATTGATAAAATATTAAATATTTATACCAATAAGTCGTGTGTTAAAATTTCTTTAAAAATTAAAATCATATACACTTAATTACAATTAATTAAAAATTTTTGTCAAAATGTAGTTGCTAATACATATAATCATATACACTTAAACACAATTTATCATAATTTGTCAAAAAGTAGTTGCTATACAATTAATTATTAGAATATAAAATTAGTTATTACTTTAATTGAGAAAGCAAGTCTCCTTCGTTATGAGTATAATCATATACTTAGTTTTATATATACATTTTCTTTTAACCAGTTGTGATGTATTTTCATATAAGATTAATATTCGTTTAAAATATTGGTATCGTTAATATTTTGATACTTATATTTTGGTAATTATCACTTATAATAATAGTATTAATGGATTCATCAGGAATTCCATTAAATGATTAGACAATAAATTGTGATAAAATTATTTTGTTTTTTGATAATACTTCTCACTATTGCAGTGATTGAAGTTTAACGTTAACTTGAATTGTCGTGTTTATAACTAGTTACTTCGTTTCCAGCTCAATGTATGTTGATTCTTAGGAAGTGTATCATTAACTTATGTGTAGAGTACATAAGCTATCACTGGAGTGGTTCTATGCTTTAGGGCCGTTTCAAGAACGTAGGTCATTGGCGCCCATAACAAAAAGATTTCCTGTATAATATTGTTGAAATCATAAAGTTGTAATAGAAGCAAATACTTCATGAAGGCCCGTAGGGTTTGAAGCTCATTCGGCACGTGAAGATTATATACTTTTTGCATCGGCTGATTCTGAGTTGACCCCAGGGCCATAGTGAAAATTATTGTTTTAGATAAATAGATTTTATCTTATGCGCTAGCTACCATCGAAGAATTATCGACATCTTGCGGTCAAAATCGAAATTTAAATTGGGTGTAGAAATATAATTTTAAATCGTTCTCCGTCCGAGATATTACGGTGCAACGCTTGAACAAGGTTTGGTTATATTTTAATGTTGCTAGGGAAAATTGGAATAACAGAATTTAGTAATTATTAGAATTGTTTAATATAAATGATTACCTTAATTAAATGAAGTAACTCTTAATAAAGGGAATAAATATGATGTATAATATATATACTTTATGTCTTACTTGATACTTATTTGCAGGTACCAAACTTCCATAATAATAATTCAAATTCAAAAGCTGGAAGAGCATGTGGACAAGTCCCAGAAAGGCCGAAGATACATCTCCAATACAGGGTGAGAAGGAAGGGAGAGCAAAGGGGCAATAGCAGCTGAGCATAAATCCCCAAAATTCCAACAATGAGTTTTAATGTATAATTTAACAACAATGTACAATATAAAGTATTCTTGAATAAATAACATTGACCATAAATGACTAGAAATTCATTATTAAATGGTGAAATCTCTAATTATTAAGAAATCCTTAAGTCACAACTCAGTAAGATACCAAGAATAATTCTGGAATCACAAATCACCTAATCTCCAAAACCTGATTTTGTATAAATAGCATAAATATGAATAGGTTACCAATAATGGTTAGGCCTATCTAAGTTCAATGCCAGACCTAATAATTTAGAATATTTAGAATACCAGAGAAGAAAGTCAAAGGCCACGGCCATGTACAATTTACATTAAGGTTAACATAATTTATAATTAGGCCTACCTAATTTCCAATAGTAGGTAATATTTCAAAGTATTTTAGAATACACAAATTATCTAGAATTTGCTTTAAAAAAATATACTCATGAACTATAATTAGGCCTACCTAATTTCCAATAGAAGGTAATATTTCAAAGTATTTTAGAATACACAAATTATCTAGAATTTGCTTTAAGAAAATATACTCATGAACTATAATTAGGCCTACCTAATTTCCAATAGAAGGTAATATTTCAAAATATTTTAGAATATAAAGGAGACAAGAGAAACTGAGAATTTATTTAGAATTTACTTAAGAAATAATACTCATGAACTATAATTAGGCCTACCTAATTTCCAATAGAAGGTAATATTTCAAAGTATTTTAGAATACACAAATTATCTAGAATTTGCTTTAAGAAAATATACTCATGAACTATAATTAGGCCTACCTAATTTCCAATAGAAGGTAATATTTCAAAATATTTTAGAATATAAAGGAGACAAGAGAAACTGAGAATTTATTTAGAATTTACTTAAGAAATAATACTCATGAACTATAATTAGGCCTACCCAATTTCCAATAGTCGGTAAAATAATTTGGAATAATAGGAAGAAGAAAAACAATAAGAAAATTCCAGAACCAGAATGTAATTAAATATAACTGCACCCACAAAATATCTAATCAAAGATAAGCTGCATAAACAGAAGTTTTACTTTTGAAAAAGGAATTTAATATGAGAATATTTATGTAAAGAATGCAAAGAACTGAACAAGTAAGTTAAGAAAATCAGCCTGCAGAATAGCCAAAATATGAATACAAAAAAATCAAACTATAGAATTACAGAATAATATCAAATACAAAGGTTCACTGAATATAACCAAGCAAGCTACACGCAATGTAGCCTATAAGAATAGCCTAGAAAATTTAAACAAGCTATGGGTGCAGAAAAGTAATAGATTTTATTTATTTAGAAAAAAGGGGAGACTACAGGAACTGAAACTATCCCTATACTTTAACTACAATGTAAAGAGAAGAAGAAACTAGCTTGTCATAATTCAGTAATGTATTAATTGAAATCTGGTAGAAAAATTTAAAAAAGGTAATCTACTTGGCATGTATCACTATACATAGAAGGAAGGCTAATTTCCATAAATATACAAATAATGTCTGGCATGACCTAGAATGACGAACCTTGAACCCTGCTATATGTTCCACATAATTATGTATATTTGGTAGAACTATACTTAGCCTGCAACTTGAAAATATATTACCCAGAGTAACTATATGAACCAGAACAATTTATTTAAATAACAAGCCCTAGCAGCACCTGTATAAAGATTCAGTTGAAGCCCTCTAACACTATACAACAATTTGAGTATCTGAATGCTAATATCTTTCTGAAATATGCTAGCTAAAGAAGGGTATACTAGAATTTATAACCAAGACAATTTTTCAAGCCAAAATAACAAGTTATGAAATGCAATACGGAATACAGGCTAGATAACTTTATTCAAATGGCATGGTGACATTTAACACTAAACTTGAAACAAATAGAAACGTAAGTTAATGGCTTATATAAATATATCATCTGGGACAGCAATTACGTGACAAGTTCTACCCAAGATGCAACGGGGTAAGCAAATGGCGACGATACGCCCACTAAAGAAATTCTTTTAAGCAGCATCTATGAAATGGCAAAATCCTACTAATTCTAGCAGGGAAACCTCAGACAATTATTCCGCAAAATATACATATTAAGAGAATGTAAGTAATAATTTCTTGTGCTAAACTACAATCTCATGAACTGCGGGCATCGAACACTACAAGGTCACTGATCTCAGACAGGACGCATTTCAACATGACAGTTTTCATGATGCCTAGCAATAAGTAACTTGATACAAAATTTGTTCCTTATCCAAGAGGTCCATAACTATAAGCACACGAATTTAACTAACCCTGATAATAAGACTTTTCCATGTCCTTTCCTGCCTAAATTATATTAACAGCAAATATGAATTCTGGCATGATGTGCTGAAGGCACTTAGAATTAGTTTTACATAATAAGTAGTGACGATCACGCTACTCACACAGAAACCGGAGAGGCTGACTCATCCTCGCAGCTCCCACACAAACCAGGCAGATGCCTAACACAGTCTGGCTCACAGTGAGAAACATGCTCACCACTACGGCTCGGTATGCAGCGGCGAAATCGTACACTACTTAAGTCAGAGAGTGTAGGCGGAGGGGATGGAATCGCGGCAATTTTAAACAGCGTTACAACGGTCAAAATTGAAATTTAACAGTGCGCAATATCGCCATCTTAAATTTGTAATTACCATATTCAAATTTTCCACCTTCCATCATTTGTAATTTTCAAATTTAACTCCATCCGCCATTTTGATTTTGAATTTCCAATTTTGTATCCCGCGTGGTCCGCCATTTGCTATAGGAACCGGATGCGCCAACATTTTGAATCACGTGGTAGGCCGTGACGTCATAGCCACGCCTACTATTACGTCATAGCATCGCCACTCTCTCCTGCAACCTTACCGTTCCACCATCTCTGACGTAGGCCATGACGTCATAGCCCCGCCTCCCTCCCATCCAGCGCCACCTCTGCGCCACTTGTGACGTCATCGGCAAAACCACACTACTCACTCTATATATATTTAAAGTTGCTAGTGAAGTTAAGCTGCTACATAACCATACTCATGTTTTAGGTTCTTACTTTTCTTTCTTTTAAAATCATGAAATGAAAACACTACACTTTCTAGAAAAAATTTTTCATCCTCTTTTGGATGGCAAACTACTAATTTAAAACAGGTTATTTTAAGTCTACAAAGTATATTCCATTGTGAACTGACTGAGTACAAATTAGGAGTATCCAAATGGCATTAACTCTTCCATGATGAACAAAAACTGTGCATTCAATTCCCCGATTTACACACGCTCACACACATACATATATATACTTTTGTACGCTAAGAATTCCCGCCTCGCGCAAGGATACATATCTTGAAGAATATTTTGGCTGTGGTCATCCCGGACATACGTAAAACTCTGTACACCCCTCAATGGCACGAACCCTAAACTGGCCAATGGGAAGACAGCTCTGCGATAAAATAATCGATTCTCTACAATAGCGACATCTGTCAGTCAACTTAAAGATTTTTAGTGCCTGCTAGCGGCCATAACTTTGAACTTCTTGTGAAAATCGCAACGCTAGGAATAATTTGTACATCGCGCGTTGGTACTAGGAACTTGGTGCTACGGTATTTAGCTGATATTACAATTCACAGGCCACTAGTATGCTTATCAGGAGCTTCCCGAGAAAGTCCTTATCTCATATCTAATTACTGTATGTGACTGTCTACAAGATTGCAACTCCTCATAGCCATCCACTGAATATAATGCTAAACCATTATAATATATTTCAAATACTAAAATCCTTAATTTTGGGTTATAACAGTTGTACTCACTTAAGCGGTTATATACGCGTAGGTGGTTTGCTAAAGTGTTGTTTGTATCTTGCGTCCTCTTCTTATGTCTTTGATGTTGTGTTTAGTTAACTCTCTGTCAAATAGGACGTTTGTTGTGTACGTTAGCGCAGTAACTATTGCTTTTCGGCAGCAGAAGTTATCCTTGTTGTTTATCAAGTTTATAGACTTCTTAGTTCTCTTGTCTTCGGTATTGTTAAGTAGTCTCCTGCTAGTCTTACTACCTCTAGGCATGTTAATCACTTGGATGTTAAAAGTTTTTTGCTCAATATTAACTGTCATCTGATGTTAGTATCCTTTGTATGTGGTCTAGCAGGCTTTTGGCGTTAAGATTAGTGGTTATTGGAGTTGATGTTGATTTAGTCCAGAAGATATCGTTGTTTGCTATTACTCTTGTCACCTTTTCGGAAGTTTGACATTTAGCTCGGTCATTCATATCATCTAAGGCGCTGTGTAGTCATTCCATTGTTTGAGTAATTGTTTCATCCTTTATGATGGTCAGTTGTAATTGGTATTCTGTTGTATGGAGCTTAAGCTTCGGACTGAACAAGGGTTCGCTAATTTTAATTAATCTGTAGTATGTCTTGGTTTCAAATAAGGACTGGTCAAACGGATGTGTTATGTAACAGTTGGCGTTCTCTGTTTTCTTCTCTGCTTCTAACATATGTAAGGAACCTAGATGGTGTGTTTAGTAGTTTAACCATCTAGTCATCAGCTATTGCACTCAATAGTTTGTTCTTACTCATCTTAGATCAACCTCTTATGTTATGTTCCTATAAGCATCATAAAGGTTTTCCTCTTTCATATCTGTAGTACAAACAACAATGTTTAATTAACCTTAGATATACCTTGGGACCAAAGTGGTCCGCATAAGGCCTTCTGGACAAAAGTGGTCCGTACATACTGTCTTACTACTTGCCAAATTGGTTATAGTAGTGCTCACCCAAGTTTTGAGTTAAAATTCAGTGTGCTTGTTCTAATTGTTTTATATTCCATAAAGTTTTATTTTCGGGAATTACTATAGGCTTTTGAAAATTTCGCCTCCATAATGTCTCATCTGCCGTGTCATTTGCTTTCGGAGTCCGTTCGTCTTGTCCGTCTTGCTGATTGGTTCAATCATTTGTATTTTTAATATCTTTTATGTTTTTATTTATATTTTCTTACTTTCATATTAATATTCGGTATGTTGAAAACGAATATTGTGTTTCAGTCCTCCTGGGGTTCTATTCTTTAGTAATTAAATTTTAATTATAGGGAAACATTGTGCATAAATACAAAACAATAGATCCTGAACTGCAGATTAGTTAGTAGCATGGTATATAAATGACCAAAGTCATAGCCAAACTATCATAGGCCTTGATCTCCTTTACTATAATCTACTTCCAAACGAAGACTTAATGTACGGTCTGACTGTTAAAATTGACCAAGTGCCGCTATTCGCAGGCCTTCATTAATTCAGATTTTTTGCCTATTATGTCAAATGAATAGAACAAGTGTTAAACATTGCATTAAATATCTTGTCCTATTAGAAATTACTAAAATCGTGCACGATAAATATAGAAAGCAATATTTACAGAGTATCCAGTTTTACATACGATTATTATGCATTTTGACCCTGGTTACTATCTTTTCATTATTTTCTATCAGATCTTATCATGTAAATGGTTTAGGATTCAGTTTGGATAATATATTATTTTCTTCCATAAAAGAAATAAATTATACCTTTAGTAGAGTTCATATTTTGTATTCATTTCAATATTAGTTTCAGTCATAACTAGAACCTATAGCTCAGGCACCAGTACATTTCGCAAGAGTTCAATTTTGCACGATTACAGAGTGATTCGAATTCAAGATTAATTCGTCTGATACAGTCTGATAAAGTATATAGGGAAGTAAGGTTAAAATAATAATTCAAGCACAATGGTCAGTGATTGAATTTGAGTAATCATTTTTTCAAGTCGAGATCACTGAATTGGGTTTTAATAGTGTTTTTAAATGTTAATAAAATTTTATATAAGGTGGTTTTTAACACATAGTAAGTTATATATTTAATACATATTTAATAATCTACAATTTTAGGAAGTTATTCCAAATATTATTATCCACAAGGGAGACTATTTCTAAAATACATTTGTTAGCGCCAGTAAGAATTGATATTTCAGAATATAGATGTTTCAAAACATTTTGATTGCAGATTATGTAGTGTTTGAAAAATCCTAGCTGTTCCTTGGTTTGATAATATCCATTAAAATGTCAGGTAGGTAATACGGGATCCTGCCAAATTGGTCTTGCAGGAGTCGCTTAACTTATTTAGGTAAAAATGGACAAAAACCAAATCTAGATTAAAAAATCATATGTAGCTTCCAACATATGTACAAACGAGCCATTACCGATTCATACCGTAGCACCATTATACAAAAAACTTAAAAAAAACTAAACAATAATTATTCAAGGCTATTATACATACTAATACTACATCGAAATTCTATAGAGTGAAATGCCAAATCCTATCCTTAATCAAAATTTTTCGTTCCAAATTTCTCCACCTCGAAATCTCAAAATCTTTTCGTGTTTTAGTCTTTCCGTTAACTATCTCTAATTTCAAAAGGGTGCAATTATGATCTGCTATTCTACAACCTATTACATTATTATTATTATTATAATTTCACCTCAATTGTTTGGTGATATTTTAATGTGGAATAGGACTCCATAAACCAGACAAGAGTGCATAGTATCACTCGTTATAGTTTTTCAATTACTGTATTTTGGTATTGGACCATTCTTAAAAAGTTCATATACTGAGATGAAGAGACGAAACATTAGTGGGCTCACTTTGCAGTGCTTTTCAATTTCACATCCAAATATGAACATGATGAACTGGAGAAGAAGGGTATATAAAACAACATAAAAATAAATTTAAAAAATGATCTTCACCGCACTAGAATGTGCCGTTCATATTTTATTCTCGTCATTATAACTTGTTTCAGGTACGTACTTACAGTTTTCTTGCCATCTCATCTCGCCACGGTTCTATTGCAGCCTCGTTAATTGGTAGATAATTGTTAGATAATTTATATGTTAAAAATTACTTGAGGCTGACTGTGACTTTAAACAACTATATCAAATTGAAATTCCCACAACTAGCAAACTGGTAATTGAAATTCAGATTTATTTATTTAATCGAACAGAAAACTTGGAATCTGCTTCACAAAATAAATACGTTTAAATTAATAAGGCAATAGTAATATTGCTACAAGGGAAGTAACATGGCTGAGTTCGTAAGAACGTAGATCATTCTTCTAGGCTGGAAATGTCAATTAATCACCAAGAGGAAGAGGAGAGGATACACCACTACAACAAGGCAAGATACTTGAAATAAGAAGAAATGTACCATAAATAATTTTAATGAAATCTATAGAATTAGATTAACAACAATAACAATTATTCACATGGAATGAATGTGAATATTACTCAATTTAAATTAAGAACCCCTAATACTTCTTAAAAATCTTAATGAGCCAAACTTCATAATAACAAGACATCTGTCATTTCACAACATGAAAGGTATTTAGTATAAAGTTTCTGTCCCTACAAGTGTATTACATAATTCACCTTGTATAGATTTATGGTCAATATATACATTGCCAGGTATAAAACACCCAAGCACTCTTAATAGGTTAGCAGAATAAATTTGAATTCTGCATATTCAAATTTCATTATTGGAATATCCAAGAAGAACTATCATAAATTAGCTAAGTTTTCTTCAGTACAAATCACCAAATACTTCAGAAAATGAGAATAAGTAGCAAAAATCAAATTACCATACGCAAAAGAACTTTATACAAAATACTCTACACTTGAAATATAAGCGTAAGTGAATTTTTTCTTAAATACAGTTAAATTCAAATTCCGATTTTTTTTATATTTTTTTATTTAAGTGATGTAACGTTGGTTTAAAACTGCCGCGGCTACTCCCCTCTTTCTGTCCTTGCTTTCGTATATTGTATTACATAGTCTATACTAGTGGCGCCACTCGCGTGGAGTGTTGGGGGACTAGGCTGTGTCCGCCCATTCATTAGTACGCTTGGGACCTCCCTAGTGAAACCGTCTGTGGGCGAGACTTGTCCTGGATCCTCTCTTCTGTTAACGTGAGTGGCGAGCTTTCTGTACAATATGCATTTGTAACTTCTAGTATGGTGCCTTATGCACACAAGTTATTGCAGCTTTTGCATTTGCACTTAAATCCCATAAGCAGAGTCAGTTTCTGTGATAGAGAAAGGTGACACACAAATTTTTCGTGAGCTAAATTTAGGCCAATGAAGGCATTTACAGATTCTCAAAGAAAAAATTATATATCTCAGGCAAGCATTTACAGATTCTCAAAGAAAAAAGTAATATATGTCAGACAACTTGTGTATTCTTTTGAAACTAGACATTGCTCCTCTATTTGCATTAGGTATTAATGAAGAAGCTATGCATTCCGCATATTTATCAGGTTTATTAAAGGTTTATCTGTTCACGAATCAGCTGATGTTGGTCCATTGTTGAATCATCTTAAACAAATGGCTATTCAATATTCCCCTCTACCTCAATTTGTGACTATAGAAGATCCTCTTATTGAATTCCACTCGCTCAAACGTAAGGTATTGGAATTAGTGGATTCTGTCACAGAAATATTTTCGGACCCCGAAGCCTCAAGACAACAAAAACGTCGCCTTAAGCACAGGGCTAAACACATTGAAAACATAATCCTCTTAATGATGCAAATTCCAGATATTGGCCTAGATATGGGAGAGTTAGATAATTTGAGGGAAATCATATTGTCTCCATTTCCTTCTTGGGATCCGGACGAGGTTGACCAAGTAGTTGGTGCTGAAGGTGTATCCAGGGTGGGGTCCTCTTCATCCTCCTTATTAGTCAATTTGGATGTACCCATGGTTCAGGATAACTCACCCGCTTCACGACCCCCCCTTTGACTAGGATTTCGCAGCCCATGCAGGACATGACATTGAATCCCTTATTGGAAAATGCTTAGCCCTTGTCTCAGCATGTGAATTTGATTGGTCCCCTTCTTAATAATTCTGAGAACCAAAATTCAAATCTGGTCCCGAGTTTGTGCCAACCGTTATTTTCTCAGATTAGTATGCCGCATCCTTTATAAAAGATGTTAGAACTCCAGAATCCTTTCTCCATTTCTAAGATGGCCGACACCATTGTGTTTTTTAAATTCTTAGTGAAGTTTTCTGAACTAGGCAAATCTTTTGCAGTACAGGAATTAGTCTTATTGCAACTACTGCTCAGTTTGGTTTCAGGTCGCATTTTATATATCTTACCATCAGTGTTAAGCACATCCAAATCGGTTTATCAATTCCATTACGAAATATTGAGACAATTTGTCCCCTCTAAGGCCCGTCAAGACTTGGTTACTACACTTTACTAAAGACCTCAGCGTATTGATGAAGACTTTTCAGACTTTGTTTTGAATATAATGTTACATGATGCTGTTTTCCAGATTCCCGATTCTGAGAGCCAAATTGTCGAAGTTATTATATCTGGGCTTAACCCTGTTACTAGATCATATTTGACCTTTTCACCGAGACTTCGGACCTTTTCAGATTTATCCACTCTTATTCCCACTGTATCTGATGTTCAGATGCTTGTCGCTCTTCATCTAAGGCCATTCCTCGTCGGGATCAGGCTCCTACTAATAGTAGAGTTCCACCTAATTCATCTATGGAGTCTCGTTCTTGCCAATACTGTGGTAAGCCTGGTCATTTGATAAGATTTTGTAAGAAGCGTATGTGGGACTCACAACATCTGTCATCTCCTACTGTTTCTGGTGCTAGGAACCCTCGGAGTTGTTCATATTGTTCTAGAACTGGTCATTTGGATTCTGAGTGCAGAAAAAAAGATGTCGGATATGAGTCGGCGTTCTAATGAACCCCTTCATAGGCCTTCTGCTGGTCCATGACCCGCACTTGGTGCTAAGAAGATCATATTTCCTGATCACCCTAAGGAACGTGACCGCCAGTTAATTCTATCTATGGGCTGTTATGGTAGAGTTCCGAGTCATTTGCCCTTTTTTAATAATGTTCCTACTAATGCTCTATTGGACTCCGGTGCTGCTAAATCATGCATCAGTAGTCAGATGCTGAGCGATCTTGGTATTCCTGTTTCATCCCTTTGGCCAGATACCAATATTACTGTTAGTGCTGATGACTCTGTTATTTCTATTTTAGGAATGATATCGCTTAAGATCAAGTTAGCTAAGTTTTCCTCGAAATTTGTATTTTTGGTAGCACATTCCATAGTGTTTCCAGTTATTCTTGACTCAGATTTTGCTCAGTTCTCCGGTCTGACTATGGACTATCAGCGGGGTGTGGTGCATTTTCTTTTTGATCCCACCTTCCAGATTAGTTTTGCAATATCATCTCTTGAACCTTCTGTTCAACCGTCTAGTGCTTTCGTCGACCAGAATTTACTTCCAAGTGATGGTCCTTCTGACCAAGAAATATGTTTAAGTCATTTGTTACCTGAGCAGAGTGACCAAGTTCGCCAAATTATCTCTGATTTTCCTCCTGTTCTAAGTGATAAATTGGGAGTTACCAACCTATTAGAGTACAAAATTCAAGTTATTGATGGGGTGCCTGTCCGTCTCCCGCCATACAGAATCTCTCCCCTAAGCTCTTGGTGATGAGATCGAAGATCAACGAAATGTTGGAGAAAGGTATATAGTTTAAGACACAAATCTTAATACAATGCACATTTTGCGTGATTCCTTAATTATTATTCGGCCTTCTACATCGGCCTATTCCAGCCCGATATTTTTAGTTCCCAAAGGGGTATCGGACTTTTGGCCGGTAATCGACTACAGAGCCCTTAACCAAAAGATCATAGAATCTATGCCCTTACAAGATATTCATTCTGCCGCTCACTGGTTTGCTGGAGCTAAAGTTTTCTCTTCCTTGGATTTGAAAAGCGCGTACAACCAGATCCCTCTTCATGAGTCCTCTCGCCATCTAACGGCTTTTTCGACCGATTGGAACCATTATGAATTCTGCCGCCTTCCCTTCGGTCTGGCCACTGGGGGCGCAAGTGCTAACCAGACTGTTAGATAAGATCTTCCCTAATATCAAGTTTGTCTATGTTTACCACTATCTTGATGATCTGGTTGTCTACAGTAAGGATTTTTCGTCCCATATGTTGCATCTCAGGGAAGTGTTTCGTCGTTTGCAGGAGGCTGGCCTTACCGAGAATCCAACTAAGGTGCAGTTTTCTAGGCCGCAACTTAGTTTCATCGGCCATGTTTTCTCTCCTGATGGTGGGGCGCAAGTGCTAACCAGACTCTTAGATAAGATCTTTTCTAATATCAAGTTTGTCTATGTTTACCACTATCTTGAAGATCTGGTTGTCTACAGTAAGGATTTTTCGTCCCATATGTTGCATCTCAGGGAAGTGTTTCGTCGTTTGCAGGAGGCTGGCCTTACCGTGAAGCCGACTAAGGTGCAGGTTTCTAGGCCGCAACTTAGTTTCATCGGCCATGTTATCTCTCCTGATGGTGTCGCTATCGACCCAGAGAGGACGGTGGCAGTTAGGAATTTTCCTCCTCCTAGCAACATTAAAGCAGTAGCGCGCTTCATCGGCATGGCTAATTTCTTTGCCTAATTAATACCTAATTTTTCTGCGCGGGCTGCACCATTGAACTGCCTAAGACGTAAAGGTGTAGCAATCAAGTAGACCAACGAGCACCGCCTCGCATTTGAGGACATTAAGAGTGCCATATGCAACCCGCTATGGCTGATTTTGCCTTTCATCGTACAGACAGTTGCCTGTGTTGCCGGGCTTGGCGCCGTGTTACTTCAGGAGTTTCCTCGCAGGCGATACCATGTTTCTCAGGTGATGAAATGTTAAGCCTCTGGAGCTCTCCTTGTTGCAATGTCTAGTGTTCTCGCTTTCTATGAGGGCGAAATATGTTTTAAGAAAGATTGTAATACATAGAAATATTATTGTTGTTTGAAATATTATATAATATTTTCATATTTTATGTTGTCTTTCTCTTCAAAGTGTTATTGACTATTGTTTTATGTCAAAGAATGTAATTAATTCCCCGTCTCGCCACTCACACTTTCGGAGGGAGGAACCCCGGTGTTCGCAATCTCTGTTATACAATTTGGGGGCCCCCTAACAAAAAAAGTATTATAAAAAAACCTAAACATTGGACAAGATGCACATTGCCCTCAAACTCTCACAAAGATATTGGGCTCTACTTATCAGACTACGTAGTTTTTAAGACCAAAAAGAAAATTTTTCTAAACAAATTGGGAGGTACCCAAGAATGAATCGATTCCAAATGAAAAAAACTTACAAACAATCAAATTCCTTAAGGAAACAGTAAAAGAAAAACCATTTGATGGATTGATCCTGCCATGGAAGGACAATTCTTGAAAGTTTTAAAAATTTCAAATCAAATTCAAGTTATTTGAATTTTATCTCCCAAATGGGAAGATATCGAACTTGCATTCTCCAAGAAAATGAATAAAATCTACAAAATGAAGTGTTTAATAATCAGACATTATCCTGTGATTATACTTCAGTCTTTTGACACTTGATGCTGTGGACAGTATTATTTTCAAAATTATCGACGTGGGGTCGTATTACTTCCCCTCCCCACTGTGTCTGTGCTATAACTTTTATTAAAATGGTGCACATTATGTTTCATGTGGTGATCTATATTATGAAGATGCCTTCGACGCTTATTCTTCTGGACTGGATTCCTTGCAGCTCCTGCTGGCTCTTCAGAGCTATTTGGTACCATACCTCAGGATCCCTTGTATGCCTGGCTCATGGGGTACGCGGCCCCAGCTTCTTCATTTGTCACCCAAAAAGGGTGGCCGGAGTCACGCTAGTTCCTGCTCGCCAGCAGTAATGCATTTGTGAGCCCTCGAATCTACATTCCCTCGTCTGTCAACGTCTTCAGCTTTTCGACTTGGCTGCTTGTTCAGCTAAGATGGACTTAGCTGTCTACTTTAGCCTGGTAGCCCCATCTGGACATTGGGCTACCATGACTGTAGTGAGTCTTAGCCAAGTTAATTTTCACTTTTATGAAACACATGAGCCTAAGTCACTGAGCTTGTGTAAATTGTTACCGACATCATGCCTTTGGATTGTTTACACATCAAAGTTTTTTTATATATATGAAGTCATTTACCTTCTTATATAATGTGTATATAATGCTGAATATAAAAAAACTTAGTTCTATAATGCGTCGTGATCTCTGATCAAAATAAGTAAATGGACTTATGAAGACCTCAAGACATGAACTCTATCTAAAAAAAAGGAAACTTTTCAGTAAACTTTCACCTAATTCTAATTGTTCTTCTTAACTAACGAGGAATCTTACTAAGGACATGTTATTTAACTATCATAAGATTCTCTATGGTATGCGAAACTATCTTCTAGTTTAAGTGCTTTCTATATTTCTGTTAGTTAAATTTTTCTGTGTTCTGTATTTATATATATATACATATATAAAAAAAGAATTTACTTTAAATTCCTTGTTTTTTTCGGGCGGTTAGAGGGAGTATTGTAACGTTGGTTTAAAACTGCCGCGGCTACTCCCCTCTTTCTGTCTTTGCTTTCGTATATTTTATTACGTAGTCTATACTAGTGGCGCCACTCGCGTGGAGAGTTGGGGGACTAGGCTGTGTCCGCCCATTCATTAGTACGCTAGGGACCTCTCTAGTGAAACCGTGTGTGGGCCAGACTTCTCCTGGGTCCTCTCTTCTGTTAATGTGAGTGGCGAGCTTTCTGTACAATATGCATTTGTAACCTTTAGTATGGTGCCTTATGCACACAAGTTATTGCTGCTTTTGCATTTGCACTTAAATCCCATAAAGAGAGTCAGTCTCTGTGATAGAGGAAGGTGACACACAAATTTTCCGTGTGCTAAAATTTGGTCAATGAAGGCATTTACAGATTCTCAAAGAAAAATAATATATCTCAGGCAAGCATTTACATATTCTCAAAGAAAAAAATTATATATGTCAGGCAACTTGTGTATTCTTTTGAAACTAGACATTACTCCTCTATTTGCATTAGGTATTAATGAAGAAGCTATGCATTCCGCATATTTATGACGTCATGACATGATGTCGTGTTTCCGTCACAGTTAAATGAAATTATGGCATTGTACATCGCCTGTGGCGATTTTCTCGGGCAGGTTTTTATATTGTAAATCATAAAAATAAATCAGTTATTAGCTTACTATTATATCACATGGATACAATTTGTTCTAAGAAAGATTTTTACGTGATTTCAGTAAGATGGATTTATAGTTCGATGGCCGCTGCTCTCATGGCCAGATTAAAAGAAACGCCCCCTTGCTATTCTAGTATTATTATTATTCCTTCTCAAAAATTTGCATAAAATTTAAATGCTAATTACACCTATTCTTTGCAACTTTCATGTTCTTGAAATTAATATCTGCTTATAAATTACTGACTTTAGATTTTCTGAAGTAGATACTTTAGATTTGCATTTAGAGTTTGATGGCCGTTGCTCTCAAGGCTAGATTATAAGAAACGCCTCTTGCAGTGCTATTATTATTATTATTTTTCAATTTTCTACATAAGTTAATGCCAATTGCATTTATTCTATGTAACTTTCATGTTTTTAAAATTAATATCTGCTTATAAAGTAGTGAGTTTCATTCGTGTTTTTTTATGGATATATTTAGATTTCAAACAGGTCATTATACTTGTTACTCATGTTAGATTTGAGTTTTTTTTATATAAAAAAATTGAGATTCTAGTTGCACAGTTGTATGCTTAAAACGTACTACAGCAATGTTTCAGCTAGTGGCTATTATATTTGAACTTAATAAATTAGTCGTATTTAATTATGTAATTTCATGCACAGATTGAAATGTGCCATGACCCATTATATCTTCTTGTTGCATTTTGATTTGCCAAACTAAACTCTTCATATTTACCAGTGCTAGTATATACATTAATATGGTACCTTGGTATTTAAGTTTCCTTTGAGGAAAATTTTCTTATGACCTGTTCTTATGATATCTATAGAATTTTGATCTATAGAATCTATATATAGAAATCTATAAAATTTTCTTCCCTTTTTAACATTGTTCATCCCATATCAGATTTAGGTATGCACTGACTATTCTAATTAGCCCCTTCTTTATTTAGTTTTTTAAGAATTGCTTACTTATCAGCCTGGTCTTATCAATTAAATATTCCGCTCTATTATTCTGGATTATCGTTAAGATTTTGGATTATTGTTTGCTTTGGTGTCCGAGTATGCAGATTCTAGATCTGAACTTAATTAACCTTTTCTTCTCTGTTCTGACAAATTCTGCCCTGTATAAGTAATTAATCTGCTATCTTATATCTCATCTATTACTTTGCCTTGATATAATCTATAGGTAGTTCAAAGTTTGATTCAAAGACTCTTTCTATTACCCATTAGTTTATTATATTTTCTAAATAGTATCTGTGTGTGAGTTCTAATATCACTTTCTATTTCCTGGTTAGGTTCAGCTGTTATTTTGGTTCCTTTTATATATTTTTTTCTGGGCCTTCTTTATAAGTTAGTTTTGTCGGTTTCTCATATTTGCCCTATTATTTCTATATTGTCTTATTTTAAGTCAGCCCGTTCTGGCCTTATAGTTTTTTTTATAATTACTTACCCTTGCGTTATCTGGTTATTTATTCTATATATTTTGGTATACATAATATTCTACAGTAGTATTCCCTATTGTTGGACTTCTCTCGATTTTTGTTTCCCCCTTCGCCTTTTGGCTAATATCGATTCTTTCATTGACTTTTGCGTTCCTGCATTTAGCTTATCCCTTAGTCTTGATCTGGCTTATCCAGTCTTTCCTTTGGTTTGTTTTGGCCATTTATTACATTTTCTCTGATTCCGTGTTAATATATATAAATAAAATATATAGATCATTCTTAGTGTTTCAGGTTAGGTTATTACTTCTCTTCCTAGCTTGGGTTTCTTATTCTAGCTTATGCGAGTATGCATTAGTGGGTTCTAGCTTTCTGCCATTTTCAAGTTGAATTAGGAAATTTAGCTGCCCCTATTCTTGATATTTGTAGGTCAATAAAGTGTGTTTGGGAACTAATTAATTTCATTACTATGATAGGGAATTATAGGATGCGATTAGAAAGTCAGCTATCTTCTTGAGATTAGCATTGTGTGGCAATACTTATATTACATTGTCATTTTGTATATACATCTTTTATTAAATTGTATTGTTCACAAGACAGTAAAATTTTGAACTGAGTGCAAGTTTGGAAACATAATTAAGGTTTTATGTATCATATTGTTCTACTTAAATTATTTGTATTTTTGAAATATTTTAATATTTTCAGATTTATCTTGTTTATAAATCCCATGTTATGAGGTTGTTCATTTCCATGATTTGGGATAATTCTTGTTCTCTTCCAGCCTCCCTAATTTCCCTTGTGCTTGGGATTTAAGATCTTCGGACCCTCGGTAATGCCCATTAGCACCCTTCTGGTTGTTGTTATTTTCAAGTATTATGGTTAATAATAACTTCATGCAGGGCTGTAAAGAAAAAGAATTATATAATTAGTAACGCCTTTCCATAGTGAGTTTAGAGTATAAACAATCTTACAACCAACATATATATTTTCTAACCTAACTTACAAAATAAATTATAACCAAAGATTTAAAGCGTTGCAGTGAGAGCGCTTACTATTTCAAAGATGAAAACAATGAATTCGAATTCAATATGGTTTGACAATTGTAATAATTTTGTTATTAAATACACTACACGAATAGATTAAATAGATTTATAACCAACAATTGAAAAATTTGAAAGTTGAGGAATTATGTTATAAGAGCAAGGTATGGTTAATTCAAAAAAGGCAAAATGCTCAATTGAAATTTAAATATTTCTTAGAAGATGTTGTGAGGGAACGGAGCGGAATATAACCCTGCCGTAAAGAGAAAATGATAGGTAGGAATGTTAAATAGAATCTCTGGTAGCGGAGGACCAATTATTGCCTAAACAATAATAACAAAGGAGGAGAGCAAGTGGATTAATCGCAGGTCGCTGGGAACAGAGGTCCACAGATGTAATATGGGAGCAAACCTTATACATGTAGTTTTAACTATGCACATTTATTCACACTATATATGTTTGTTAAATGAATGAAATAAATACATTGAAATAACAACTTCTAATAATGAGTTATATTACACTTCTAATAATGAGTTATATTAGTGATTGCATCACTAGCAATAACCAATGTACTGGGATTTGGCACGAATTGCGGCCACGTGGATGTAAATGTTAGAAATTTACACCAGAGTTGATTCTTATATCAAAACACTTGGAATAATTGCTGTATTCCGATGTAGTATGAATTAACACTGAAATAGTAATAGAACTGAGTTGCACCGCAATATTACTTCGCTGTGATCACTGTTGCACAACGCACCGTAATATCACTAACTAGCTAAGGCGTCGGATCAACCTAGCTGTGAAAACTGCAATTATTCGGAAATAATTAAGTAACTACGACAAAACTTGTAACTTGAAGTTTTGTGTGTTAATTCGCGATTTAAGAGCAAAAGCCACTGCGGCTATTGTCTAAGAAAGGCGCGAAGTTGGAGAAGCGATTCACACAACTGGCTCATGTGAATGCTGGAATCTGACTAACTTGGAATGACGCCGTGAAACAGTCACGAGTGCCACTACAAATATGCACCTGTCGGAAGGCTTGCCGGAGAATAGGCGCTGAGAATGTATCACTCCGCCACATACTGCTGAATCAGGACGCGGACTGAAATAGCGGAGCGTTTAAACAGAAAGACTAACTAGACATGAATAAAATGCTAGCAAAACATGTAGCTTGCGCTAACAGATGTAATAATGTATTCTCTCATATACACTACACAAAACAGTGTAATTAAATTTATTTTCAACAACTGCAAAATATGAAAGTTGAGAAATTATTTTATAAGAGAAATGTTATTGTTAATTCAAAGAATGAAAAATGTTCCATTGAAATTTAAATATTCCTTAGAAGCTGTTTTCTCTCAAGTGCACTACAGGAAACAGTGTAGTTATATTTATTTTCAACAACTGCAAAATATGAAAGTTGACAAATTATTTTATAAGAGGAATGTTAATGTTAATTCAAAGTATAAAAAATGTTCCATTGAAATTTAAATATTTCTTAGAAGCTGTAATAATGTTTTCTCTCAAGTAGGCCTACTCTACACGGAACAGTCTAGTTAAATTTATTTTCAACACCTGTAAAATATGAAAGTAGTAGTAGTAGTAGTCTAGTAGTAGTAGTAGTAGCCTAGTAGTAGTAGTAGTAGTAGTAGTAGTAGTAGTAGTAGTAGTAGTAGTAGTAGTAGTAGTAGTAGTAGTAGTAGTAGTAGTAGTAGTAGTAGTAGTAGTAGTAGTAGTAGTAGTAGTAGTAGTAGTAGTAGTAGTAGTAGTAGTAGTAGTAGTAGTAGTAGTAGTAGTAGTAGTAGTAGTAGTAGTAGTAGTAGTAGTAGTAGTAGTAGTAGTAGTAGTAGTAGTAGTAGTAGTAGTAGTAGTAGTAGTAGTAGTAGTAGTAGTAGTAGTAGTAGTAGTGGTAGTAGTAGTAGAAGTAGTAGTAGTATCTAATGCCCAGACACTTGGATGATCTCCATTTGTCGTCTAGCTTCCCAGTATAACTTTGAAGTTGGAGTCAAATCTGTTGAGGTTAAAGCTGTGCACTTGTGCACATGTGTGAATCCTCTTCATTGCAGAGCACACATTTTGGTGAAGGGTATATGCCAATTTTGTGTAAGTGAGCAGCCATGTAATCATGTCCAGTTATCAACCGAAAATGTGCTACGGCTTCATGTCTTGGTGATTCTGGGACATAATTTTTGGAGAGAATGGGCTACAAGGATTCATTGCTGTTTTTAGTTCTGAATATTTCTACCATTTGGTTTTTAATAATGCTATTTATGATTAATTCCGTGGAATGATATGTTAGCATGCTGTTTGGTTTTTGTAAGATTTGGGTGCCTTTTATTGCAAGAGCATCTGCATGTTCATTACCCTGAAGACCACAATGAGCAGGAATCCACTGTAATTTTACTTCTCTATTTAGAGCAGTGAGCATTTGTATGATGTTTTGGGTTTCCCTTATTTTAATACTTGTCATTTGCTTCTGTGATACAATTGCTTGAATGGCTGCAGTTGAGTCACTTAATATTACTGCTTTTTTAAACATATTAATTCTATATAGTAATTGTGTTACTGCCATATTTATTGCCAAAATTTCACCATCAAAATGCGTTGTGTTAATTCCAGCTGATATATAGTAGTCAAATAACTCTGAATGTATCCCGGCTCCAGCTCCACTTTCTTTATCATACAGTGACCCATCAGTATAACTATGGAGCCATTCAGACTTTGGATACAAAGAGTGTATGGTTTCCAAAGCCAAAGCTTTTATGGTATCTATGTTACATTGAGTCTTCTTCACATCTTCCTGAAGTGTCAGTTTATAGTTGATGTGGGAGTATTCTAACGGTGATGTAGGTGGTAGCAATTTTTCTATCTTCGTATTAGCTATTTCTCAGGGACGTATTTCCTGAGTTACCGGTAGTTGAAAATAGCCATTCTGAGTTTTCAGTTTTCTGGGCTTCATTTGATAATTACACCAAAAATTTTCACTGGGTATTCTGATTAATTTCTCGTATTGTATTAGGGCCAATCTTTTTATTTCTTCTTCAATTGGATTGTGTTTTGTTAAAATCTGCATAGCAGCTATGGGGGTGGTTTTCACTGCTCCTGTGATGAGCCTCAATGCCTGGTATTGTATTGTTTCTAATTTCTGTACTACTGATTTCTTTGCAGTGATTACATTCTCACATCCATAGAGAAGCACTGGTTTTATGTAGGATTTGTAAGTTGTGTTCAGAACAGATCTCTGACAGCCCCATTTGGTTCTGGCTAACCTCTTAAGGATGTTGTATCGTTTATTTGCTTTTTCCCATTTTTTATTGACATGTGTACTCCAAGTTAGTTTTTTATCTAAAATCACACCTAAATACGTCTGATTTTGTTGATTTTGAATTTGGACATCATATATTTTTATATTTATATCCGGATAAATATGTGCTAGTGTAAATACCTGGTAAAAGGTTTTTGATGCATTAATTTTCATATTATTTTCTTTACACCATTCCTCTAATGAACGAAGTGGTTTAGCCATTTTGTCTGAAATGAGATCTTGCTTGATTCTTGGAACTGATGTCCAGATTACTAGATCGTCAGCGTACAGAGCACATCTTATATTATTTTTAGTTAGTTGAGGTGGTAAACCATTGATCATAACATTGAAAAGTGTAGGACTGATAACAGAGCCTTGAAGTAGTCCATTACGCTGCTGTTTGAATTTTGATATCACGTCACCGTACTTGGTAGCGCAGAATCTTTGGTTAATAATATTATAGATCCACTGTATCATCTTGCCTTTAACTCCAATATTTTGTAACTTATCCATCAATTTATCTCTCCATACAGATCCATAGGCATCTTGGAAATCTACATATACTGCTAAGGATGTTTCTCTACTATCCAACGAGTCTTTGATTAGTTGGCTCAGTTTAGTGATCTGTTGCATGGTTGATCTGTTGCATGGTCGATCTGTTGCATGGTTGATCTGTATGTCCGGAAACCAGCCTGTTCAGGAGATAACATGTTTTGTGTCTCCAGATAATAGTAAAGTCTGTCATTAACCATCCGTTCCATTGTCTTGGCTAAAATACTTGTTAAACTTATAGGACGATAGCTCTCAAGCTTATCTGCAGGTTTATTAAGTTTTAGAATAGGTATTATAATTGCTATCCGCCATGCCGCTGGTACTGTTGTTCTCCATATCTGATTAAATAGTCTCAAACAGATGTTCTTTGAGAATGGTCCTAATTGTTCAAGAAATTCACTTGAGATCTTATCTGGTCCTGGTTGTTTTTTATCTTTTAAAGATCTACAATTGCTTGGTTTAGTTCGGGCATAGTGAAGTCAGCATTGAAAATACTTTTTCCGTCTAGATGTTCTGCATGCTGTTTAATTTGAAATTTAATCTGTTTTTCTTTCTTCCTTAAGCCATTAGGAAGTGAAGTATTTATTAAATTTGTCTGCTTTATCCTTGTTTCGAAAAACAATTTTCCTGATGATAATAATGGTTGATTTCCTGTTGATCCTGTTTTATTCTCAAGGGAAGATACAAATTTGTGAATTTTGACACCATCTTTCCTATAATCTAAGTTCTCTACAAATTTCTGGCATGTTTGCTTCTTTCATTGAGATATGATTTTCCTGAATTGTGCTGCTTTTTGTCTCCAGTTATTTACATCTTTAGGGTCTTTTGTTCTTTCAGCTAATTTTCCAGCTTCCTCCCACTGTGCTTTAAGATTTTCTAACTCTTTGGACCAAAACAGTTTGTACCCCCCTCTTCCCCGTGGGATATTATTGTTTGCTGCCTATAGGATTATATCACAGAATTTTTTGAAATTTTTATCAGGTGCTGTTTCTTCATAATCAAAATTAACCTTTTGGAGTTCTCTTTCAATTTCATTGCTGAAGTTTTTAAAATTTGCTTTTTTAAGATTCCAGGATATTTTTGCTTGTCTGAATATTATCTCGGGTTTTGTTTTGACAGTTAGTGAACAGAGTATAATTCTATGCCCACTCCCTGGGTCTGCAATTATTTTCCTTGTAATGTTATGCGATTTATCTGCAGATGCCAGTGTTAGTTCCAGGTTAGTTCCTGTTCCATTATAATGTAAGTAGGTTGGAGGGCCTTCAGTACTATAAATTAATTCCAAATTACTTGAGGCCAGGAGGTCTTTAAATTCTTTAATAGCCTCATTTTGGTCATTATAGCCGACTGTTTCAAAATGGGCATTAAAGTCTCCAATTATGACTACCTTTGAGTTTGTTTCTAATAGGTCCAAGTTTGGTTTGTTATGTTATGGGGATTATAAATTCCACAAATTTTGAAGTGTTGATTATATTTCCAGATATCCATTTTAATAATCTCTAATAAGTCCATATCTTGCATTTTTTTAACTATAGTAAATTTATGAGTTATTTCCTTATTAATTCCAATAAGGATTCCGCTGGCAATTTGTCTTCCCTTAGGTAGGATATATGAGTTGTAATGGGAGTTTTCAAAATATTTTAAATTTTCATTGGAAATGTTTGCTTCTACTATACAGAAGACATCTATCTCATCTTCTTGGTAAATTTTTAACAATTCTATCTTCTTGGTTTGTGACATTCCTCCAGCATTCCACTGGAGTAAGATTATCGTAGTGAGGTTGTAAGGTTTCAGTTCAGCTTTACCTCTTCTGGTCCCCTGCCGGAGATCCGATTTGGGGACTGTTTTAATTCCGGAATTCATTTCTTGAAGAAGCATATCATTACATTAGGGCATAAATTGTTGTTCATTTAACACCACCTTGTGGGCACGTGTGGATTAAGGGGTTCCACGGACGTGAACAACGTTACCCACGAGAAGAAAGAAGTGATAGGAAAGGAATGAAAAGAATCCCCTAGACCTCGAATACTCTAATACTTTCAGGGTCGAAGAAAACAAGAGGTCAGTCAGGTAAGACTGGATAGGATAGTATAAAGAGAGAACCTAGTAAAGAAAGGAAGAATACTAGGTTCGGTCATTAACTCATCAAGCTGACCAGTGCTATTTGACGAGTAGCCCCTCCCTTTGGTTCATCGTGTGTGAACACCATTACTAACAGCTGCACCACGTGAAGGTTAGTGATGGGACGCTAGGTAGTTGTCCAGGTTAGTTCCTTAAGTTTTCAAGAAGAAAGAATTAAGGCTCTCCTCCCTGTTAGATAACAACTACCCTTATGCAGCTACCCTTATATGAAAGTTTAGAAATTATTTTATAAGAGGAATGT
Source organism: Ectobius pallidus (assembly GCA_964059195.1). Taxonomy (NCBI): domain Eukaryota; kingdom Metazoa; phylum Arthropoda; class Insecta; order Blattodea; family Ectobiidae; genus Ectobius; species Ectobius pallidus. Next base: position 54,798,564 of record CAXKWD010000005.1, on the reverse strand, counting down.
TATTGTTAATTCAAAGAATGAAAAATGTTCCATTGAAATTTAAATATTTCTAAGAAGCTGTAATAATGTTTTCTCTCAAGTAGCCTACACTACACGAAACAGTGTAGTTAAATTTATTTTTAACAATTTCAAAATATATAAGTTGAGAAATTATTTTATAAGAGGAATGCTATTGTTAGTTCAAAGAATGAAAAATGTTCCATTGAAATTTAAATATTTCTTAGAAGCTGTAATAATGTTTTCTCTCAAGTACACTACACGAAACAGTGTAGTTACATTTATTTGCAACAACTATAAAACATGAAAGTTGAGAAATTATTTTATAAGAGGAATGTTATTGTTAATTCAAAGAATGAAAAACGATTCATTGAAATTTAAATATTTCATGTAGTTTCAAATAGTTCATGTTTTTACGTGTGCAAATTGAATTTCTAAAATAAAATAGTTTATATTATTTATATTAATTATGTGTACTCATTGGACTTCAACTTCTCAATCGCGCGTGGTTTTTGATAGGTCTCAGGTAGTGGGTTGCCAGTGGCTTCAACTAAATACTGATGATGACCATAAAATTAGGTTAGGATGTGCCGGCAATTATAGGGATTGTATACAGCCAGTTAATATTGACAAACCAAAGTAAAGGCAAGTAAGCACCCCGAACCAACCAACCACATCCTCAACAGCCGGCACAATATATATATATATATATATATATATATAATTACATGGTTCGTCTAGTACATTCGGTGAAGTTATTTTCCATTACGTAATTAATTCTGGAATTTTCTGTAGTGCTGTAATTCGGTATTTTCTCTGCAACTGAAATTTAAATTAATTTTCTCTCTGTCCCCTATAATCTGTATGTTCTGTTTAAATGCTGCTTGTGAGTTTTTCTCGGTTTAATAAATCAAAGCGATTGGAAATTGTCATGGCCAGTTCTGTGAGTAATTTCATTCATCTTGCTCTCCAATGAATTTACTAAATATAAAGGAGATCTCATTCTTGCCTAAATAAATGTTCATGGCCTCATGTTAAGGATAGTTAAATCTTCAATAGTAACAGATTAAATGAAATCACAATATAATTCTTTATTTACGGTCCAAGATCATGGTTAATATATTTTATATTATGTCAGTTGAAATTCATATTTTCAGTTGTTGAAAATAAATTTAACTACACTGTTTCGTGTAGCATTACTACAGCTTCTAAGAAATATTTAAATTTCAATGAATCGTTTTTCATTCTTTGAATTAACAATAACATTCCTCTTATAAAATAATTTCTCAACTTTCATGTTTTATAGTTGTTGAAAATAAATGTAACTACACTGTTTCGTGTAGTGTACTTGAGAGAAAACATTATTACAGCTTCTAAGAAATATTTAAATTTCAATGGAACATTTTTCATTCTTTGAATTAACAATAACATTCCTCTTATAAAATAATTTCTAAACTTTCATATAAGGGTAGCTGCATAAGGGTAGTTGTTATCTAACAGGGAGGAGAGCCTTAATTCTTTCTTCTTGAAAACTTAAGGAACTAACCTGGACAACTACCTAGCGTCCCATCACTAACCTTCACGTGGTGCAGCTGTTAGTAATGGTGTTCACACACCATGAACCAAAGGGAGGGGCTACTCGTCAAATAGCACTGGTCAGCTTGATGAGTTAATGACCGAACCTAGTATTCTTCCTTTCTTTACTAGGTTCTCTCTTTATACTATCCTATCCAGTCTTACCTGACTGACCTCTTGTTTTCTTCGACCCTGAAAGTATTAGAGTATTCGAGGTCTAGGGGATTCTTTTCATTCCTTTCCTATCACTTCTTTCTTCTCGTGAGTAACGTTGTTCACGTCCGTGGAACCCCTTAATCCACACGTGCCCACAAGGTGGTGTTAAATGAACAACAATTTATGCCCTAATGTAATGATATGCTTCTTCAAGAAATGAATTCCGGAGTTAAAACAGTCCCCAAATCGGATCTCCGGCAGGGGACCAGAAGAGGTAAAGCTGAACTGAAACCTTACAACCTCACTACGATAATCTTACTCCAGTGGAATGCTGGAGGAATGTCACAAACCAAGAAGATAGAATTGTTAAAAATTTACCAAGAAGATGAGATAGATGTCTTCTGTATAGTAGAAGCTAACATTTCCAATGAAAATTTAAAATATTTTGAAAACTCCCATTACAACTCACATATCCTACCTAAGGGAAGACAAATTGCCAGCGGAATCCTTATTGGAATTAATAAGGAAATAACTCATAAATTTACTATAGTTAAAAAAATGCAAGATATGGACTTATTAGAGATTATTAAAATGGATATCTGGAAATATAATCAACACTTCAAAATTTGTGGAATTTATAATCCCCATAACATAACAAACCCAACTTGGACCTATTAGAAACAAACTCAAAGGTAGTCATAATTGGAGACTTTAATGCCCATTTTGAAACAGTCGGCTATAATGACCAAAATGAGGCTATTAAAGAATTTAAAGACCTCCAGGCCTCAAGTAATTTGGAATTAATTTATAGTACTGAAGGCCCTCCAACCTACTTACATTATAATGGAACAGGAACTAACCTGGAACTAACACTGGCATCTGCAGATAAATCGCATAACATTACAAGGAAAATAATTGCAGACCCAGGGAGTGGGCATAGAATTATACTCTGTTCACTAACTGTCAAAACAAAACCCGAGATAATATTCAGACAGGCAAAAATATCCTGGAATCTTAAAAAAGCAAATTTTAAAAACTTCAGCAATGAAATTGAAAGAGAACTCCAAAAGGTTAATTTTGATTATGAAGAAACAGCACCTGATAAAAATTTCAAAAAATTCTGTGATATAATCCTATAGGCAGCAAACAATAATATCCCACGGGGAAGAGGGGGGTACAAACTGTTTTGGTCCAAAGAGTTAGAAAATCTTAAAGCACAGTGGGAGGAAGCTGGAAAATTAGCTGAAAGAACAAAAGACCCTAAAGATGTAAATAACTGGAGACAAAAAGCAGCACAATTCAGGAAAATCATATCTCAATGAAAGAAGCAAACATGCCAGAAATTTGTAGAGAACTTAGATTATAGGAAAGATGGTGTCAAAATTCACAAATTTGTATCTTCCCTTGAGAATAAAACAGGATCAACAGGAAATCAACCATTATTATCATCAGGAAAATTGTTTTTCGAAACAAGGATAAAGCAGACAAATTTAATAAATACTTCACTTCCTAATGGCTTAAGGAAGAAAGAAAAACAGATTAAATTTCAAATTAAACAGCATGCAGAACATCTAGACGGAAAAAGTATTTTCAATGCTGACTTCACTATGCCCGAACTAAACCAAGCAATTGTAGATCTTTAAAAGATAAAAAACAACCAGGACCAGATAAGATCTCAAGTGAATTTCTTGAACAATTAGGACCATTCTCAAAGAACATCTGTTTGAGACTATTTAATCAGATATGGAGAACAACAGTACCAGCGGCATGGCGGATAGCAATTATAATACCTATTCTAAAACTTAATAAACCTGCAGATAAGCTTGAGAGCTATCGTCCTATAAGTTTAACAAGTATTTTAGCCAAGACAATGGAACGGATGGTTAATGACAGACTTTACTATTATCTGGAGACACAAAACATGTTATCTCCTGAACAGGCTGGTTTCCGGACATACAGATCAACCATGCAACAGATCGACCATGCAACAGATCAACCATGCAACAGATCACTAAACTGAGCCAACTAATCAAAGACTCGTTGGATAGTAGAGAAACATCCTTAGCAGTATATGTAGATTTCCAAGATGCCTATGGATCTGTATGGAGAGATAAATTGATGGATAAGTTACAAAATATTGGAGTTAAAGGCAAGATGATACAGTGGATCTATAATATTATTAACCAAAGATTCTGCGCTACCAAGTACGGTGACGTGATATCAAAATTCAAACAGCAGCGTAATGGACTACCTCAAGGCTCTGTTATCAGTCCTACACTTTTCAATGTTATGATCAATGGTTTACCACCTCAACTAACTAAAAATAATATAAGATGTGCTCTGTACGCTGACGATCTAGTAATCTGGACATCAGTTCCAAGAATCAAGCAAGATCTCATTTCAGAGAAAATGGCTAAACCACTTCGTTCATTAGAGGAATGGTGTAAAGAAAATAATATGAAAATTAATGCATCAAAAACCTTTTACCAGGTATTTACACTAGCACATATTTATCCGGATATAAATATAAAAATATATGATGTCCAAATTCAAAATCAACAAAATCAGACGTATTTAGGTGTGATTTTAGATAAAAAACTAACTTGGAGTACACATGTCAATAAAAAATGGGAAAAAGCAAATAAACGATACAACATCCTTAAGAGGTTAGCCAGAACCAAATGGGGCTGTCAGAGATCTGTTCTGAACACAACTTACAAATCCTACATAAAACCAGTGCTTCTCTATGGATGTGAGAATGTAATCACTGCAAAGAAATCAGTAGTACAGAAATTAGAAACAATACAATACCAGGCATTGAGGCTCATCACAGGAGCAGTGAAAACCACCCCCATAGCTGCTATGCAGATTTTAACAAAACACAATCCAATTGAAGAAGAAATAAAAAGATTGGCCCTAATACAATACGAGAAATTAATCAGAATACCCAGTGAAAATTATTGGTGTAATTATCAAACGAAGCCCAGAAAACTGAAAACTCAGAATGGCTATTTTCAACTACCGGTAACTCAGGAAATACGTCCCTGAGAAATAGCTAATACGAAGATAGAAAAATTGCTACCACCTACATCACCGTTAGAATACTCCCACATCAACTATAAACTGACACTTCAGGAAGATGTGAAGAAGACTCAATGTAACATAGATACCATAAAAGCTTTGGCTTTGGAAACCATACACTCTTTGTATCCAAAGTCTGAATGGCTCCATAGTTATACTGATGGGTCACTGTATGATAAAGAAAGTGGAGCTGGAGCCGGGATACATTCAGAGTTATTTGACTACTATATATCAGCTGGAATTAACACAACGCATTTTGATGGTGAAATTTTGGCAATAAATATGGCAGTAACACAATTACTATATAGAATTAATATGTTTAAAAAAGCAGTAATATTAAGTGACTCAACTGCAGCCATTCAAGCAATTGTATCACAGAAGCAAATGACAAGTATTAAAATAAGGGAAACCCAAAACATCATACAAATGCTCACTGCTCTAAATAGAGAAGTAAAATTACAGTGGGTTCCTGCTCATTGTGGTCTTCAGGGTAATGAACATGCAGATGCTCTTGCAATAAAAGGCACCCAAATCTTACAAAAACCAAACAGCATGCTAACATATCATTCCACGGAATTAATCATAAATAGCATTATTAAAAACCAAATGGTAGAAATATTCAGAACTAAAAACAGTAATGAATCCTTGTAGCCCATTCTCTCCAAAAATTATGTCCCAGAATCACCAAGACATGAAGCCGTAGCACATTTTCGGTTGATAACTGGACATGATTACATGGCTGCTCACTTACACAAAATTGGCATATACCCTTCACCAAAATGTGTGCTCTGCAATGAAGAGGATTCACACATGTGCACAAGTGCACAGCTTTAACCTCAACAGATTTGACTCCAACTTCAAAGTTATACTGGGAAGCTAGACGACGAATGGAGATCATCCAAGTGTCTGGGCATTAGATACTACTACTACTTCTACTACTACTACTACTACTACTACTACTACTACTACTACTACTACTACTACTACTACTACTACTACTACTACTACTACTACTACTAGGCTACTACTACTACTACTAGACTACTACTACTACTACTTTCATATTTTACAGGTGTTGAAAATAAATTTAACTAGACTGTTCCGTGTAGAGTAGGCCTACTTGAGAGAAAACATTATTACAGCTTCTAAGAAATATTTAAATTTCAATGGAACATTTTTTATACTTTGAATTAACATTAACATTCCTCTTATAAAATAATTTGTCAACTTTCATATTTTGCAGTTGTTGAAAATAAATATAACTACACTGTTTCCTGTAGTGCACTTGAGAGAAAACGGCTTCTAAGAAATATTTAAATTTCAATGGAACATTTTTCATTCTTTGAATTAACAATAACATTTCTCTTATAAAATAATTTCTCAACTTTCATATTTTGCAGTTGTTGAAAATAAATTTAATTACACTGTTTTGTGTAGTGTATATGAGAGAATACATTATTACATCTGTTAGCGCAAGCTACATGTTTTGCTAGCATTTTATTCATGTCTAGTTAGTCTTTCTGTTTAAACGCTCCGCTATTTCAGTCCGCGTCCTGATTCAGCAGTATGTGGCGGAGTGATACATTCTCAGCGCCTATTCTCCGGCAAGCCTTCCGACAGGTGCATATTTGTAGTGGCACTCGTGACTGTTTCACGGCGTCATTCCAAGTTAGTCAGATTCCAGCATTCACATGAGCCAGTTGTGTGAATCGCTTCTCCAACTTCGCGCCTTTCTTAGACAATAGCCGCAGTGGCTTTTGCTCTTAAATCGCGAATTAACACACAAAACTTCAAGTTACAAGTTTTGTCGTAGTTACTTAATTATTTCCGAATAATTGCAGTTTTCACAGCTAGGTTGATCCGACGCCTTAGCTAGTTAGTGATATTACGGTGCGTTGTGCAACAGTGATCACAGCGAAGTAATATTGCGGTGCAACTCAGTTCTATTACTATTTCAGTGTTAATTCATACTACATCAGAATACAGCAATTATTCCAAGTGTTTTGATATAAGAATCAACTCTGGTGTAAATTCCTAACATTTACATCCACGTGGCCGCAATTCGCGCCAAATCCCAGTACATTGGTTATTGCTAGTGATGCAATCATATTACAGTACTCATTATTAGAAGTTGTTATTTCAGTGTATTTATTTCATTCATTTAACAAACATATATAGTGTGAATAAATGTGCATAGTTAAAACTACATGTATAAGGTTTGCTCCCATATTACATCTGTGGACCTCTGTTCCCAGCGACCTGCGATTAATCCACTTGCTCTCCTCCTTTGTTATTATTGTTTAGGCAATAATTGGTCCTCCGCTACCAGAGATTCTATTTAACATTCCTACCTATCATTTTCCTATCAAATCCACGCGGGATGGAGAAGTTGAAGTCCAATGAGTACACATAATTAATATGAATAATACGAACTATTTTATTTTAGAAATTCAATTTGCACACGTAAAAACATGAACTAAATGGAATACCCTCACTTGGGTTTTCAATTTTCTTATAAACCCTAAACAAAAATCGATAACCCTATACTAGTTTATTTTCAAGTCAGCAACACATTAACTACAATTAAACCTTGGGTATAACTAAATGTAACTTTCCACAACTTATGGCATGGCATGAAACCTTCCATCAAATTCAAATTATGATATTTATCTCAATGTGTCAATACCAGCTGAGCTACCAAGAACAACATGCACAATTTTTCCTTATAACCTTGCCATATTAGATAATACTGAAAGGTATACAATGCTTTCTAAGTGCGACTGAGAATTGTTCTGTTAGGTTGATTATCATAACTCACTAGTTGTATTAATAACCAAAGTCTTCAACGCACACATGGTGTGTTACTATATCATCCGGTATATGAAATTTGGTAATCCTGTTTAATTCTATACTGAATTTAAACATGAATTGACTCAACCTTTGTAGGTTATGAATTTACCTGTCGTAATATTAAGTTACATTTCGGTTTCCCTACTACAAAATAATTGCAACATAATTGTAGAAAGCATTGTCAATATGTTAAGAATATTACTTTATTTACTCCACTTATTAATGATTACTTAAGTTCTATGTAACTGTCGCCTCAAATGTACAATATGACCTTTATTTCTACTTGGACACAACCCTATGCAACCTATGTGTAAACAAGTTCGACTAGGTTACGTTAAAGATTTAAGTTCATGTATAGCCAGTAGCAGTGGCGGTCTTTGATCATGTTGCAGTGTTGCACAACGACCAGGATTTAATGTAAAGAATATTTTGATTTTTGTTATTATAGTACTGCATATGCCTACTATTAAACTACTTCGAAATCGTTATTGTGATAGGTTCTTATCGACTGAAAACATGCTACACCTGATATTTGACAATTTTAAATCATTTAAACATGTAAATGCGCGTTAGTCGTCGCTCTCCGAAAGCGACGACTTCCTGCTTCATTCTGCGGGCAAGAGTGCGTGCGAGAAGCTTGACTGCGTGGTGATACTCCCGGGGTTTAAAGGTTTTAGTCGTCGCTTTCAGTTTGCGAACAAGGGGTGATTCTTCTCTTCACCGCTAGAGCACGTCGCGTCGGCTGCTGTCTGCAAACAAGTAAGAGCGCGTGCTATGAACTATGAAGTCCCTCACAGAGATGTCAATTGCCAATGTAGTCACTATATTGCTAATTTCATCTATCTATTAGACACTAAACTAAACTCCCTGGCTCTACATCCCTAGAGGGAATAGACCTACTATCCGACATCCAACTTTTCAATCAAGTATCTTTCAATTTGTATCAGGAGGCTGAGTACACCCCATTCCAGACCTCCCTACTTCAGAAAAATTCGATTAAGTACCGGGGAACGAACCCAACCTAATGTTTACCCACTTACCCATGAGCTAGAAACTTGAAATTTGGCAGCTTTTAGCCTACAACCGATGGAAAATTCCAAAAAGTTCAAAATTTTATTTTTTTACCCTCCAAAAAGAAACTTCAAAAATTTTTACAGGCATTAATGTTGACCCACTTCCACTTGAGCTAGAAATCTGAAATTTGACAGACATAGAGTTTGTAGCGTGTAACCGACGAGAAAATTCCAGAATGTTCTAAATTTTAAATGTTTACCCCAGAAAAATCTTAAAGTCGTTCTGCAGATTTTTTTAGGTTTAGTATGGCTAAGTAGTTATTATGGGCTACGGCTACAATGAATGTATCTTCGATAAAGTGTCAGTTCAAAAAAAAACTTTTTCTTAGAACCACACGGAGTTTGGAGGTAGAGCCCCGAATGAGCAAAACGATTATTTATATATTATCAGGTTATGTATTTAATTCCTGTAAAACCACTCCCCCATGACTGAGCGGTTAGATTGCTCGTCTTCCACCGCTGGGACCCGGGATCGAATCTTGGTGGATCCATGTGGAATTTGTGGTGGACAAAATGGGGTCGGGGCAGGTTTTCTCGGGGTACTTCTGTTTCCCCTGCCACATATTCCATCAGAGCTCTATTCATCATACTATGACCATTGGTTGCAATAAAGGAATCATAATTCCCGTAAAATAGTGCAACACCCTGTTCCTGCACCCACGATCCGCCACTGGCCAGTAGGCTTTTTGTGTAATTTCAACTGTATGTCATACCATGGAAGCTTCCTATTCAATTGTAACTTGTAAGAAACGATTTGCAAGATCGATGTGAGCCACCAAAACTTAGTTACCTACCTCTAATCCAAATTATTGGCCTAATTTATATTATGGCTCATGCAATGCATTCGAAGTGTAGTTGAGAATTAATCTGTATAGTTAATAATTATTATTTAATTCCTCTCCTTTTTTATTAATAACAAAGTTTGGATTGGACACATACCGTGTTCTGTGAAATTCGGTAATCCTGTATAATGGTATGCTAATTGTGCACATCAACTGAATCACAAATTAATAAGCAGTGCACCACTGAAAAATTAATTGCTGAAGATTTTCAATAAAATACTCTAATGATATAGTTTAGCCAATGAATTTACATGTCATACCTCTTACGTTAATTGGACATTTCCCTATTACAGGATAATTGCCATATGGCTTTATTCGGGCCTGGAAGACACAGCGCAATCATAAAGATATTACTTTTATTTATTCTACTCTTATTATTTGTAGTTAATTAAATTATTTACATGAGCAAGGTTTCGAATGTACCAAATGACTTTTTTTCCTTTGTTCTGAAATATGTTATAAATATACTTCATTCACTTTTCGTGGTAGCACATGTCTGTTTAGCCTACACCATACATTTTTTTCCTACAGATTTATTGGCAGCACGTCTCATTACAGTCGTAATACTACATGCACTGTTTACATTATTTACACTTGTTTTCCTATCAATAGATTACAATTTACTATTTACATTTCAACTTATACCCTATTATACCACGTATTACTACTCTAAACTGTTCATTGTGTTAGCTCAAGAGCCTATAAGTTATACGTTTCAAATTTGCCTCTGTGGTAATTGGCGCAATCCGCCAATTCTTTCCCGCGTGTGTTTGTCATTTCCTGTGTGGGCACCTGCTTACGGCTTACCCACGCCAGTTAGTTGTGAAGATGCAGTAGCCTGCACTAGATGCTTGGCACGATTGCTCCTGTGTGAAGGACAATAGCCAGGTTGTAGGCTTTATTACTCATCTTATTTTCCACACCAAATCGCTCCTTTAGTATTAGGCAGCTCGCGTGTGAAGTTCCGGTACTCATATTGTATTTTCAGTGCAAATTACAATTATCTCCATTGTGTTAATAGCCTAGTCGCCACGTGTATTCGTAACAAAGAAACTTGGTACTAGCGCTTATAGAATCTACTTGGCGGGAGTGGTGTATTGCTCCTAGCAACAGTAACTGTGTCTAACTACATATTGTATTCCTGTGTTAAGTGTTTATATAATTCCCACTATTCAGAGTTCAGGCTTCCTGAAAATATATTATTGCAAAACCTCAAATCTAAATCTCTGCTTCAGCGACCTACAGTCCTAGCTCTCCTTGTTTAGTTTTAAGTGGTTCAAATAACCTGGTCCTCCGAAAAGCCTACTAGTTACCCAATCATTTGCTCCTCTCGGACCGGATATATACCGCTCATCCCAATCACATTGTAATTATTATGATTTTTACGTTAATTAGTAGTCTATTACTATTTTAACCATCAAAAATTACAATTCAACTTATATCCTAGTACATTACTTATTACTACTCGAATTATTTTTTTTAATAATCACTTAGAATTTATTATTTACAATTCAGCTAATATCCTATTGCATTACTTATTATACTCTAAACTGTTCATTTTATTTATTGTTGTGATTTTACGTTAATTAATACTATCTTACTATTTTATCATTCTCTTTGATTAGCACTTCGTAATATACTACTTTATAATGCCTTAATTATTACATATTTTATGTTACTACTACTATTTACTCTTATATTTATATTAACACTTCCCTAAACGGTTTCGCTTAGTTCTTGCATATTTGATTTAATCACAAATCCTAAAAAGCTTCTATTGTGTGTTCTGAAAATTCCATCTTTGCTTATTGGCCCTGCCAGCCCACTTCTTGTTACACTTGTTTTAAAAGCTTCTCGCTGAGATTTTAGTTTTGTACACTCAAATATCAAGTGGTCCACTGTTTGGTCACCTAGCCCACACACGCACTCGGCACTTTCCATAATTTTGAATCTTTGGAAATAACTTCTTATTCTGCCGTGTCCTGTTAAGAATGTTGTCAGGTTTGGGGTCAAGTTCAATTTCACTTTTAGTCTGCTTCTAACCGTAGGAAAGAATGACTTTGTTACTTCTCCTTTTGTTGTTTTGCTCCAGTCTTCCTCCCATCTGGATAAGGACTTTTCCCGCAGTTTTGTCAAAATGTCATTTTTTGGAATTTTGTTATAACATACCTCTAAGTTCATGTCCCTTGCAGCTTGCTTTGCCAAATGGTCTGCAAGTTCGTTGCCATGGTGACCTACGTGTGCCTTTATCCATCTGTAGTGAATTTTCCAGTTTTTATTTTCCAGTAAACTTGCTTGCTTACGGATATTTTCTATATGTGTTTTGTGGTTCCTTGGGTTTTTAATGGAGTCTATGGATATCTGGCTGTCTGTGTGTATTACTGCTGTCTGGTTTCCATATGCGTTGTCTTGTATATGTTCTAGGGCTTAGAGTATTGCCATTTGCTCCACCTGATTATTTGAGCATACTTTGTCTAGTCTGTATTTGCCTTGGAACTTCACATCATTGCCAAAGAAGATTGCTACGCCTGAACCCACTCCGTCCGCGCTTTTGCTGCCGTCTGTGAATATTTCCAGCTTCGGTTCTTCTGCCTCTTCCTCACAGATCCTTAGCGCGTCAGAAGGGTGAGGCCAGTCTTTTGGTTCTTGATCATGATATAAGTTATACCTCTCTTCTCCTATTCCATTCATGACTTCGTAGAGTTGAGCAGCTTCCTCTATTTTAGGTGTGACAGGGCTTAGGCCCGTAATTACACAAAGCGCTTCGTTTGATACCGTGCGGAAGGCTTTCGCTATCCTTACATTGATTAATCTTTGGACTCTAATCAGTTTGTTCCTGTTGGCCATCTTATCCAAGGCTTTGTACCACACTGGAGCAGCATACTGTAAGAGTGGTAGTATCGCACCATTATATATTATTTCTAACACCCCACTTTTCAGTCCCCTGTTAATTCTTGCTGATTTGGACAAGGAAAATATCAGTCTTCTACATTTTTCAGTTATATAATCAATATGCTCTCTAAATGTTAATTTGTAGTCGAATATGATGCCTAGGTACTTTAAGGAATTAACTTGTTCAAGTTTTGAGTTATTAAGGTAAATTCTTATTTCTTTATCTTCTCTTCGTTTTCTTCGAGTCAGAAGCATAACTTTAGTTTTCTGTTCGTTAAAGCTGGTTTTGTTATTTTCTGCCCAGTTTGTTATTTTGTGTAGTTCTATATTGGTGAAATTTTCGGCTTCTCTGATTGATTCTCCTTGTACAATCAGCAAGAGATTATCGGCAAATGCTATTGTTTTCGTGTGAGCGGATCCTTGTGGACATCCTTTAGTTATCTTTCTCTGGACTACAGCGGTATTTGTGGACATCGCTGCGTGTCTTTGGTTGAAGTAGTCTCGGGATAGATTATAGAGATTCCTAGGGCATCGCATGTCCTTGAGGTTCTTAAGGATTCCAGGCCACCATGCAGCGTCGAAGGCACCTTTCACATCAAGGCTTACCATTATTAGGACGTTGCCCTTTTTTAGTCCCGCCTCCGCAAAGTTCTTTACTTCGACCGCTGCGTCAGTAGTACTCGTTTGAGGTAGAAAGCCAAATTGATTTTTATTCAGCAGGTTATTTATGTTTATGTGGTGCATAATTCTCGTGATGAGTAGCTTTTCTAGAACTTTTCCACCCACGTTGAGTAAACTAATCGGACGAAATTTACATGGATCCGCATTGTCTTCCTTACCTGGTTTTATGATTGGAATAATTTTTGACTCTTTCCAAATTCTGGGAAAGATTCCTCTCGTTAGGCATTCGTTATATATTGTTGTGACGCTTTTCGGAAAGGTTTGAAGCTACGAAGGTAAATGTCACTTGTAACTCCATCGTTTCCTGGCGCCTTTTTGTGGTTGAAGCTTTCCATGACTTGCTTTATCTCTTCCTGGTTGAATTGTCTATCGTCACATGTATCGATTGGTTCTGCTGCTGTTCTCCTTATATGTTCATGATATTCAGTGTCATCCTCTCGTTTGTCTTCTGGGGTGAAATATTCTATCATGTAGATATATAAGCATTCATGAGCCACAGATTATTGTCTCTGTTGGACACTACATGAGAATATTATAGGAGAAAAATTCCTCCGGCATTGGGACTTGAACCCAGGACCTTTGGCTATTCGCGCCAATGCTCTACCAACTGAGCTAAGCCGGAGCTCAATTCACAGCGCCAGATGGAACGTCTCTCCTAGACCATTAGGGCAATCAGTCATAGGAGAGACGTTCCATCTGGCGCTGTGAATTGAGCTCCGGCTTAGCTCAGTTGGTAGAGCATTGGCGCGAATAGCCAAAGGTCCTGGGTTCAAGTCCCAGTGCCGGAGGAATTTTTCTCCTATAATATTCTCATGTAGTGTCCAACAGAGACAATAATCTGTGGCTCATGAATGCTTATATATCTATCTTGAATGTTAACTGTACAATAACAGTGGGAGCCCGGTCACAAAAATCACTACTTAGTGTGCCTCACAGTACTGCATATGACATAACTTGTCTGTCTGTGAGGTAGACCATTAGGGCAATCAGTCATAGGAGAGACGTTCCATCTGGCGCTGTGAATTGAGCTCCGGCTTAGCTCAGTTGGTAGAGCATTGGCGCGAATAGCCAAAGGTCCTGGGTTCAAGTCCCAGTGCCGGAGGAATTTTTCTCCTATAATATTCTCATGTAGTGTCCAACAGAGACAATAATCTGTGGCTCATGAATGCTTATATATCTATCTTGAATGTTAACTGTACAATAACAGTGGGAGCCCGGTCACAAAAATCACTACTTAGTGTGCCTCACAGTACTGCATATGACATAACTTGTCTGTCTGTGAGGTAGACCATTAGGGCAATCAGTCATAGGAGAGACGTTCCATCTGGCGCTGTGAATTGAGCTCCGGCTTAGCTCAGTTGGTAGAGCATTGGCGCGAATAGCCAAAGGTCCTGGGTTCAAGTCCCAGTGCCGGAGGAATTTTTCTCCTATAATATTCTCTTCTATCATGTAGTTTAGCGTGTCTTGAAAATTTAATGTTTTGGAGCCGTCTGGCTTTTGCAGAGTTGTAATTATCGTCTTGTCCCTTATCTTTCCTGAAGCAAGCTTGTAAACATTATTCCACGGGTTTATCGGCGATGCAGCATTACAATATTCTTTCCAGGAATCGAACTTTGCTCGTCTGATTGTTGTCTGATACCTGTTTTTCCCATCTAGATACTGCTGTTTGCGGCTTCCTCTCAATTCTTCGTTGTTCTTGGTCCTTTGGTATCTTCTACGTAGAGCGTTAGTTTTCTTCCTCATAATTGTAAGGGTGTCATTCCACCATGGCACAGAATTATGATTAACTGAAGAGGTCTTTGCTTTGTGGTATTTGAATGTTTTCTTGCAAGCTGTTTGCAGAGTATTCGAGAATATATCAATGAGTGTATCGAGATCAGGATGTATTTTAATTCGAGCAGATAAGTTGTTATCTAGTTCTTCGATGTTTCCATTATAGTCTATAATATTGAATGTTTTTGCTATGGCTTGTGCAAGATTTGTATCGAAATCAGGGTATTTTTCTTCTCTTACTACAAATCTTACTGTAGTATGTTGGTACTCGTGTTTTGAGGCATCTTCTACTCCGATGTTATACTGTATGAGACTGTGGTCAGAACATGTTTCTTCTTCGCTGATTATCCAATTACTTAATAATGGCAGCAGTTGGTTGTTGACTACCGTCAAGTCAATGTTGCTTTTCCCCTGTCTATTGCGAAATGTGGTGCTTTCACTAGTTTCATTTAGTATATGTAGGTGTCTGCTTGATATGAATTCTTCTAGGATTTTGCCCCTGAAGTTTGTTATTGTATCATGCCAAGTTGTGGATCGGCAGTTGCTGTCCATTGCAATTATTATTCCTTCTCCCTGTGCGTATTTTAGCAGCAGCTCTAGTTCTAAGATGTTGGTTGTTAGATCGTTCAGTATGTCGAGATAGACACTTGTTGCGTACAGTTTTGATCCGTTATATTTTATTTCCAGGAAAACCGTGTCTTCGTTTGAAAGTTCATTTATTAGTAATGCATCGATGCCTGCATTAGTTATTATTATAGCAGCCCGGCTTCTTTCGTCGCCTGACGAGAATATTCTATATTTCTTAGATATACCAGCAATCTTGTTGTTTATTACATAAGGCTTTTGAACGAAGATTATGTCTGTTTTTAATGCTTCTATTGTGGTCATTGGACTGTCTGTCGCTACTCTGGAGTGCTGTAAGTTTATTTGACTGCACCTAATCTGAATATTTTTAATTGAATTTCTGGGAAATTGAGTAGGCTTAATGCTGTTAGGCGTGTTTGTGTTAGCCATTCTAGTAGTCAGTGTTTTCTTCGTATTTCCTTATAACGGCCTGAAGACTAGGACAATTCTTGTCCAGAGAAGAATGGTTCTCTGGGATCTTTTCACTTTTATTGTACTTATTGTATATTGAGCAGTTAATGCATTTGTGCTCGTCCTTACTTGCCTTGCACTCTCGCAGTTTGTGGCTGCCAGCACATAAAGGACATGTTTCTTCTCCTCTGCATTCCTGATGTCTGTGGTTAAATCTGCTACATTTGTAGCAGCGGTTTACAAACACGTAGTCTGCTACGTTGCAGATTAGCCATCCAAGTTTTAATTTATTTTGAAGGAGTTTTCTTCTCGTCGTGGCATCCACCTCAATGATTACGTTCCGATACTTCTTTTTGTTGTGATATATGAATTTGGGAACAATGTCGCCTGAAGTCAAGTTAAGTTCTGGATTCTGAGCCAGAATTGTTCCCTCTATGTTTTCCATTGATACTTCTTCCGGTATGTTGTATATCACCACGCGAGGTTTCCTTAGTTTTTGTACGTTGACTTCTATTTTATCTCCGCATTTCTCGGTGATACACTGTGCGACTTTCTCTATGTCTTCTTTGTTTCGGGCCTCGATTAGCACCCGTCCGTCCCTAAGGCGTTTGAAGGTGTTTATTCCCACTTTCATCTCCGTTGGGAATATATTAGATTTGATAAGGTCTTGAATGTCGTCCTGCGTTTCATTTTTACCTCTGGCCGCGAGTTTAAATTTCCTCCCTACCATGTTTCCCACAGCTTCTGAGTAAAGCTTCGCGTTAGCGCCGCTAGATGGAAGAAGCTGACGAGATGTGCCATTAGTGCTGCCAAGAGATGTCGCTAGTTGTCCCCTTCTCATTCTCTCATTCTGGCTAGCTACGAGGTCAGCTTTTGTCTTTATAGCCTCAGATTGCAAAGTATTTATTTGATTAGTTTTCTCTTCATCTTTAGTTCTCAGTTCAACCAATATATTCCTCAATGTACTTACACTTTCACTGATGTTCTTCTTAAGCTCTTTCTTCATATTTCCACTTAGGCCCGTATTCAAGAACGCGACTTTGGAAGACGACTTTCTAAAGTAGACTTTCAAAGCAAAGTTTAACTTTGGTTAAAGTCGAATTCATAGACGTTAGTTGCGAGACTTTGACTATGACTTTGGAAAGTCGAGATTTGACGATGTTGTTGTAACGTTGGCAATCGGATCCACTGCCTTTTAAATGAATTATGTGTACAAACTGTTGAAATTGCTGTACGTCTAGGAGGCGGTGGGCACATCTCGAACAAAATAACATCGATGTGCGCATCACACTCAGCCATTTTGCGTATGCATAATAGCATTGTGTTCTCAGCTGTTGTCTTGTGATAGTTTGTATAAAGTTTGTATAAAATCATGGAAGTCTCCAAGATGCCACCGATGACGGATTATGAAAGGGAGGTATTGTTGGAGTTGGTTAAGAAATTTAAGGATGTGGTGGAGAATAAGAAAACAGACGGCATCTGCATGAGAAAGAAAAAGGCAGCATGGGCAGAAATTAGCCAGTCCTTTTGTGCCATAGGCAACACCACGAAAAGAACTGGAGACCAGATAAAGAAATCCTGGCTTAACCTTAAATTCAAGAGTAGGCAGCACAAGACGGCCGAGAGGAAGGAAAGGATTTACACGGGAGGAGGGCCACCACCGAAGACAGAATACATGCTGTCAACCATTGAGGAAATTGCCCCTCATGTGAACCTCAGGATTTCTAGCGAATTTGACAGCGACTATTTCGTTGATGATTCGGAGAATGTGGGTGAGTGCTCAGGGATGGAGTGTGGAGGCTCTGAAAATGTTGTGTTGGACGTCCACATTCCGGTGATTGAGGTGGCTCCGGACATACCAGTGATCGAAGTGACTCCGGACATACCAGGCATTGAAGTGACTCCATCCGGCAGTAAAAAGAAGACTGTGCAGAGGCAGCGTGAGGTGGCTTCCCAGTATTTAGAGCAGCGGAAGGAAATTGAAATGGAGCAACTACGAGAGCTCCATGCTCTAAAAATGCAGCATGAAAAGGAGTTTCATGCTGCAAGGATGAAGCAGCAGCAGGAAAAGCACGACCACACTATGGAGAACATGAGGGCATAAGTAGTAACAAGGGAGATATAAAGCCAAAATGGCCGCCATCGACGCCGCCCCCAGCGTCGCGACGCCGCCCTTGAACCATGTCACGTCTGCACTAACGTGACGCTATTATACAGGAATCGAAACAGTGAGAGACGCCTTATCACCCTGTGCTAACCCCGTCTCCTCCAGACGCCCCGTTTAAGAGTTAGGACCTTAGGCAAAATCGACGCCGCCCCCGACGCCTACTTAGGTCCTTTGATCCATGGGTGTCCTGTGACGTCACGGGAGTCGATTCAAACAAGGGAGATCCGCCAATATGCACCGTGCTATCCCCTACCCATCCAAACGCTTCGTTTGCGAGTTAGGCCCTAGAACCATTGTTCCCGTTACGCAACAGGAACAGGTTCTATCCTTGTGCCTTTTATACCAGGGTACGTGTGTGACTCCTGGTAGTCGTTTCGAACAATGTAGTTACGTCCTTCCGCACTATGTTATCCATATTCATCACAAAGGGTGTAATAAGGCCCTTGGGACCAAGGAGAGATTATAGACGTCATGGTAGCCGTTTCGAACAGTTGAGTTACACCATTTAACACTATGCTATCCCCGATTCATCCCACGGCTGCAATTAGGCCCTTTGGACCAAGGAGAGGTTATAACCGTCATGGTAGTCGATTCGAACAATAGAGTTACGCCTTTTACCACTATGCTATCCCCCATTCATCCTGACACCTGTAACTAGGCCCTTGGGATCAAGGAGACGTTATGGACGTCATGGTAGTCGTTTCGAACAATGAAGTTACGTCCTTTCGCACTATGTTATCCATATTCATCCCAAAGGGTGTAATTAGGCCCTTTGGACCAAGGAGAGGTTATAGACGTCATGGTAGTCGATTCGAACAATTGAGTTACGCCTTTTAACACTATGCTATCCCCTATTCATCCCGATGGCTGTAATTAGGCCCTTTGGATCTAGGAGAGGTTTTGTACATCATGGTAGTCGATTCGAACAATTGAGGTACCCTCTTTAACACTATGCTAACCCCTATTCATCCCGATGGCTGTAATTAGGCCCTTTGGATCTAGGAGAGGTTTTGTACATCATGGTAGTCGATTCGAACAATTGAGGTAGGCTCTTTAACACTATGCTATCCCTGATTCATCCCGATGGCTGTAATTAGGCCTTTTGGATCTAGGAGAGGTTTTGTACATCATGGTAGTCGATTCGAACAATTGAGGTAGCCTCTTTAACACTATGCTAACCCCGATTCATCCCGATGGCTGTAATTAGGCCCTTTGGATCTAGGAGAGGATTTGTACATCATGGTAGTCGATTCGAACAATTGAGGTACCCTCTTTAACACTATGCTAACCCCGATTCATCCCGATGGCTGTAATTAGGCCCTTTGGATCTAGGAGAGGTTTTGTACATCATGGTAGTCGATTCGAACAATTGAGGTACCCTCTTTAACACTATGCTATCCCTGATTCATCCCGATGGCTGTAATTAGGCCCTTTGGATCTAGGAGAGGTTTTGTACATCATGGTAGTCGATTCGAACAATTGAGGTAGCCTCTTTAACACTATGCTATCCCCTATTCATCCCGATGTCTGTAATTAGGCCCTTCGGATCTAGGAGAGGTTTTGTACATCATGGTAGTCGATTCGAACAATTGAGGTAGCCTCTTTAACACTATGCTAACCCCGATTCATCCCGATGGCTGTAATTAGGCCTTTTGGATCTAGGAGAGGATTTGTACATCATGGTAGTCGATTCGAACAATTGAGGTACCCTCTTTAACACTATGCTATCCCCGATTCATCCCGATGGCTGTAATTAGGCCCTTTGGATCCTAGACACTGACAATAGTGGTCACCTAGGGTTATGACAACACTGAACTTTAACGAGATATGATTTCATCACTGCAATATTATGGTGCAAATAAATACATCAGAGTGATATGTATGTACATAACGGTAATAAATAATATAGTTTTCATAGCGAATGAAGTAGAAAGAATACATTAACTAGGTGCAAGTTAGTAATATTTGCAACATTTAAAACAATAATTTACACTTTCTTTTTTTTATACACAAGCCATGCCTTGTAATGTCTTCCTTGTACACTTTAGGAAACTAAATTCTTTATACAAGTAATGGATGAAAACTGATACTGTATAAAACACAACTTGTGATTAATGTAGAAATGATTACTAACATGAACCAAATTAATTTGAAAATATCTTACATGTGCACTTCAATCGCTATGAAAACTGTAATATTTTATACAGGTCAAGGTCGAAAACTGACAAAGCGTGTCTTCATGTGCCAAATTAATTTGAAAATGTCATACATGTGCACTTCACTTGCTATGAAAGCTAAAATATTTATACAACTCACGGTTGAAAACTTACAACGCATGCCTTTTCATACTGTATAAAACACAACTTGTGATTAAAACCGCTAATAAAACTATAATATGTATACAAGTCTAGTTTGAAAACTGACAAAACATGTCTCTTCATACTGTATAAAACACAACTTGTGATTGAAAACGTACAATTGTATTCAGATGTTGGAAATAATACTGTTATTACAACACAACTTGTGATAAAAACGTATAACATTAT
Organism: Ectobius pallidus; assembly: GCA_964059195.1. Taxonomy (NCBI): domain Eukaryota; kingdom Metazoa; phylum Arthropoda; class Insecta; order Blattodea; family Ectobiidae; genus Ectobius; species Ectobius pallidus. The sequence continues at coordinate 54,777,896 of CAXKWD010000005.1, read as the reverse complement.
TTAAATGTAGAAATGATTACTAACATGTGCCAAATTAAATGTCATACATGTGCACTTCACTTGGTATGAAAGCTAAAATACTTATGCAACTCACGGTTGAAAACTTACAATGCGTGCTTTTTCATACTGTATAAAACACAACTTGTGATAAAAATCGCTAATAAAACTATAATATTTATACAAGTCTAGTTTGAAAACTGACGAATTTCATTTTCTCTCTACCTATTCTTACCGTTTGCCCTACCGAAAACTTTACAGGTCTCTGTTTCACACGAATCTGTTTCTTTGCCATACGTCGCCATATTTTCAAACATCTTGATCGCTAACCTTACTAGGGGCCATTCCTGTTGTATTGTGTACGCTATCGTTATATCCCTTCACAAACTTATCCAACACGTCGTGATACTTGTAACTGTTCTTGAAAGTAAAATATTTGTACATTTTAGTTTTTAGGGTCCTATTAAACCTTTCCACGACGGAACATTTAACATCGGGATTCCTACACACTTGAAACTCGATATTCTCTTTCCTTAACAAGTCTTGAAAAGATTTGTTTAGAAATTCTTTACCCCTATCGTTTCTTACAGCGACAGGATTCCTAGCGGACTTCTCCAACACCTTTTTAAATCCGTCTGTCACATCCTTACCTCTTTTAGATTTTAAAGGTACAACCCATACGTATTTGGAAAACACATCGATAACAACAAGTAAATATCTTGCGGACCAAAGGGAATGTTGTCAAGTCACAGGAATCGTTTCTAACAAAAAGGTTATGCTATTCCCCGATTCATTCATTCAGACACCTTTTACCAATTAAGCTTTTTGGTAGAAAATGTGTACGCATAGAGGCGCTGTTATGCAATTAGGAGGTAGGAGGTAAATAACAAGTGTTCCTACTATACTTACAGATACTGTAAGAGGGACCTATGATAACAATTACATACAACATGCCTGTAGAGCGCATTCCTTAACAATGTTTTGTTATTAAAAGGTAAATAAGTTCATACTTATATAACCTCTTATTTTTCATATTCTATACAACATCTATTCTCCTTCCAGATGAACAGTGTTATTATTAACTATATGTAAATGACTGTGTGTAAGGATTAGGAAATCGGTTAAGGTTAAATGTCATTTCAGACCGTCACAACCTTTTATTGTGTATCATAAGATTGTCACGCTCCTGTGAAATAATGTGTATAAACAAAGGGCTTCACAGTAGTAGTGCTGCATGGTTTATTTCAACATACTGGGTTTACAAACACGATGACAGAATGGAATTTCATCACAAGGAAGTGATTGAAACACACACACACACATCCGCGTCAGTATTTGTAATGTGTAATCAATACGACATGTATAAAAGAGAATAGTTTTGTTTTAAAACATGTGATCTCACAGACTCTCTATATTTCCTAAGTGTCTATAGCTCTACGTGTGATTGATAGTGATAGTGATTCAACTGCTTCTCCTTACCATGAGCATCAGAGGTATGTTTTATTTAACTTATTTAACTTAAGGTTTGTTTAAAAACACGTAATGAATATTGTCTATGATCCATGACTTTAAACTTAAAAGAATTTGTTGTGCACATTTTGCTTCAGGAAAAGTATGAAATTTACAGACACTAATACATTTAGGTAGAATATTTAATTTGGACAATTGAAGTCAAATATATCGTAGACCTCAACAGACGGAATAATGTTTTGTAGAAATTGTTTCTTCTGAAAACCTTTCACAAATACATGATCACAATTGTTGAAAATGTTTCTTACAATATTTTCCATGTGACCATAATCTACAAATCCACGATCGTATTTTAATCCATGATGAAAATGTTCTAAGTAATGTTTGGTCATCTCGTTTACAACACGGTCTTCAGGGCTGTTGAATAATAGATGTACACTGTTTTCACCTTTCAAATCACAAGAAAACAATTCTTTTACAAAAAATTGACCTGTTGATTGTTCGACAAAACCCTGTACGTCTGCAACTAGGCCACCCCTACGATCAAAAGAAAACAATATATCACTAACATAATTCATACGGCTTGGTCAGTATAAAGTAAATAAATCATAACCTTTTGTTCTTTTTCTTTAACAGGTAAAGTAATATTCATAAAACACTACTAGTTGTGAGATTGAAACACACCTTACCCCATAAGTAGAGTTATTGAATTTCTCAATTATAGATGCCATCTGAAAAGAAAAAAGTATTTAATATAACATTTTTATACACTATGTCAACAATAAACTCTAGCTGATGTTTTGTTTTGTAAAAAGGAACAAATCAGATGACTAACAACTAGTTAACAAAATAGTAAACATTGAATCTGATAGAAATAGGAAAACAAACAAACATGACGTCACTTACTTCGTTAGTTGTAGCAGAAAAGACAAAGACTATGTTAGAAGAACAGATACTGATGCTATCGACAAGTATGTAGTCTACAGTATTCACAGAACGAACGATGTAACAGTGTTTAATGATAGGGACAGTAAAGTCAACCTATTTATAGCGATATTAAGTAACTGGTTCCCCCTCTTTGAACTTACATTCGTTTCTTGTCTGGAAATAGATAGAATTAGATGCAGGAATGCGATTTCCTAGGATAGTGTCATAACATATTTTCTCTAACCATTTCATCATATACTATAAATAGATTTAACCCGCTTTCTCTTCATAATAACAATATAACTCATACTTACATGGTGCTTAATATATATATCACAATATGTTGACAGTGTTCACGGAAGGTTTGTAAATAATCCCCCCAAAAAACTATTTATTATATTATAAGACACGAGGAAGGTTGACAAATGGTGAAACTATGTTATATTCTCGTCTCATAGCCTACAGCTATCTATAAATATAATAGTGAAAGTACTTGCAAACTTCAAATAATCTTCGAAACCCATGTAGTTCAACAAGTACCAAATGAATTTGAAACTGTCGACATGCGTACTGAAGTCGCTATGAAAACTAAGAAATGATTTATACAAGTCATGGTTGAAAACTGACAAAGCATGCCTTTTCATACTGTATAAAACACAACTTGTGATTAAAAACTATAATATTATTACTAACATGTACCAAATTAATTGAAAATGTCGACATGTATACTTAAGTCGCTATGAAAACTAAATTATTTATACAAATGTCTTACATGTACAGTACAACTGCTATGAAAACTAAAATATTTATACAGCTCTTGGTTGAAAACTGACAATGCGTGCCATTTCATACTGTATAAAACACAACTTGTGTTTAAAACAAAAACGGTTTTCCCTTTAGGATGTTGTAACAAAGACCTTGAAATATCGTTAAGTAAGTAAGTAGACAAGTATGACAAACACAGCAAATACGTTACGACATTGTACACGTAAGTCGTTATGAAAACTGAATTATTTATACAAGTCATGGTTGAAAACTGACAAAGCGTGTCTTTTCATACTGTATAAAACACATCTTGTGTTAAAAAACGGTATAAAGTATTTAAATGTAGAAATTATTACTAACATGTACCAAATGATTTTTGAAAATGTCGTCCTTGTACACTTAAGTCGCTATGAAAACTAAATTATTTATGCAACTCATGGTTGAAAACTGAGGCAAACGATTCTGAATTACCGTTGTTATTCACATAGTTTTGTAGAATGACGTTACACTAACATTCAGCCAACAGCTTCTTTAAACAACAGAATCCTGCGGGACATTGTTATCAAACTCTTGCAATCTGGTGAAAAGTATTCAAGGCCTAAACACGAATCGCCTAAGGGAGAGAGAAGAGTTGGAGTTTAACTGTATGATTTACTTCATGTGTGGCATGCGTCCACCCCCTTACGACAGGGTTTTATTAATTTGAAAATGTCGACATGTATACTTAAGTCGCTATGAAAACTAAATGATTTATACAAGTCATGGTTGAAAACGGACAAAGCATGGCTTTTCATACTGTATAAAACACAACTTGTGATTAAAAAACTATATCAGAGTAGAGGATACAGGTGATGGCTTGTTCTAAAACCTTATCGAACTTTGCTTAACTATTCTAATGTTCCCGCTACGTATAAAACACAACTTGTGATTAAAAACTATAATCCACCCCTTACGACATGGTTTTATTAGCAGTAGCAAGACGTAGGATAATGATAGAATACAGTCAACTTCCGAGACAGAGTTGAAAGGTTCTAATGCATTAGGGTTTTAATACACTGTCATTATTTCACCAAACGGTAATTTGATTCATACAGTCGTCCATTGTTTGACCACTACGATGTAACTACATGTGGAACTGTAACACAGGAACGTGTTTCTTTCTTCCCATGGACAATAATTTCCCTTACCGCATATTACTCTGAATCCTATTGTTTATACAGGTTATTTCATAGAGGCGTGACAACCTTATGTTATAGGATAAAGTTGTGGCGTTCCGAAATGAAAATATAACCCAAACCTTTTCCTATTCCATACATACTCATTTTCATTAGTTGATAGTAATAGTAACACTGTTTATCCGGAAGGAGCCTAATTTATCTTTAACTAACTAAGTATAGGTGGAAGACATTACAAATCGTTTCTCGATACCTGGATAGCATCCTTGAAGGATACAAAACCCATATGAAACTGATTAATACGGTACCCATATGATTTGTCATTACGATGTAGGTACAGGAGCAGGAAAACAAAGGTACGTGTTTCTTTGACCAACTCTTCTCTCTCCCTTAGGCGATTCGTGTTTAGGCCTTGAATACTTTTCACCAGATTGCAAGAGTTTGATAACAATGTCCCGCAGGATTCTGTTGTTTAAAGAAGCTGTTGGCTGAATGTTAGTGTAACGTCATTCTACAAAACTATGTGAATAACAACGGTAATTCAGAATCGTTTGCCTCAGTTTTCAACCATGAGTTGCATAAATAATTTAGTTTTCATAGCGACTTAAGTGTACAAGGACGACATTTTCAAAAATCATTTGGTACATGTTAGTAATAATTTCTACATTTAAATACTTTATACCGTTTTTTAACACAAGATGTGTTTTATACAGTATGAAAAGACACGCTTTGTCAGTTTTCAACCATGACTTGTATAAATAATTCAGTTTTCATAACGACTTACGTGTACAATGTCGTAACGTATTTGCTGTGTTTGTCATACTTGTCTACTTACTTACTTAACGATATTTCAAGGTCTTTGTTACAACATCCTAAAGGGAAAACCGTTTTTGTTTTAATCACAAGTTGTGTTTTATACAGTATGAAATGGCACGCATTGTCAGTTTTCAACCAAGAGCTGTATAAATATTTTAGTTTTCATAGCAGTTGTACTGTACATGTAAGACATTTGTATAAATAATTTAGTTTTCATAGCGACTTAAGTATACATGTCGACATTTTCAATTAATTTGGTACATGTTAGTAATAATATTATAGTTTTTAATCACAAGTTGTGTTTTATACAGTATGAAAAGGCATGCTTTGTCAGTTTTCAACCATGACTTGTATAAATCATTTCTTAGTTTTCATAGCGACTTCAGTACGCATGTCGACAGTTTCAAATTCATTGGGTACATGTTGAACTACATGGGTTTCGAAGATCATTTGAAGTTTGCAAGTACTTTCACTATTATATTTATAGATAGCTGTAGGCTATGAGACGAGAATATAACATAGTTTCACCATTTGTCAACCTTCCTCGTGTCTTATAATATAATAAATAGTTTTTTGGGGGGATTATTTACAAACCTTCCGTGAACACTGTCAACATATTGTGATATATATATTAAGCACCATGTAAGTATGAGTTATATTGTTATTATGAAGAGAAAGCGGGTTAAATCTATTTATAGTATATGATGAAATGGTTAGAGAAAATATGTTATGACACTATCCTAGGAAATCGCATTCCTGCATCTAATTCTATCTATTTCCAGACAAGAAACGAATGTAAGTTCAAAGAGGGGGAACCAGTTACTTAATATCGCTATAAATAGGTTGACTTTACTGTCCCTATCATTAAACACTGTTACATCGTTCGTTCTGTGAATACTGTAGACTACATACTTGTCGATAGCATCAGTATCTGTTCTTCTAACATAGTCTTTGTCTTTTCTGCTACAACTAACGAAGTAAGTGACGTCATGTTTGTTTGTTTTCCTATTTCTATCAGATTCAATGTTTACTATTTTGTTAACTAGTTGTTAGTCATCTGATTTGTTCCTTTTTACAAAACAAAACATCAGCTAGAGTTTATTGTTGACATAGTGTATAAAAATGTTATATTAAATACTTTTTTCTTTTCAGATGGCATCTATAATTGAGAAATTCAATAACTCTACTTATGGGGTAAGGTGTGTTTCAATCTCACAACTAGTAGTGTTTTATGAATATTACTTTACCTGTTAAAGAAAAAGAACAAAAGGTTATGATTTATTTACTTTATACTGACCAAGCCGTATGAATTATGTTAGTGATATATTGTTTTCTTTTGATCGTAGGGGTGGCCTAGTTGCAGACGTACAGGGTTTTGTCGAACAATCAACAGGTCAATTTTTTGTAAAAGAATTGTTTTCTTGTGATTTGAAAGGTGAAAACAGTGTACATCTATTATTCAACAGCCCTGAAGACCGTGTTGTAAACGAGATGACCAAACATTACTTAGAACATTTTCATCATGGATTAAAATACGATCGTGGATTTGTAGATTATGGTCACATGGAAAATATTGTAAGAAACATTTTCAACAATTGTGATCATGTATTTGTGAAAGGTTTTCAGAAGAAACAATTTCTACAAAACATTATTCCGTCTGTTGAGGTCTACGATATATTTGACTTCAATTGTCCAAATTAAATATTCTACCTAAATGTATTAGTGTCTGTAAATTTCATACTTTTCCTGAAGCAAAATGTGCACAACAAATTCTTTTAAGTTTAAAGTCATGGATCATAGACAATATTCATTACGTGTTTTTAAACAAACCTTAAGTTAAATAAGTTAAATAAAACATACCTCTGATGCTCATGGTAAGGAGAAGCAGTTGAATCACTATCACTTTCAATCACACGTAGAGCTATAGACACTTAGGAAATATAGAGAGTCTGTGAGATCACATGTTTTAAAACAAAACTATTCTCTTTTATACATGTCGTATTGATTACACATTACAAATACTGACGCGGATGTGTGTGTGTGTGTTTCAATCACTTCCTTGTGATGAAATTCCATTCTGTCATCGTGTTTGTAAACCCAGTATGTTGAAATAAACCATGCAGCACTACTACTGTGAAGCCCTTTGTTTATACACATTATTTCACAGGAGCGTGACAATCTTATGATACACAATAAAAGGTTGTGACGGTCTGAAATGACATTTAACCTTAACCGATTTCCTAATCCTTACACACAGTCATTTACATATAGTTAATAATAACACTGTTCATCTGGAAGGAGAATAGATGTTGTATAGAATATGAAAAATAAGAGGTTATATAAGTATGAACTTATTTACCTTTTAATAACAAAACATTGTTAAGGAATGCGCTCTACAGGCATGTTGTATGTAATTGTTATCATAGGTCCCTCTTACAGTATCTGTAAGTATAGTAGGAACACTTGTTATTTACCTCCTACCTCCTAATTGCATAACAGCGCCTCTATGCGTACACATTTTCTACCAAAAAGCTTAATTGGTAAAAGGTGTCTGAATGAATGAATCGGGGAATAGCATAACCTTTTTGTTAGAAACGATTCCTGTGACTTGACAACATTCCCTTTGGTCCGCAAGATATTTACTTGTTGTTATCGATGTGTTTTCCAAATACGTATGGGTTGTACCTTTAAAATCTAAAAGAGGTAAGGATGTGACAGACGGATTTAAAAAGGTGTTGGAGAAGTCCGCTAGGAATCCTGTCGCTGTAAGAAACGATAGGGGTAAAGAATTTCTAAACAAATCTTTTCAAGACTTGTTAAGGAAAGAGAATATCGAGTTTCAAGTGTGTAGGAATCCCGATGTTAAATGTTCCGTCGTGGAAAGGTTTAATAGGACCCTAAAAACTAAAATGTACAAATATTTTACTTTCAAGAACAGTTACAAGTATCACGACGTGTTGGATAAGTTTGTGAAGGGATATAACGATAGCGTACACAATACAACAGGAATGGCCCCTAGTAAGGTTAGCGATCAAGATGTTTGAAAATATGGCGACGTATGGCAAAGAAACAGATTCGTGTGAAACAGAGACCTGTAAAGTTTTCGGTAGGGCAAACGGTAAGAATAGGTAGAGAGAAAATGAAATTCGTCAGTTTTCAAACTAGACTTGTATAAATATTATAGTTTTATTAGCGATTTTTATCACAAGTTGTGTTTTATACAGTATGAAAAAGCACGCATTGTAAGTTTTCAACCGTGAGTTGCATAAATATTTTAGCTTTCATACCAAGTGAAGTGCACATGTATGACATTTAATTTGGCACATGTTAGTAATCATTTCTACATTTAAATAATGTTATACGTTTTTATCACAAGTTGTGTTGTAATAACAGTATTATTTCCAACATCTGAATACAATTGTACGTTTTCAATCACAAGTTGTGTTTTATACGGTATGAAGAGACATGTTTTGTCAGTTTTCAAACTAGACTTGTATACATATTATAGTTTTATTAGCGGTTTTAATCACAAGTTGTGTTTTATACAGTATGAAAAGGCATGCGTTGTAAGTTTTCAACCGTGAGTTGTATAAATATTTTAGCTTTCATAGCAAGTGAAGTGCACATGTATGACATTTTCAAATTAATTTGGCACATGAAGACACGCTTTGTCAGTTTTCGACCTTGACCTGTATAAAATATTACAGTTTTCATAGCGATTGAAGTGCACATGTAAGATATTTTCAAATTAATTTGGTTCATGTTAGTAATCATTTCTACATTAATCACAAGTTGTGTTTTATACAGTATCAGTTTTCATCCATTACTTGTATAAAGAATTTAGTTTCCTAAAGTGTACAAGGAAGACATTACAAGGCATGGCTTGTGTATAAAAAAAAAGAAAGTGTAAATTATTGTTTTAAATGTTGCAAATATTACTAACTTGCACCTAGTTAATGTATTCTTTCTACTTCATTCGCTATGAAAACTATATTATTTATTACCGTTATGTACATACATATCACTCTGATGTATTTATTTGCACCATAATATTGCAGTGATGAAATCATATCTCGTTAAAGTTCAGTGTTGTCATAACCCTAGGTGACCACTATTGTCAGTGTCTAGGATCCAAAGGGCCTAATTACAGCCATCGGGATGAATCGGGGATAGCATAGTGTTAAAGAGGGTACCTCAATTGTTCGAATCGACTACCAAGATGTACAAATCCTCTCCTAGATCCAAAAGGCCTAATTACAGCCATCGGGATGAATCGGGGTTAGCATAGTGTTAAAGAGGCTACCTCAATTGTTCGAATCGACTACCATGATGTACAAAACCTCTCCTAGATCCGAAGGGCCTAATTACAGACATCGGGATGAATAGGGGATAGCATAGTGTTAAAGAGGCTACCTCAATTGTTCGAATCGACTACCATGATGTACAAAACCTCTCCTAGATCCAAAGGGCCTAATTACAGCCATCGGGATGAATCAGGGATAGCATAGTGTTAAAGAGGGTACCTCAATTGTTCGAATCGACTACCATGATGTACAAAACCTCTCCTAGATCCAAAGGACCTAATTACAGCCATCGGGATGAATCGGGGTTAGCATAGTGTTAAAGAGGGTACCTCAATTGTTCGAATCGACTACCATGATGTACAAATCCTCTCCTAGATCCAAAGGGCCTAATTACAGCCATCGGGATGAATCGGGGTTAGCATAGTGTTAAAGAGGCTACCTCAATTGTTCGAATCGACTACCATGATGTACAAAACCTCTCCTAGATCCAAAAGGCCTAATTACAGCCATCGGGATGAATCAGGGATAGCATAGTGTTAAAGAGCCTACCTCAATTGTTCGAATCGACTACCATGATGTACAAAACCTCTCCTAGATCCAAAGGGCCTAATTACAGCCATCGGGATGAATAGGGGTTAGCATAGTGTTAAAGAGGGTACCTCAATTGTTCGAATCGACTACCATGATGTACAAAACCTCTCCTAGATCCAAAGGGCCTAATTACAGCCATCGGGATGAATAGGGGATAGCATAGTGTTAAAAGGCGTAACTCAATTGTTCGAATCGACTGCCATGACGTCTATAACCTCTCCTTGGTCCAAAGGGCCTAATTACACCCTTTGGGATGAATATGGATAACATAGTGCGAAAGGACGTAACTTCATTGTTCGAAACGACTACCATGACGTCCATAACGTCTCCTTGATCCCAAGGGCCTAGTTACAGGTGTCAGGATGAATGGGGGATAGCATAGTGGTAAAAGGCGTAACTCTATTGTTCGAATCGACTACCATGACGGTTATAACCTCTCCTTGGTCCAAAGGGCCTAATTGCAGCCGTGGGATGAATCGGGGATAGCATAGTGTTAAATGGTGTAACTCAACTGTTCGAAACGGCTACCATGACGTCTATAATCTCTCCTTGGTCCCAAGGGCCTTATTACACCCTTTGTGATGAATATGGATAACATAGTGCGGAAGGACGTAACTACATTGTTCGAAACGACTACCAGGAGTCACACACGTACCCTGGTATAAAAGGCACAAGGATAGAACCTGTTCCTGTTGCGTAACGGGAACAATGGTTCTAGGGCCTAACTCGCAAACGAAGCGTTTGGATGGGTAGGGGATAGCACGGTGCATATTGGCGGATCTCCCTTGTTTGAATCGACTCCCGTGACGTCACAGGACACCCATGGATCAAAGGACCTAAGTAGGCGTCGGGGGCGGCGTCGATTTTGCCTAAGGTCCTAACTCTTAAACGGGGAGTCTGGAGGAGACGGGGTTAGCACAGGGTGATAAGGCGTCTCTCACAGTTTCGATTCCTGTATAATAGCGTCACGTTAGTGCAGACGTGACATGGTTCAAGGGCGGCGTCGCGACGCTGGGGGCGGCGTCGATGGCGGCCATTTTGGCTTTATATCTCCCTTGTTACTACGGGCATTGCACCGGAAGGCAATGGGAGAATGATTTCCTTTCCCAATAGAATTGTTTTTTTCGATTCTGGATTCTAAAACGGCTCTTTTAAGAGCCAACAGGGACCTAAAAGGGGAAGTGACGTGACTAACATAACCTCTCCTTCCCAAATCAACCTCTGCCGTCACGTGGCGGGTCCTGAGTAACGCTAAAGAGGCTCTGGTGATTATTTTTTATTGCATTCAATAAAATTACCCTTAATAGGGCAGTATAACACAACTCTTTTACCTTTTCCCCATATTTGGTTTATTTCCAGGTTATTTAGGCTACTAGTGGCCTTATGCTGTTCGCAAGCAGACTACATTAACCTTTGTGCTGAAGCGAAGGTAGCATATGTTATGAGTGTACACTGGCATTGTTCACGAGTTCTCCCTTAATACACAGTTAATTTCATAACTTTGTAATGAATTTTATGGTACTGCATTTATATAAAACCAGCAATATTCATTAAGTTAAATGGCACAAAATCCATTTGTAATATATTTCGCTATACTCCAGAACTGGTTGTTCGTGTTTCTCAGTTAGACCGTACCAAGCGTACAATATCACCAATATTAAATGACATAGTGGCAGCAATATATGTTAGGTTAGGAATACTTATATTAGAAATAGAAAAATAATCCAAGTAATAAGTAATAGGCCTATGTTGTTAAATGACTTGTATAACTGGTATTGCATTTTTCATCAAAGTAAGAATTCCTTGACCAACTCAGGCATGCAGTACCGATAGGGACCAAGTATACAATGTCGCTAATATTACAATATAATTACATGCAAACTGAACTCAGCAGATGGTCTAAATAGACTATGGATTATGAACGACATGCTGATGAGTTACGTTATTTCGTTCGGGTTAATATAATGGTACACAAAGAATGATGAATAACATCGTGTTCATAAGAGGGTCATTCCATGTCAAACCAGCAAATTTTTTTATTAGAATTTAACCTCAGATTTTGATGAAATTTTGTAGGGAGGTAGTTCTCATGTATATTAAGAGAAAAACGTCATTTTTTACAAGCTTTCCAATGATATGTAACACATAATAGTTCTTATGAAATTTGTTTCTCAATTTTCAAAGTGAAAATTTTAAATTTTGAAAAAAGTACATCTTCAAAAATTTTCAAAAAATCCTAGGAAATAGGTTATACCAATGTTAAATGATGTACCAAGTTTGAAAATGGGATGGGAATGGGTTCATAGTTAGAAAATTAAAACATTATTGCTTCAAATAATCAGGGCATATTAACTTATATGCTGGAATGGAAAGCATAATAAAATAATTCTATAAGACATAAATTGAAATAAGACATTCTTGTCATCATCTTGTTCAATAGAAATACTTGTCTAATGCTTTATTGGTTAGCCAAGTCCCATTTTAAGATAGCACATAAATCCCTCCTGGTCGGTGTCAGGAATTTTACTGTACATAATACATCTGTGAAAGGTGTCATTAATTTTTTATTTTTATTTATTTATTTCCAATCCACCATATTAGTCAAACACATGTTTGCTATCGGCTACGTTAAAAAAGATTACAACTAAAACTAAACTACAACTAAAACACACATATACACATAAAAACACGTTAAAACACAGATATATGAAAAAGACATTACTACAATTAAATAATAGTGAAATTGTGAAAAAAGGTCTTTAAAAATTACATCTCATCTTTAGTAACATTATCAAGATCACTCACTTTATAGAAACGATGTTTTTCTAGCCATTTATATCATCTACATTTGAACATGTTAATATCTAAGTTTTGAATTTTGGTTGGCAGTTTATTGTAGGCCTACATATTTATTCCCATTTGTTTGTAGTATTTCGTAGTTTTTTGTAATCTGTGAGCTGGAATGTCTATTTTGTTAGAACTTCTTGTATGATGATTATGAATTTGCTGTCTCATTTGGTACATATGTAAATTTTCTCTTATTAAACATAAAACATCATATATATAAATTAATGAGAGTTAGAATCTCCATTTCTACAAATAATGGTTTACAATGTTCCCTTACTTTCGCACCAGTCAATATTCTAAACGCTTTCTTTTGGATTATCAAAACTTTATCAATTCTGGAACTACTTCCCCATAGTATCAATCCATACCTCATTACGCTCTGAAAGAATGAGTAATAAGCCATACGTACATATTCTTTTGGTATGATTTTTTTTTTCAGGCTTTCATGATGGGTGTGTTGATTTGACATGGAATGACCCAAGAGTTACTTGAAATTTTTAGAAACAAACACATTGGACTAAATAACCCCTGTGAATAGTGATGTAAAACTCGAGGAAAAATTCGCAAAATTCATAAATTCCCTGGAATTTGGGAATGTATGATTCGCAAGCAAGATAACTCAAACCAATTTGTTACATAAGTAATATTAAAAATTGTTAACCTTAAAGGTTAAAATAAAAGCCAACACAATCTATTAGAAATTATATCAAACTAGCTTAAAAGGCTAGGCATTGGCAGGGTTTTGTATTATGCATGTAATTCAAAATTAAATTATAGAGTCAATATAACTTTCACACATTCTTGCCCAAAAATCTGGGACACAATATTTTACTGCACACATAGGACTACAAATGTTTCATCCTATTTTGTCTCTTTTTACATGCTTACGGCTTACAATAAACATCCCTATTTATCAACTAATACAAAGTCTACAGCGATGAATACAGTATCAGTGGATAGAATTTTTCACAGACTTCTGGTATAGCACTATTTGCTACCCATCGTTGGCACAAACTCAGGCTGAGACAACTGTAAATACTGTCCCTACAATACAACCTCCTATTCTACATGAAAATACAAAGAGGGAAAATTACATTCTCCACGTCCAGGGTAGAGAAAGTTATGTGATGCATCACACCTGATATTTTATTTGTCAAGGCCCAGTAAAATGCAACAAGCCAAAGTCCTATGTGAACATTAGTTTCAATAGTTTTAAATCTTCTCCAGACAACACGGATCATTTTGCAGTAAAGCATGCGTCAATCGGTCTAGTAGTTTTTCAGTCTATGAAGGACACATTACCTTTGTTATATAGAGAATTACCCATCTTTAATACTATTTGAAAAAATGTGAGTTTTTAAAGAAAACCTAAGAGATTATCACAAATCATTACTATTTATGAAAATAAGATGGATTCATTGTACAATGCTTTTGAAAATAAGTGAATAATTGTATCATAATTGTGTCCCATATTTTTGGGCAAGAATGTGTGAAAGTTTGAATATTGCTGGTTTATATTAATACAGTACCATAAAATACATTACATAGTTATGAAATTAACTGTGTATTAAGGGAGAACTCGTGAACAATGCCAGTGTACACTCATAACATATGCTACCTTCGCTTCAGCACAAAGGTTAATGTAGTCTGCTTGCGAACAGCATAAGGCCACTAGTAGCCTAAATAACCTGGAAATAAACCAAATATGGGGAAAAGGTAAAAGAGTTGTGTTATACTGCCCTATTAAGGGTAATTTTATTGAATGCAATAAAAAACAATCACCAGAGCCTCTTTAGCGTTACTCAGGACCCGCCACGTGACGGCAGAGGTTGATTTGGGAAGGAGAGGTTATGTTAGTCACGTCACTTCCCCTTTTAGGTCCCTGTTGGCTCTTAAAAGAGCCGTTTTAGGGTGGCATAACATTGAAAGTTTCTGCATTAAACTAAGTAGTCACAACTAAATTCTAGGTCAGTGACGTAGTGCCAGTGATAACTTAGGTTAGCAGCTCGGTATGGCAAGGACGTTAGTGGCTGAGCATCCTTCACTGATAGCTGGCTGTCGTAATGTTGAATGTTTTCTAACATTACTCGAAATATCTCGCAATGAGATTCCTCCTGGCTATTGCACCTAATGGCTGGGCTGGTGCACGATGCTCATTGCCATTCTCATCATTCCTATCGTCAGGCTCTTCCAAGAGACCACGATCTGCTGCAATATTATGTAATACAACGGTAGCCACTATAACAGCTGGAGTGTTACGTAGTTTTAGTGTTAATTTCCTTGATAGACACTGAAATTTCCTTTTCCAGCATCCGAATGTCCTCTCCACTACATTCCTGGCCAAGATATGGGAGGCATTGTACGCTTCCTCTGCAGGTGTTGTGGGGTTGAGGAGGGGTGTCATCAAGAATGGCCTACAAGCATAGCCACTGTCACCAACAAGGATTCCTCGTACCTGGCCCCTTTCAAATCTCACACAGATTCTACTGTTGTTAAAGATTCTGTTATCATGGGTGGAACCAGGCCATCCAGTAACAAAATCAAGAAACTTCCTTTCGTGGTTGACGACAGCCTACAACAAAATACAATTAACATGAGCATGATATATGATCTGGGTAATACACATCAAAGAAAAAAGAACACAAGGATATCTTATTTCAATTATTCTTTTTACTTCATATCAATGATCTTCCAATAAATACCAGATATTATTCTGTTTGCAGTTGACACAAATGTTTTCGTTTCAGGAGAAATAGGGAAAAAAACCAAGAAAGAAGGCCTATGTTAAATGGCTGATATTACAAATATAATTACATGCAAACTGAACTCCGCAGATGGTCGAATGGACTACGGATTATAGACGACATCCTGATGTGTTATTTCGTATGAAGAATGATGAATATCATCTTGTTCTTAGGAGTTACTTGACATCTAGGTTAACGAAATGTAACCCACCGTAAGCAGGTGTGTGTATTTTCCTGAATGTTTAAGAATAAGTAGAGATACAGGTAATACTTAGCATTTAAGATCTTATGTGCCCAAATAACTTGTACACTGTACATGTTATATAAAGTATTGAATGACTAAAAATTAGGCGGAAGACGAATTTAGGTCGTGCACCAGCGAAACTCCTCCCACTCTTGCACATCGGTTCGTGTGCAAGGCTTCCAAGCCAATGCGCATGCCGCTTGCCTACTTCCCCTTTCCCAGCTATGAACCTGCTCACTATTGTACATTTCATCCATAAGAATATACAAAATTTCACAATATTTAACTTACATGAAAGTGGCTATTTCTCATGTGTTAAAGCTCTCTAAACTTAAACAGAAGAATTTTCAATTCACCGCTAGTAGTTAAAGGGAAAATGGAACGTTACGCCCCATGCGAGTCCCTCACTCCAACTCCTACTGGTGCAAGGGTCTTTTCTATTACATATACGGTTTTTTATTTTATAATTGTGAAATATGTTTGGTACAAGGCTCTTTTTTTATTGTGAAATATTATTACCGGTGTTGAGCAGGTGAGCGGAGAAGAGTGGGACGTAAAGTTCCATTATACCATTATTTGGCTACTCACTTGGCAATTGAGACTGAAGATACTTTTCCGATTACGGAATACTTCAGCATTCTCACCACCGGGATTCATTATAGGAACATGTGTTCCATCGATGGCTCCTACAACCCCCGGGAACCTGGACCTTTCATACACACGCTGGGTGTTCACCTGACACTCAGCTTGATCCGGGAACTTGACAAATTGTGGCCTTTTCCCAGCAATTAGTAAAGAGATCTTTTTTACAATCCTACTCACAGTTGGCTGGCTTACTCCACGCAAGTCTGCAGATACTAATTGAAAATTACCTGTAAACAATGAGGAAAGCAATTACTATTAGGGTCAATTTATTTCATAACCTTAAATGTTTGCATGAACATAACCTCTATAAAATGAAATACCGTACACAATAATATAAATTTGGCCGTTTATCCTTACCTGTAGCATAATATCGTAACGATATTAGCAGTTGTATTATCGGCGGAACAGGTAATCCTCTTCGACTGTAATTAACCAGTCCATCTTCAAACATGGTGAGGATATCCAATACCGTCTGCTTATCAAACCTATACCTTGCTTTGAATTCGCTATCCCTATAAAATTCTATGGGGTTTTGCGCATCTCTAATAATACGCCGAGGAACAGGTGCAGCGTCCATAATTTGCTGGATATCATCAATATTCTCGGCGAATTCCACAACTCCCAAAATGTCAGCCATATTTACTGTTGTGAAGCCGAAGTGAAAGTCAAAGTCGAGATTGCCGGCGACTTCGGAGCAAAGTCGCAACCGAAGTTTACTTTCGTCAAAGTCTCGACTGTGAATACGAAAATGGCGACTTTGTTCTTTCTAAAGTCGACTTTGATCCAAAGTCGCGTTCTTGAATACGGGCCTTAGATCCGTTGTTGTTATAATTTTATTGAGAGCGTTCTCTACATCAACATACAGCTGGTCAGCCATCTTGGACCCTTATCACACCATACACTTATTGATATGCATGAAGCAACTGTTAAAATCCTATTATTATATTAACTCAACTCTTTATGCTTATGTGTAGCCAGCATGCTATTTCAAATGAATCTCCACTTTGTTCATACTCTAATAAGTTGTGACACAAACTAAGGTAATTTTAACTAAATATTAAATCCTTTGTTCGTTTGTTCAACTGCCTGAAAAGTATTGCTTGGACAAAGACCTCGTGATTAATTGCACCCTTTGTTCTATTATATTTAATTTCCTGATTCCCATTAATATATTTCCTCGCGATTATGCATGTGTTATATCGAATTCTAAACTGACTTCGTTACCTTACAAATTTTTGGCAAGCAACTTTAATTTCTTTAGGCTTCCATCTTGGATCAGTGATGTCAAAAGGTCGCTTATATTGGCATGTAATTACAATTGCCAATTTTACAAATTACTTGACTCGTTGGCAAAATGAACTCCAAAATTATAATAATAATAATAATAATAATAATAATAATAATAATAATAATAATAATAATAATAATAATACACGAAACTGCATCGGTTCGGAAGGAACCGATCCTAAATTTTGAAAATTAATAGAAGCATACAATTTAAGCACTCACATGTTGCAACGGATTTCTCCAGACGACCATGGTCCCCTCAACACTGCTGTGACACAATTTACTTGAAAGGCACTCTCTTTCTTTCTGCCTGCACGCCTCGTGGTCGCGTGACCCCCTTGTCTCTCAGCGAGTGCGCGCAGATCGGCTACATGAGCGCTCATGTGATCTAGTGGATTTTAACGGAACTCTTTCAAATGTACTGAGCGGGGAAATTCGTGCTGTAATCACCACAATATATTTATATAACTGAGCAAATATTCACTGATTTCTAACAAAGCTATATAGAAAAAGAAGGGTTATGATAATGTAATTACTCATATATGGTAAACTTTGAGATCTATACTTTTAAGCATGGGAGTGAATGTAACCAATGCTATCTATAGAACAGGACGTCGGCAAGAAACCGGTTTTCACAGCAAAAGAAACTGCTGCGTCATGGTCCCAAATCAATCGCATGCCCTAGTTTTACAAAACAATACCATCAGACATGGCAATATGCAAATTGAATTATATATATTTATATATAACACCATTAATATAATAGGACCTCTATGTGTTGTGGAATTAAATTATCCAAGCCTAACAGATAAAATAGTCAAACCTGTCATTGTCGGCATTTCAATACGTGAATCACAAACACTCTCATGTAGCTCTGGGGAAAAGAATCATGCAGAAACTTCATTTTTAGAAACTTAGTTTACATGGGAATAATGTGCTGAAGGCACTCAAAGTAGATATTGCCATTGCCATTGCCAAATGGCACGGAACTCACCCTTCGCGAAGCAGATCCCATCTACATGCACTCTCAATGAAAACTCGATGCGTTCTCGCGAACGGGAAGCCACGCTGAGGCTACCTAGCTCTCTGGCAGAGGGCAGCACAAACCGCGGGAGCAAAACATAACGACAACGAGGTAGAAAAATGAAGTGAAATATTCAAATTCGCTTCACTATCTTATCATACTTGTTTGTTTCTAGTTGTGTTTATTCTTTTCTTCCGGTTAATCTCACCTCTTATTTACTATCCTTTGATATTATCTTTGTTTTGGTCTCGTTCATATGTTGTTTTGATGTCTATTTTGTTGGCTTCTCTCGCTTACTGTGTGTGCCTGCTGCAGCCTGTAGTTGGAAGCTAGTGAAGTGTTCAGACCTTTTCTAGGAACGGAGCATTTTCGTCCTTCCTGCTATCAGGCCTACACTGCGAAAGGTATGAGGTCTTAAGCTAACTCTGTTCATTTATTTATTATTTTCTGGGGGGTTTCGTTTCAGTGGTTATCTTTATTTCAAATCTATTTCGTTGAATTAAAATCATGTAATCCACCCATCAGTTTTATGTTAATTTGTTTTCATTATGATCAAGATAATTTTAGTTCCTGTTTGCCGTTATGCTTGTTTATTAGTTTTCTTATGTTCCGTTCGTCGAGATGAGATGGCCAACCTTGTTTAATTTTATTGTTTCAATAAACATTTATTGAATGTTTAATTTTAAGATTTGTAATATCAAGGGTTTTCAAGGGCGTTTTGAAGAAATTATCTATCGATACTGTTACCTTCTGTGCCTCGGCCTTTTATGGTGAAATTGTTGCTGTTTTCAATTATTAATTAACTGTAACCAATTCACTGTATCCTAGTATTATTCTTCAAAATTGTTTACGAGTTTGGTGTTTTTCTTTATTCTTTCTATAGTCAGGACCAGGCCTGTCCAACTTCAGAAGTACTGGGGGCCAAAATATTTCGACAATTGATGCTGAGGGCCAAACACTAAAAGTTTCACTCACATAAATATAACAGTAAAGTACAGCAGACCAAATTGTTGAAATAGGATTCATTACTAGTAGGCCGAAATCAGAACTGAGCACTGTGAGCACTGAGAATTTTCAGACTGCTTCACTAAAGTATGGATGTCCACTTATATGTTAGGAACTGCCAGTCTTAGTAGGTGTAACAAGGAATCATCAGTGAGACAGTTCCTATATTTATTTTTTTTATGAATTTCGTGTTGAAGAAATCACTCTCACATAGATAAGTGCTTCCAAACATTGAGGAAAGCTGCAAACCAAAATCTCTAAGCTGAAGAAACCTGCCCCCTGGAAGTAGCTTGAAAACGTTGAGCCCTCCTTCAGAACTGGTTTGAAGAAAAGGATCAGCCTGAAGATCGCAGAGCTCCA
This sequence comes from Ectobius pallidus, assembly GCA_964059195.1. Taxonomy (NCBI): domain Eukaryota; kingdom Metazoa; phylum Arthropoda; class Insecta; order Blattodea; family Ectobiidae; genus Ectobius; species Ectobius pallidus. The sequence continues at coordinate 54,757,695 of CAXKWD010000005.1, read as the reverse complement.
GTTGATACATGGATGGCTGATTCTCAATATCCATATTCAAAGGGTCATTAAAAAGCAGCAGCTTACCTTTAATATTTTCCAAGTCAGACAATCTTGAATTGAATTCTTGAATAATAACTTCAATATTTTCACAAAACTCAGAAAAATTATCATCTTCAATTTCTCCTGTCAGCTCTTGACAACATGGAAAGTGTGTTAAATCATTTCTTGATAAAGTTGATTACATGACCACTAACCCTGAAACACTTTGATTTTTGCCCTGAAATCTCTGGTTCAACTCATTCAAGTATTGTGTCAGGTCAGTCATGAAAGCAAGCTGCCTTAGAAAGTCTGTATCTTCAACCCGTCGAACAAGATTTTCACTATCTTTGGTAATATCCTTTTAAAAATACTGGAATCTCATTCCTCAGTGCATTACCTGCACTCAGCCAGAGTACATTTGCGTGGAGTGATAGATCTCTGTATTGGGCTTGCAGCTCATCCAAAAATTCCCGGAATCTGCAGTGAAGTTGTGCCTTATTGCCACTACGTATCTTGTTGGAAACTGTAACCACTATATTCATTGCATTGCTTTGTTTCACTGACTTCCCACACGCCTCTTGGTGAATTATACAGGGAACATGGGGAAACTTAACCCAGCATTCCTAATTAGTCCTACCAGTCCTTTCCACCGTTTCATTTACTGCTTTAAATATATCTTCATCCTTGGTTATCCACGTAAAAACATAATTGAAGAACTTCTTCTTGTGTTGAAAAATCATTGTTGATCATTCGTATGAAAATAAAAGGTTGACTGGTGTCAGTCTAGTCGACATTGTCATCCAAGCATAGTGAAAAGTAGCTGCATTTTCCAGCCATATCTTCTAATTTCTTTGTTATTTGTCCTCCCATACTCTGTACTCGTCTTGAGATTGTTTGATGAGAGAGGGTCATTATTATTTGTGACGAAGTAATTCAATTCCCATGCATCTTTATAACTTCTATTTTCCTCTTGTATTTTTCTTTTCTTGCTCATGTTTGCTCGTTCTATCTAACAACACTGTTATATAACAATTTGCACAAACAATTAGAAAAGCGTACACAACCTCGCGTAAGCACATAAATTAGAAACAGGTTGGTTCTGAACAATCAAAAACAAAAATTTTCCCCTCCGCGGCAGCGATACTGAACACGGCCGATCGGATGCTTCTCGTGATCATAAACTTGAACAAATATTCTAACACAGTCGGTAATATGCAACGCCCTGCGTCAAAGCGCGAAATTTAAAACCGGGATTGGATGTCGTATTAGAAGTATCCGCGGGCCACAAAACTGTGAGAGCGGGCCACATGCGGCCCGAGGGCCGCGGGTTGGACAGGCCTGGTCAGGACAATTATTTATAAGTCAGCAGAGACATAAAAAGTTTGCAGAAGTTTTACCAAATTGACAACATGGAAGCAGAATCCACAGTGGATTATGAAAGGGGTGTCCAGGGGGTCCGGACCCCTAAAACTAAAAACCTAAAATTCTTGTTTTGTATTAAAAAATTATTAAATTAAACAAGTTTTGTTGGTGTGTCAAATGATATAGCAATTATTTTGTTTTCATAGCATAATGAGTAGGCCATTATTTGTATTGTTCTATGTGTTATTTACTTTTCTTATAAATAGCATTAAGTACTATAACTTAGGTAACGATTTCTTGTTTACGTTGGCATGTCTTAAGGTATGATGAACAATTTTGATATCTAGTTTTTCAGTGCTAAAATAGAATACAATGTGATTTTTCAGAAGTTCAATATTTAAAAATTTTCCGGGGGTTATCCCCCCAACTTAGGTAACAATTTCTTGTTTACATTGGCATGTCTTAGAGTATGGTAAACAAATTTTCTAACTAATTTTTCAGTGCTAAAATAGCGTAAAATGTGGTTTTTATTAGTACAATATTTAAACATTTTCCAGGGGTGGACTCCCATCTTAGGTAATGATTTCTTGTTTAAGTTGGCATGTCACCACCAGGTGTCAAGTTATGAGGGGCCTTTTGGGAATTGAGATAAAAAAGTAGAAAACTTTGGGAAAATGTATGGACCATAACGGAGTTGGAGCACGTGCTTACCATCTTCGTAGATATAGAAGACGCATTTGACAACGTCCGGTGGCCACACGCCCTGGAGAGACTTCGTAATATAAACTGTCCACAGAATATATATGCCGTCCTCAGTGACTACTTTCGGTCCAGACGAATAACGCTAAGGGATAACCTTCATTCATTCACAAAGGCCGCGTCCAAAGGGCGTCCCCAAGGGGACCCAAGGTCTGGAACCTGGTGTTTGATGAAGCCCTCAGACAACTTGAACAGACTCAAGATGTAGACGTCATAGCCTACGCCGACGACGCTGTAATTATTATCGAAGGTGAGTCCAGAACAGATCTCAAACGTAAAGCTAATAGGGCCCTAACAATTCTGGAAACTTGGTCGCACAAAGCAAAGCTAAAGATTTCTAAAACTAAAACAAATTCAATGCTCCTCAAGGGGAAAATAGGAAATCACCCTCCAATCATCAGGATTGGACAAGACCGGATCCCATATGTTCGAGAAATAAAGTATTTTGATATAACCTTACAAGAAGGTAATAAATTCAACGCTCATATTCAAAGAATCAGTGCTACAGCTATCAACCTATTTCAGGCCCTAGCCAGACTTTCTGGACAGAAGTGGGGTTAAAAATTCACTAACTACCGTATACTTTACTCTCCTATTTTTGAGGCTGTCTCGTACTAAACTTAACACACATCACATCCGTAAACTCAAATCTGCCCAGCGACATTCTCTCTTGCGAATAACTAAAGCCTACTCCAATGTTTCGAATGATGCTCTACCAGTCATAGCTGGTGTTCTTCCTGTTGATCTCCTGCTTTAGGAAAGGATAGACAGCTACAAAGTGCGGAAGCAAATTAATTTTCAATTAGGTACCCTTCAAATCGGACCAAGGGAATTTGAGAGCTTAGATCGATCACATCTTTATGAACGCATACACTCACAGTTAATAGATATTTAGCAGCAAAAATGGGTAGTTGCCCAAAATGGTGACTTTTTCCAAAGTATCAGAAATAGACTTAAAATGCCATGGATTAAATTGGACCACTTCGTCACACAGGTATTAACTGGCCACGGCAACTTTGTCGCTAACTTAATCCGCTTCAATCTCACAGACGACGATCTATGCGCGTGTGATACATTGAAATTTTAAATTTTCTTCGTGTTTCGAATTGAATGCCGGCAAAATGACACGTCCTACAGAAAAAGAAGGGCACAAAAGTTGTAGGCAATTTAATAATCTTTAATTTCAGCTATGGCTGGTCCTTGTAGCTCAGATAGTCTCGTCATAAAGGACAAAAACCTAAAAGATGAAAAAAGGCTTTTTGGGTAAAAGTTGAGTAACATCATTTCCTCCAACAACACATTAATGTTTTGGTTTAATGTTGGTGGAAAATGTCTTATAACTGTGTTTAGAAACTATTTGTGTGTATATGTGTCTATGGGAGATGGGATTTTGCCAGAAAAAATATTTAAGCAGAATATTTCATAAAAATGTATTTACTTTTAAACCAATAGGCATATTTAAACAATTTGTGAGGTTCCTGGTATGGGATGGTATGGGACCTAGGAAGTCGAGGATGGGGTGATGTCTTCATCCTCACTTGAAGAATTGTCATCCTGGGGTGTGGGCACATTACATTTCAGCCCAGTTTTGCGGCAGCTGCAGCCCTCAGTGCAGCCCATCTTGCACTTGCACGAGATCAGTTGCTGGTTTGAGGGGCAACTGGAGTAAGCCCCAACTCGTCCAACTTCCACCCCCAATCCGTGAGTTTCTTCCACCCCAACCACTTTTGTACCTGCGATAAAGTGGAATGAAACTTAGTTATTGTATAATATTTCAAAGCATACACATGGTGTACAATGAGTGTATAAGTGAACAACAAAATTTAAGAACATAATGATAGGAAATGTACATAGACATACCTGGTGATACAAACAATAAGCATGATTTTTGCAGCATCTGTGGTTGGTGACAAACGGGCGAGGTTGACTTTGGCTGTCAGGTCGTTGAGGGTGGTGTCAGTCGCTCCTTCATAAACTGCGACGAGGCACTTCTCCCCAGCTGCAGCTATTTCATCATGACTCACATCTAGGTGGAGGAAGACTTCTGCTTGCCTGAATAGTTCTGGGTTCTTGAGGAAGGTTTGACAAATTTGGTTTTCCCCTGCCAGCAAGGGGCAGAGGTCGTGTCGCACCCGCTAACTGCGTGAAAAATCATAATTGCCCCAGGAGACTAATCAGAGGTTCCGGTGGCGAACGATGTAGATGAATAGTGGACGTCTGGCTCCCCTCTTCTGGAAGTAGATGTATTTTTTGGAACTCAAACCAACTAATAACACAAGAAGGTCCACACCTTCCACGATGATTACAACCTTCTTAGAAGAATCAGCTTTGGTGATGGCAGCTCTAACAATGTCAGCATCAGCGTCCTCTTCTGAAACTGTCACCTCAACACCGTGCTGCTCAGATCCAGTTTCCAGTAGCTCTATCAGCCTGTGCTTTTTAGTGTCGTTCGTTAAGAACTTCTCTTGCGTGATGTTGATGGTAATTGAAGCTGATAGGACAATGTCACTGCAGTTGAGGGCGGAGTATTGTCTGAGACGTTCGGCGCTTTTGGTACTTTTTGAGAGGCATCCTCCGGGTATCCATTGAAGACAATGGTTACATCTGTCCCAAAATGGTGTTTCACAAAATGAATGTAGCCGTCAATGATGGTCTTCGCTGATGCATTTCGATACCACACACATTTATGGAGCAAGTAGCCACCATCAAGCACGATGTAGGTATTGGCGTCTCGGGAGATGTTGTTGGTAGTGAGAGCTGCCTTAGTTCCCTTCCTCACTCCAACTTCGTTGCAAAGAGACATTGGGTAAGAAGCCAATTCATACCTGAAGTGGGCTTTCAACTCTGCGTTGGATTTTTATGGTGATGCTAACTCGCTGGAATATTGTGAGAGGGTCAACTTCAATCTTCTTATTAGTGACTTGTATGGAATTATTGACGCTTGCCATGGTAACAACTTGGTCTTAACGTTTGAATCCAACTTTCACAAATGTCTGGTTTTCTATGTTAACCACTCCTTCTATTCCCAGTTCCTTGACTTCACAGCCTCCAACAATCCCACTGCTTATAGAAACTATTTTGTCAGTATCGGGGAACTGATCTCGTGCAAGTGCAAGATGGGCTGCGCTGGGGGCTGCAGCTGCCGCTGCCGCAAAACTGGCATGAAATGCTCAGTTTTGTGCACTTTCTGCAAGGGGAATATTCTGCTGCAATGTGCCCACACCCCACAATGACAGTTCTTCAAATGAGGATGAAGATATCACCCCCCCCCCTCGACTTCCCAGGTCCCATACCATCCCATACCAGGAATCTCACAAATTGGTTTAAATATGCCTGTTGGTTTAAAAGTAAATACATTTTTATGAAATATTCTGCTTAACTATTTTTTTCTGGCAAAATCCCATCTCCCATAGACACATAGGCTATACAAACAAACAGTTTCTAAACATACTTATAAGACATTTTCGCCAACATGTTACCAAAAAATTAATGTTTTGGTGGAGGAAACGATGTTACTCAACTTTCACCCAAAAAGGCATTTTTTATCTTTTCGGTTTTTGTTTTTTACGACGAGACTATCTGAGCTTAAAGGACCAGCTATAGCTGAAATTAAAGCTTATTAAATTGCCTACAACTTTTGTGCCCTTGATTTTCTATAGGACGTGTCATTTTGCCGGCATTCAATTCGAAATACGAAGAAAATTTAAAATTTCAACTTTTTTTAAGAAAAAAAAAGGCCAATCTTTGAAAAGCCGTATCTTGGTAACTGTATAACTTACAAAAACGATTTTGATCTCATGTTTTATATAAATTAATTTACTTTAAAAAGCTATTTAAGATTCTTTCCAACAAACGCATAGTTTAGGAGATATTGTCGAAAAACCGAAAAAAATCTGTTTATTTCGACCGCCATTCAGAAAGCACAGGTTTCTGAGGGTTGCAAATCTGGATTTGTGATCCCAGTAATGGTCCGAAACTCCCCTGCAAAAATCATTAATACTCCATTTAAGTAAGTTCCTATGTATCATTTGACTGAGCTAGGGAGAAATGAGACAGTGAATGTTGTAATGTCATGAGAGGTTCTTCGGTCAGTTGTCTTGAGTAGGGTAGCAATGCTTTGATTTTTCTTTTCAACAGTGGCCTTCACCTCAAAGGAGGAGGAGTCCTGTTCAGAGCTACTTTCTTGCGAAGTATTTAACACAATTGTAAAAGGAAGTAACAATTGTAAAAGGAAAAGGAGTGAAAACATTGGAGAGCAATAAGAAACGGAAAGAATGAATCTCCACCAGATTTTACAGAACGTAAGTGAAGTGACTGTTCATGGTGCTTGTAGAAAGCATTACAATAATGAAAAATGGATTGCAGCTTACATTCAGCAGGGTATAAAGAAGCAGCTCTTTCAACATTTCAGCATGGATTCGTTCAAAGGCAGAAGCTTTCTCTTTCCATAATAATTGTTTTTTTGTGTAGAGGGGGAGTCAACAAAGAATTTCGGGATAGACAAAAACAGAAACTCAATGGCCAAAGATATCACATTCACAAGATAACAAAACTATCTATAAGAGAGTCTATGATAAATGCAGCTGCAGCACATGGTGATAAATGGGGTAAAAAAATTATAGAGCATTTGCACAATGTCTTGGTTGCAGTCGATGATGCCTGGTATCACAGTACTTGCAATTAGAAACTTTACAAGCAGATTGAGAAATAGGAAAAGAGGACATAAACCTTTACCGAGTGTGGACAGGGCGATAGAAATCATATACTCGTGCCCAAATGTAATACATAATATTGTACATATACTCGTACTCTGGCGAATTTTCTGTTGATGAATTAATTAATCAAGTTGAAAAGGAATATTGCCCAGATATGAGGACTGTTAAATTTCGTCTGTTTCAATGATACATTTTTGGCATGTTGGCCATAAAATTCTTTCTGACTCCATCTACACCAACAGGAAAACAAGCATACAAGAAAAACACATTAGAGTTGTAAGAGCAGCAGAAATCGTTCTAGAAGATATCTGTTCAGAGGTCCACAACATGGAGCAATATCCACCACAACTTCCTGTCAATGTCCAAACTGCAATTCCTGCCTCTTTATTTTGTCTTCCTTAAAACAGTGATTATGAGCCGGAAAAATGGCATAAGAAAGTAGAATCCTTATCACATGCAATCATAAGGCAGCGAGTTTTTCTTCTTCCCCCATCTTCATTGGAATAAGTATTTATCTGTACAAAAAATTTGGTTCTAGACACCTCATTACAGTGATGTCAGCGTTGGGGTTCTGTGCATCACATTGGGAAGCAATGTATTTTGAAACATCATGTGTGGTAAGATAAAAAAAATCATAAATTTTGAGATCAGCATTCTGTCTGTTTGTCTTTAATAATGCAGATTCCAACATCAACACTCTCAGTGGATTAAACACATTCCATTCAATGGGTAGTGATGTGAGCTTAGCAATGTAAGCTAAGCTATGATGGTGACGTAAAATAAATTATTATTGTTGGACATGGAATTCTACATCATTGGCTCATTTTACTTTTTCCTCTGGCAATACAAATCAATGAGCTGGCCCTGTTTTGAACCGTTGCTTACAATATAATTATTTACAAAGGAAATTATAGGACTAGAATCAATAGATCTGGAAATGTGTAGTGGGAAAAATATAACAACTAAGAGGCATGGAAAGCCTGTAGAATATCATATACTGGTAAGGACTAAAGGTACAAGCATTCAAAACAACACTCATAAACAACATGCATTTATGTTTATATTTATGTTTAGAACTATCACTGGAATGATCATTTGACATCATAAAGAAACAAAATCAAGTAAAAAGATTATGTAAAATTCTATACATGTAAAAACATTCTTCTATACACTTTGATTAATATGTAAGGCACACTTTTTTTCACTCATTCCATTTCTTTTTTGTGTTAAGATCTGTAAATCAAACACTGAGTTTAACATCTGTAAGTGTATTGTACACTAATATTACCCTTATAATTTCAGTTCTCCTCTTCTGTGAAAAGCTTTTAAATATAGAACAACCTAAGTAACACGTCTACCATCTTTTAAGTACAATTAGATGCTGAAGTTACTTAAAGCATAATCTTATAAGTCCGTATTTACAACAGCTATCAACTTTAACTCTCTCTCCCTCCACTAACATTAACTTTCACTTCCCTTTGGTACCGTACATAGGTCTCTTACACAAGGATATGGGACTTGGGAGTAGTTGGTTTGCATCATGTCATTCAATGATGAATTCCATTGTCTGAATGATCAATGTTTTTTTATGTTTCTAGAAATATAATGTACACCTTATGACAAAACGAAATGGATGAATACCTTACAACTCAGAAAAACTGATTTCACAGTATCATGATTTTCTTTGAATGTAGTGAATACCATTTCATGTAAAATGCTATAAACATGTATGAAATACTAATGAAAATTATGCAACAGAAATGTGGTTGATTAGCTTGAGAGGTTAAAGGTAGGTTGTTGGGCTCTGAAAGTCTGTGAGCTAGGAACCCAACACTAATTATTTGTGTTTAATATAACGTCCTCTTAGAATGAAAACCATGTATCTCAAACCAGAAGCAAGAGTACTTTTAATTTATTATTAGGTAGACAAACATATATCTCAACTATTTGTCAGCCAATATTACAAGAATAATATGTGTGCTGTCCTCTAGAGAGGAAAAACGCTAGGAAGCATTATTAAGTGACAAAGCCACGTATGTGTTTTATGAGAAACGAGGTTTTCATTCTAAGGGGACGATAAAGTAAATGTTTAGTGGACCGCTATGATAAAATATTTTTTTACTACAATTTGTTTGAAATTTTCGACCCGATGCTCACGTTCAAAAATATATTAAACCAGACATTTTCTGGTACTAAGAACTAATGTTTTGTGGTGTTATTTTGGATGTAGAATTTAAACCACGAATTGGTTTTCAATTTAGTGAACTTTTTCATAGAAAGTGTAGTAATAACGTATGGTTGTCACGCCATCGCTTGTACATTAGATTTGATCTAACAAGCATTTATTTCCTTATAGAGCTATTAAATGCAACTCAAACATATGGGCAGGGCTACCAAGTGGGGCTGTCGGACCCAAGGGACCTGGGCCCCTTTGGAGCCTGGCTGGGTCCCAGTTATAAGTTTTAATTTTATGGAAAACTGGAAACGTTTGATAAAACGTTCTGTTGCATGAGTAACAAGAAGGAAGCTCCACGGAGGAGGGAAGAGACAACTGAATGAGGATGGTCAGCAGTCGGTGAGGGGCCTGCAACCAGTACATGGTCCTGGGCCCAACCCAGAGATGTGGCAGCGTATTTAATTTCTGTTAGTATATTATTATTACTATTATTATTATTATTATTATTATTTTATTATTGTTTTGTTTTTGTTATTATAGATGATATTACTATTTTATATTATTAATATTTTGTTCTTATTACTGGTAAAATCTATTATTATAGTGTTGTTATAACATTTAGAAGTGAAAAGGAGGCAAAGAATCAAAATAACGAGCTGTAGCGACAACATACCTCTTATACACAGGATGAATGTGTCACTTTGTTAATAATACAGATTGTAGGAGAAAGCTATAGGTTTTACTAGCATTTTTCTACGTGTCGAGTAAGTTTGTATATTCAAACGCTCCGCTAAATCTATTCCTGCTGAGACAGCAATCTCAGCGCATTGATACAAGTTTATTCCGCCCTTTCTGTGGTCTCCCGCCACAGCAGCTGTGCTTCGAGACGCATCGTGATGTTGCACGGCGTCATGTTAGAATTAGTCAGATCTCAGCATTCACACGTAGCAGATGTGTGGATCGCTACTCTAGTTTCGCGCCAGTTGAAAGACAATAGCTGCAGGAGTTATTGCTCTTAAACCGCGAATAAATACATAATACTTTCAGCTACAAGTATTATCGTGTGCGAGTACTTAAATTACACTAGTTACAGTAATTTCATTAATCTCGGCTTCATAGATCCGTCGTGAAGTTCGTCTATAGTTCGTGAGCATTGTGTAATCCCAAGCGGTCACAGTGAATTGGCTATTTTGTGTATTATTCTCCAGATATCAGTGTTAAATCATATTAAAAGGAACAAAGCAATCCTTACGAGCATTTTGAGATATTATTCATTGCTGGCATAAATTCCTGTCATTTATCGCCACGTGACCAGCTTACCGCCAAAACGCATTACATTGTTCAGTGCAAGTGTATCAAGATCAGATTTAAGTTTATTTGTTATATCTTCTATCATTTATTATTCAGTGCATTATTTTAGCCTATATTGTGTGAGAATAAACTTCCATCGTTTATTGCATGTTAAAGGTTTTGTTCCAACATTACATGTCGCGGACCTCTGAATCCAGCAACCTCGATACATAAGTCCACCTAGCTCTACTCGTTTTATTATTGTTTTAAAGCAATAATTGGTCCTCCTGCTCCAGAGATTCTTTCCCATCATTTCCCTTTTCGGCAGGGTCATATGTCGTTCTTGTACCCAACATTTTGGTACCTCCTCAGCCGGATGTAATTTGGACAAATCTCGAACTCTCACACATCTACGGTTTCGCTTCTCGGAATCTCCAAACGCGAGCTATTCCAGTTATCGGTCTTCCGCGACGGTCAACAAAGGGTTCTTGGCCCATGGTATCTTCTAGTTGGCAGTGCCAGAAACTCCAATTAGCAAACACAGGATTCCAGTTCACAACGATCATCAAGTTGGCAGTGCCCAAGCCACTCCAAGTCAGCAGTAGTACTACAAGGCTCCAGTCCTACAAGTTCAGAGAAGGCTGCAGTGTGCAGTGAGTTAAGCTATCATCCAGCAGCGGTGACTAGTGCAGCAGAATAACAACAGAGCAGTAAAAGATTCTTCAGCAGCGAAGTATCACAGCATTCGGCACTCACAAGTATTTCATTCTACATCCGAAATGGAACAAGTTTTGAAATCGCTTACTAAGAAACGAGATTCTATCAGAAGAAAATTAATACATACAGAAGTACTGTGACAGCATTACAGAAGAAGTTGATGTATTTCGACTGAAAGTTGAGTATGACATTCTCAATGAACTGTGGAAAAATTATGAAGCTATACAGACTCAAATTGAATCTCTCATCGAGGCTGAAGGTGAACTAGACATTCACGCACAGTACGACGAAGATGTGAGTAACAATTACAAGGTGTTAAAGGCTAAAATTAGTGCTCTTATATGTCATCATGAACAGCCAGTTCGTAGTGCAAGTCCAGTGAACAGTGAACAATCACAACGCCGTGGTACATCACATCACACTTCGCATTCCTGCAATGCACAGAACAGAGTTATACCATTACCTACCTTAGAATTACCCACCTTCAATGGAGATGTGACAAAATTCAAACATTTTCATGATACGTTTACTAGCTTCATTGTGAATAATGAATCGCTAGATGCAATAGAGAAATATCATTACCTCCTAGCGGCGCTTCACCAGCAAGCGCAAGCGCTAGTCGAAAATCTTCCTGTTACCAGTGACAATTTCCCAGTAGCCTGGAAATTGATTTGTGATCGTTATTAATAACACAAGATTAATAGCTACATCACATGTGCAACAGCTGTTATCATTGCAAGAAATGAAAACAGAGAGTGTAACAGAACTCAGGAACCTTCTGAACAGTTTTCAGAGCAACCTAAACGCAGTAGAAGCTCTATCTCTAGAAGTTCCGCTACATGAAGTTCTCCTAACGCAGCTTATGTTAAACAGTCTAACAGACAGCACTCGCAAAGAGTTTGAGAGTAAAATCGACTCACAGCATTTTACGTCTCTACAAGAGCTCATAACGTTCCTAGAATCTAAAGCACATACATTAGAGATTTTAGCAACTTCTAGCAACATGTCCAGCCCATCACCTACAAGAAAGGTTGAGCTGCGAACACCACAATACACTGTCCATGAGTCGCGACAGTCGTATGAAGGTACAACCAGAGTATCTTGTACCTATTGTCAACAAAATCACAAGCTTTACCATTGTGATGAATTTCGACAAATCCAGTCAACGAGCGATGGAATTTCGTCAAGTCTCAGCACCTGTGTGTAAACTGCTTCTCATCGAATCATAAGGTACACCAGTGCAAATTAGAGTCATTTTGCAATTGCAAAGAATCAATTCACAGTCAGTTATTACATAATGACATAAATAGGGTTTCGCTCCAGGATGATTCTATTTCTACGACAGATGAAATGCCACAAATGCATTCTTTTGTGGTAACGAGCAAATCTACACAACAGCAAGTTTGTCCTCTGTGTAAACTGAAACATGCTTTACACAAGTGCAACAAATTTCGCAAATTCACAGTGCAGCAGCGATGGAGTTGTGTACGATCCAAGAAGCTATGCTTCAATTGTTTCTCTTCTGAACACAAGGTACAAATGTGTTCTCTGCAGTCTTTTTGTAAGTGTGACTCAAATCACAGCAAGCTATTATACTTTACAAATAAGCAAGCTCAGTCTAAAGCATACTCTTTTACATGCTTTGATATCAGTCGAAGTCAACAGAGTACTTCACGTCGTAGCAATTCTAACCAAGCTAGAATTCACAGCAACTCAAGTAAGGCCTCTCGTCACATGCAGAGCCAACGCTTCGAGAGAAATCGACCCAGTGCAGCGGTCAAACCTTTTCGCAACAACTACGCTTCCTAAAAAATTAGGAACGAACAGTTGAAAACATCCCTTCACAATGAATCTTTCAACAGCAAAGAAAGGTTTAGAACAAGTGATATCGTAAACTCAAGGTGTACAGTAGATCCTTTCTACAGAGCTTTAAATTCTCGAAACAACACCCAGCAGTGTCTGTCTTCTACTCGAAACAACACCTATTCGTGTGTTTCTTCAACGTAGTGAGACGTTATTGTACATACATAACATGAATATAGCACAAGTAATCAGTTCAGAGAAAGGTCATGTTATCAAGACAGCTTATGAAAGTCAGCCAACACAGCCAACATATTACCGTGTAATGTATGTAAAAAAGAAAGCAGCAAGAATTGTTTTCTACATATTACATTCATTGGTTATACAAAGGTCTTTCTCCCTTATTCAAGATTCAGTTCAGTAACATAATATCATCAGCTGTGCCCTGAATGATATACAGAAATCATCATGCATTTCTTCAGCAAAAGTCTACAGCTTAGCATCTCTACAGATTGTATTTCAACAAGCAGCCTGATTTTCTCCACTACATGTTCCTGATCCAGCTGTTATGCACTTATGGATGCACTTATGGATGCTACATCAACGGTTTGGAGTTCAGTCATCATTCACATAGACCTTCACAACCTTACGTGTGTTGCCAGTCTAGTAGTGTATAGTCAGTGCTTTCCAGTGTTGTGTATACAAGTGTATTTTATTCGTCATAGCTTTCTCTTTATTTATTTTTCTTAAAGCTTTATGCTTTAACGGGGGGAGAATGTTGGAGAAAGCTATAGGTTTTACTAGCATTTTTCTACGTGTCTAGTAAGTTTGTATATTCAAACGCTCCGCTAAATCTATTCCTGCTGAGACAGCAATCTCAGCGCATTGATACAAGTTTATTCCGCCCTTTCTGTGGTCTCCCGCCACAGCAGCTGTGCTTCGAGACGCATCGTGATGTTGCACGGCGTCATGTTAGAATTAGTCAGATCTCAGCATTCACACGTAGCAGATGTGTGGATCGCTACTCTAGTTTCGCGCCAGTTGAAAGACAATAGCTGCAGGAGTTATTGCTCTTAAACCGCGAATAAATACATAATACTTTCAGCTACAAGTATTATCGTGTGCGAGTACTTAAATTACACTAGTTACAGTAATTTCATTAATCTCGGCTTCATAGATCCGTCGTGAAGTTCGTCTATAGTTCGTGAGCATTGTGTAATCCCAAGCGGTCACAGTGAATCGGCTATTTTGTGTATTATTCTCCAGATATCAGTGTTAAATCATATTAAAAGGAACAAAGCAATCCTTACGAGCATTTTGAGATATTATTCATTGCTGGCATAAATTCCTGTCATTTATCGCCACGTGACCAGCTTACCGCCAAAACGCATTACATTGTTCAGTGCAAGTGTATCAAGATCAGATTTAAGTTTATTTGTTATATTTTCTATCATTTATTATTCAGTGCATTATTTTAGCCTATATTGTGTGAGAATAAAGTTCCATCGTTTATTACATGTTAAAGGTTTTGTTCCAACATTACATGCCGCGGACCTCTGAATCCAGCAACCTCGATACATAAGTCCACTTAGCTCTACTCTTTTTATTATTGTTTTAAGGCAATAATTGGTCCTCCTGCTCCATAGATTCTTTCCCATCATTTCCCTTTCCGGCAGGGTCATATGCCGTTCTTGTACCCAACACAGATACTGACACATGTGTGATATATTGCAGCTGACTCTCGGAAATTATGAAGCACACATGTCGAGGATGGCATTGTTAGAAAAGATATACTCTAGTTATTACAATGTATATACAATTGTCAGTTCTGATCTAATAGCTTGAGCAACCAAGGATTAAGAACTTCAGATAATTTAGAAAAGAGATAAGTCTAACTTGTGTTGAATTTAAGGATGTGTGAAAGCTTGAATTTAATAATAATGACACAACTGATAACTGTGAAGCCATCATATAGTTTTGGTTATGCATATCAGAAGCTATGTTGAAGTGAACTTAGTCAAATTCAGGCTTCACAAATCCAGGGTTACCATACATCCTCTTTTACCCGGACATGTCCTCTTTTACCCGGACATGTCCTCTTTTTTGATAACGAAATGAGCATCTGGGCAGCTTTTCTTCAAATATCGAAATGTCCAGGTTTTCATACATTCCGTGTTAAATGTTTAAATGAATGAATCAAGAACCATTCCAGTTTTCACCCACTACAATATGAACACACTCTACGTACTCTACAAGCTTTGACTCTATCAAAGGACACTTCAAACTTCAAACAAGTTATATATCGATTTTTAAACAAAGAATATATCGATCGAATCAAGTGAAAATGACTATTGAATGAGTTCACCATTGACCTCAGATCAATGGAGTTTACTGTTCAGTAAGCGTTCACTGCATTCTGCTCAAACTGGGCCTAATCATGCACATTGTGCACATTTCTACTATTATTATTATTATTATTCAGTAAGCGTAGAATAAGATGAAGAAGAAGAAAAAGAAAATGATTTTGTATTGTTTGTGGCATAAGACATTGTGTTCCATTGCATGGCATCACATACAGTCGAGATTAGGCTACACCAAAATGCTGAAACAAAAGTGTAAGTTCACAGACAAACTCAAAAAGAAGTTTCCTTGCTTCGACAGTGGTCGTAATCATTCGGAAGCAGAATGTAGGCCTATTGTATGTAGTGGAGGCACTTATGTTTCTGTAGCGAACAAAGGATCTCTGGTTTTGGAATCCCATGTGGATTCAGAGAAACACAAAAGGAACCTACGTGGTGAAACTTCATCGGAAACTATGAGTTTCTTTGTTCAACCATCTACAAATTCAAGTGATCAAATTCATGCAGCAGAGTGAACATCAGCATTCCTTTGTGTGAAACACCATAATAGCTACAGTTCTACAGACTGTACCAGTTCCCTGATGAAATCATTGTTTCCAGATTCTGAAATAGCATGGAAGATGTCATCTGCAAGAACAAAGACAGAAGCGATAGTGAATTCAGATATTTCTCCACATTCTGTTCAAAGTGTTCTAAAGACTATGGAAAATATTCCATTTTGCAGAGTAGCCACTGATGCAAGCATTCGTCAGGTAGTTAAGATGTTTCCATTGCTTATACAGTATTTTGATTGGGAAAATGGTGTCATAATAACCAAACTTTCAAAGCAAACCAAATGAAACAGCACAGACAATAGGTGATTACTAGGGGGCGGATTTCTATGACATGTCATATTTTTCCCCTTTGCATCATTTCAGGTTTCCGACTAATGTAAACCCGATTCCAAGCATCCTGGTGATTTGGAACGGCTTTTATTGTGCATATAACTGCATATTTAGGAAATTTTCAACTATTGTAGCATATTTAGTATTAATATGCATATTTAGGTCATAATTTTGGCATATTTGTGTGCATATTAAGAAATTTTGAAGTTTCTAATCATATTTTGTAAATTTTGCATTCTTCTTCTTCTTCTGCTTTTACGGCCTCATTGGACCACTTCAGTCAATCATTTCTCGGTCTTCCTTTCCGATTTGCCCAGTAGTTTTTCATGTGTTCCGATCTTCTCTGTCGCTCTTCATCTGTAAATACCCTCTTTATTGTCTGGCGTCTGTCTATTTTTGGCTTAGATCTTATTTTAATATTTTTAAGTTTCCTTGAATTTCCTGTTTTGTTTTTCAAGTCATCCAAAGTTATTTCTAATTCTGTCATATCCTCTCTAATTTATGTAATCCATCCTACTTGTTGCTTCATATTCCAGAGTTTCTCTATAATTTTTCTTGTCAGTCGAGTTTCTGGTGTCCTCATAATGTGACCAAAATAAGAGATCCTTTTCTTCCGTATAGTATCTGTGATAGGTTCTAGTTCTCTGTACACCATTTCATTTGGTATTATCCGCCACTGTCCATCTTTTTGGTTTTTTTATTTATGAATGTTCTAGCTATTCTTCTCTCTACTTTCAGGATTTAGTCTATTCTATTTTTCTGGGTGATTTTAAAAAGAGTTTCGCTTCCATATGTCACCTCTGGTTGAACCACCGTCATGTAATGTTTTAATTTTGTTTGGATCGATAGACATTTTTTATTGTATGTAGACCATGTTAATTTTTGAGCTTTTATCATTTTATTAGTCCTCGCTTGCCATGCAGGTTTCTCGTCTCCTAGGTATTTAAATTGCTCTACTAATTTTATTTTCTTGTTATTTATTGTTATGTGATTGGTTACTAGTGGGTCTGTTACCATTATCTCGGTTTTTTCAAATGATATCTGAAGTCCTATTTTTTGTGATATATTTTGTAGGCTAGTTATTTGATTTCTGGCTTCATGAATGTTATTAGCTAGTAACGCTAAGTCGTCTGCGAATCCCAAGCAATTTAAGTTTATTCCATCCTTTTTGGTTCCAATCCGTATGTTTTTAGGATTTTCTTTGTACCATTTCCTCATCACATACTCTAGAGTGCAGTTGAAAAGTAATGGTGATAGACCATCTCCTGTTTTTATCATAAACGGTTCCGATATTTCTCCTCTAAATTTTACTTCAGATTTGGTGTTCGTTAGAGTCAATTGTATCATTTTTATTAATTTGGGATGAAGTCCAAAATTCCTTAGTATCTTCAACAATGAAGACCTGTGAATACAATCGTAGGCTTTTTTGAAATCTACAAAGGTTATAACTTGTTGTTTTTGTCTTCTTTTGTAGTACTCCATTACTAGTTTTAAGGTGATTATCTGTTCTGGGCAGCTTCTCCAAGGCCTAAATCCTCCTTGGTATTCTCCAATTTCCAGTTCAAGTTGATCTTTGCAGCGACCGTACAGAATCCTTGATAAAACTTTATATGTGACATCCAAAAGGGAAATTCCTCTATAGTTGTCTGGATTTGATTTTTCTCCTTTCTTGTGTAATGGATTTATTATAGCTGTAGTCCAATGTTCTGGCAGTTTTTCTGTGTTCCATATTTTCACTATGCATTGATGTAATGATATCTTTACTGGTTCTGCTGCATATTTCTAAAGTTCTTCAAATGTTTGGTCTTCTCCATCTGCTTTATAGTTTTTAAGCTCTTTCAAGGCTCTGTAGACTTCATGGATTGTGGGTGGGTTTATGTTTTCTGCTGGTATTTTAACATGGGTTTCAGTGTTTATTTCAAGAAGTTCTGAGGGGTCTTCACAGTTTAGTAATTTGTTAAATGTTTCTGCTAAAATTTCTGTATTTTTACTATTACTGTGCGCCATCTCATTAATTTTATCTTTTAACATTAAAGTTGGAGGTTCATATCTTTGTAGTTGTCTACTAAATATTTTGTAGTAATCTCTTGAGTTTGTTTTCTCACTATTTCTTTCTATCATTAGACGTATATCCTTTTGATATCGGCGTTTGACACTTCTTATTATTGTTTGGGTTATTTTCCTTTGTTTTGTGAGTTCAGAGTTTGATTCTTCTGTTCTTTGATTCTGATATCTTAACCAGGCTTGATGTCTATCCTCCACCGTTCTATCACATTCCTCGTTCCACCATGGGTGTTTTTTCCTTGGATTTATTGGGGCTACTTGTTCAGCTATTTGTTTCAATTGGGGAATTATTTCCTCTAGATCATCTGTTATTTTAATATTCCTACTTCGTTCTTCATATTCCTTATTATTTATCAGTTTATGAGGGTCGTAGGTTCTCTTATTTTTGGGTTGGGATTTCTTTTTTGTCCATGGGGTGAATTTAATTTTTATTTGTATCATGTAGTGATCTGATCCAGTATCTGTTCCTCTGACGACTTTTACATTGTAGATTTCCCTGTGGTAATTTTTATCCATACAAACATGATCCAGTTGCCATTCGCCTTTTTTCCAATCAGGATGTTTCCAAGTTTTGAGTTTATTTGGTCTTCTCTTGAAATATGTTGACTTTGAATCATGTTATGATTCCTGCAGAATTCCACTAGTCTTATGCCATTTCTGTTTGTTCTTTTTTGTGCTGCCCATTTCCCTATTACATCCCTATATCTCTTTTCCCTTCCTAACTAGGCATTAAGGTCTCCAATTAAAATTTTGGTGTAATTTTTATTTATGTTTGTTGTTGTCTGATCTAACAGCTCCCAAAATCCATCTACCTCTTCTCTATGTTCCTTCTTATTGTTTTTATCATTAGTTGGGGCATGAGCATTTACTATTGTGTATATTCTATTTGCAGCTTTTACAGTTAGTGTTGAGAGCCTGGGAGATTGTGCTTTGAATTCTATTACAGATTCAATTATTTTGAGATTGACTATAAAACCTGTTCCGAATTGTGGACATTGTTTCATTACTCTTTTCCCTGGTATTCCCTTGTAAATTCTGTTTCCTTGCGATTCTATTGGTTCCTGATCAGTGTTTCTCATTTCTTGAAGTCCTGTTATTAGAATTTCTTTACGATCCATTTCGTCTGTCAACATTTTGAGTTTCCCTGGTTGTCTAACGGAATTTATATTGTGCGTTGCTATGTAGTTTATTCGTCCTGTCTTGAGTCTGAATTTAGTCTTGGGTATTCTCAGATGCTCCGATTCATCCGAGGTATCTTTCAAGTGACTGCCCACCGTATCCGAGTGCAGTCTTCCTTGGCAATTGCCATGCGGTGGATTTTTCCTCAAAAGATCTCCTTCCATGTTTGACTTTCAAAGGTAGTCAACCTTGTGTGGAGCAAGCTCTGAGTTACAACTACGGTTGTTAACCGTAGAGGTTTAAATCAGCCGCTCCTCACATGGAGAACAGACGCTGTTTGCAGCCGCTCGATCCAAGTCAGACGCTGCTGAAAATAGTTCATCCACCTTCTTTGTCGTTGGGACTCGCAGTCTTCATCCGGCATTGAAGCTGTTCACCATCTTCACTTGTACTCTAGTGGGGGCCCTCACAGGGTACTATCAGCCAGGCCAGCTGAACCCAGGTTTTTTAATTAACATTATATTTTAATAAAATGAATTTATTTATTTATTTATTTATTTATTTATTTATTTACGTCCTACGTGATCAATATACATTGATATGGGACAGTGGAGATCGAGATACTCGACCCAGTACAAATTAGAATAATACAATAATCTACAAATAATACAGAGATCTAGAACTAGTACACCTAATAATACAATTATCTACAGATAGTACACATAATACATATTTCAAAAAGCAAAACTTTAGATATTTAATTAATGAGTCACTGAAGGAGTTGTGAGTGTGACTTATTGAGTAGTGCGGACATGATTGCAGTATTCCTCAATACTATAAAAACATGCATTATTAAAAAACATTTTCAGTGATTTCTTGAATTTATTTGTGCAATGTATGTTTTTCAGATGGTGAGGTAGTTTGTTGAATAGGTTGATTCCAGTGTAAATTACTCCTTTCTGGAATAAGGATGTACTATGAGAAGGTATAGATAGGTTGGTTTTGTGTCTAGTATTGTGATTATGGATTGCTTCGATTTTTTTAAAGTCCTCCATGTGTTTTTTGACATGTAGCAGAAGTTCATACATGTAAAGAGATGGCAGAGGCATGATATGTAAATCCTGAAATATTGGTCTGCACGTATCATTTCTGTTTGCTCCGATTATTGTTCTAACGATTCTCTTTTGTAGTCTAAAGACTGATTTACTGTAATGAAACTTAAAAAAATATACACAATGTGTAAGTGGTAGTCATATTTTAAATTTTATTGGACATATTTTAATGTTTTATAGATCATAAATGCATGCATATATCCTATTTTTTAGGTCATAGAAATCCGCCCCCTACTGATTACATACAGCCTTCTCTGCAAAATGTTGAACTCCTAGCAAAAACAGTAGGATTTTCTGGTGATAATTGTAACACAATGATTAGTGGGGTGGCTAGAACAAGCACCAACAATGTAGTTGCCAAATTGAAAAACAACACAAATCAGTGGCGGCTATTCAGGGGAAGTAGGTGAAGTAGCACTTCACCAGTATTTTTCCTTTACAATATGTATTTTTAAAGTTTATTTTTCATATCACGAATGTTGGTTTTTACTATATATTCATTTATGTAATTTTGTATTGCCCGCCATGAGTGGTGTCAAAGGTAGTCACCTAGGAGGCGCCAGTGAGCTCCCGAGTCTTGAAAGCATGAAGCAGAACAAGTTATTTACTAGCCTTGATTCACTTCCACTGTTGCATGGGTAGTCTGGTCCACTCAAAATTATGTCGGCTCATGGTGCAAGCAGCATTTTTCTCGCTTATCCCACATCCATGCTGAGGGGATCAGACTACCCATGAAGGTGTCCAGCTCCTTGTTGAGACCTTTGCACTTGAATACAGAGCATGGTCATCCTTCGGCTTCATGATGGGGCGTGGTAAGCTGCTACGATTGTAAATGACAGTGTTTGGCGGTTTTCATACCTACTCCTCTGCTAACAGCTCCATTAATAACAAAGCACCAATTTCACTTTCTCTACCCGTACCAGAGGTAATAAATATCGAAATCAATGTTTTTAACATAAATACCTGTTTTGAATTCTCCTCTGTCCAATAATATTTTCAGGAACGTGTCTGTGTGGCTTGAGAACTAAACATCGTGTATAAATAAAACGTATTTGGATTAGATATCTTCTGGGGAGATTGACGACTTTTTCTTACTTTTATACTGTATCCTTATACTTTGAAGGGTAGTTATAAGCCAGCTATCATTTGTACAAACTCAGGCTTTTAAGTCGTTCATCTTTGAGCGAGGCTAGAACAGACTTTCATTCTTCACGATTTTATAAAAAAACCTCTAACAATTTTGTTTAAATTTTCCACAAGATTTGCATAGATGCTAAAGAGCTAGAATTTTTATCTTTAAAAATTTTCAATTAATTATTTGAAAGGTGTTTATAAACAACCATATACTTCATTGAAGTATGAACGGTAGAGGAGCTTGGATTCTTCCTCATAAAATCAAATATCATTAACGGGAAAAAAATTACAGGCATTCGATTTTATTAGCACAAAAGTGAGGCATAGGGATGAGACTAGAAGTTAATTTATTTAATGTGTGTCACCATATACCAAGACTACTGTGTACTGTGATGAAAGCCCACTGTCACGTGTGACAACACTGAACCATCTTCGGAGATCATCACCGATAGGACGCCATAGGACGACAACGTTCAATCACGACTTTTCATTCCTACAATGCATATTTTTTCATAGGCAATCATACAACATGTGACATATTAATCGCTGCATATTAATGCCTTGAAGTATCCAGTAACGAGCTGAAGTTTATCAGATAAAATTGCATCTTCCCGACCCTTGCAAGCATATTAACTTATAAGATAAACAACAGTCATTGGTCGATATCCGAGGCATTGCTAAAGATTATTAGTCAATTTCAAGTCCGCATCCCATGAATGGAATATTCTGAATAATCTGATTAGGAGAATAATAATTACAATAAACATCGGCAGATTCGCGGCGGAAAAGCAGGATCGAATTTATCTCATAAAACTCATATTCCCGATTGGGATTTATTAAGAGTATTCCATGAATAAAATGTATCAGATTTTATAAATAATATATAAATAAACTATATTCCTACCCACATTGTTTAAAATCAAATCATCATTGTGCCAGCTGTCAGATCACGATGTAGGCCTACTAAATGAAGATCAAAAATGTTGCGAGACAAGTATCTTGTTTAGCGAATATTTCAATTCAGAAAGAACCTCTACTGCAGCTAGAAGAAAAGCAGCCATTCTATGATGATATCACCGACAATTTTGCAGCCTTAAAGGACTATCGAAGGATTGATTTGCTATACAAGACATAGGTGAGTTCGGTTATTAACATAAGCATGTGGCATTTTTTTTTTCCTCTTCACCTAATTTTCCGGCCACGAGCCACCACTGACACAAATGCCAACTTAATTGGTGTAGGTTGTCCTGCTGACATCCTAAATAACTGTCTGCAACATGGCATGGATGCTCTAGATTTTGATATACCGGTACAGTCAGTAATTTTAAAGATATACAACTATTTTTCTGGAGTTGAAGCATCTTCCGGGCTGTGGGCCGTGGTCCAAAGGCAAAATTACAAGTCTCGCCTTTGGACCACGGCCCACAGCCCGGAAGATGCTTCAACTCCAAGATTTCGGCTGTGAAAGCCTCAGATTAACTAACTATTTTTCTGAGAATATTATAGGAGAAAAATTCCTCCAGCACTGGGACTTGAACCCGGCGCTGTGAATTGAACTCCGGCTTAGCTCAGTTGGTAGAGCATTGGCCCGAATAGCCAAAGGTCCTGGGTTCAAGTCCCAGTGCCGGAGGAATTTTTCTCCTATAATATTCTCATGTAATGTCCAACAGAGACAATAATCTGTGGTTCATGAAAGCTTATATATCTATCTTGAATGTCAACTGTACAATAACAGTGGGAGCCCGGTCACAAAAATCACTAATTAGTGTGCCTCACAGTACTGCATATGACATAACTTGTCTGTCTGTGAGGTAGACCATTAGGGCAATCAGTCATAGGAGAGAGGTTCCATCCGGCGCTGTGAATTGAACTCCGGCTTAGCTCAGTTGGTAGAGCATTGGCGCGAATAGCCAAAGGTCCTGGGTTCAAGTCCCAGTGCCGGAGGAATTTTTCTCCTATAATATTCTCATGTAATGTCCAACAGAGACAATAATCTGTGGTTCATGAAAGCTTATATATCTAACTATTTTTCTGTTTATACTGTTAGATCAGAAGCACTCAAAGAATTTTGTGAGTTCGTAAATGTAAAATACAAGCAGTTATGTACTGGTATCACTATGTTACCAGATGGTTATCAATTTTTCCTGATGTGGGGAGCTTGATAGAAATATAGTAATGCTTGAAGCTGTGAAAACTTTCTTCCTCTCTCAATCCAAACTTCCTGTCATTATCAGGATTTTTTTGAAATATATTTGCTATTTCTTCACTCTTTTATGCACATGTTTCAAATCAATGTTGATGCATTACAAAGAGAGGGTAAGTTACTTCTGTAGTAGAAATGCTATCTAATGGCCTATTCCTTAACATAAAACATCAATAGAAGATAGATTAGCTTCAAAGTTTATACCACTGAAAGTAAAATCTATGCTTTCACAATTGGAGGAAACTGGTTATGTAGATGAATGTGTTAAGTTCAATCAGCAAATTCAAGAACTGCAGTCTTCATGTTTAGGTTATTTAAATATGTGGGTTCAACAGTTTCAAGAATTTTCTCACTTAGTTTTATGTGTTTAAATTCCACATTAACTTGGGACAAATTTCAGCTTGTCATTCGGTATGTGATCTCAAAAGGAGTATGCCTACATGTAGATGATGATTTTTGTCACCTTAAACGATTTGTTGCTGAAAATGAAAATAATGAGGGATTTTCTTCACTGCTAGCTCATGCAAAATGGGCAGGCTATTTCAGCAGTGACAGTAATGCTAAGAAACATCCAGAACTATTGAAAGTGGTGCAATTTTGCTTTGCCATTCCTGCTCACAATGCAATGTTGAGAAAGTGTTTTTTCTCTTAAGCAGAATCAATTGTCTAAAGAAAGAAATAGACTGAAACCAGAGTCTATTAGGAGTAGGTATTCTACTTGTGCAATAAAATTTTAAGAGCATGTCTTGTGAGAAATTCCATTCCTACATAAAAGGAATTCCAGAAGTGTTATGTAAAATGGGCTCAACAGAGAGATATAGCCTATATATAAATACAAGTAAGAATCAGCTTGAAAAACTTTATGTCATAACCGGGATTTGAACACGGATGACATAAAATTTTTCAAGCTGATTCTTACTTGTATTAATATCCCAGACATGGATTTAATGTCTATTTCCTTTCCCTCCACTTAATTAATAATATATATATTTAAAAATAAGTGATGGCTATTTGTGACTGTTAAAAAGGCTAATAAATGTGTTGCACATCAGTTGTGTCCTCTTTTTTACTGAAAGAAATATGGTAACCCTGCACAAATCTAACCATTTTTTGTTGTCATAAGATGTACATGTTAATATAATTTTTAATAGACATATTTTTCAGTTTCAAACAATTCATATAAAGCAAAGCTTCCTTCTCAAGCCACTCTGCAAACTGGTTGTAATGCAGTACCACAGTGTACACCTTTCTGTATTACTGGTAATGAGAAGTATGTCAGTTACCAGTAATGTGTTCAAAGCATTTGAAATAATAAAAAACCAAAAACCTTATTCTACAACACTGGTATCATAGTACTATAGAATATATAATGGGGTCCCAGCAAGATAGAGATAATTTTTTAATAATAATAATTTGAAAGTATGATAAAATCTTCAAATAATTGTAGAACAACAAAACTACTTCTCAGTATATATTTAATGTCTTTATTTAAATGGTATTGCAAAATATCAATTTTTAGTAGTATCCGTAATATAGATTTTTTATTAATTATTTTTATATCATTGCACCAGAATTTTGTGTTTTAGGACTATTTTCTTTGTATTAACAAATGCTTATTAATTAGCTTATTTATTAGACATTTAACTATACAAACACCATAATCTACACGTTAAACTATAAACTGAGATACCTAAAACTGTGTCCTACATGCACAGTGCTGTTATTTCTGTTTAAAATCTCTGTAAAGAGGAGTTGTAAACAAAATCTAACCAATAATAATTTAAGAACAAAAATAATGCCAAGCCCACTTATCTCATCTTCATTTTTATAAGTTGAAATATTAACATCTGTTTTATAATAATAAATCGGAATCCAGATATCACCTTTTGAATAGTCTTCACAATCATTATTGAACTGCAATCGCTTTCTGTATGCTACTATTCTACTATTTAGTACCATTATACCAGTCAGTGGTCAAAATCAAGCATATCAAGAATTGTCAGTAGCGATTCTTCTTTCTACCACTTTCTACAGTGAGTCTCTCTCGACTGGAGGCCGGGCTAGCGGCAAAAGTGCATGAGGCCACCAAGTCGTCACCCTGCACCCCGAGGTGTAGGAACTGCATGGCACTTGTCTCGCTTCTTTCACTTTGTTCGTGCATGACCATGAAAATAGCGAAAATAGGGACTTATCTTATTACAGGAGATGCTGAAAATGTCCTCCTCCTTCATCCTCACATTTTTGGCATCGAGATAGGAAACTCTCATTCACACGCAATAGGTGCGGTTCTGATATTAAGTTTATTTCTGTTTATTTCGTCTAATTTCTCCTCAGTAAGCACACATTTTCTTACCCTTTGTTTCTTATCGAGCACAGAACCCGTTTCCCTACCTGGAGGATTTACAACTGGAAATTGTGTTCTGAATTGTCTAACGACTTCTCTGCAAGACTCTGTTTTCACATAATTATCGTACATAAATACCCTATGTTGTATTGTGAACACAGACCGAGGCATAATGATAAATGTGAACCAAGACAAAGACCACTATAAAACTTTATAATATGAGAGCACAGGCCGTGTTTGACCTTCACCTTCACAAGCATACACTCCAACTGCTGGCCAAGCGGAATGTTGCAATATCTGACTCACTGCAGCAGTCACGTTTCACCGCTCGCCCGGCCCGGCCCCAGTCCAAGAGAGACTCACTGTACGTAAGTACATTTTCTTGTTACTATCTGCTTGATGCAGACAAAAACGAAACCTCCATATAAAGTAGCAGAAAAATGTAAAATCTAACATTTGAGTTATCTTGTTGAAGTTGAAGATTTTTAAAAATTAAAATAACTTAAACTTATGAAGTCAAATATAATGGTGTCAAATTGACTATTAAAACACAGTGTTGTTCAATTAAATCTTGTGAGTTTTGTTATTTTAATTTTAAAATCTCAAACTTCCACATTAAATATGATGATGCTTGGACATCAAAAGGCCTGGGCAAAAATTAAATTAAATTTCAACAAAACATACTTCCTTCATTTAACTTAACCCTTACAGAGCTGAATTTATATTTTAATACCTATATAAGCATGCAGTTTCTGCAGCAATATATAGGGTCTATTATGTCAAACACACTGAAAAGGTTAAGTGTTATCAACCAACATGATTGTATAGCCTACTCATGTTTTAGGTCAAAAATCAGAAAAGTAATGTAGGCTATTTGTACATTTTAATAAACAATATAGCCTACACTGTGGTAATATTATAATTTATTATGTAGGCCTATGATTATCCACTGTTATTAATTATTAAACACGCTTTTAACAGCAATTAGGCCTAAGCTTGAAGCATTTTAAAATTACAATATTTATCTAGCAGAAGTGGCAGCAAAAACCAGTGCCTTACAAAACAACACATTATACTAAAATCATATCATGCTCATAAGTATTTTCCAAGGAGTCTAACATAAGAACAAATTCAACAGATATTCCTGTATTATTGCCTAGAAACATTTTTCACCCATAAAATTCACTACTGTAATATTATCCTTCTACTACATTGAAAACACTGCAATGTGTGTTATTGTAGAAGATACAGAAACACTAATAAAATATACCATACTTAATTATGATAGTAACAAATAAATACTAGGCAATAATGGTAAATTGTTTTCATTTTCTTCATTTCCCCCTATTAATTCATACACAAATTTCCAACCAATGTGGTATTTTTTTGCTTGATCTTAAAAACATTCTTGTTTATAAAGAAGTGTGCAGGCTACCTCTAACAGCAGTTGTGAATACAATCATTTCCTACTGCTGATATGGTACATCCACTTCTAAGAAGGTGGGTTTCTCGTAAGGCAGATTCTGGTATTAGCATTCCTTTTCTTATATAAAGGAATATTATTTATAAGGAGGTGGGTTTCTCCTATGGCAGATTCTTATATTGGCATTCCTTTTCTCATTTAAGGAATGCTTTTTTTAAGGAGATAGGTTTCTTCTATAGTTAATGTTGTGGTATTCATATCTAAGGAGAAGGGTTTCTCCCTTGGCATATTGTTTCATATAGGCTACTTCTGATGTCATTTGAGAATACATTATAAGGATGTGGGTTACTCCTAAATATTTTTAATTGTCAGCTTTTTTAACAATAAAATATTTATGTTAAAATACAGTAGGCCTACTGTGATTTGGTAAAGATAGTTTGTGAAGCTGCAAGTTCAAAATTTAACATTAACTGCTTGCTATCTCCACTGTCATCTTCTGGGAGAAGTGAGCTGGATTGGAAAATATGTTTCATATATAGGAAAGACAGGATATACAAGAACGGGTGGGGGTCAATAGGAAAATTAGAAAATGGAATAATATCTGTTGAATAGACATAACTTACCGGTAAGTTTATTTTTTAAATAAAGTTTAATTTTTTATGACTTCAACTTTGAAATAGTGAAGAATATTATTGTTTTAATATTATTTTAGTATGCAGTAGGCCTACATATTTAACTTAACTGTTTTAATTGGGAAAAATTGCAGTGTTGGTATGCTCTATTATTTTCATACACTGAACTACCGGTATACATGTCATAAAAATTAATACAAGGTATTAAACCACCTTCCTCCCAGATAAATCCCACTTATTCGATAAATCTGGTTACATGATAAAATGCTAAGCCAAAATGACTTTTTTATTGTATTTTCTTCTTCAGATTTGGATTCAGCATTGGAATTAACTAAAATGTGACACTAAAACTACGATAAATATTAATAAAACTGAATAAGTATGAAAACACCATGCCGTGGATTTTGGGAAAAAGAGGCACTTACATAAAAGTAAAATATCAAGTACCTAATGACATACAAACAGAGAAATATGCTACTAATGATAACAGTAGATTCTGCAGCTACAAATATTTAGTCTACAGTCAACATCGTCATTTTCTGAGACAGATAATATTAGGTAAATTTGATATTATTGTGATATCTTCTTAATTGATGATACCCGAACAAAACTGATTGAATGTGTAAAGCTGCTAATAGATTTGACATATTATAACAATTAACATTTTTTATGCCCTAGAAAAATACTTACATAATAATACCGAACAGCAAGATGGCGCCCGTTTCCGTACACAGTGAAAATAACTCTCCGTCAACTTCGGGGAAAACAGACGAAATAAATTGTGAAAAGTGTAGCAGATTGGAAGAAGAAGTAAATAGGAAGCATGAAGAAATAAAGTCAGCGTGGGAGATCATTAGGATCCTGCAAGAAGAAAGAAGATCCCGAGCTCCAGATGAAGCCACGCCCACCCAGCAGACTGCAGTACTGGAACAAGCCTGGAGAGAGGTTAAGAATGGACGAGGAAGTAAACACCAACAACAAGACATCTCAACTGGCATTAAAGTTCAAAACAGATTTTCCTCCTTGCCCATAGAAGCAGAAAACGTGCCAAATACAGTAAGTCATACGAAAAGGCCTACAAAGAGCACAGTACCGAAAGTTCTTGTTATAGGCGATAGCCACGCTAGAGGATTCGCGCCGGAACTTAAGACTAAACTAAGCAAGAAATACAGTGTTTGTGGATTTGTGAACCCAGGATCAACTCTACCAAGCATTACAGAATCAGCAAAAAAGGAAGTAGACAGCTTAGGTAGAAAGGACACAGTGATAGTGATTGGAGGCACAAATGACGTTGGACGAAACGAATCAGACTTAGGCCTAAGACACCTTAAGAAATTTGTGGAAAGAAACACAAACACGAACATAGTAGTGATGACTGTGCCATTCAGACATGATTTACATGAAGACTCTTGTGTCAACAAAGAAGTTATAAGATACAATAGAAAACTAGCAAAAACATCAAAAATCCATCCCCATGTACAGATTACTCACATGGATCTAGGCAGGTCTTATTTCACGAAGCATGGTCTACATCTAAATGCCAATGGAAAAGAAGAACTAGCCAGAAAAACAGCAAATCTCCTAAATCATCGTAAGAAGACAGCAATTGAAATTGGATGGAAGGAAGACACAAACTCAGATGAAATCGAGACACCAGCAGATGATGAAACCGAAGAAGAGGATACAGAAGTGGACAACGAAGTTAGGCAAGCTGACAGAGAAGAGGAACCACCTACGGCAGGAGATGCAGGGTCAGACAATGGAACTAGGACTACCAACCCAACGGAGCAAATAGGACTTCGAACATCCACCAGAACCAGAAAACCACCACAAAAGCTAAGTAGTAATTTTTTATAAGAAACGGTCTGTCGGTAAGCAATCATAGTGCAGATATTTTAGAAAATGTCCGAGGTAGGCATGAACCTTTAGGCTTAAAAATTTATCATCAAAATGTACAAAGTCTGCAAAACAAAAAACTAAATTTTGAGGTTTTACTATCCCATGAATATCCTGACTTAGACTTAATATGCTTCACAGAACATTGGATAAAGGAAGAAGAGTTTGAATACTTAAATTTTGAGAATTTTTCGTTACTTACCAAATATTGCAGGACCAAAAAGAAATGTGGAGGTTCATGCATATATGTTAAAAACACTGTAGAAGCCAAAGAATATAGGAAATTCCAAAACTTAAATATTGAGGAACACTTTGAGGCCTGTATGGTGGAGCTACCACAGTTAAAGACAATTGTAATCTGCATATACAGATCCCCTAGCAGTGATTGCCAGATAATGATAAACAGGTTAGATACCATAATTAATTATCTTCATAATAATAATAAAAACATTGTTATTGTTGGCGACTTAAACATTGACTTTCTAAATAGGCACACTACCATAACAAACCAACTAAAACCAGTCCTAAATTCATACGGTTTACAAGCAGTAATAGAGACCCCAACTAGAATAAGTAATGGGACAAGTTCAGCAATTGATCAGGTAATACTTAATGTAACATCTTGGAATTACAAAACCAGTGTAGTTGATATGGGTTTCTCAGACCACTTTGCACAGGTCATAGAGTTGAATTCTAAAGATAGGGCCCTTAGGAAAACAGAGAAAATAAACACACAATATAGGTTTAGTAGAACATATACTGAAACTAATATACAGCATCTAAACTATCTACTCGACAAAGAATCATGGGAAAATGTTTACAGTAAAAAATCACTTCATTCAGCTTGTGCAGAATTTTTAAATACTTTCCATTACTGTTATGAAACAGCATTCCCCAAAATTAAGGTAAAAGTACAAGAGCTGAAAAATAAATGGATTACCCCGGGCATCAAAGAATCTAGCAAGCGACTGAAATATCTCAGTAAAATTATGAAATCGGGCACTGTAACAGAAAAATTCAAACAATATTATAAACGGTATAAAAAAATTTACAATAAAGTACTGGAGGAAGCAAAAAAACTACACAACGATAAACATATAATGGAATCAAATAATAAATCTAAAGCAATGTGGAATATTATTAAACAAGAAATAGGCGAAGGAAGGGAAACAATAAAAAACCATAAAATCATTAACAACGGTATTAATTTAACAGATCCAATAGAAATAGCAGAATTATTCAACAATTATTATACAAATATAGCACATAACCTCTTGAGTAATACCTCCACTGCCCAAATACAACATGCAGAGAGTGGTATGCCTACTATCCCACAACAAAATAATACTATATTTCTAAAACCAGTAACAATAAATGAAATCACAACAATCATAAAGCGGTTGAAAAATAAAAAGTCAGCAGGACTAGATGAAGTCTCTGACAGTGTTATTAAAAACTCCCACATACACATTGTACATCCATTATGTTACATAGCAAATTTATCATTAAGCTGTGGTCAGTTCCCAGATGAATTAAAAATTGCAAAAGTGAAACCACTATATAAAAAGGGATCGAAAGAAGAAATCGAAAATTATAGACCAGTGTCTTTACTCTCAGGATTCTCAAAAATTCTAGAAAAGGTTATGTACACAAGACTTACAGCATTTATGAAGAAATATAATATCTTAACTAATATTCAACATGGGTTTTGTCAAGGGAAATCTACAAATACTGCAATAATTGACTTTCTCCAAAATGTATATGAGGGCATTGATAAAAATGACACAAGTATAGGACTTTTTGTAGACTTATCAAAAGCATTTGATGTAATAGATCATAAAATCTTACTCAATAAACTTCAAACTATTGGGATAAGAGGACTAGCATTAAAATGGTCCCAGTCATATCTAGAAAACCGCAAACAAGTCGTAGAAATCGTACACAAAGATGAAAGGACACACATAATAAATAATGTACTGTCAACTGAGAAGCATATTACTTATGGTGTTCCACAAGGTTCCATTCTGGGGCCAGTACTATTTTTAATTTACATAAATGACCTAAATATCCAGTCCAGTCACACAAAGTCAACACTCTTTGCAGATGACACCAGCATCTTTGTCACTGGTGAAAACAGAGAAATTGCTAGCCTAAATATAAAAGATACGATAAGTAGACTACAAAATTGGTTTGAAGAAAACAGAATTATAGTTAACAAGGAAAAAACAGTTGCAATAAAATTTCAGCATGCACGAAATAAGAATGCAGAATTTCCCAGCATCTCATATGAGGATAAAAGTATTAGTTATGTAGACTCAACAAAATTTTTAGGGGTGTGGATAGATCATAATTTGAGTTGGATCAAGCATGTTGATTTTCTTTCAAAAAAGCTGAGTAAAATATGTTTTGCCTTGAGATCAGTGAGAAAAGTTGCTAATGTAAACTCAGTACGTTCACTCTATTTTGCCTACTTTCACTCCCTCTTAATATATGGAGTAATCTTCTGGGGAAATTCAACAAAAAGTGAAGACATATTTAAATTACAGAAAAGAGCTATCAGAATAATGGTGAAGGTCAAAAACACTACCAGCTGCAGGCAATTATACAAAGATCTGCATATACTACCATTCCCCTGCATATACATCTTAGAGACACTTACATTTGTAAAAACTAATATTTCTACATTTCAAACAAACTCAAACGTTCACTCCTATAATACAAGAAATAGAAATGTTTTAGCGAGTATACCCCATAAAACTAGCTTATTTGAGAAAAGCTTCACATATACAGGACTCAAATTATATAACTGCTTACCCCAATCCATTAAAGAAATAGCTGCACTATGTAAATTTAGAAAAAAGGTTTGTGAATTCCTTCACAACCACTGCTTTTATACACTAAATGAATTCCTTGTGCATAGTCATACATGAGCAGACTTACTATATAATTTTATTTGTTTTGATTTCAGAGCCTACTCGAGGACCTGAAGACCATATGGTCTCAAGAGGACGTACACAAACTGCATCATAGAGTGACAGTGTGAAACTTGTTTTATTTTATTGTATTTTAATTATTGTATTTTAAACTTGTACTTGTGTTTTAAGTTACATATAATCAATTGATGTTTATGTTGTATTTTTTGGAATTAGTCTTAAGTTGTATATATTTTTTGTAACTGTAAATATCTTGTGCTTGTTGTATATTTTGTAAACTAGTTTTTAAGTTGTATGTATATTTGTAATTGTAATTTTGTGTTCTTACTTGTATGTTGACGAGTCCCATAACATATAATATGTTCCGTTGGACAGAATAAAGAATAGAATAGAATAGAATAGCAATTAGGCCTACTCATTCCAGCTTTACTTGATATTTAAAACAACCTAACACTAAAGGCAATACAGTATCATAAGCACTTCAATGTGAAAAATTGGACTATGACATTATTAATGACAGGTATGAATTCACTTGACACATTTTCAGTTTATAATCCGGATAATTCATACGTAATGAACATTTCAACATCAATGGCCTTACAGTATAAGGGTACCGGTAATTATGAATGTGTAGATATTCCTTCAGTGCTACTCTTAAATCATTTCCTTATCCCAGCAGTTCCTAATCAGTGATCCCGCATCCCTGGGAGTCTGTGCGAATGATGAATGGGGTCCATAAAGAATATATAGTTCTTAGAATTGTTTTTTACTTAACTGTGTCCTATTGGCACCCTTAATTTAAGGCAGCTATCCCAACAGGATTTCCCCCCAATTAACTTATTATTTTTTCATTTTCTCAAAGTTTTCAAAAATGGTATCTCAAGCCAAGAAAGGAACATATGACTAACTACTTTCAGTTGACTGCAAACACTAAACAGTGATGCTCTAAATCCCTTTTCTAGGAAGGATACGGCTTCATTTCAACCCAACTTACGAAGATTAAAGACACCCAAAGCTTGGATCTACAGAGTGGACCAAAAGTCGCAATCGGATATTTTGTATGTTAGTTTATGCAATAATAAAATGCCACAATTGACGTAAAAACTTTATTTATTGAAGTAGCAAGTATTAAGGGATGGAAATATGGTAAAATAAAGTTCCCTGGGCCTGTCAGCTTCATTGTTAAACATCCAAAGTTTCGGTATGTGCACCATCGTTTTCCGGGCACGGTTGAATGCGCTGCCATGTCCTTCTGCTTGCCCGCCTCAGCATTTCGGGAGTTATCGTTCTGAAGATACGGATGATCTCTCTCTTAAGTTGTTCAACAGAATCCATCCGAATCATTCCAACCCAAGATTTTCTTCTAAGGAGGACCAGAGCCAGTTGTTGCACAACGAAGTTCTTGGGATCTGCATTTCTGCCGATCGCTTCCTTGTTGATTTCATCGGTGAACCCTCCAATGATTCACTCAGACGATTACTGACATCATCGCCGCAATATTTTTTAGGTCTTCCGCTGCGTTTTGGATCCAATACAGAGTCTTTTGAGAAAGTCTTCTTTTCCAGTTTCCATAGTTTGGCTTCAGTGGGAGCTGCTTTATTGAAACGAAGAAAGTAGTTCTCTCTGATTTCTTCGTACGCTTTGCCAGTTTGTTATTTTTTATGAACCTACACACTAACAATGAGACATTCCTCTATCGTATATTTGCTTGTATCCACCATTCCTTACAACACAAACATAACACAGCGTTGCACATCGACAACAATCTCCTAATAAACCCGCGCGCAAGAAAACTCTGGCTTGTCACTAAAACATAACAATGTCCTTGCTCTATCGTAAAATCAACAAACTAATCCTACAAAACGTATATGAAGGAGGTAAACATTCCTCTCAGCCTATGAATAGTTTTTATTTAGTTTTCGGTTTCGGAAAATTAGTTATTACAATATAAACATTATCCGATCGCGACTTTTGGTCCACTCTGTACTGTCACTTGTTAAGAAATATCATAATGAGGTGATGGGCTATAAGAAACCCACTGCTCTGTATACACAAGCAAGTGTGGAGGATGAACTTAAATGTATACAAGAGGCATATGAAGATTTTGAGGTAAATTTCGGGGATGTTGAAGGTGAAGGACTAACTCAGAAATAAGCATGGAGGTTATGTAATTGTATTATTCATTGATAGAATAGGAATAACTTTCTGAAATTATCAATAATGATGTGAATTTATTGGCTGAACAAGAGCACACTGAATGGTATATACAAAGTTTGCTGGAAAACTTTGAACAGTTAAAGGCTATGCCTATTATGAGAACTCGCTGTGGAGAGACTGAACTATTACTAAATTTAGACCCATCCGTTGTGGTAGAGAATATGAGATCAGAAGTTGTGCCACAATTAGATTCAGGTTTCTAACCTTCAGGTACCCGATGAGAGTAGGAGCAAGGAAAGTGATATTGATGGCAATACCCAAAATTTATTGTTATAGGTTCAAAGTCATCAGATGCAAAGTGGTGTAGGTATAAGCAAGTCTATTGCTGTTTTGAACGAATTGCAATGAGAGGTCAGATTTGAGCAAAATGTAGTGCAATTTAACCTGGTCACAACAAGTGGCGGAGAATTTCAGTGGTTGTAGTTTTTACTCCTTTATCAATTTGTGGATCTTATAGTGATAAGCTGAAAGTGTAAAATATTTTGAGAATCCAAGATGTTTTTATGAAAAGTTTTAGCAAAATGGATCACTTAATGAGACTGAACAATTCATATCTGGTTCCCATCAAGGAAGCTGACAAAGGAAATGAAATCTCCATTGTTGATTTGGAATCGGACTTCAAAGATAAATAATTATTAGCTCCCTGTTGCAAAACATGCCACCTATACTGTAAAAAAAGAGTGGAAATTCTGTTTTGAGGAAGAGGAGATATCACAAGAAGTAGAAAAGAAAGAGGGCAGTACAAAAGGGCAGTAAGGCTTTAAAACCAACTTTCTTCAGTCCTATAATGAACTATCTTATTATGGCTGAGGTTTTTGAAGGAAGGAAAAAAAAAAAAAAAAAAAAAAAAGGAAACATGAAATGTTTTGAGAATCTAAGATTTTCGAGGAAAGCGTTAGTGAAATGGATGACTCAGCAAGGCAAAACAATTTAAATTGTTTACCATCAAGGAAGGTAAATCTGCTGCTTCATTGGCAAAATATATGTTTCATTGAGAACTACTTTACATTGAAATAGTATACGAACAACACTTTAAACACTTCTCCCACAAATGCAATGTCAACTTTCTTTTATCTGAAATCTGTTCAAATATTTGGCATGTTTAGTAATATACCAATGCTAATTTTTCAGTACCAATATGTTTAGTATTGTTCTTTCCTTTCCGAACACACTTTTGACCTTTGGTCTGCATTGAGGCTGTTTTCACCCATGGCTTCACGTCATTTTTGTTTATTAACATCACATTCTTACAGAGTGTTTTTTTTTTTTTTGGGCCAAGCTGGTGGAGGAGCGAAGATAGATTTTAATCATTCAGTGACAATGAATTGCAGAGAGAGCGCCTTGGTTACCCTGCATGTTTACGTAATGTTTCTTGAGCCAGTAGCCAACTATTATGAAAGTAAAGCTTTGAAGACAATTCTACACACATTTGCAATAGTGATTGTAAGTAAAATCTAGCTACATTTTCAGACATCGTGGCCCAAAAGGAAAAGAAATTGGTAAAATACATTGTGAAGTATGCTATGCGTTTTTAATATGTAATGAGGACATTGTTGGTAATTTTCAATAAAACAAGTGTATTCTGTAGTAGCGTCCTTTGGTTTTATTAAGCATCACTGCGTAGAACACATGGCATCACTGGTTAATTACTAAACTTACAAGAACAAGATGGTTACCACTAGGTTATAAGTTTTACCGTGTGGCAGCGTGGGTGTCACAGAATAAAAGCAGAGCCGTAGTTAACATCGCAGGGCAAACAAAAGCAACATAGTTATTACATAATAAAAAGATGCTTATTACATCAACAGACATCAGTGTCTTCAGATATAATTGAGTTATTAAAAAAATAAACGACTTTTTCTTTTCTTGTTCACTCATCTCAATCCCTTCAGGACCATGTTTGTAGAGGTCAGATTTGAGCAAAATGTAGTACAATTTAAAGCCTTGGAGTTACCTAACCTAGTCACAAGTAGCAGACAGTGGCGTAGGAAGGGGGGTGCGGGCCGCCCTGGGTGCCATCACCCGGGGGGTGACAAAATAAAAATGTGTCTTTGTAAGTAAAAATCGCTCAAGGGAATTTAAAGAAAATAATACTGTAATATGATTTAAAACAATTAAATAAGCTTAACAACTTTCTACAAGTCAACATGCGTATTGAAACTTCTTTTAGTTTTAAATTCTGTCAACAAAGGTAATAAAACGCGGCCGAACTGGCTGCTGTGTTGATACAATAATATTATGGTTAGGGGAGGGGTGTTTATTTCTGGCGATGCTTGTCTCTGCAGTTTTATTAATTTAAATGAGACTTCAACAATCGGTGATTATATCACTTAAGCAGCAACCAATTCTACCCGCGGCAGCAGTCATGACTTTGATGAAAATAAACTTCCAATGTGAGTTGACTCCGAAGTCTCCTTCAATGTAGATTTTGAACTGGGATGTGCGCATATTTACGAATAGCTTATTAATAATGCAGTTCCGTAAAATAGTTACATTACTTGTTTATGAAATTTATTAGGATCAACCTAAAAAAATTATGTATAATTCACATAACTTCCTCTGCCCAAATAAAAGTTAGCCTCCCCTTAAAAATAAGAGAAAGTTGTCGCCAATCTTCGTATCACATCCCCAAAAGCTACCTAACCCAAATACTAAATTTTGTTTTCGTACGATTTTCCGTTGCAAGGGGCCGTATTGCAAAGAGCCCGTATTCAGAGTGGGTGGCTTATAACTACCCTTCAGAGAATTATTTCGAAAAAGTGTTTCAAATAAAAGTTTTTGCTCTATAAGCAACCCACATGCAAAATTTAAAGAAAATCGTTAGAGCCGTTTTCGAGAAAACTTTCTTTATGTAAAAATAAGGAAAGCTTGTCTCCAATCTTCGGTTCACATCTTGAAACGTATCTGACATAAATACAATTTCTTTTTCCTTTTATCAAAATTCATCTTTCAAAAATTCGAGATTTCACTTGGAAAACAAAATATAAAAAAATCACTAAAAAAATAAAAGTTTGCACAATTTCGGGAGTGTATTTTGGCCTAGATGTTCGCTTTATTAATGGTAACACCTACAGTCTGTCGCTCACGAAAACAATATATATCTGTTTGTCTATAACGTACTTTAGATTAATAATAATAATGATAATAATAGCATTTATTGTCGTTTAACAGTACAATGTACAATGTACTGCATAATATGCTTGATATGCATGTCTTTCCTTCTAACAAAATTGACTGAATTAGGTTAACTATGTCTTATATGCACCATTGGTAGCACTGGTCACAATATTGTAACTCGAATTGATTTATAGATTGTTGATTCATGGTATACCATGATTTCGGAGCTTAGTTTTGTTTCTATACAACAAAGTAATTATTACTAATTTTGCATAATCCGTTGAGTTTACGAGTTACATCAGATAAATTCGTTGCAGCTGCATCCATCGATCAACTCTTAAATTCTCGTGGGATTACCTTTGACTATCCAAAAAATAACACTTGGAACTGTTCCATCTTTTAATAATTTAAATGGGGGGGACAAGAAATTTTCCGCACCGGGTACCACCTAATCTTGCTACGCCACTGGTAGCAGAGAGTGTGTCCTCCTGTCTCTAAAGAATTTCAATGGTTGTAGTTTTTACTCCTTATTACAGAGCCTGGGAAACAGAAAGTGGAATGGAAGGTGCAAAAGAAAGAATACGAATATTACATCAAAACATCCAATACATTTCTAATAAAGTAGAGTCATTAGAAATTTTCTTAAGTGATAGAGAGGTAGATGTTGCTGTATTCACTGAGCATGGCCTTAATGATGAAAATTTAAATCTCTATCAACTTAGAAATTTCAAACTAGCAGACCATTATGCAAGAAAAGAACATAAGGGAGGGGGAGTAGCTATCTATGTCAGAGAAAATACCATAATAAAAAAACTAAACATTTTAAAAACTAACTCAATAGAAATGAACTTCGAAATAGCAGGTGTAACGGTAAAGACTAACAATGATAATATAACCATTATAGGGGTATATAGATCACCCAACTCAAGTGTTGCCGACTTCATTTATCACATGGATGAAATGCTTAGGAAAATTGAGAAAGATAGAAAAAATATAGTTTTGCTGGGGGATCTTAACATTAATTTACACCTTAATGATAAGGACTACAAGAAATTATCTGATGTAATGTATAGATATAACCTAAACGATACTGTTTCAACTCCAACCAGAATAACAGCCATAACGTCTAGAACAATCGATCATATAATTACAAATATAGATGAGAACCTAGTAAAAACATTTTTAATTAACGGATACGTGTCAGACCATTTTGCTTAGTATATAGATGTAGGGGACATTAAGACAATAGAAAACACACAAGAGATGAAGGAGTACTGGATTATGTCAGAAAGGAACTTAATAGATCTTAAACATTGTTTAGAATGGGAATCGTGGCAGGACATATATAATGTAACAGATGTTAATAGTAAATGGGAGGCCTTCTATAAATTATTTAATGTACACTTTACCTATACCTGCCCACTGGTGCGCAAAAAAATAGGTAGGCCTACTGATACCAAGCAAACACAGAAAATCAAACTGCCTCCGGAGGTAATCAAACTTAAAGAACAAGTAAAGGACATGTATTCCTGGTACCAGTATACAGGTCATGACTACTATAAAACCAAACTAAAGAAATGTAAAAAGTACTATCAAACTGCCCTAAAGAACCTAAAATCTCAGGATTACATGAAAAGACTGATAAATTCTAATTATATTACAAAAACTGCATGGGGAATAGTAAATAATAAGAAAAGCCAAACCAACCATAGAAAATATAGAATTAAATATATCGGCTGAAGTTAGTAACCTTTTCGATGAATTCTTTTTAAATATTGCTTAGAAAATACAGAATGATAACACAGTAAACCAATCAAGTAGCATCAGAGAAGTAGGAAATTCCATTTTCATGTATGACGCAACATGTGATGAGGTAATAAGAATTATAAATAAACTCAAAAATAAAAATTCAAGTGGATGGGATGAAATAACCTCAACACTTCTGAAGACTTGCAGAGATGCATTAGTAGGACCATTAGTACATCTCATTAATTCATCAATTCAGAGTGGTAGGCCTATATTTCCAAATTGCTTAAAAATATCAGTACCGGTAGTGAGACCAATCCACAAGAAAGGTAACAAAACAGACCCAAACAACTACAGACCCATAGTACTAACATCTGTTGTAGGGAAACTATTTGGAAAAGTAATACTTACTAGGCTAAACAAATTCTTTACTGTAAATAAAGTTATAAATCCTTGCCAGCATGGTTTTCAAACTGGGCTATCAACAGTGACTGCAGCAACAAGCCTCATTCATGAAATATTTAGTAAACATGATGAAAACAAAAAAGTAGTTAGCTTGTATTTCGACCTAACAAAAGCATTTGATTGTGTAGATCACCGTGTATTACTGGAAAAATTGGAAAGATATGGGGTGAGAGGAGCTCCCAAGATGCTACTACCTCCAAGGTAGAATGCAGCATACAGAAATATACCAGAGGGAAGATAAACATGTGGTTAAAGTAAAATCAAATAAAGGT
Source organism: Ectobius pallidus (assembly GCA_964059195.1). Lineage (NCBI taxonomy): Eukaryota > Metazoa > Arthropoda > Insecta > Blattodea > Ectobiidae > Ectobius > Ectobius pallidus. The sequence goes on along the minus strand of CAXKWD010000005.1, from coordinate 54,716,934 downwards.
ATTGTCCGTTATGGTGTTCCACAAGGCCTACTTTTTATAATCTATGTAAATAACATAAATGTCCCAGATAACTGCAAAGTAATAACATATGCCGATGACAGCACAGCAATATGTTGGAATGACTCAGACAATAACCTTAAAGAGACAGCACTATTAACGACAAACTTTCTTCTTGACTATTTCAGTACAAACAATCTTACGACTAATGTAAATAAGGCAGGTATTATTAAGTTTGAACTGGCAAACCGTCTACAGGAAAATAAATTTAATATTACAATTAATGGCACTGATATAGAAGAAAAATATAGTCATCGGTTCTTAGGAATATTAGTAGATAAGCATCTATCCTGGAAACAGCATGTAAATGAAGTCTGTAAGAAGGTAAGCAAGGGCATATATATTGTGAAGTACATGTAAGAATACGTTGGCACTGCTACACTAAAAATGATTTATTATGGGCTAGTTTATCCACATATCCTATATGGTAATGAAGTATGGGGAGCATGTACATTTATGTAGAATACTTATACTACAAAAGCGGTGTCTTAGAATAATATATAAACTGGGAAGGTTAGACAGCTGCAGAGATATATTTAGGAAGGAAAAAATACTAACAATAATGTCATTATATGTATATAGGGTAATTTTACTTTTAAAATCCAAACCAGAATTAAACGTTGCCATAGATGAAATTCACCAGTATGACACTCGATCAAACATAAACCTATACACAAAAAGATACAACACAAAATCATCAAACAGGGATCCATATGTAATTGGGGTACAGTTCTATAATAAACTACCAAACACTTTAAAACAGTGCACTGGGAAAAAATTTACAGAAAAATTAAAGAGCTATCTTTGTGAAAAAGCACTTTACAGGATAGATGAACTCTAAATTAGATATAGGCCTAGGGTAAATAGTTCTATGATATCTATTAATTAATGGATTTTGTATTCTGGTATGATCATAGTCTGTAATTAGATTTAAGTTTGACATGTCCAAAATCAATATACAGTGTGTCCCACGCAAGAGTTGGCCAATGACGCAGGTTCCTGCGGCGCGGCGGGCACAGCTCCAACTCCCGTGCGATCGGGTGAAATATCTACGCTAATGAAGCCGCGATCGGTGTTATGATTCAGGTTCTCACATTTACAGTTAAAATTGCAATGAAAATAAACACGTACCTCATCACAAGAGATGTTGGAAATATTCTCCTCTCGCATCCACACAACACTGACACCATTTTAGGAAATTTTCTTTTACGCGCATAAGTTCAGCTTCTGAGACAGAGTTAATTTCTCTTGTGATAGGCCTATGTGATATTGTCTTTAAGTTCTTCTAACAGTATGTGAATATTATTTATGGAGAAACTTGAAAAATAAAGTGTATAGGTCAACTTCCCGTACATTACAAAGGAAACAGGTGAAATATCTACGTTTATAAAGCCCGCTGTTGGTGTAGTGGTTCAGGTTCTCACAAAGAAAAACATCTCTTATGATGAGGTACGTGGTTATTTTCATTGTAATTCCAACTGTAAATGTGAAAACCTGAATCATAACGCCATTAGCGGCTTTATTAGCGTAGATATTTCACCCGCTCGCTCGGGAGTTAGAGCTGTAGTCGGCGCGATGCAGAAACCCGCATGATTGGCCAACTCTTGCATGGGACACACTGTATAATTGATACACTGGATGAAATAAAATTATTATTATTATTATTATTATTATTATTATTATTATTATTATTATTATTATTAATTTGTGGATCTCGTAGTGATAAGCTGATTACGTAAAATAATTTGAGAATCCAAGGTTTTTTAGGAAAAATGTTAGTAAAATGGGTAACCAAGGTACTCTCTCTGCAATTCCTCATCATAGAATGTTTAAACCTAACTGCCGCTACTCAACCAGCCAGGCCCCCCCCCCCCAAAAATTAAAAAAAATTTAAAAAAATGCAAGAATGTGATGCTATTTCTGCTGGTATTATTCTAGGCCTTCAGCCATAAGTTTTCAGAATATTTTCACAATTATTTTTATTAGCCCTTCAGGTATGATTTTATCATAGGTAATCCCACAACAATTTATCTGATGAAACTCGTAAATTCCAGTTGGATTTATTAAGACTATTCCATGAATAAAAATATAATGGCTTATTCAAATAATAATTAGTTTCATGCTTTCTTATATAAAAATAAAACTAATAGCTGCAAGATCACAGCATACTATGAATCAACCATCCATGAATCGATAAGAGAGTTACCATGTTGTGACCAATACTACCAATGATGCATATAAGACATAGTTATCAGGTAAGCTAACAGCAGAACAGAATAAAATCACACGAACTGGCTTGCACCAAATTGAAATTGTTTTTTTAATCAATGTACATTTATATTATTTCAGTTTCCAAACAAGTTATGTTGTGTAGAATAATGTGTTTTCATTCTGCTTAATGGCAGCATGTGACTTTTTAATCACCGCACATTAATGCCTTACGTGTCCAGTAACGAGCTGACATTTTATCAGATAAAATTGCATCCTTGCGATCCGAGGAAGGATATTATAAGATAAATAATCAATAATCATCATTGGTATATATGCAAGGAATTCCTAAATGTTATTGGTCAATATCAAACAAGTGGCGTATGAGTGGAATAGTCTTTGTAATATACTTTTCTTTACATTCTGATTTTTCCACTAGGAATTATTGGAATTACTATTTCTGTTGGGGGATGCCGTAGCATGCTGGTTGAGACACTGTGCTACAAACCGAAAGGTCGCGGGTTCGATCCCTGATGAGGTCGGAGTTTTTCAACTGGCCTAATCCTTCTGGTGGCACTATGGCCCTGGAGTCGACTCAATCTGTAACAGAAATGAGTACCAGGAGCAATCCTGGGGGTAAAGGTGGCTGATGCATTAGGCTGACAACCTTACCACCTTCATGTGCCGAATGTCTAAAATCTGGGAGCCTCAACCTCCTGGAACTCTCTGGGCCTCCATGGCCTGTATAGGGAAAACTTTTACTTTACTTACTATTTCTGTTAAAGTATGTGCTCCTCAGGTGAAGATTAATATTATCTGCCTTTCATTTGACTGTGATAAACCTAATTTTTTTATTATTATTAATATTATTATTCTCAATTTATTGCTTTTCTTTGCATTTAACTTTACATGTTATGAGTTATAATCCATAGGTCCTGTTCTGCTGTTATCAAGTAGGCCTATTAACTGAAATATGTTGAACAATTATTCTGCACTTTAATTAAATCAGAACACCAAGGGATTATAGTGTGTATTTGGAAAGGATTGTAATATTTTCAGTGAACCTTATAGTGCCTTTAACATTTTGATAACTTCAGGTATTTAACGCAGTTTCACGCCCATGTCTTTTTAAATAATAAAATTTGGGGAAGGTAGTACTTTGCGACACAAGCTGTTCCCCTTTCCACACGCCACTCTCCTGGCCACTTTCCCGCCTGGCCGCTTCCCGCAGCACATGCCTTCATGCCTGTAGCCGCTGCTCAACGCTGGTAATGCATAATTGCAATTGGCATGTCACCTAATATTTCACAATAAAAAAAGACCCTTGCACCTCCACATAATATTTCACAATTATAAAAACGATCCTTGCAACAAAATAGGCTATTTCACAATACAATAATATCCTTGCATCATACATAATATTTCACAATTATAAAAAACGCCGGATTATAACATTAAATGTGGGTTAATTGATGCAGGAAAATTCCCTTGCACCAACACAACTCTTTCATAACTAACAAAATTATAAAAACCGATTCTTGCATTAAAACTCATGAAATCCCACTATCGTAACTCAAATATACGAAAGCTTCCTTCAGTGCTCAACATTCACTCGTAGCATAATGGTTAAGACTCCTAGTTATAATGCTAGGGGTCCCGAGTTCAAATCCCGGTCGAACCAAAATTTACTAGTGGGAATAGGTCTCAGATAGGTAGGTAGGGTGATGAGGAGGTGAGAGGAAGAGAGGAAGGAGACGGGGAAGAAGAAGAGAATAAAGAAGAAATAAATTATTTTTTCTGTTTCATCAGTTGCATAAGAGATGGCGCTACCGTCCCTGCTAGTGGTTCAAATGGGGAGGGATTGAGAGTAGGAGTGGGGGACTCGGTTGTGTTGTAAAGTACCATTTTCCAAAAATTTGTAGTTTTTAGACATTGAATATCTTTGCTATTGTTTTATTGTTGTGTACAGTTGACCTTTCATTTTCAGGCCTATCTTGGCTTCCTCCTACCATTTCGTTGGCCTCTGTGGGGGTTGTAAATTTCCATGTTTTTCTTTACTTATCAACATTTTAAAAGTGTGGGCCTTGTAAAAACCTACCAGATAGCTCAATTCAGGTGGCAATGACATCTGTCATGCACATAAAATCAACTTTCACTTCAAAGTTGCCTTGTGTGGTGGATTTATGTGGTCTATGCAATACGCCTTATACGGTATTTAATTTCCTGGAAAACTACCTACTTTACTACTACTACTGGTTTTTAAAACCACAAAGAGAAAATGTTTTCCTGACACTTTCTTCTGCAGTTATGAAAAAATTACAATAACACAGATAATAAAATCAGGTGAACTGATGTAACAAAGTGCCAGTATGCTTTTGTTTAATCAGTTATAATTGCAATTACGATATGCAGAATATCAGTTTTTTTTTATTGATTTTCAAGTTAAGCTCCAGATTAATTCATTAAGCAGGACTTACAAAAGAACAAAGGCCTAGTTTTTTTTTAAAAAATCAGACTAAAATCGTCCAGCATCAGCTGAACTATACAGATCCATCTTGACAATCGCACACCCACATAAAAATACCAACAACAAAAAATGACAAATTTGCCGGTTTCGAGATTGTGAGAGAATGTGAGTCCAAGCCATTACCATCTCGGCCACCTCACTCAGTTTAATGGTCTAGTTTGATAAGCACATGTAAAGGAATAGTATTATTTGTCATTGCTAACTGTATTTCAAATTCCAAAAACCATATATGATCACAGTAAAACAATATGTTGTCATGATAACTGATTTGCATTTCATAAATTCTTTCTAATATATTACCATAAAATAGGCACTAAATTGGGCATTACTCCTGTACCAGTCAACCGATTTGGTTCAATATCATAAGCTTCTTCCCATGGGCGTTATAAGTGTGTATACCAAGTTTTACGAAAATCCGATAAAGCGTATTTGAGTTATCATGCATACAGACACATGGACGGACGTACAGACAGATGGACAGACATTTTCCCGTCCCCCACACAGTCTCATAAAGTACCATACTGGCACTTAATAATGATAAAGTAAACTACAATTAAAGTTAGGGATACAATTTTCTTTTCCTGAAAAAATCACTCACTAGGGACAAAAAGGTATTTGAATTTCTTGTTCATTCTTCTGAAGGAAAAAGCTTTAAAAATCTCTTTGTAAGAGGAAAATATTAACTGTACAATAAATTGCCTGTGTGCCACGTATACTTATCCTTATTTATGTGAAATCATAACCGAAATTCACCACATAAGAATGCTTGGCCTCCCCCTACCATTACTAACTTCACTATTAGGTACATTAACCCAGAATAATCGTTTCAATGGGTATCCCCATCATCATCAGCTGATTCCGACTCATATATCCATACTCAATCTTGCTACAGATGTTAAAACTTCACTATGATATCTGACCAAGCTTCACCGAGAGATTTGAGGTAAAGAACAAATGACCCACTTTTTATGCCCCCTCCTTCTTGTTAACTACAAGACAAATTCAACTAATGCCTTATGTTTGAAGGTCATAAGTAGTTAAATTTTTACCGTAGTTCTTGTTTCTGATTTAAGGTAGTGGTTCTTCTTTAAGAAAACCACTTTTATAACTCTGTTATCTAGTAGGTTAACTTTCATTAATTTGTTCTCATTAAGTAGTGGTATTGGCTACATAAGAAAGCAAACCATTTTGAAAACAAACAGTAAACCTCTTATTATCAAGGTACTCTATGAATGCATGATGAAAGTTACATTGGGCCAATGTCATAACTGCCTAGAGAAAAGTCCACAGGAGCCAGTGTAAATGTGCATAATTCAGATTCTTGAAAACCATTAATGATAGTGAATTTGTTCCAAAGCATATGGTTTTCATAATTGAGTGCTTACAGAAGTACCAAAGATTTTTTTTTTTAATTCTTATTGGGTTGCAGGCAGTTAGTCTGTTTCAAAGGCTAGGCTGATTCTCAGAGATCCTGAAATGTCAGGATGTAGGCAGTATCAGACTCTGAAACATCTGGTAACGCCAAACTTCTTACCTGTCTGAAAACCAGATTAGTATTTCTACATATGGTAAACCAGGAAATCTCAAATCATAAAATAGCCATGATTTATTTTTAAAATATTGTTCTGCAACATAACTCTTCTAAGTTATGTGAGAAAAGTATTTTGTTCGTCCTTGCAAATACACATTTTGTTACCCTATAAAGCTATATACCGGTAAATAATGTTTCAACAAGTTTGATATTTTATGTGCCACACAAAGAAACAGATTATCAGGGATACCCTGAATAATTATGCTCCATGGTCCATGGATAATACAGAAGAATTGTAGGCCTATATAACTAACTATATTCTGATATGAGTGTATGTCATGAATAGACAATCTTGCATAAATTGAAACATTGAATAATCAATTTTAGTGCATTACAGTTACACAAATCAATTTCAAATTTTATCATAGGTAGAGATGAGTTTATTGAATTTATCTGATCAAACTTGTAATCTCGAGTAGGATTTATTAAGACTAGGCTATTCCATGAATAAACTGTAACGGATTTTGTAAATAATAATAATAATTTTCTTACTTTGTTGTAAATATTCTGTCAGCTGTAAGAACACAGTATACTATATGAATGAACAGTCCACAATTGATTCGATAAATCAATCAGAGTTCCCAATGCTACCAACAGTGCATATCACAAGATGGAGGGCGTCATGGTAGTTGCTTATATCCAAATGCATTAGAACTGGCTTGTTCCAAATCAAAATTGTGTTTTTAATCAAAAGACATTTATATTATTTCAATTTCCAAATAAGATATGTTGTATAAAATAATAAGTTTTCCTACTGCTTAATGGCAGCATGTGATGCATCAATCACAGCATGTTGATTCCTTACGTGTCCAGTAATCAGCTGACGTTTTATCAGACAAAATTTTATCCTCATATTAATAGCAAGCATTTTATAAGATAAACGATTGTGATTGGTCTATACCTGAGGAATTGCTAAAAGTTATTGGTCAATATCAAACACATGGCGTATAAGTGGAATAGTCACACATAATTTTTCATATAACATACTGGTGTGCAGTCTCTAACAAATTAATTTTGTAGTTTATTGTAGTCTATGCAGGCCAATAACCTCACAAATAAAATCCTTTCTGCATACTGGTATAAACTGTCCACTATTGAAATCAGCATTAGAATTTTGTCACGGTCATTATAAAAAGATTCATACTATTTCATAATAGTTTTTTCTGTCTAGAATGATTACTCTCAGATCAATTCATTCAACAGTTTTCTATAGAGCCTTCATTTGGATGTGTAGCCAGCTTAACGGGGATTTACTTGCATGTGTAAGCATCTACTTTCCCACATTCCCGTGTGTGCAGTCTTTATGCTGTACAGAGGTTGACATGTTGTGTTGTTTCAGTATTATAGTGTATTACAGTGGCGTCACGTGAGTAAAATATTTGGGTGTTCACATGGGGCTAAAAATAGAAAAACAAAATACAGGACTTACGAATCTCATCACTTTTAGAGAAAATGTACTCTTCTTTCTTTCCGTGCAGCAAACTTCTCGATAACTTTAAAGTTGAAGTCCTTCTTCTCACGCACTAGACGTTTCTCTATTGCTAGCATTGCAAGTGCTGCTCGGTATTCACACATTAATAAACAAAATTACTTTTAAGTTTACTGGTAGAAAACGAACTAGCCTATTGAATGCATTTCCCAAATGGTTATAGTAGTGAACTATATATACTGTTCTACCCTTTAACTACTATAAGTATTCTTTGAACTAAACTACAATTATTAATATTATATACACTACTAAACTAAACAAACAATCGTGACATCACAAAGAAACTACTACTTCACGCTGTGAGAATTCCAATTGAACTGATACGGAATTCCTGTTTTGGAGAGAATGTAACTGTAAACTTCGCACCCCTTACTACAAACAGGAACAGTAGACCACCCGCAGGTTAATCTTTGCTGGCCAGAAAAAAAAATTATATTTTGAAGTTTTGAGCAAAACACATGGTATAGACAGGGATAGAAGACTGTGTTGCAAGTTATACCTTCCAGCTGAGGGTGAAGGTGAAAGAGAAATCACTGTTCGGCTATGTATCAATGTATTCACACATTAATAAACAAAATTACTTTTAAGTTTACTGGTAGAAAACGAACTAGCCTATTGAATGCATTTCCCAAATGGTTATAGTAGTGAACTATATATACTGTTCTACCCTTTAACTACTATAAGTATTCTTTGAACTAAACTACAATTATTAATATTATATACACTACTAAACTAAACAAACAATCGTGACATCACAAAGAAACTACTACTTCACGCTGTGAGAATTCCAATTGAACTGATACGGAATTCCTGTTTTGGAGAGAATGTAACTGTAAACTTCGCACCCCTTACTACAAACAGGAACAGTAGACCACCCGCAGGTTAATCTTTGCTGGCCAGAAAAAAAAATTATATTTTGAAGTTTTGAGCAAAACACATGGTATAGACAGGGATAGAAGACTGTGTTGCAAGTTATACCTTCCAGCTGAGGGTGAAGGTGAAAGAGAAATCACTGTTCGGCTATGTATCAATGTATTAGTTGTGAATTATGTATATTTCGTGTTGTAATTTATGTATGTAATCTTTGTACTACTGACTTTGTCTATTACCTAAATGGTTTAATGACAAGAAAATAAAATTATTATTATTATTATTATTATTACTAAAGTAAATATTTATTTATTTATGAATAATTATAATAATGGCATATTGATGTAGGTAATTGTGACATAAAAGACGGAATGTAGAGGAAATAAACAGCAAATCAAAGCTTCACTGTGAATTGTGACAATGCGACAACACTGTTCACACCTATATAATAAGGGAAGATGGATGGGTCATAAAACAAGTTCCCTCTGGCAGCTCGCAAGTTAGATGAGATGGAGGGGTGGTAAGAAATATACGTCGGAGAACTGTAGTGCCATAGAGCTCTGAGTTTACCGATGTTGCCGTCTTCAGTTGAAGGGGGAAAAAATCAGATGCGTTGCCCGATGCTGCCCTCTTAAGGTCGGATGCACGAATTACGTGTGATTCTGTCACACTTGCTAGCTGCGGAGCACCTGCTAACTTTAGGTAATGCAAAACGCAATACTAAGAGGTTCACCCCTTAGCTAGTGAACCACCTCGAAGCCCGCAAAAGGGAACAAAATACACATCTTTCTATACAGCGAGATGGCAAACCATACAAGAATTATTATTTATTCAATAATACTGACAAAATTAGGTAAGATAAGAATTATTAGGGGGTTCACATGCACATGTGATCCTATGCAGGAGACGACACTGGTGTATTACTTTAGTGCTGTTATAATGCCATAAAGTTCATATACTTTAGAACACAGAATTTTCATGAATGATTCCTATGTGACAAATTCTTGTAGAGAAGTGAGATGGCTATTTATATGCAGATTTCTTGCTGTTTGTTGCCTCACAGAAAAATGATTCGTAGTCTCATGAACAAACTAAGGAAAACAGGATCTGTTCTTGATTTTAAAAATAAAAAAAAAATAAAAAAAAAACGAGAGAGAGGAAAACTCTAAGACAAATGACAAAAGTTAGAACGAAGTCCAAAGGAAACTCTGAGAAAGCTTGCACAAGAAGCAAGAATTTAACAAAACTTGTCTAAATGCAATAAGACACAAACACAATAATCCAAGTAGAGTTAAATTTCTGCAGTTGGGTGTCCAAATTTAGAAAATTATGTTGATTTTTGTTGAATGTGTTAAGCTGTAGGCCTACCTTAAGTTGATAGGTAAGGTATTAGAAATGTGGTTTAAAAAATCAGTCATGATGTTGCATATTGATCACAATCAGCTTCAGTTATTCCTGGGTAAGTGTTACCAATTTTGTACAAATGGGAATCAAAAAATACCTTCAGTAACAAAAGTTTTTATTGAAATCCTTAAATGAGTGAAATTGAAATACACTGTTAATTTTGAGCAGTAACTTGCTCAAAATGCTTCTAAAAATTAAAAAAGATGTAGGCCCTATTACTCATAATTGGAACACCTGATCATCCTGAATGTATCTGCTGAGATACCAGGACAAAAGATTAAAAAACTGGTGACTATCCCAAAAACCAGGATGTATGGCAACCCTGGCCTTGTCACGCTACAATTTAACATTAAATCTTACCAGAATATTGTAATATCAAATGCAGTTTGGATTTTTATATCGGTCATGATCACTAGATTGAAAAACTTGAGTACTGGTAACAAACAAAGTAGGCTTCAATTTCTACAGTTCAGATTATAAAATATGTAGAAGTAGCTTTGAAGTGTGTATGTTCATTTATCCAAAAAAGTATTAACTGGTATCAGCTGGGTTTCATTCTTACCAGTTAAGAGACTCAAATGTAAGTATAGAGCTTTCAGTAATTTTATTGGCTACCGGTACTGCAGTGCAGACTCACTTTTTACATAATCTCTCTTTGTTGTGAACAACACAATGAAAGTGAAATGGTGGAAAAATTGTAATGTACAAGGAATCTTTCACCTTTGCATTTATTTTCTTAAAACCAATGCTTAACAGGATACAACAGAGCAATGAACCATGGTAATTTTTTATTTCTCAGATTTGGTTTGCCTAGTAATAATTCCAACTGGAAATATGTAATAGTGATTTAACTTAGTACATTTTAGCTATATTAGATGCAATGACTGCCAATATGGGTCCTGAATAACTTTAAGTTAATTTTCTTTACTTAAAAACAGAATTTTTAGGTTTAAATGGACAAGAACAAAAAATTTATCTTCATTTTTCTGTGAAATTTATTTATTGAATCTCCAAATCTTGAAAAAAAAATCTGTTTTGCCAAAAAAAGTATGTTAGAGTTGTAACTTACACAACAATATTATTATATAGGCCTACAGTAAATTTACAAAGTTATGATTATGAGTGTGTTATAGACTGCACAAATTGTTTATAATAGATTTGGTTCTTGAAGAATATTTGGCATGTGAATGTATCATCACAATCTGCAAAAAGTAAATTTAGTTGTAGTCTTTTCATTTCAAACATAGGACAATCAAACAAAAAATGCTTTACAGTTAGTGGAATTTGTAAGAAGTTACATGCTACGATTGTGAATACTTAACTGTTATATTATTTCATTGCAACTGTCATCTATTTTCCTATTTTTCTAGATATTTTGATATTCTAATTTTATTATTTTCCACATAATACTAAAAAAAATTAACCTGAGTGGGTTGCAGAAAGCTTGGGTGAAATACCATTGACCTTATGTTCATTATTATTTTCTCGAAAAATGCAATAAGAGAATCTGCTCTACAAGTCCCATTTTACTGATGAGTTTTCATTAGGGTGACCAACCATCCTGCATTTTCAGGTATTTTGTAAATATCCCACACGGGACGTCATTTGCTATTTGTGTGTGGCCATTCTGTAGCATAAAATGCATTAACATAGACGTGTTACATTAACTGGCAACTCTGGGAAGAAGGTACTTTCTGCCCCTCCAACATTTAAGATTTTATCATAAAAAGCCTATGTTATGTATAACTACTAAAAATTCAATTCTTGTCCCCCCCCCCAAAAAAATATTTTGTTGTTACTTTATGTATTTGTGATTTTTTAAATGGATTCAGCATTGGATAGTGATGATTATGTTTCCACTTCGTTGCAAAAAAAAAAAGCCGTCATTTAAACCTGAGATGGCAAAGAGGAAAAATAAACACATTTATGTGCATGTCATGGAAATTGTATTTTTCTATGTTGTTACTTCAGTAAAAGCACTGCACTCTGCAAAAAAATGTAGCTGTCCCCCAAAATTGTGGAATGTCTCCCATTTTGATTATCTTGTCCCCATTCCTTCTTTCAACAGTTGATCACCCTAGTCTTCATAAATATAACACAGAACCATGTAAAAATGAATGAAATAACAATATAAATAATAATAATAATAATATTAAGCTAATGCAATACCTGTACTTAAAGGGTGGAAAATTAACCACACATTTTGAATTACGTATCATACTAGCATGCATAAAGGAATACCGTATTTACTGTTCAAATAAGTTTTGATATGTAGTAGGCCTACTACAAGGACAAATTTATAAATCTAGAGACATGTCTTAAACATCAGTGAATTTTCAATACCAGACATAATTTCCAAGAAAGGTAAGTACAATTTTGTATCGGGTTTATAACCACAAATTGAGCTTCTATTAAAATTAATACCATACCTTACAAATCTATATGATTTGTATTTATTAGGGCCTACTTCTTCCACCAGTTATTTATGTTTTTCTGAGACATATGACAGAAGTTTGTATTATGCATATTTGGTACCGTAGTTATTGTCAATTGCTTCAGCTTTCAGTAAATGTCTGTTTATCACAGTTTTACATTAGTGTTTTAGTCATTTTTGATTGCATTATTTTCACTGCAAATTATTTATTTCCTTGTAAACAAAAATTGTAAATGAGATCAACAAAGGCAATAGCCCATCTAAAGAAATTTTATTCTCAATGAAGGGGTATGATTGCCTCTGTTTTTTGTATTGTGGTAAGTGTATCCTGAATTACATAAATTGCCTGCTTTTACTTTTTCAAATAATATACAATAAGAGACAATATGCCATAACAGCCATTTCATAAAATATGGGAATTTTTCCCTCAAAGAGAGAAGTTATAAAATTATTGTAATTGGGTGGTCAAAAATAAGTTTAAATCCTCAAATTCTCTGAATTTTAAGGACTTAGGTGTATATGAAGTGATTTCATGTGTAAAATCTGTTGATTTACTTATTTATTGCGTTGAGTTACTTTTTTTTTTGCCATTTTTAGCATGATTTTAACACTCTTTAATACCAAGTAGTCAAGAGTAATCAGCTATGTCCATTTTCATTTGAGAAAATATACATCTTAAGGTAAAATTTTGTATAAGATTAACTTAAAAAAATATGTGGGGTTAATTACTATGTAAAATAACAAACAAGGGATTTTTGTCTCACCCGTAACAGTGATAGTTTTGTTAAATTATTATTGATGAGTTAAATAAATGTTCTGAAACCTGGAAACAGTTTATAATTTGTAGTTAATCCCTCATACCTTCATTAATAACAACATTAAGACCCTAACAGTAATAGCAGAGCAGAAAATGAGCTTTTGTTTTGCATCATTAAAATCAGTGTCCAAATTATGTCCCACCCGTAACAGATTTTGAAAAACAAATTTAAAATATTTAAAATAAATTTTAAATAATGCTTTGCATGTAGTGTGGAGGAGAAAGGATTGTAAATTTTACAGAATGTGAAGAACCAATTCTAGTTTATTATTTATGATATGTAATAAATAAAAATAGTTTTTATAATTTGCTAGAATGTCCCACCCGTAATTATGAAATGGCTGTTAAGTCATAATTTTTTTGAGTGAACGTATAATGAGAATTGCATATGTTAAGCAGATAATACAAAACTGAAAATATCACAGGTTAATTATTGTATTTGATGTAATTCAGAGACAAATATGTTCTTTATACATAAAAAAAAAAGCTAGAAATGCAAAGTCATACGACAATCTCCCAGAGATGTTAATCTGATTTATTATCATCTATTTTGATAAAGCTTTCTGATCAGATCAGAGGTTTGAAGAGAGACAGAAGGATCTAACATAGTCCATTGTTAGGAAGTCTTGCTTCGAGATAGTGATTTATCACCATGTCACAATGTTGTACGATGCTTCAGCTCCTTGTTCACATGACTTGTAATTGCAACAGCACCTCCCTGCAGGAACCGCACAAAATTATCACCTGCCAGTGGTCCTAAGGCATACATACCAGGGGGAGCTCGAACTACGCTATGAGTGTATGGTTCTATAGCAACTGGATTTGACCGACAATCTACTGGTTCTGATGGCCTTGAGCCCAGGGCAAGACCTGGGGGAAGGAAACTTAAGTCAGGATGCGAGCCAATAAGAATGGCCACCACAGAAACCTTATGCACTGCATAAACATTGTTTGGTCCTACTAAACACACTTTATGGTCCAACGAAATATCCACCACTCGATGTTCTGCCAGAGCTGTGTAGCAAGGGTAGCTGGCACCTCCATCTCCCATCATTTGATGTACCTACATCAAACAACTTTTATTTAATCCATACTCCATATTTTTCCTGCAATTTTTTTGCAATACAGTTTAAATCTTCTTCAATCTTTCTCATACCATGCTCAAAACTTATATGGATAGCAAGCACAACACATGTGAACCTCATGAAATTAAACTAATTTTTAAAACTGTAGATAATGAAAAATTGCTACTTCTGATAATTGTTTCTGTTTTAAACATTTTAGAAGTACAAAGACAAAAATATTAGTTTTTTTCCCCCTTTTCTTTGTTCCCTTTAAACGATTCTTTATATAGGAAAATCAGCATATACTTTTAGTGGCTTAGTCTGAATGAAAAATCCACACAAATGCTAAGTCTTCTTCAGAAAGATTATCTTAATAATTTCAAAAGCATAAGGATTGTATTATTTTTTCATCACTGTCCTCCAGTTCAGAAGTTTCTAAATCTATGTCCTCCGGTTGATTTTCTATGACATTCAATATTCTTATAATTCCTCATCTAGTTCTAAATTGTGAATTTCCTGCAGTTTAACTAAGTTAGACATAATTAAATCGAAAATAAATAAATCAGGTAAACTGATGTAACAAACTGCCAGAATGCTTTTGTTTAATCAGTGATAAGTTAATTGCAATTATGATATGCAGAAAATAAGTTATTTTTGTAATCAATTTCTGAATTAAGCTGAAGATCAATATTCATTAAGCAGGGTTTACGGAAGAACAAAGGTTTAAAGTTTGATAAGCATGTGGGTAGTGTTATTTGTCAAAGCTAACTGTCTTGCAACTTCCAATATGTGTTTTAGACAAAATATTCTTTACTTTAAAGCATTTCATTTTGTGTTGTGGTAGGTCATTGACAGCATGTGAGCAACTGTTCTATCAGTGAGATTTCAAAACCAGTTGAAATGCAATTTTTAACCTTGGACGTGCTACGAAAGCAGTGTGTGAATTCTTTCTCCGGGGCAGTTTAACGTTCTAGGAATGCATTGAGCATGTCAGTCTGATAACTTACATATCTCAGTCATGCATTGACAAAATTTGGAACTGTTTGAGCAGTGGTGAACCCAGATCCTCATTCCACAAGCAGACAATTTGTTCAGGCTCAGTAAATTGATAACCTTTAAAAATATGAGAGGACAGTAAACATAAGCAGACAAGGTCAGCCTTCGAGAAGTCTTCACCCTAACCTGTCACAGAAAAGACACTTCATAAAAAAAAAATCCCTTTAGGCAGGCCTACAGGCGGAGGTAGATTTCGAAGTGCTTTTGGTTTAATTTATTGTCGCTGCATAGCACTCTTTTTCTTTAGCCTTGGCATGGTAAACCTGCAGTAATAAGAACTGAATTCGGTAAAGAGGAAGAGCCTACAATCATTTGTTTTGACAACAAGAATAGGATATCATATTCTGGGAGGCCGTGCGCAAGATCAGCAATGAATAAAATTAGCAAAGCCGCTAAACAAGACAAAATTATGATATTATAATAATTCTTTTAAGTGTTATTATTTTCAAACATTAAAATCTCGCGTCATATGAGAGCTATCAAGAAACTATTTATTGATTTGTAGAGTACTCATCAAGAGCTTTTCAACGATACCCCACAAGACGTGGTTTCAAAAGTTTCGAATTTTCATCCCCCACCCCCACCCGAACCCCGAATTGTTGGTGTCACTGTGAACTCCATAGGGAGTACTCTAATTTATTCAAACAAAGTTTCCCTCTATACTTCATAGGGGCTGAGATATAAATGTTTTAAAATTTCAACCCCCTCCCCCGACCACCCCCTTGGGCCAATTATGCCCATTAACGAACTTGTCCGAACTATTGGGCCTAGAAATAACATAATAAAATTTGGTTCAAATATCTTCAAAATTACGGCCACTATCATGTAAAGATATATATATATATATATATATATATATATATATATATATATATAAATATCACAAAAATTTTTTTTGGAACGGGCGGTGGTTTCGTACATAGGGGAGCATGAAACGTAAAGATATGAAAGAATTTTTCGAAAATCATAAAGTGGTATCCATTGCAATAGGTAGATTTTTCTTCGAAATCTACCTAATACTGCTCACAAGGAAAAAATGAAAAAAGACAAAAAGCATAAATGAATGAAAGGAGATAGGATACATATTGTGTCTTGACTGTCAAATGGGATTTTGTATTGGTACCT
This sequence comes from Ectobius pallidus, assembly GCA_964059195.1. NCBI lineage: Eukaryota > Metazoa > Arthropoda > Insecta > Blattodea > Ectobiidae > Ectobius > Ectobius pallidus. The sequence goes on along the minus strand of CAXKWD010000005.1, from coordinate 54,700,292 downwards.
GCTTCCAGGATAGACTAATCAATTAAAAACATTTATACAGTACTAATTGCAGGTTACAAGGCAAAATTTATGTTATAGCTGTACATGGCATTTAAATGGTGGCAGAGGGTAATCCCAGAGATGGCTGTGCAGCATTTAATTGTCCTGTTGGAGGGGTAATTGAATTATTAAAACATAAAGTTATTACTGTGTTTAAAATTAACATAATTATATTCATATTTGTGGGGTAATTAGGAAATAATTACAATAAAAGGAATAAAACACTCAGGATAGGTGGAGAACCATAAAATAATTGATTTGTAGGAGTTGGTAGAACAATGGACTTATCGAGGTCACTGGGCACAGAGATCCACGAATCTAAATAGAATTACTATCAAAACATGTTATAAAACAATGAAACTTTAATCACACGTGAACTAATAAATGATTGAATAATATAACTGAAATAAATGAATGTAATGATTCTTAAACTGGAATTATAAATGAAGTAATATTGGCGGGAAAATGCTCCGCACGTGTCTAGAAATATATGTACTTAAAAGATATAATTTATATATTAAAATACTTGAAATAATCACTGTAGTTTGTTGATTTGTGTTAAATAACAAACTTCTGAATGTTACATGTAAATTTCACTGTAAGATGATGCACTGGAAACCAGGTATTTCGCAATGGCACTCAATCTTATACAGCGTAACACGGATGTTAGCTGTGATGAATATAATACTGCTGCAATTGTCGAATTAATTGCAGATGATACACAAAACTTGAGAGTTATAGTTTTGCAGCAATTCGGAGTATTTCGAGCACTTGAACAATAATTTCAATGTCGAAAACCGCGCGAATTGGAGTGATGCCTCCATACATCTACTAGCAATGAAATCTGGCAAAGCACTGACTAATCGGCGTGGCTTGGTGACGCGCGATGACAAGGATTACATCAACTCAAGGCGCGAAAAACCTATTGCACAATACCATGAAATGCTTATGTTAGCGCGGGCAGCAGAAGGTGGCTATTTGAATAGGATAAAGCACTAAACATATTACTTGCACTGACATACACTTAATGCATATGCTTTAACAAAAAGAAAAGAAAGTGCAAGCTACAAGTTATATACACATGTTATATATGTTAAAATACTGACTTACTGCATATCTTGCAGGAATATAACTTCGCTTAACTTTGATCAGCTAATGACATGGATAAGAATGGAAATTTGGAATATGTAAAACATAATGAATGTCATTTGCTACTCATCTTTAGGCAAAGGACACACTTTCACTATTGTACGCTTATATTCACCACTGGAAGCACGCACTGTTACTACTCGCACTAAACCATCATCACTGGGTGTACTGCGGTAGTAACACCTAACTTCCATTAAAGAGGAGGACTGTTGTCTTCTTTCAAGATGACTACAGTGCTAACTCGAACGTTGTCACTTAAGCAGGACCATTTCTGCCTTTGTTGTAAGGAATGAAGATACTCTGATGACCAGCGTTTCTATAAATGTTGCAGATGATCTTGTAGAAGCTGCCATTTCTCAACGTATCTTTTGTCTTTGGTAGGAGGATGCGATGGCAAAGAAGTGAGGGGTTCTCCAATTAAGAAATGACCAGGAGAAAGATATGACAGATCAGCTGGATCATCATTGAGACGAATGAGTGGTCTAGAGTTCAAACAAGCTTCAATCTGTGTAAGTAGGGTGTAAAGCTGTTCATATGTGAGTACTTGAGCACCCATCATTCTTCTAAGTTGGAACTTCATGGACTTGACTGCGGCTTCATGTAGACCCCCAAAATGTGGTGAATTGGGAGGAATGAAATGCCAAGTAAAATCATGACTTGCAGTGAAATTTTGAACTGCATTTTGGAATTCTGTTGACTGCAACAACAATCGTAGATCTCTTAACTTGTTGTCTGCTCCAACGAAGTTAATGCCATTATCACTGAAGATCTCCTTACATAGTCCTCGACGTGATGTAAATCTTCTTAGTGCAGCTATGAATGCTTCTGATGTAAGATCAGACATCAGCTCAGTGTGGATTGCCTTAGTTACCAAACATACAAAAATGGCAATGTAGGCTTTAACAGTATTCTTGCTAAGAGGAGCCCCATATTTTATTATGAATGGGCCGGCATAATCCACTGCTGTGTGGAGAAAGGGCCTAGACGGAGTTATCCGGTAACTGGGAAGACTTCCCATTAATTGCTGAGCACCTTCTGCTTTTAGCTTAAAGCAGGTTAGGCATTTGTGCAAAATGGATTTCACTACTCTTCGAATACAAGGTATCCAGTAGGCTTGTCATAAAGATGCTATGAGTATATATAATGGTCTCTCGGGCTTCCAACCGGGTTAAAATATGGTTTGCTTCCGAGCTTTCGGCTGCTGTCAGCTCTGCAGCCATCTTCTGGGAGAGAAGTGCGCTAGTTCTGTGTCTGGCTCCTTTTTATAGCTGGTGGAGTTTGCAGAGAGCGACCAATCGGAGCACAGGAAATCCCGGGGTGAAAAGCAGGAATGCTATTGGTTGGTGTTGTAGTTGGTCCTGATTTGGCCCGTTCCTGTAGAATTCTGATTGCTGGGTTCCAGGCTTGGCTGAGTTCTAGCCCGTTGTCCCTGTTGTAATTATTGCGGTGTAGCTTTATTTCCAGAGCTTCGGCCACGACCCGGCCCCAGTAGGTAGGTTGATTGCCCAGGTTTCTCACCCCTTGGAAGTTGATGTGGTGGTCATGGTCGTACATGTGTTGCGCTACCGCCGACTTTTCCGGGTAACCCAACCGGATGCAGCGTTTATGTTCATTGCACCTGGCCTCAATGGTGCGGCCTGTTTGCCCTATATAGACGGCTCCACATTGGCACGGGACTTCGTAGATCCCCGGAGTCCGCAATCCTAGGGAGTCTTTCACGGGGCGAACCCATTGTCTCACTTTGGGTGGTGGCATATGTATGGTCTTGATGTTGTGTTTGTGGAGCAGTCTGGCTATCTTGTTGGAGACCGGAGAGACCATTATATATAACCAACGCCGGGAAAGTCTCAAGTCTTTTATGCTATGAGTAGTTGATGAGAAGCATGTAATAGCTTGCGATGTTCATACTCTACTATCAATGCAGTTAGATGATGCCTCGATGGTAACATAACCTGATGTTTTGCATATTGTGTTAGATCTGCTTTCTCCAATCTACCACCCACTCGAATGATACCATTCTGATCCAAGAATGGAACTAGTGAATGCATTGAACTTTTAACAGATGTTTGCTTTTCATTACGAAGAACTGTTAATTCATGAGAAAAGCTGTTTTCTGAGCGATTCTAATACATGTTTGTAGAGCGTGTTGTAGCTCTTCTGTTGTGAGCGGTCCACGATACTTGGTTTCATGTCTGCATGCAGAAATAAATCTCTGTATGTAAGAAGTCACTCTCAGAAGGCGTCGTAGATCAGAAAACCTTGTGATAAAGTAATCTTCGTCTGTCGTGGACACCATACAGACTGAAACAAGTTGCTCTGACGAATCTTGAACATTTAATTGTTGTGGCTGTTCAGGCCATGATGTTGTGGGTTGAGAGAGCCAATGAGGACCATGCCACCACAAATCAATATCAGAAAGATATTCCGAGGAAACACCTCTTGAAACGAGATCAGCTGGGTTGTCTTGTGTTGAGACATGACGCCAAGTTGCAGTTTCGGAAAGTTCTTGCACTTGAGCAACTCGGTTGGATACAAATGTTTTCCATTTACGCGAGTCTGATTGTATCCAGGAAAGTACAATAACTGAATCAGACCATAAGTAATTTTGTGATGTGTGGATATTAAGATCACTTAACACCTTGCTGTATAGCTTGGCTAGCAGCAATGCACCACAGAGTTCAAGTCGCGATATGGTTTGCCTTTTTAGAGGGGCAACCTTAGACTTGGAGCACAATAATTGAATTGTAACTTCGTCTTCACTGTTCACAGAGCGAAGATATATGCATGCACCATAAGCCTTTTCTGAAGAATCACAGAAACCATGTATTTGTACATCTTGTAGTGTACCAGATGTGAGAACATGACGTGGTATACGCATTGTATGTATGGTACATAAGATTTCACAGATATTAATCCATCTCTCTGCTAGATGAGAAGGTATTTCTTCGTCCCAATCAAGTTTTTCAATCCATAGTGATTGCATGAATATCTTGGCAATGATGACAATTGGACTGACAAGGCCTAAAGGATCAAAGATGGAAGAGATCACAGAAAGGATAGTACGCTTGGTCAGTTTACATTGTGTGTGAGTCTGGAGAGAAGGATGGGATTGTATCTGGAAATTGTCATTTGCAGGATGCCACAGTAACCCAAGTGCGTGTGCACTCATACTGTTATCAACAGCCAAGGGCAATTGAGTCTCTCGATGAGTAGAAGGAACAGACTCCAATAAAGATTCATGGGTAGCACACCACTTATGCAATGGAAATCCGCCACTGTCCAGCATGAGTATTAGTTCTCTTTGAAGGCGTAAAGCTTCTTGGATATTGTCATGTCCTGCTAAACAGTCGTCTACATAGAAGGATGTTCGCACTGCTTGGGCAGCGAGTGGATATTCAGCTTCTTCTTCTATTGACAGCTGATGCAGAGACCTTATGGCTAAAAATGAAGCAGATTTAGTACCATAGGTTACAGTAGTTAAAGCGTAATCTTGTATGGGTTCATTAGCATTAGAACGCCAAACTATTCTTTGTAGATTCTGGTCATCTTCATGCATTCTTATGCATCTGTACATTTTAGAAATGTCAGCTGAAAATGCATACTTGTAGGTTCGAAACCGAAGTATAATTTAAGATAAATCATCTTGTATTGTAGGACCTAATTTCAGTGATTTGCCTGAAGATGATTTTGCTGATGCATAAAAAACCACTCTAGTTTTAATTGGAGATGAGGAGGGTTTGATGACAGCATGATGAGGTAAGTAGAAACACTTTTCACCTGTCTGTGGAGGTAAAACCTTTCTCATGTGTCCCAACTCTTCGAATTCTTGCAGAAATTTGGTATAATCTTCTCATAGAATAGAGTTGGCTAGAAATTTACGTTCCAGGTGGCCTAAGCGTTTTATGGCTTGCTGTCTGGAATCACCCAATGCATCTTCATGTTGATTCTTGGGTAGTTGCATCCCGAAAACACCATCATCTGCACGAACAGTGTTTTGTATGTAATGTTGTTCACATTCTTTCTCTTCCTTGGTATGTTCTGGTTTAGGAAAATCTTCCAATTCCCAGAAACGCCTTAGCTGAGTGTCAACATTATCGACTGTTACAAACAAGGGCAAAGTCGCAATGTAGGGTGGCACACCTCGCGATATGCGCACGTTTCCACGGACGGGTGATGTGTTTTGTTTTCCAGGGAGACAGGTTAACCAACATGACGCTTCTTGTACATTACTTATCAGTTTTCAAAGATTCTACATTAGTGGCAGGTTCTGTTAGGTTAGGAACAGTCATATTAATTTAGTAGGGCATTCTGAATTCTCCCGAAATTACTAATTAGTGGCAGGTTCTGTTAGGTTAGGAACAGTCAACTTAATTTAGTAAGGCGTTCCGATTTCTCCCATTTCGTAAATGTGCCATGTTGTATGTCCCGCGAGGTCCGTTCTATTGGTGCACCTGCTTCCCAGAATTCTACGTGGTCTGCTCAGACCAGTAACGTCCAATCACGAGTTTGTATATAAAAATATGGCGTCATTCACGGCACTTTTCGCTAGATCGTGTTATAAAAGAAAGTGCAACGTTTAGGGCGGGTGGGTTGGACACAAACATTCGTCGAGGCAACATCAGCTCTCCAGAGAACAATCTATAACAAAATATGTGTGATATTAGGTGTTTTATGACAAGACAATTTGTTTCGAAAGTGGGCCACCCTACAATGCGACTTTACCCAAACAAGTTGTGCTGAGCGATTGTGACTTTCTTGTTTTTAATTGATGACTTAGGAACGGATCCGCTAAATATCCAGCCAAGTTCAGTGTTACTAAGAATGGGATGATTAGGAGTGACAATTCTTTCATTCTTGAACAACTGGTAAAACAGTTTGGCACCAATGAGTAATTGTACATCACCAGGAATGAAAAACTTAGGATCGGAAAATGGAATTTCACTAGGAATGCTGAATTTAGTAGGATCGATGCGGACAGAAGGAAGTTTGATTACAATGTGAGGTAACACTAAGCAGTTTAGATCAGCTTTGAAGTTATAGATCCTGGATCGCATATTAACCTTGACACTGTGACCACAGGAGGAGGTGCCGTTTATACCTCTAATGTGAGTGTCGACAGCTGTGGTAGGTAGTTGTAACTTCTTAGCCAATTCTTCAGTTATGAAATTTAACTGGCTTCCTGAATCTAATAGAACTCGACATTGTACTAAGTTTCCTTGTTTATCTTCGAATTTTACCACAGCAGTTGCTAGAAGAATTTCCCTTTGACTACGCTTCTTCATGAAAGAACAATAACTAGCTGGCAGGTCAGCTGTTTCAGAAACAGTATCTTCTGATATTTGATTTCGGCGAAAGACCCTTTTCCTGTCGTTATGTAAGAGTTTGCTGTGCATAGATTTGCCACAATTGCAGAAAGATTTGAGTTTGCACTGATCCCTTTTATGATAAGAAGAAAAGCAGTTTGCACACAAACCTTTAGATTTTATCACATTCCATCGTTGTGTTACATTCAGTTGCAAGAATTTCTTGCACTTTGATAAACTGTGATTGTCTTGACAGCAAGGACACAAATCACTATTTATAGCAACATAAGACTGTCGAATTGCTTGAACTGAAGTCTTTTGTGATCGTATCTCACCCTTTCCCTTCGATGGGCTGGACGTGTTGTTGGAAGTTGCTAAAACTTCTAAGGAATGTGCCTTAGCTTCCAGAAAAGCTATCAGCTCCTGAAGAGATGGAAAACTTTGCGTGCGGTCTCACAAAGATGATCTAAAATCAACTGCGTCAACATAACCTCATGTAATGGAATTTCAAGATTAAGAGCTTCCACAGCGTTTAGATTACTCTGGACTTTGTTTAGAAGATTACGTGGCTCTGTTACATTATCAGTTTTCATTGTTGGTAATGATAATAGATGTCGTATGTGAGCTGTCGCTATTAATCTAGTGTTGTTGTAGCGCGCACAAACTAAGTCCCATGCCACAAACAAATTGTCACTGGTGACAGGAAGTTCTGCAATTAAAGTATGCGCTTGTCCTTTCAGAGATGATAACAAAATAATGATACTTTTGAATTGGATCTAAAGATTTATTATTTATCACAAGGCTACAAAATGTATCGTAGAAATGTTTGAAGTTGGTCAGATCGCCAGAAAATGTAGGCAGTTGAATTACAGGCAGAGGTATGACTCTGTTAGAATGTGAAGAGCACGAGTTGCATGTATGATGCGAATTGTTACTATGATTCGACCTCGAACTGTGCTGTGACCGTTGAATGTGATGAGAACTTGAACTATGAACTTGCGACTCGTGTAAATCGATGAGTTTACAGAGTTTTATTTTCAGTTCTTCATAGGAGTTTCTTGTTTCTTCTTTGTGATTAGCGTGCTGCTCTAACTCTTGTTCTGCTTCTACAATAGATTCAATCTGAGTTTGAACGCTATCGTATTATTCCCAGATTTCATGTAGTACATCCACTCTCACCTTTAATAGAAGTAGATCAGATTCATCATTGAATGTTGCACATGAATTTTGAAGACGAGTGAGTTCACGCTTAATTATTCCACGTCTCTTCACAAAGCCTTTCAATTCTCCTTCCATGTTGATATGAAGAGAAATACTTGACGAATATTGTGAAGGTGTCTTGTAGATTTGCTGTTGCAGAATCTTGATATTCTAATCACCGCTGTTGGATGATAGCTTGGACTGCTGCTCACTGTAGACCGGATACTTCGTCACGGCACGGTTGATGTAATACTATTGAACGACGTTCGCGTGAATGTTTCGACCAGGAGTTCACTTCTGACTGAACAATGACTTGAGCACTGAGAAACATATGAGCGATATCGAGAAGGACACGGGATAAACCAATACACGTGTGAGAGTATATGATTGTATTCAATTAGATCCGGCTGCGGAAAAGGACCAAAACATGTGGGGTAATTAGGAAATAATTACAATAAAATGAATGAAACACTCTGGATAGGTGGATGACCTTAAAGTAATTGATTTGTAGGAGTTGGTAACAATGGACTTATCGAGGTCACTGGGCACAGAGATCCACGAATCTAAATAGAATTAGAATCAAAACATGTTATAAAACAATGAAACTTTAATCACACATGAACTAATAAATGATTGAATAATATAATTGAAATAAATGAATGTAATGCTTCTTAAACTGGAATTATAAATTATGTAATATTGGCGGGAAAATGCTCCGCACGTGTCTAGAAATATATGAAATTAAAATATATAATTTATATATTAAAAGACTTGAAATAATCACTGTAGTTTGTTGATTTGTGTTAAATAACAAACTTTTGAATGTTACATGTAAATTTCACTGTAAGATGATGCACTGGAAACCAGGTATTTCGCAATGGCACTCAATCTTATACAGCATAACACGGATGTTAGCTGTGATGAATATAATACTGCTGCAATTGTCGAATTAATTGCAGATGATACACAAAACTTGAGAGTTATAGTTTTGCAGCAATTCGGAGTACTTTGAGCACTTGAACAATGAATTCAATGTCGAAAACCGCGCGAATTGGAGTGATGCCTCCATACGTCTACTAGCAATGAAATCTGGCAAAGCACTGAATAATCGGCGTGGCTTGGTGACGCGCGATGACAAGGATTACATCAACTCAAGGCGCGAAAAACCTATTGCACAATACCATGAAATGCTTATGTTAGCGCGGGCAGCAGAAGGTGGCTATTTGAATATGATAAAGCACTAAACATATTGCTTGCACTGACAATATTTACTGTACTTTTTAATGTAATTTTAACCTCGGTTGGTTACATGAGATCCAGTAGGTGCCAAGTTCTTTGTTTCTGCACATTACGTCACAAAGAGAACTTGTAGCAAACTCTCCTTCACAACATCTTTCTTGTTGTGTTATTGTTCGTCGGGCTTCCAACTGGGTGGGTTGGAGGTTTGGTTCCAAGCTTTCGGCAGCTATCTCCGCTGCCATCATCTGGGAGAAGTGAGCTGGATTGGCAGGAGTCTTGAGTCGGTATTATGGTTGCCAGTGCTGTTGCACTATGACCCATCATTAGTATTTTCAGTCGTGTATTATGTCAGTTTTAAATCAACATGTCTTCATGGTTGTCTTTCTAACGTAAGTGGCCCTTTTCATCATTGGAAAAAAAACTGCTTCATACAGTATATAGGAAAAGATTGGATGTACTAGAATGGATGGGAGCCAATAAGAAAATTAGAAAATTGAATAATTAAATGGAGAGTTCTGATTGATCAGGAAGGAATAATAATTTAATAATGTTGTTGGGAGTAGGAATTGCCAATATTGGCTTCCAGGCCTGGCTAAGTTGTAGACCACCATCCCTATTCAAGTTTCGGCTTTGTATCTGGATTTCCAAGGCCTCTGCAACAATGCGGCCCCAGTAGAATCTCTGCATCCCTAGGATTCTGGTCTGGTCGAATTGAATTTGGTGACCAGTGTCGACACTGTGTTGGTCTACTACGGACATGTCAGAGTAATACAGTCTGATGAGTATGCAATGTTTGTTGCAACTTTCCTCTACGGAGTGGCCCATCTATCGAATGTAAACATCTCCGCATTCACAGGGAATTTTGTAGGTGCCTGAAGTGCAAAGACCCAATGAATCATTCATGGGGCATGCCATATGCTGTATTTTCAGAGGGGGTAGATGGAAGGTTTTGATACTGTGCTTCGCTAGAAGCCTGGATATTTTGTTTGAAATGGGAGGAAAGAAAGGAACATAGGCTCGGCGAGATGTAGATTCAGTGGTTGGCAGTTCAGTATCAGTAGTCTGTTTTAGGGCTCATTGGATGTCCCTCTGACTGTAAGAATTCTGGCAGAAGTTGGTTTGTGACTGATTTCCGGTGGAAAGCTGATGGAGTTGGAAATTGCTCTGGCTCTATGGTCAAGGGTACTGAGTATTCCTCGTGTCTGTTGCCGGATGATGGTGGCTGTGGGCATTGAGAAAGAGATCAGTGGGTGTTGGTTTCTGGTAGATGCTGTGTGGCAAGGTACCCTCAGACTGTCTACTGATGAGTATATCTAAAAATAGCAGAGTACCATCTTTTTCTGTTTCCATGGTGAAGTGGATGTTGTTGTGAAGAGTGTTAAGGAACTGAAGAAATTCATCCAGCTTTTTAGTGCCATGCTGCCATACCATGAATGTGTTGTCTACATACTAGAAAAAATGCTTCAGCTTGTAGACAGTATTTTCGAGGGCCAGATATTCAAAAGACTCCATGTAGAATTTGGCTATGGCTGGGGAGAGCGAGGAACCCATGGCTACACCTTCCTGCTGCTCATAGTACTGCCCATCGTACAGGAAGTAGGTGGATGTGAGAGTGTGTTTAAACAGTTCCATCATGTTAGGTGAGAAATGTGGTTCCAATAGAGAAAGTGTGTCAATCAGTGGTACTCGTGTGAACAGAGACTCCACATCAAAACTGACCAAGATGCCTTGGGGGTAAAGTTTGATGTTTATGAGGATGTTAACAAAGCTAGCTGAATTAGTCACATGATATTTAAAAAATGATGGAACATAAAGAGTGAAGCAACGATAATAGAATTGTAATTTGAGTTGAACTTAGACATTTATGCTTCACTTACCAGCTTTTTGGTAGAACTATTTCAAATGTCCCCATCCTCGGCTACTTGTCCGACTGACAAGATATCCTTGGCTACTTGTCCAACTGACAGAGGATGGCGACAAGTGTCCTTGAAACATTTTCTACCAAAAAGTTGGTATGTTAAGCATAAATGTCTAAGTTCAACTCAAATTACAATTTAGTCACATGATGTTCACACATCCCACAAGCAGTTGTAGAATGAAGTTAACTGTTTGGCAATAGCATAGATTGGAGACCCAATGGCACTGACGATCGGACGTAGTGGGATATTCACCTTATCTCTATCTGAATGCCCACAGCCACCACCATCTGGTACAGAAACGAGTAAAACTCAGTACCCTCATCCATACAGCCAGAGCAGTTTCTGACTCTGTCAGCTTGCCAACAGAAATCAGTCACCTGAAAACCACCTTCCGCCAGAGAATTCTTATAGCCAGAGGGGCATTCAATGGGTCCTAAAACAGACTACTGATACTGAAACATCAACCACTGAATCCATATCTCACAGAGCCTATGTTCCTTTCTTTCCTCCCATTTCAAACAAAATATCCAGGTTTCTAGTGAAGCACAATATCTAAATCATCCATCTACCCCCCTCCTCACACTTCAGGCATCTATCAAATTCCCTGCAAATGTGGAGATATTTACATTGGACAGACAGGCTACACTATAGAGGAAAGATGCAACAAACGTTGCAGATGCATCAGGCTGTATTACCCTGACAAGTCCGCAGTAGTCCAGCATTGTGTCAACTCTGGCCACAAAATTCAATTCGACCAGACCAGAATCCTAGGAAGGCAGAGATTCTACTGGGGCTGCATTGTTGCAGAGGCCTTGGAAATCCAGATCCAAAGCCGAAACTTCAATAGGGATGGTGGTCTACAACTTAGCCAGGCCTGGAAGCCAATATTGGCCATTCTTACTCCCAAATAAATTAGTGTTCCTGATAAGGACAGATTTCACATCCAAACCTCCAACTCACCCAGTTAATAGCCCGAGAAACAATAATACATTCTCAACACTGGGAAAGCCTCAAGTCACCTTCTTTGTTATTAATAACCTACCAAGCAGTTAAAAAATTGTCATATGAAATGTTGAACTTGATAAAATATTAAGTTTTGGTGCTTTCTGGATGTTAACCGAATGTTTACATCATTTCAGCATGGTTATTAATACGAATATTTTGATGTACACATTGCTTAGGAATGTGTTTAAATTTATTTTATGATACCGGTACATGTAAATAAAAATTCTGAATATGTAGCCTATATTTTACAATTACTTTTAGTGCTGTTGTAAAATGTGAAAGTGAACTGTTTTTCCTAGTCATGTATCATCCCATCCCATGTAACTTTTGACATGACTGATACCATCTTTTCCAAGGGAGATACAGGGAGAGACAGAAGTGATGAGATTACCACACTTAACCCTTTAACCAAGCTGTAGAGCAGCAATCTTTTGTTTAAGGGCAGATATGAGCGGATTGATCTGGGCATGTTTACTCTCTTTAGTGTCAGTGATGTCTCTATCGACTTGCAGAAGTTATATATTAACATATTTTTGCAATTTTCTTTATTAACAGAATGCAAACCCTTATAATCTCATAACCTAGACCTATGTACATTAACAGACAGGTATGTAACGGTAAATGTTAACCCTTTGACTTTTCACAACACAAAAATACAATAAGCATTCAGTCAGTTTATGTAAATAGTACAGTTTGCACAAACATGTCAAGTGTTTCTCGCGATTTTGTCACTTTAGGGGACGGTAAAAAGTTACTTATTAAGTTACAGTATTTAGACAGCTTTGACGTGAATGCAGATGAAATGTTATCGGATAGTGATTAATTTATGTGTTATAAATAAATAATAAATAAATATATATTTTTTCAGATAAAATTAATTAAACATTATTGTTATCATATACACTGTTTTTAACATTATAAACATAAATAATAGAATCGAGTGTAAGAATTTATAATATGTGCAGCTCAACAGAAATGATCCAAGACAATGTTTCATGGTTCTAAAATGATAAATCTTCATACAAGTATTCAGTTCAGCAGCTTAGGTGAGTTGACCAAAATTGTGGTATTTTACTCTTTAGCATGTTATTGGTTCAATAATTCAACAAATCAAGACTAATAATGCATATTATGTGTTTTAGACAAAACATTCTGTTTTAAAGCATTTCGTTCTTCACATGCATTTTAAATAAATAAAAAATTAAAACTGAAAGCACAAAAATAATATTTTTCTTATAAAAATTTCATATTTGTTGCTACATTTTGAAGCTAATATCAATTTATTGTATTTTCCATTTTGTACATTTTTTATAAAAAACCCACATTTCAGGATTTTTTTCGCATTGAAGAATAATGAAGGCTATGTAATACTTGTTAATTCTATAACTAAATCAGTTGTATAAATAACCATTCAAGATATGTTCGTTCTTCCTCAAGAATTTATAACACATTTAACTAACAGTTTAAAGAAAATTTACTTGTGAATATTTCAGGACTTTATTTGTAGCAAATATTTGTGATCGAACCAAATCTGTTATGACTGGCCATCTCTATGACCTCTTTGGCCTCTAGACTCTACAATAACAAGATACTGTACCTTGTGGTATTCAGGATACATGTTCTCAGGTAGTTGTTTCCCTAATTCGCCGGCCTTTTTCCTGAATACATGTAGGATGGGAAGAGATCGAAATCTGGCAGCAATAACTGCATCAGCCGCACTGAGTCCAGCTCCCACAATCAAAACAGGGTCGCAGCATGGTTCAGTTGGAACTCCTGTCATAAATTGAGAGCACTTGTTACTAAATTAACCAGAAAAATGTTATATGTTACTGGAGAAAATGCATGGAAACATTAGCATCTGTAAGAAAGGTAATAAATTACAATCACATTATTAGTACGGTAACAAGGATGATTTAAGTTAAGCAACACTATCTACAATCATTCTTTTAACATTAATAGTTTATTTCTTTTAAATATACGGTATATATTTTAATGAAAAAGGAAATTTTTAAAAATACAGTAAAACCCCCTTTTTACATTCCTGTCATGCCTTTTACATCATTTTCTGCTGGACCCATCTTTTATCCTATTCCGATAATACATAGTGTTCCTGTCATTAACAACTTTCAAACAGTTGCATTTCCTGCCATTTACACATTTTCTTTATTGGCAACATTGGTTTTCAATGAAGAACTGCTTTCCCTTAACAAAATTTTCCGCTATGTTGCCAACTCTCTTAGACGTAGTGTCAGTTTTTATTTGTGTTAGTCCAGGTGAAGTTGGTTTTCTTCTGTGCGGGTGCAATTTACTGCTTTTTAATGTATTGTAGTTATTCAAATAGCATAATTCATCGTAATTTGAATCATTGCCAGTGTTTTTGTTTTGCATGATTTTTGGCGGTATTATGAAGTTGAAATAAAACAATAGAAAATGCATTTCTTTGCAATATGCAACATATTTTGTATAGATAATGTAAGTGTACATAGGTATCTATATTTATTTTCAAGTATTAAATTTTGCAATATATAACATTACAGCTATTACACTTCCTGCAATTTACACTTTCCTGCCATTTACACTTTTTTTAATCAGTCCCTTGAAAAGTGTAAAAAGGGGGTTTTACTGTACTTACATTGTAGATTGTAGATGAGTTGTACATATGATGTTTGCAAAAAGAAAAAAGAATCGCTCAAAAATATTGCCATTTGTGGAAATTATCACGGAACGTCATTTTAATCCACAAAATGTGGCTGCCTTATGTAACGATAATTACCCATAACTGTAACAGTTTGATTAATTTTGAAAATGGTATGCAATTGTAGAAGTAGTCAATAAAGAGTGTCAGATTGAAAGATTGTAGAGCAATTCATTGCTGAGGAAAGAATTAATGAAATTCACCTATTTCTCACCAATGAATTTCACCAGAAGCTATATTATGTCCCCCCTTAAATTCAAGTGGTTAATCCAATTGGTTTTTGTTGTAATTTCAATGTTATTTACTTTTTAGATCAATGAGCATTTTTAATTATGATTAATTGCTAAGCAGAACAATAAAAATATATTCAATGAGGGAAAAATTACAGCACCTACCAAAAGTAGGCCTACTGGAGGTCTCCATATACAACTTACATAGGGGGCGTGAAGAAGTGCAAGAATCATATGGTTTTAAAGGGAGGGTAAAGTGAAAAAATGGTCACTTGGTCATGGGGTTGCCTCCTTTTGGTAAGGCTAAGGAGGGACACTTATCGAATATATGCATATCGCCGATCTTCATAGGCCTACCTAAATTTGTACATGGAACAATTTATTAATAAGAGAAAGATGGTAGGCTATATATTCGTTACAAAGCCAAAACTGAACAGGCTTTGTAACATTAACATTAACATTAGAAAACAAAAGGCTAGCAAAATAATAAAAAAACATATAATGCGTCCCTCTTAGGCATAATTCGGGACGCTGAAAATTTTCTTGAAATGCGGGATGTCCCGCAAAATTCGGGACAGGTGGCAACACTACTTGGTCAACACTTTCCTTTTAAAAATTTTTGCACAAGAATAATCAACTATCTGCGCATGATATCTTGGGAGCTGGATTTATGGGGAAGCAAGGGTTGGTTGGAAGAAGGAGACACCTAGCCCACCTGTCTTTCTACAGTGTTGTCAACTAAAGAAACCACATTTCAGGAGAACCGTGCATATGGTAGAATTAAACGCACATCAACCGCGTAAATGTGAGGTTAGTGAACGAACAATAAATTGAATTGAATTGAAAGAGACCTTATCAGTAGCAAACGTATTATGAAGAAATCAATTGGAGTTTCTAAGAGAACTGTTTCCTGTACTTTAATTGAACACAAAATTGCAAAAGAGATTGGCACTAGTTTAGGAATTCCTGGAAGAAAGAGACCCAATAGGACACCAAAGGAAAAATAATAGATTTGTTCACCAAATCTGCTATTTGACATATAATTTATCAATTATATGACTCACGATTTTTGCCAAGCCTTGATGATAAGAAGGTGGCATTAAATAAGAAGGGATTATTTGATGGCAGCAAGTGGGCTTTCTGTTAAATATTTTTAAAATTTGGTATGTGAAAAATAATCAAAGAAGGAGTATGATGATGGAAATGAGCATCAGAATAAACACCAGAATAATTAACACCATGTTGACTATAAGAAAATAAATGTAAAGTATAAGCAGCTAAAAAAGTTAATAAAATCAGTAGGCCTATAACAATAATTGTTAAGGTTGGTTGTATAGTTTAATTATTATGTATGGTGTATTATAATTTAACGATAAAAAGTTTATTGTTTCTTAGTTATGAATATTTAATTCTAGTCAAGAATTTGTTATTATTAGTAATGTGACTGGAAAAAGGATTATAGTGGCAAATCCCTTCAAATTGATATGGGGGCGAATAAAGAATGAAGTAGCAAAAACACCACAGAGATTCCAAGGTTAATGATAAGGAAACTTAGTTTAAAGCCATGGTAGAAAAAGTGACTGCTGAACACTTGAGAAAAGCTTGTGAATATGTTCATAATGTAGAAGAATTTATTGAAAATGAGATGGCATCATGGGCGAGATGTTGGGCAGTTTATTTAGAAGACTCAGAAGACTGTGAAAATGTGGAGATTCTTCCCTCCTTAACATCAAACAATCCACCACTTTGAGTAAGGATGTTATCTCCCCCCTTCCAGCTCCGCCATAACAAGAGAGTGTCTTCTCTTTTCAGCATGCCTTTTTTCTCTCTAATTTTTTGGAGAGAAAAGTTATTCCAAATACCCTTTAGTATGTTTGCTTATGAATTATGAAATATATTGAAGTTACACTTATCAAACTTGTTCACAATATTGCTGGTACAAAGTACGCAGATATGTTAAAGATATTGTGACAATTAGTCAAAAACAGCAGAATACTGAAAGTTTAGATGGAGTGGATAACGTGCTTCCACCTTATGCCCAGTGCTTTTTTTCTAAAATATATTTAAGGGGTATTCTTCTTTTGACTTGATGGAACATTGCCAGACTTATTTAGAATGAAATCACACAATATGCATTAGGTTATACAAATTCAAATCTTCTGAGGTGGATTCAGTTCATACACATCAATTCTACCTATAAGCTGCAATGTAGTCTATGATATGGTCACAGGGTTTCTAACACCTAACACCTATCAAGAAACTAAATTTAAAATGAAAAGTAGCTACACCTCTATTTTCGAGAGTTGGGACTTGACAGGTTTCAGACCAACCTCAGAACAACTGCGGGATATTGCTGATCATTTGATATGTATATAAGGTGCTCCGGGTTTCTGGGCCCAGGAGGTAACTGGGCCAGGGGTTATTCATATCCACATCTGTGGGAATTAGAATGTAATTTGGTTGGGGCACCTTCATCTTCTTTGTTTCTCTCTAGAACAACAACAACAACAATGTACGTGTCTCAAATGTTCCACCTTAACCACAAAACATTTAAGTTGCAGTAGATATTTTTTTATGTACACTTAGAAACATACAAGTCAAACTGACAATATTCAAAACTAGCAACTAATTGTCGCCTTAGTCTATATATATATAACATATACATCTATTAAGACTTTAAAAGCAATAAGTTTTAAAATGCTATTAAAATTTGTTATACCCTAAAAATAAAATACTTTACATGTTATTCAGATGTTCATATCTTACTATGTCCATTAATCAAATTCGTCTTTCAAGTGGTCTAAATACTTTCCAGTAATTTACCCATAAATAACACTGCACACGGTTCACTGTTTATGTCTTGAGGATATTATGTACAAGAGTCAGATTCTTTTTACAAGTAGTCTAATACTTTCAAGTGAATTACTATAAATATCACTGTACACTGTTTTTCTTGAAGATATCTTATTAAATTAAACATATATGCCTCACTGAAATGTGTATCCTGAATACTTTGTAGTTAATATCAAAGTCACTGTTTCTAACTATGTTCTTTTTTAGATGCCGTGTATCTAGCTATTCTATCTGCAAACTTTCTTAATGGAGATGCGCATTTCGGCCTTCATTTGACCATCTTCAGTCCTAAAATATTTAAAATGAAATAAATTAGTATTGTAAAATTCTATTATTGTTACATAACTTTGACTTTCCTAACATATGTATAAATAACTAACCAGGGAATTAGAAGCTACATGATGAGCTCCCTACTTCATGAGTATTAACCTGATACTGATGATGCTCTATGAAACTGATGAGGGTAAAGTTCGCTGTACAGTTCAAAAAGTTTGTTGTGGTCAATTGAGTTTTCATTTATTATATTGTTTTTATGTCTATATATAAAAAATACAAAATTTATACCCAAACAGATGATTTGGCAATGAGATCACCATTGTCGGGCATACTTTCAGAAACCTTTTTACAGCACATAGAAGACAACTATATAGAACAATTAATTAATCAACATAACATTAAAAAATATTACGAGTACGTAGATGAAATTTTAATTGTGTGTCATAAAGATGAAATTATCAGTCTGCTTGTAAAGTTTAATAATATACACGATAAATTAAAATTTACGTTGGAAACTGAAACTCAGAACAAACTCAATTTTCTAGATCTCAATATTATGAGGCACACTAATAAACTACAGTATAGTATCTACAGGAAGGACACATATATAGACAATATAATAAACAATAAATCAAACCATCCTATTGGCCAAAAAATGGCAGCTCTGGACTACATGGTACGTAGACTCATCAGCATTCCCATGAATAAGCACTACTGCAATAAGAAGTTAAACATAATCCTAAAAATAGCTAAAAATAATCATTATAAAGAACAGCTTATTTATAAACTGATAAAAAGGAATAGAAATAAACTATGCAAAGCTAATAACCATACGTCAACGCAAGAGCCGATAGAACAAACTAACGAAAAAGCTAACAAATATGTTACATATAACTATACAGACAACAAAATACATAAAACTCTAAAATCCCTGCAACAACAAAAACTAAAGGTAGCATATAAAACTAATAACACATTAAAACAATTACTATTGAACAATGATAGCAACAATAGTGAAGATAAATTAGAAAACAGTGGAGTATATCAGCTAACTTGCAACGATTGTAAACAAATATATATAGGTCAAACAGGTAGATCTTTCAGACAGCGGTATCAGGAGCACATATCAGATTTCAAATACAACAGAAACAAGTCAGCTTATGCAAAACACTTATTTAATAACGGGCACCAAGTTTTACCAATAGACAGTACTTTGAAGATTCTGCACATACATAGGAAAGGCCAAAAATTGGATACGCTTGAAAATTTAGAAATATATAGACATAAAAACAATATAATAAATGAAAACTCAATTGACCATAACAAACTTTTTGAACTGTACAGCGAACTTTACCCTCATCAGTTTCATAGAGCATCATCAGTATCAGGTTAATACTCATGAAGTAGGGAGCCCATCACGTAGCTTCTAATTCCCAGGTTAGTTATTTATTCATATGTTAGGAAAGTCAAAGTTATGTAGCAATAATAGAATTTTACAATACTAATTTATTTCATTTTAAATATTTTAGGACTGAAGATGGTCAAATGAAGGCCGAAATGCGCATCTCCATTAAGAAAGTTTGCAGATAGAATAGCTAGATACATGGCATCTAAAAAAGAACATAGTTAGAAACAGTGACTTTGATATTAACTGAAACAGTGACTTTGATATTAACTACAAAGTATTCAGGATACACGTTTCAGTGAGGTATATATGTTTAATTTAATAAGATATCTTCAAGAAAAACAGTGTACAGTGATATTTATAGTAATTCACTCGAAAGTATTAGACTACTTGTAAAAGGAATCTGAATCTTGTACATAATATCCTCAAGACATAAACAGTGAAGAGTGTGCAGTGTTATTTATGGGTAAATTACTGGAAAGTATTTAGACCACTTGAAAGAAGAATTTGATTAATGGACATAGTAAGATATGAACATCTGAATAACATGTAAAGTATTTTATTTTTAGGGTATAACAAATTTTAATAGCATTTTAAAACTTATTGCTTTTAAAGTCTTAATAGATGTATATATATATATATATATACAGGGTGTTAATGAATGACACCGAAATATTTTACCTGTGTATAGAGGGGACATAGACAAGCAACTTTTATTAGGACATTTTTGCTCTACAACGTAAAATGTGTATGCTACAGGGCATTAAAGTCTTTAAAATTTGGTGCTCATAACTCGATAATTGAGCGAAATAGGGTTAAAATTTTCATTAAATTGACTTCATGCCTTCCTAGTGATCGATAAAAACCTGATTCTTAATAATTCATCAACAGCTATACCATAATTTAGAATTTTCATAATCTGCAAAATTTACTGACTAATCACATGATTGCCCGCCACTGCATTATGTTTTTATTCCTAATTCCAGACCTAACAAAAATATTTCGTTTGTCTTTTTTTCCCTCAGAGTTGTTAGATATCGATCGTCATTTTTTACAATTTTCCCGACCACTACACAATATTCAATGTTCCTTTGTTTCCCATCATTTCAAGTATTAGAAGTCAGTGGCGTGCATATCCTTGGGAGATTTTATGTTTTAACAGGAAGAATTGAATCCATAGAGCAAAAATCTCCGAATAAAAGTTGCTTGTCTATGTCCCCTCTATACACAGGTAAAATATTTCGGTGTTATTCATTAACACCCTGTATATATAGCCTATATATATAGACTAAGGCAACAATTAGTTGCTAGTTTTAAATATTGTCAGTTTGACTTGTATGTTTCTAAGTGTAGGCCTACATAAAAAAATATACCGGTAGCTAATAATATAATAGAATCCGTGTATCCAGATTAATCTACTGCAACTTAAATGTTTTGTGGTTAAGGTGGAACATTTGAGACACGTACATTAAGTTACCACAAACGGATATAAAGTTTATCAATCAACAACAACAACTTTGTTTTGAACCATTTTGTGATGGTGAGATGTTCAGTAATTTCCAAGAAGAAATTTTCTCAAATAACATCGTGTTTTTGAATGTTTAACAGGCTTCCATCATTTCTTGGTAAGTATCTTTTTCTTTTTTACTAGTTAGGCATAAACATAATGAATGATTTTGTCCATAAGTAGTGCTCTTTACCACTCCTGGCTTCTTGATCTTTGTCTGGCAGGGGTGGTCCGGTTACCCCGAAAAATTTTCAAAAAGGGGTAACTGGGCCAGAGGGACCCAGTTACCCCGAGAAGAGTCCAGTTTCCCAAATAATGTAAAACATATACCAGTATAACAAATAAACTACCATGGAGCCCACTATGTGTTTATCTTTTTGCTTTGGTAAAAGCTAGCTAACTTAGGCCTACTTGAAGTCTTGACATGTACTCATGACTGCTTGTCTAATAATGTCAAAGAATTTTTTTTTTTTTTTAAATATTACAATTAACTTAAGTTACCTGTGACCTCACACAACACACTCCCACAAATATTTACAGCTTTAAGTTAACCTGATTGTTTTTGTTCTGTTGCAGAATATGGTGCAAAGGAAAATGACAAAAAATGTTAACAACTGCAAAATAATAACTACTGCAAAATACCTTGAAATGAAAGAAAAAGAAGAGTAGGAAGAAAAAGCTTTGACTGTAAAATAAGGGAAACGGTAAAAAAAAAAAAGAGAGAGAGAGAGAGAGAGAGAGAGAGAGAGAGAGAGAGAGAGAGAGATAGAGATAGAGAGATAGAGATAGAGAGTTAGAGATAGAGAGATAGAGAGATAGAGATAGAGAGATAGAGATAGAGAGATAGAGATATAGAGAGATAGAGAGATAGAGATAGAGAGATAGAGATAGAGATAGAGAGATATAGATAGAGATAGAGATATAGAGATATAGAGAGATAGAGAGATAGAGATATAGAGAGATAGAGATAGAGAGATATAGAGAGATAGAGATAGAGAGATATAGAGATATAAGGATATATAGAGATAGAGATAGAGATAGATATATAGAGATAGAGAGAGAGAGCGAGAGAGAGTAAGAGAGGGAGAGAGAGAGAGAGAGAGAGAGAGAGAGAGAGAGAGAGAGAGAGAGAGAGAGAGAGAGAGAGAGAGAGAGAGAGAGAGAGAGAGAGAGAGAGAGAGAGAGAGAAAGAGAAAGGAAAAGGCAAAAGCAAGAAAAGAGAAAAGTTATGAGAAAAAAAGCAAAGAAAGGAAAAGGAAAATCAAAATTACAAGAAGTTCATTACAACTACCTTTCTAGTGATGAAATTGATCGTGATGCTTATTCTATCCAAGAAGTGAAGAAGACTACCATGAAAGCTTTTCAGAGTATGAGGATGAAGAAAAAATTACATTTGAATCTGATGAGTTTTGCATCGCTAAAGTTTTTGCAAAACAGAGAATATACGGTACATAGCCAAGATAGTACAAAATGAGGATGAAGGTTACATGGTTCTTTTTTACAAAAGACATTTTCATACAATGAAATTTAAAGAAACCAATGAAGAATCTTACATTAGAGAGCTTGACATCATACAGAAACTTCCACAACCTGTAACAAGTGTTCTGCTCTATTTAATAATATGATTGCTTTTGCAGCATACCTGAGTAATCTAACATCCACTACTTTCTTAATGTATAAAGACTCCAATAGTCATTGTTTAAACTCCAATTGTTTTTTTTAATGAATGAATTTGTAATTAATTTTTCTTTTTTTGTAATTTTATGATAAATGTTTGTAGTTCTTCAAATTTTGTATAATTTCTTGGTAAGAAACAAGTTTCCTTAAATAAATGTATAAATATAGGCCTATTACTTTTTCCTAATAGTCTGATGTTTTTCTTTGCCCTTTTTTTCCTACGACCTTACTAGGGTCATGATACAATGGCCGAAATATGTACTTGAATTGATCAATTGATCATACCAATATTTTTTTCTAAATCAATTGAATGCACAGCAATAGGTCCACTTACCCCAGAAATTTACTGCAGTGTTGTTATAGAATGTAGCCTGGGGTGGTCCAGTTACCCCAAATTCACGGGGCAACTGGGCCCATAGAAAAAATGAATTATAAATATATAAAAAATATATATACTATTAAAAAGTAACTTTAAATGGTATGTAATATGTTTGTCTGTTTGTTGCTAAATAATCATACAATATTTTGCAGTGAAAAATTGCTAATAACTTGTCTTAAATCACTGCTTTATATAGGAACTGTAGGTCGTATTGTAAAATCATGGCCCAGTTACCCCGGAGCACCTTAAGCTATTGTGTATTGGATCTGAACAGCGAGATTTTGCTACAAGCTGCAGTATACTTCTCCAGACAATAGCTGCACATTCCTCGTAGTTCTGGAAGCACCTGCTGACCTCCAGCGTCTCCAACTTCGCGAGACTTCTGTTTCTACAAGATCCAGTTCGGAAACTATATAAACACGCTCAACAACAAAACCGCCAGTCAGTCGTCAGTTCCAGTTCGAGTTCCAGTCGCCAGTCAGTTCTAGTCAGCCAGCAGTCAATGTCCTCACACTGCTAATGTATTGTTAAAGTGCTATAAATAAACAGTACTTTAATCCAGCCAGTGTATTGTTATTTATCGGTAAACCCAGAAGCAGGATAGATAAATAACATAAATAACAGTGAAGTGAGAGTGCATCATGAACAGGATTCCGACTTCAACGCAACTGCAAGCACCGAACCGAGTTAATCGCCAAGCATGTCAGTGAATCTGTTCTCGACTCTTCTTCATCATGGCTGATGTAACACCGACGTTACTCGAGCAACTTTCCAGTATGATCGCCACTGCTCTTCGCCAGTCCTCAACAGAATCAGCATCATCCACACAGCCCCGTCCACCGCAGTTCACCATGCAGCCGTATCGCTCTGCCGATGGGACCACAATTGCTGACTGTTTTACGTGATTCACCTGGGCGCTCAACCTGAGTAAAATCCCTGAGGATCAGCATGCACACTACACGCGTGTCTACAAGGGGATGGACCTCAATGATGCCTTGAAGATCCTTGTGAGTCCTGGAGACCCGGAATCTCTCTCGTACAGCGAGCTACAGAAGAAATCGACAACTTATTTTGACACAGCTCGCAACAGGTTCACAGAAAGCATCAAATTTCAGAGTATTGTGCAGAAACAAGGAGAATCCATTGCCAGCTTCACCCTGAGACTGCGCCAAGGAGCAACCTACTGTGAGTACAGAACATTTCTAGATCAAATGCTAATTGAGTAGATGCTCGCAGGCTTGCAATCGAGGGAAATGTGTAATGAAATCATTGCCAAGAAACCTGAGAGCTTCACCGCTGCGTACAAAATAGCCTACGCACTCGAAGCCACTCACAACATTGCTGACGAGGTTAAGACCGCATCTGCCAAAATCGAGTCAACCAATCGGTTAGGCTATGAGAAGCCGCCATCAAGAAGAGCAACAATCAATGGCACCCACGTAGCAAATCTGCACATCATCAACAAGGGCCCTCAAACCAATCAAAGCGTCAGCAAGGTAATCACCAGGCCACTTCCAAGTAAAACCAATCAACATGTGCAGGCTGCGGCGAAGCCCACCCTCGCAGCCAGTGCCGGTTCCGGAACTCGGATTGCCTGAAGTGTGGCAAGAAAAGTCACATCAGCAAGGTTTGTCGATCCTCAACAAAACGAAGGACAAATCACATGACCGTAAAAGAGCAACCGGCAGAGGACATCGACAAAGTGCAATACCTGAACAATTTTGAGGTTATCAGAGCAGTCCAGTCTCAGTCAAAGCCACTGATTGATGTCAACATAGAGGGAACCACCGTCAAAATGGAACTCGACACCGGTGCCCCCTGCTCGACTATTAGCAAATCGAAGATCTCCTTGATCAAACCAGGCTTTATGCTACAGGAAAATGATCGGAACTTCGTCAGTTACACTGGTCATCACATCAACTGCATTGGCAAGACGTCAGTAAATGTAACCATTGGGGCCAGGACCAGGAACCTCAACATTTAGGAGATCGACGACGAAGTCGAGGCGCTACTTGGCTGGGAATGGATATCAGAGTTTGTGCAAGAGATCAACTTTGACCACCTCTTTGCAAAACTTGACCCAATCCACAAGCTCTCTGCTGAACAGCCTCGTTTCGTTCAACAAAAAAGACAATTGGATAACACCCTCGCTTGCTACCAGGATGTTTTCAGCAATGTCCATGGAAAGGTTTCAGGCCCGCCTGCGAAGATGCACCTGAAGGCTGGAGCCACGCCTGTCTTCACCCGAGTGCGAGACGTACCAGATGCGCTTTGTGACTCCAAGGCCAATGTCAACTCTGACTATTGCTCTCGAGCACATCTACCATCTTCAGTTAACCTCGTACAGAACTCGTTTTCCCCACAGCAGGAAGACACAGAGAGTTTTGACAATTTTGATTTGTTTACACTCCACCAGGTGCAACAGTTACCAGTCAGAGCGGAAGCTATTGCACGCGAGGCCAAGAAGGGTGCCCATTTTGGCAAGATAGTCAAAATCCTGGAAACTGGACAAGATCTTGGCCGCCATAATTACAAGATACCTGAAGCGAAGTACACGCTCATGTTCAAACATGACGCCATCCTCAATGACCTGCACGCAGCTCACCTGGGGATAGTGAAGATGAAAGGCAACCTTTGTGTTTTGGCCTGGCATCGACACAGATATCGAGGCACTCGTCAAATCTTGTACCGAATGTGCAACTCATGCGCACGCACCACCAAAGTTCCGCGATCACCACCCGAAAGCACCATGGGAATGGATCCATATCGACTATGCAAGCCCAGTGGCTGACACCATGCTGCTGATTATAGTTGACGCCTACAGTAAGTGGCTCGAGGTGAAACCAACAACCTCATCAACAGCAGCTGCAACAGTTGCCATCATGGACGACCTGTTCACAGCCTACGGTGTGCCGATCACTGTCATCTCGAACAACAGCTGACAATTCATTGCAGATGAATTCAAGACTTTTTTGAAGGCTAGTGATGTGAAATACCACAAGCAGTCAGCGCTGTACCACACTTCAACCAATGGCCAAGCTGAACGCTATGTGAAAACGGTCCAAGATGCCCTCTATGCAATGAAGACAACCAAGGGAACTTTTCACGCAAACTTGAACGAGTTTCTTCGACAATATCGCAAGGCTCCATACTCCACCACCGGCCAGTCTCCAGCTCAACTGTTCTTGGGGCGAGATCTTCGAACAAAGCTCAACTTGACCAGACCTGATGACATTCACATGAGGGTCATGGAAAAACGAGCACAAATGAGCTCAACGTTTCGTACCCTGAAGACCAGACAAAAGGTTTACTTTCTATCTGGCAATATCAAGCTAAACAAATGGCTTCCGGAAACAGTAGCAGCACACATCAGAGATCTCCACTACGAGATCAACTACCAAGGAAGAGTGCTCAAGTGCCACATCGATCAAATCAGGGCATTCTCCAGCACCGCCAAAGAAGCAACCAACTTCAATAATGAGCTGGAACCAATCCACAAGGATCCATCTCCAGTTATCGAGCGATCAAGTCAAAGACTAGTTCGCTTCTATGAGTCACCAGCAACACAAGCACCAGACGGGAGGACACTGACCCAGGAGATGCTTACACCAGCACCAGCACTAGCTCAAGAACCAGCGATGCCTGAGCCTCAAAATGGAAGACCACCTACTCCTCAGACGCCCCACATCCCTCGAAGATGTACCCGCCGACATCGGCCACCCAAAAGGTACTCTCCAAGTTAAAATTCACTAAAGCCATCCATTTAAAAGAGGGAGGAAATATTGTGTATTGGATCCGAGCAGCGAGATTTCGCTAGAAGCTGCAGTATACTTCTCCAGACAATAGCTGCACATTCCTCGTAGTTCTGGAAGCACCCGCTTACCTCCAGCACCTCCAACTTCGCAAGACTTCTGTTTCTAGAATGTCCAGCTCGGAGACTATATAAACATGCTCAACAACAACACCGCCAGTCAGTCGTCAGTTCCAGTTCCAGTTCCAGTTCCAGTTCCAGTCGCCAGTCAGTTCTAGTCAGCCAGCCAATCATTCAGCCTGTAGTCAACGTCCTCACTCTGCTAATGTATTGTTAAAGTACTATAAATAAACAGTACTTTAATCCAGCCAGTGCATTGTTATTTATCAGTAAACCCACGATGCAACATAAGCGAAGCAATTTTCACAAACATTCATAATTTAACACATGAAAAACAACTGCAGGATAACCAGATGCAGAATGTCATGTGCAGCATCATTAGTGCAAATAAATGTAATTTCAAGTCAAGAGGTAAGTGATATAACAAACTCTAATATTGAATCATTAACATTGGCAACATAGGCTTAGTTATCATTGAAGCGGTGCCATAGCACTTGCTTGTTTTCCTGATTGCAGTGCTAATGCCAGGCCCCAGCTCTTGAAAATCATGGGATAGATAACAAATCTAACACTAGAAATAGCTATTTTCACGCAAACGATCCATATTATCACTTTTGTTATTTTCTTTGGCATAAATTTCCCCGGATTTCAAAATTGTGGAAATTAATGAGTTTCTCCTATATAAAACTGGAAAACTCTTTAAGGGGTATGCGTACCACCAGAAAAAAATCACTGCTTGTGCCACTCAGATGCGAACTATGAGAGGACAGCATGTGCCTGCATGTTACCACTGCCAAAGAAATGCTTTTCTTAAACTCACACTGCTACGAAGACTATGATTTGAATTAGTTATAAATAAATTAATATTACATATTGGTTGAACCTTCCTCCAACCTAGACTGAGGACCTAAAAGTCTACAGACATTTATAAAACATTTCACTGATTAGGTAAAGGTACAATTTCACAATAGGATGCTTATAATCACTTCTGGAGGTATGCACTGTTGCCACACAAACCAAGCCATTGTCACCAGGATGCACTGAAGTGATGATACCAAGTTTTCAACGTAGAGGAGAGTCGTCTTCCTTGCATAGAAGTACAGTGCCTACTCAAAGATTCTTGCTGGAACTGGATCATTTCTGTTGCTGTTGTAGTGAGTGGAGATAGTCAATAGACCATAGCTGTCACAGGTGGTGAAGGAATTTCTGAAGTTGATGTCACTTCTTGAACTAGATCTGAGATCACAGACTATGTGAGGAATTGTATGCAAAAAGCATGTAAGGGAATGTATGCAAAAAGCAGTCATCTTGAGTACTACATCCATACTTATTATATTATTATTACTATTATTATTATTATTATTATTATTATTATTATTATTATTATTATATTATCATCATCATCATCTTCATCATCATCATCATCATCATCATCATCATCATCATCATTGTCATCACCACCACCACCATTATTATTATTCCTATTATTATTAACTAGAATTTATTGTAAACAGTGCTTTGAATACATACCTTCCCTGTCCCCTTCTTCATCTCCCACAAGCCTATCTAGAGCAGCTTCTAGAGATCTCAGGTCATGCATCACCCAAGAAGAATTGCTCAGTTCTCCAGGAACACCTAACCTGTTAGGCATATCTGCTGAGCCAGTTGCCAAAATGACTTTGCGACAAATGTAGCAGAAAGTAGTGCTAGCTGTCAGATCAAATCCTTCAACCTGCCACATTGCCTGTGGTTGGCAATATTGTATTCCAGTCTCAGGATCAATCGATTCAGAATCCTGAAAAATAGTTAACACTTATTATTACTTTTGATTAAGTCCCCTTCAACTAAGCCTATACTGCATCTGTGCTAAGTTCATATTGTATTGTCAACAAAACCATATGTATGACTTAGCCATTTAACTTTGAGCCCTGTGCTTACAAGATAATATAGTTCACTACATAATTTGCAGAAACAATGCGTACAGTAGAGTCTCGCTATTCCAAAAATCCGCCTATTCCAAACAGAGTTCAGAAAAAATACCGATTTTTTAAACTTAAAAAACAGGTGATACATTAAAAAGACGTTCGTGAAAAAATGTACATTCATTGTTATACAAAAAAGTTAAATAGAGACATACATAGAACCTAAGCTTGATGAAAATGCCTGAAACCAAACTGGTATGAAGCTGGTTACTTATAGCACATGTCAGCTCCATTTATACAATCCCCCACACTTAATTTATGCATTAACAAGTCAATACATTGATATTATTCATGAAATATGACTATTCCAGATTCTTGCTAAACCGAATGGTGTTCGGTCCCAATTAGTTCGGAATAGCGGGATTCCACTGTAGTTATAAATTTACAATAAGAAACATTAGTTTTAAAAACTCTGATATGAAATTCACATAACTTCCTCTGCTCAAATAAAAGTTAGTCTCTTAGTATAATAGGCTATAATTATTTTGTATAACATTCTCTTCATGTAAATTGGTTGTAAAAATTAAGAGAATGTCGTTACCACATCACATCATATCTCTGAAGGATACAAACCCCCCAAAAAATCTGATTAATGTACTCTTCATGCCTTTCTTTACTTTAAGTATGGCCAATACATTTCCCTCACTTCACATTCTGACATAGAACAAGAGGCCGTATTGCAAGGAGCACATATTCAGAGTGGGTGGATTTAGATAATATTTTCGAAAAAATGTTTCAAATAAACCCTTCAGATAATTTTTTTAAGTTTCAAATAAAAGTTTTAGCTCTTAGTATAAGTACCTCATGTGTAAAATTTAATCAAAATTGTAAGAGGTCTTTTTGAGAAAATTGTGACAAACAAAATTTTCGTCATATAAAGTCCCCTTAAAAATAAGAGGAATTCATCACCAAACTTTATGTCACATCCCCAGATGGTACCTAACTCATAGAAAATTTTGTTTTGTAGGATTTTCCATTAAAACAGGCCATATTGCAAAGAGCGTTTATTCAGAGTGGGTGGCTTATAACCAGTGAGGGAAGTAAGGTAGTGTGCACCAGTATGGAATACCATCACTGATTTTAAAGGTACACTGGCTTATTGGAATGGTTTCAATGGTTAAGTAGTATACCATCACTGAAAACCAGTGGATATTTGATATAAATTCGCGGATGGGAGGGTTAAGAGAGTTAAGTCCACTGTCCTCAAAAATTGAGATATGTCCACAGAGTTATACCTAGGTAGATAAAATTGTTCTCTACATTTGTCTTAAGTCCACTAAATCGTACTCCAAAAAGCACGGCAGTTATGGAGGTGTGTCCCATGGGTTTATTCATCTCTAAAGCGATGTTCGGTGGGTAAAGTGTGTTAAGCCACTCTTTACACTGGGGTCAAGAAGATTCTAGTTTTAATGTCAGTGAGATAAGTCCTATATTGAAGGGATGTAACCCTCTTTACCTGACTATATATTTTCCTAGAGGTAAATTTTATTTTGACCTATCTCTGTCGTCATCTGTCAGAAAGAATAGGAAGAGCATTTAAAACATGGCAAATTCTGCAAAGTCTAAAGACCAAGAGCTGTCTGGCAAGAAGTCCTTTGGCCTTCTATAGAAGACAACTTTGGATTAACAATCTAAGGGTCCATGATTGTGATGACGGTCAACAGTTCTGTTTTATGTGGAATGAGCCAATGATGTCTAGAGGAGCCAACAAGTGCCACAAGTGCCTGGTGGATCTCAATCCACGTGAAGCACATGCACATGACAAGGTTCTCTGATACTTGTGGACAACAAAATGAAAATACCCACATTGCAGCTATATGTATGATGGTCGAATTTCCACCTGTTGACGTAATCGGCTACAAGATTTTGGTCAAAGTCATATGTGTATGGAATGTGATGGTGATCACAGTCTCATCAAGAAGAAGAAAAAGTAATACAGTACACCCATTTACCACTCTCATGACTGGGCTGAGTGTGGTAAGAAGAAACCACTCTTGGTTACGGACATGGAAACTGAAGACATTTAGGAATTTTCAGCTATGTTAAAAAAAAAAATTGCAGATGATGAAGGTTGATGAAGCAGGAAAGAAAGTCAAGCAGTGGGACACACTCTTTCAAAATTCCGCTTTATAAGAATTTTGCTTTCCACTGTCTTCAAAGGACAGGAAGAGAATATAGCAAGTTCAAACCATCTAGAGATACTCTAGTCCCAGTCCTGATTCAAAGGAGAGTAAATATTCTGTTCCCAATCCTGATTCAAAGGAGAAGAGAAAAGATCTTAAACTTTGGTCCTTCATTTCCAGAAGTTTCTGGAGCTTCTATGAAAATGTTGTGATGAGCGCCAATGTGCTCCTGAAAACTTTTTTTCTGCTTTTAAGGTATTCTTTTTTATTTCCTGGATCAGAAATATGTATTAATAAAGAATGCACTAGGACTAATGAAATGTAATAACATTGATTTATAACATTGAACTAAGAGGTAAGTCTAAAACCCAGTCGAGCAAACAAACACGAACTGCCTTATTGTTTTGGTTTACCCAAGACACATAAATAAGGTATTCCTCATAGGCCTATTATCCCCATGTACAGTCACCCGGCATATGGTTTAGCAAAACTGTTCATTGAAAGATTAATGGGTATACAAAAAAGAATGAAATGGTCAATCGGCAACTCTTTTGAAGAAAGATAAATTTTGGATAATGTTGAATGTAACAAAGGTCTTCGTATGTTTAGTTTGGACGTCGTTTCTTTGTATCCTAGTGTACCAAGGGCTCAAGCAAGAGAGTACCTCTTTAGATGGCTTACTGAATTGGGCATGGATAGTATCGTAGCCAATGAGTACCTTAGGTGGTTTAATGTATGTACTGATTACAACTTTTTTCAATTTAATGGTATTATCTACAAACAAAATGAAGGTTTGGCAATGTTCTTCATGGAGAGATCCATTATTAGCAAATATGTGGACAGTATTGCTGTATATATTCGCTATGTGGATGATATTCTGGTTATTTCTAGGAATGATATTTTTGAACAACTTTTGGAAGAATTTAATGATTTTAATAGCAGAATAAAATTTACCATTGAGAAATCCGGGAATAATACTCTAAATTTCCTGGACTTAAGGATTGTCCTAGACTATCAGAGGATTAAATTGGGTATTTACAGGAAAAATAATAAAGGTGAATTGTATATTCATAAGAAATCCGCACACCACTATAGGAGTAAACACAACGTTTAGCGTAACTTCGCTATTAGAGCCTTAAAGGTGTGTAACAACTCCGATTATTTAAATTTTGAAAAAAGGGAGATTTTTCGATTAGCTGGGATCAATGGTTACGATGAAAGAAGAATGGATTTAATATGGAAGGAAGCTGAAAAACATAGCAGTGATAGAGATAGAGATAGAGATAATATAATACTATTAAAATAAGCACAAAATTAGGAATTACTCCGGTACCGTTCAACCGATTTGGTCCAGTATCAATAGGGTTCTTCCCATGAACATTATAAATGGGTATGCCAAGTTTAATTAAAATCCGATTAAGCGTATTTGAGTTGTCGTGTGTACAGACACACGGACGGATGGACGGACAGACATTTTCCCGTCCCACACACAATCTGATAAAGTACCATATTGGCACTTAATAAGGCACAAGGTTCCGATGGTATTATTCCTGAACTGATTAGATATGGAGGGAGAACACTCAAACAGAAGCTATTTAAATTAATAGCTAAGATATGGGATGAGGAAAAGATACCTGACCAATGGAAGGAAGGAATTATTTTTCCTATCTTTAAAATGGGTGATAGACTAAACTGTGACAATTATAGGCCAATCACACTGTTAAATATAGCATATAAAATCTTTGCTATAATTTTAAAGGTAAATAAAAGATTAAAGATCAATAACTGAAAGGAAACTAGATGAGTACCAAATGGGTTACAGACCAAATAGATCAACTATCGACAACATATTCATAGTGAGGCAAATATTTGAGAAATGCCATGAATATAAAATTGAGTTGCATAACATTTTCGTGGACTATAATAAAGCATTTGATTCGATCTCAAGAAATAAAGTAATAGAAAGCCTAAAATTGTATGAAGTAACAAAGAAACTAATAAAATTAATAACATTGACACTAACTCATAACTTACAACTTGAGCCATTTCAGGCTCATTTTAGGCCATTTTAGTCTTAGAGTAGGCTCTAAGGCCTAAGGAAGCCGTTTAAGTAATCTTTTTATTTATTTATTTATTTATTTATTAGTTGCGGTACCGTACATTACATTATTGAATTATGGCAGTGACCGTTGGTCGTTTAGCCATGATTCGATCAATTACATGGTTACTCAATTACAAACAGGGTATATACAATTTCTTCTTCGCTATTTGTCTATGATGACATTTGTTTTTTGTGTCATTTTTCTTTTACTTTCCATAAGTAAAAACCTAGCTTTCTTAGGGCCTGTACATTTGTAGTTTTTGATAGTTTGGCTAGCACAACTTCATTGCTAAACTGCAACCATTCCATTTTCATTGAATGCCTATCACTCCAATTCGTCTCTCTGCATGTTAAAAGTATATGCTTAAGATCCTCATTTTCTCCACAAAGTGGGCATTTATCTTTTTCTGCTCTACCTCTTAGTCCTTTTAGTTTCCAAATCCCTAGTTTAAACCATGCTATACCTGCTCTGATTTTTCTATCATTAATGAATGAATGAATAAGCCTTATTTGTCCCATGAAGGGCTATGGCCTCCTAATTAGGGTTAGCTCGATTAGGTATCACATATGGAGGGCTAGTCTATATGATCTTCAACATTCTAAGGTTGACTTGAAGTCTGTCTTGTGATTGTCTTTTCCACAACACTGATTTTGCACAACTGTTTTTATAGCACTGTCTTGTCATTTTCCTTTATTTTTGCTCTCCACTTGGTTCTGTCCTTTGCCATTGTGGACCAGTGTACGCCTGCTTCCGCCTTGAAGTCATCTGCCCACCTGGTACCTGGTCTTCCACGGTGTCTCTTGCCATTACGGGGGTCCCACGTTGTTGAAATGTGTGCCCACCTGTTGTTGTTGAGTCGTGCCACATGTCCTCCCCATTTCCATTTTAGAAGCAGTTTTTGCAAGCCCTCACAGACTGCATGTGCCGTACAATTGCAGCCACGTGTGCAGCTTCTATCATTAATAGAAATGTATAATTCCTGACCCCAAACAGTTTTGATCTCCTTATAATATAGCAGTGAAGATTTCTCACTCATAAGCTAAACATATATTGTTTTTCTATGTCATTGCATCTTTGCCTTATTGTACTTGTTATCCTATTTCCATTTGTTGCATTCACTTCCCACAAGTAACCTAAGCCAATTTTCTCTAGTTCTTGTTTCAATATAGAAGCCCAATTTACTTTATTCAAATTAGTTACCATATATCTATAAAAGACTTTATGTATATCATTCTCCTCCATTTTTAAAATTCTGAGCCAATATTTAACAATCCTTGCCATAATTTCTCCTCTACTACTACATTTACCTAGTTCTACCATTGCTACCTTTTAAGTAATCATGTTTGGCCTTTGTGAATTTTGGCAAGGTTTATGTAAAATAATATTTTATTAGCAAAGGAATTTTATGAAGATGAGACCTGGTCTTCATATTATTACGTCATCATTGTTATTACTGCATGACATGTTGTTCTTTTCTCTGATTGATTATTTATCAACGTATTAGGGAAGGGTTTGATAAAAACGTAACAAAACATGGTCTAGATTGTTACTAGGACGGGTGTGTAATTAATCGTGATAGGCTGTATGCATTTGTGTGCTGAGGGGTGAGGTGTGTTTTGCTTCTTCTATATTATCAGATTGCCCGCTAGGCTCGCGGTCTTTTGCTGGTTAGGAGTGGCAGTGTCCACGTCGATTTGTGTCTTTATCTGTGTTTGTGGCGTTTGACGATGGGTCCGCCTTCGTAAAGTATTTTTGGCGGGGGTGGGTACTCATCTCTCAGATATGTGTTCAGTTTAATTTCTTCATCATGATAAGGGATTCTAATTTATATTCGTTGTATTCATGGACGACAAGCCCTCAGCTAATAATTCCTTACAACAAACAATTGAAACAAGTGACATTATCAATGAAAACAAAAATCTAAAGTAGGCCTACGCTTTACCAGATTTTTATGAAACTTGGTATACACATTTATAATGTTCATGGGAAGACGTCTATTGATACTGGATAAAATCGGTTGACCTGTTTCGGAGTAATGCTCAATTTAGTGCCTATTTTATGATAATATACATATTCGAAAGAATTTATTAAAAAAAAGCAAATCAGTTATTTTGACAACATAGTCAGTTGTTTTACTGTGATCTTATAAGGCTTTGGAAATTAAAATACAGTTAGCTATGACCAAAAACACTATTGTTTTACATGCGCTTATCCAACTAGATCGTTAAACTGACCCAGGTGGCCGAGATGGTAACGTCTTGGCCTCACATTCTGAAGTTTCATGGTTCAAATCCCGAAACCGGCCATTTTCACTTTTTTTTTGTATTTTTATGTGAGTGTGCGATTGTCAAGATATCACAAATCTGTACAGTTCAGCTGATGCTGGAAGATTTTAATCTGATTAAAAAAAACTACACCTTTGTTCTTCCGTAAGCCCTGCTTAATGAATAAATCTGGAGCTTAACTTGGAAATCAATTTAAAAAAAAACATATTCTGCATATCATAATTGCAGTCATAACTGATTAAACAAAAACATATTGGCACTTTTTTACATCAGTTTACCTGATTTTATTTCCTGTGTGCATGTGTCCCATCGGAGGTTGAAAAAAAAAATAGCCATCATAAATAAGGATCATTGTAGATATTTTGTATATGCTGCCCACATATTCTCAAGAATCATTGTGTTTGGAATTATTTTGAGATTTTCCCCCTTAATAAAATTCCTGGTGATGCTCCTATTGGCTAAACAAGAGAAAAGTAGTAATGCTATCTGCCATCCCCATTGGTGGGATCCATAGAACCATCATGATGATTGCTACTTCTGCAGTGTGAACATTACCAGTTTTATATATAATCAATAAGAATATTCTTCTTCACACATATTTTGTAAGTAAAAACTTACCAAAAGGACAATCGTTTTGGTGAGTGACTTCTCACCATCATCAGCTGTTCTCAACTGTCGTGTTTCCTTCTTTATCCACCAGATGTCCTCCATGTAGTAGAAATTTAGAAATGAGGTCATTGTCCTTTGGGATGTCAAAATTCATAAGTTTTGTCTCTATTTTTCTGTATGTATACTTCTTCCCACACCGCTAAATCCAGTGGTTGTTGAACATTTTTCAGTAATTTTGCCTCACTATTGAAATTATGACCTGTAGACCAGAAATGATGAGCCACTGCAGAATTTTCTATTTGTTGGTCAATAGCAGCCACTGCAGTGGCTCATCATTTCTGGTCTACAGATCATAATTTCAATAGTGAGGCAAAATTACTGAAAAATGTTCAACAACCACTGGATTTAGCGGTGTGGGAAAAAGTATACATACAGAAAAATAGAGACAGACTTATGAATTTTGCCATCCCAAAGGACAATGACCTCATTTCTAAATGTCTACTACATGGAGGACATCTGGTGGATAAAGAAGGAAACACAACAGTTGAGAACAGCTGATGATGGTGAGAAGTCACTCACCGAAACGATCGTCCTTTTGGTAAGTTTTTACTTACAAAATATGTGTGAAGAAGAATATTTTTATTGATTATATATAATACACACTTCACAATGTTTTCCCGATTAATTTAATCAAATTACCAGTTTTACTTAAAAATGAAACATTAGATAGTCTGTCCCAATCTGCAGTTCCTGGTTTCCCACTGTGTTCATTTAAGAATTCCTAAACCACCAGTGACAGGAATGTTACTTACAGAGCAAATGGAATGTAAAGACCCAACATCAGTCAAAAGTGAGTAGCCTACACATCAGATGCTAAGATCTCAACACCACTAACATTTAATCAGGGGGAAAATAAGAGTTACTTGCCTCTAGACTAAAAGAAAAAACTATTCTGGAGGGGTAGAAAGAGAGGGTTGTGTAGTAGAAAAACAAAGGCATACCTTAAAAAAGTGCATGCTAAATTGAAATCATCAATAAAAATTGAAGGCAGCATCTTGACTTTAAGAAACATTTTATTAAATTAGGATTTCGCTGGAAGAAATCTAGGAACAATAGGTAGATGTTAATAGAAACCCATAACATAAAAGTCAAAAGGCTCTCCTACTTCCGACAAATTGCCAAATATAGGGAAGAGAGTCATCCAATTGTTTATATGGACGAAACCTATATTCATTCATCTCACACTAATATGTCTTCTTGGAGCGATAGTACAATTCAAGGGTTATTTTCGCCCATTTCCAAGGGTCATAGATTGATCATCACACATGCCGGATGGGATCAAGGTTTCATTCCGTTTCAAATGTGGTAAAAAGACTGGTGATTAGCACAGTGACATGGAATACAGAAATTACTAAAAATGGTTACAAGAAAAACTTATCCCGAACCTTCCACAAAATTCCATATTAGTAATCGATAATGCTCCCTACCATAATGTTCACTCAGAAAAAGCCCTGACTACTAATTCAAGGAGAGATGATATGATTAAATGGCTAAAAATGAAGCTATCTCATTCCAAATTTAATGCTATAAATATTTCTTCACTGCGGAATCCCGATATTTACAACATTAGTAAACCTCTTAAACCAGAATCCTTTAAAATTGACAGTTTACTTGAAAACCATGGCCACAGTACTTTAAGACTTCCCCCTTATCATCCTGAGTTGAACCCTATAGAGTCAATGTGGGCTACAGTAAAAACTGGGTTGCTCAGAATAATGTTACATTCAAAATGGATGATGTCAAAAGGCTAGCAGATGAAAAATTTGCATCAGTAACTCGTAATGATTGGGAGGAACGGTGTAGACATGTAAGGGAGGTAGAACTTCAATATATGGAAAAAGGATTATTGGATGTTGACCAGCAAATAGTTATTCATTTATGTATGATAGTGACTCTAGCATTTCTACAGAAGAGGAGGAGGAGGATGAAGAAGAAGCTGATGAAGATATACCTGGAGTTTTTAAGTTACTCTCCGACATGCGGACAGGGCAGATGTTAATTTTAGTGTGATGTCATCATGAACAGAAAACTAATGACATCATACAAGTCTCAAGAGAAGATGTTTATCAATTGTATAAACTATAGGGTGGTGTGCGGGAATGGGCAATTTTAAATTGATTAGCAGTAAATCATATTTGAAGTTGGCAAGACTGTACACCTACAGTTTGTTTCTCAAGCAATGCCATTTCAGTTGTCATGGAGCAGTGGTCAGGAGAGCATCGTGCTTTTGCAGTAAAGGCTTATTATAAAAACAATAATTCATATGAAGCTGCACGACGAGAATTTCGGCATCATTTTCAACTTGGGCGTCATGATCCTGTTCCATCAGGCCATACTGTGAAAACAGGTTGAAAAATTCGAATCAACAGGTTCAGCCTTGAACAAGAAGCATCCAGGACTATGGAGAACTGTTCGAATGCCAGAGACCATTTGAAGAGTCAATGCCGCCATTGTGCAAAATCCACAGCATTCTGCACGGCGACATGCTGTTTCATTAGGTTTATCTCACCACACCTTGGGCAGAGTATTGTTTTCGGATCTCAAATTGCATCCGTACAAGCTCCAGATCGTCCAATAATAATTGGAAGCCAGTGATGCCAACAGACTATTATTGTTTGCTGAACAGTTTTTAGCAAAAGGTGAAAATGATGAAATGTTCCTAAACAACTTGTGGATGTCTGATGCAAATTTCCACTTAAGTGGTTATGTGAATAAACAAAACTTTTGTTAAAACTTTGTAGGTTCTCCCGACGAATACATTGTAAAAACTGCTCTCGGGTTTCCAGTCGGGTAGTTATAGATGTGTACTCTAAGCTTTCGGCGACTGTCTGCGTCGTCATCTTCGGAGAAGTGAGATCCAGAGGTTGTGGTGTTGTATATATACCCATGGCAGGACTAGTCAGATGCAGTCGTGGATCCTGATTGGTCGGTGGAAGTAAACGATCTCTCCTTCCGTGATTGGAGCAGAGAAATAGCAGGTTGCCAGGAAGCGGCCAATTGGAACCCTCCGTCTCTATTGATGTTATTTGGGTTCAGGACCGTTTCTTCAGCACCAAGTGATAGAGACGGAAATGTTAAGCGGGCATTCATCCCGTACACTGGCCCTCTCTCCGGGAAGATCTCTCGACTGCTCGGCCGCCACGGGATCAAGACTGTACACCTACCTCCTACCAAAACCCGGCAACTACTAAGACCTGTGAAAGATGACCTTGGATTACAGAGACCCGGGGTTTATGGAATTTCTTGCAGTTGTGGCAAGATTTATATTGGACAGACAGGACGCCACATTTCCACCAGGATTGAGGAGCACAAACGGCACTACCGTCTTGGGCAACCTGAAAAGTCCGCCATCGCCGAGCATTGTCTCGACATGGGCCACGAGATGGACTACCTCAACACAGCGGTACTGGCTTCTACCACGGGACTATGGGACCGTCTCATCAAAGAAGCCTTTCACATCAGACTGAACCCAAATAACATCAATAGAGACGGAGGGTTCCAATTGGCCGCTTCCTGGCAACCTGCTATTTCTCTGCTCCAATCACGGAAGGAGAGATCGTTTACTTCCACCGACCAATCAGGATCCACGACTGCATCTGACTAGTCCTGCCATGGGTATATATACAACACCACAACCTCTGGATCTCACTTCTCCGAAGATGACGACGCAGACAGTCGCCGAAAGCTTAGAGTACACATCTATAACTACCCGACTGGAAACCCGAGAGCAGTTTTTACAAAACTTTTGTTACTGGGCTGCAGAAAATCCCCACTTCCTGGACCAGCGACCATTGCACACTGCAAAAGTGAATGTGTGGTGTGCTATGTCATCAAACGGCATAATTGGTCCATATTTTTTTGAAGATGATGCTGGCCACACAGTTAATGTGAATTCTCGACTGTACGTCAATATGATTGAAACATTCCTCACTAATGAAATTGAACATTACCCTGTGAATGATTCCATGTGGTTTCAGCAGGATGGAGCAACATCTCACACGGCAAGAATATCCATCGCTGAATTACGACAGCTCTTTGGAGGGCAACTTATCTCGAGGAATGGCAACATGAATTGGCCCGCCCGGTCGCCTGATCTTTCAATGCGCGATTTTTTCCTATGGGGTTTTTTGAAAGCTAGATTGTATGCTACTCATCCTCAGAACACAAATGAACTAAAGGCTAGGATTCGTGACAACATTGCATCAATCACCATTGAGATGTTGCAGAGAGTTACGTCAAACCTGCGTTCATGACTGCAGGAATGTGTATGTAGAGAAGGTCATTTAATGGACGTTATCTTCAAGAAATGACTTGGCTAAGTTTTATCTTCCAGATGACCGTGTTCACATGTATATAAAATTCAGTTCAAGTTACATTACTGCCATATAAAAATCGCCCGTTCCCATGCGCCACCCTGTATAAACTAATAATGAGTTCTTGTCTGCATTGCCGTCAGTAGATAAATAATCAACAAGGTAAGTATTGTTATTGTGATGAGTATACG
This sequence comes from Ectobius pallidus, assembly GCA_964059195.1. NCBI lineage: Eukaryota > Metazoa > Arthropoda > Insecta > Blattodea > Ectobiidae > Ectobius > Ectobius pallidus. Next base: position 54,659,880 of record CAXKWD010000005.1, on the reverse strand, counting down.
GTATATGCTTCTCCTCTCACTAGTGCCATTCAACATTTTTACCCCTTCTCACCCTCCTCCCACCTGCACTGCTTCTCTTTACATGCATCTGACTGTCGCCTCTGTTTAATACCACTCTACCTCCTTGGATTTTTCTAAGGTAAGGAGGTCTGGAATGGAGTGCACTCAATCTGGTGACACAAACTGAGAGGCTGCTTGATAAATAAGTGGTGGTTGCCTATGGTAGAAGATGCAGTAGTCAGATAGCAGGCCTAGTCCCTGAATGGAATGTAGTGCCATGGAGTTTAGTATTTTATAGTCAGCTCGTACCTTTCAGCTGCCTCAAGTAGACCTATAGGTCAGGCTTGGTCCTCAAACTATTAAAAAATTCTTTACTTGTTTAACATAACCACCTTTGTAGAATAAAAGTTTGGCTTTTGAGAATACTTTGCAGATAATGTTCTTACTTGAGAATGGGATGTGTCCAGAGGTCGTACAGATGTGACAACACATCCACTGCGAAAATACCTCCCCAGGCCTTGACTGTGAACATAGTCATAGTAGTAGCGTGCTACAGAGGCAACAGAGGCACGAGTGTCTCGTGAATTGGAAACTCCACTCACTCCAGTTCCATTCTTTGCTTCCCACTCCCTGAAGTCTACTCCTGGCAACTCCATCCAGCTGCTCAAACTGATGGTTAGTACATTTCCATCCATAGCCTGCAATCACATTCGAACTGTCATTAACAAACACTATTTGTAAGAAATTTTCAGGAAACAAATATCATAACTATCAGTTATAGGGGTGTTCTTTTTTGTTTTTAAGGGATGTTATGAAGGCTAAAATTCATGCATTCATTCATTCATTTTCTTAAGAAAGTGAGGTTATGTTGAACATCATTACTACATTATATTTGCTTACAAACAAGACAGCCTGAACACATTTTTATCCCTCAAAAGAAAACATGGTCATTGTAGTCACAGTTTGCTCTTTCAAATTGGTTCTTTTATCTGTTAAAACATTGTTATAATTTGAAAGAAATCTCTCTGACTCTATACAATAGAGAATAACTTAATACAGGATACTTTGCGATATACTGAGGAACAATGTCATGAGCACCATCTAACATTGTTGTTGAAGTACATTGGGTAGTAACATCAATGATCGATCAGATAGTTGGGCAATGTTGATAGCAACAACATTGTCCAGGTGATTTTGTCACTTTCCAAGCCTCATTGGACAATGTCGTAACAAATAGTCTACTATTTTTTGTTAGTTCAAATGAATAACAGTGCAGCAGATGGCAGCAAGGTGTCACTGCAAAACTAAATCTAAATGCAGAAAGTATAGGTGTTGTTCACTCGATAATCCATGCAATTCAAAGTATTATGGAAGTTTGTGTTGTGAAAACAAGTAAGAGTTACAATCAGTGCTCTTTTTCTGGGGGTACATGGGGATAAGCATACCCCTTAAAGATTTTTACAGTTTCTTATAAGTAAGAGAAATTCATTAATTTGCACAATTTTGAAATGTAGAGAATTTTGTGCTAAACAAAATAACAAAAGTGATTATATGCATCATTTGTATTAAAGTAGCTATTTTTAGTGTTACGTTTGTTATCTATTGGGAAAACAAACAGGAAAACAAGCAAGCGCTACTGAATCCACCTCAGAGGACCTCGTATAACCTTGTGCATATTGTGTGATTCCACTTTCATTCTAAATATGTGGGTAAGTGTGGCAATGTTCCATCAAATTAAAGCAAGAGTACCCCTTAAATTCTTTTTAGAAAAAAAGCACTGGTTACAATGTTTTTTTTCATAAAAGGAAGTGTTTTAGAAGTTTGTGTTGTGAAATCAAGAATTGAAATGTCCTTTTTAACACAAAAAGAAAGAAATAGTGCATTTTGAGACAATGATGTACAGTGTAATCGCAGATAATGTTATCAATTGGGTAGCCTAATATTATGAGTTTTATGAAGTCCTATATGGATTAAAACTGATACATTGAAAAAATGCAGTTTATTGTGATTAAAGATTCGGTTTATGTTATCACATTTTTATTTTTCTGGTTTTATTTCCAAGTACTGTACATCGTTCAAAATTTCGTTTTTAAGGGTTTCGTTTCTAACTCAACTAATATTGTGTTGTACTTGAATAAGAATTCTGTTCCCAGCTCACAGGAAGGTGGCATTAACTAACTTTCTCTTTTAAGCAATAAAACATGTTTCACCCTACAGTTAAGCTGCAGCTTTTGACTTATGAAGATAACAGTGTTGACATGCAGTGATGCAAGTGTAAAATGAAAAGACTTGAACAGACAAGCATTAGATGTTTTGCTATGCAGTGTTCACCTGACGCAGTCCAGATTAACCCATCCTGTATAAAGTCATATAAAGTAGATTATGCTCATATAAATGACAATTGATTAAATGATAATATTTCAGTAGCTTGTTTGGTATCAAAATACGCATAATCTGAAGAAAAGTTTATTGCAATTATTAACAAATCTCTTAAAATTTATAGTAACTAAGAAATTAAATATTTATATATTTAATACAATTTGTACTGGTCACAGAAAATGGTAAGCTTGGCCAGGTAGCCGGGGAGTTCCAGCCCTGTCGCTAGTAACGCACACAATAGCTTCCAGGTATCTCCCTCGAACAAAACATAACAGTACACGCAGTAGCCTCTATTGTAAGTGTTTAAAGGAATGAGAAAGGACAATGGGTCTGTCAATACCTTGAGTGCTGGATGAATAGAAGTAAGAGTATTAATATTATTTAGTACAGAGGAAACTGATGGTATCATATAACCTTTCTTGGAGTTTAAACAATGCAGTTCATTGAGTTCCTAGTAATGTGAAAAGAGAAAGTGTTAGGTTGGCTTAGTGATGCACCGGTATCCTATTGGCTATAGATAAGATTCGTCACTTCCAATTAGATGTAGAGTAATTGTCACGTGGGATAAACGTATGGGGGAAAGGGGCCGCCCTTAGACGGATTTTTGGGAGTTAATTTAATTTATTAAAAAGCAAGTAAGAACACTTGAATATCATCGGTCGGGGAGAAGACTTGGATTTCATCGGTCGGGGAGAAGACAGGAGTCTTCCGGGATTAGTAGCTCCCGCATTACCACGGAGTGTCGTGGGTCGTAATTATTAGACTTAGAATAATTTTCGGTATTCAATTTCCATACTTTAACTTTTTCGTGAAGATAATTATACAACTTAGAAGAATTTTCAGTCAACAATCTCAATACTTAAATATTTTCACGGCTGTAATTTTTTAACATAGAAGAATTTTCAGCACCATAATATTTTAACTTCAATTATATTACGAGCTTATAAATTGGACATTAGTAAATAACTAATCCATCAGATTTCTACGTAACTAAACACCAAGAACATTTTTTATAATTATTATTTGTAATCATTGTAACAAGTATAATAATTGTACTAAGAACATTGCTGCATTAACTAAAATAAAAGTTTGTTGTTCAACTGTACGCAACGTTATTTATATGAAGGAAGGATCACCAGTCTGCTCGTCTACCATTCCCGCCTTGAGAAGAGAGGTTCTGCTCGAAACCGACTTGAAGCTACCGGAGGGTCTAAAATAAAACATTAATTGATATAGAATATCTATACCTGGCGCCCACCCATCCATATACAACCGACCCGCCGCACACCACAGATCAGTATAGACTTCCAAAAACACTCGTAACTCTTAACTGAGAATGGAGTATTGGTTAATAGACTATTAAAGGAAAGTAAAAACAATTAAAAACTTTCTTACTGATTGAAAAAATAGTTTTTTGCAGTCTATTACTGTATTAGTCTATGAGTGGTTCAATGATTCACAGTTACATGTTATTTTATCAATAAATACTTTAAATTTTCTTTTGTAGTCTTATATATGAATAAATAACCTTCATTAAATTCCTTCAGCTATGGGAACCTTTCATGTGCAGTTAAAAATGTGTCCACCAGAGCGCAGCAGGGTCTGAGGAGGTCCTGCAATCTCGTTTTGCCATATGCTTATGCGTATCAATAGATGTGAATAATGTTGGCTGTCCTATAAAAACTGACGATTAATAACGTTTAAGTTAGGCTATATTCCAGAAATCAGATACCTATATTCTGCTTAGGAGAATGTGAGATCGCCAGAAAAAGTATTGATTTGTTAAAAGAATTAAAGAATTAATCTCTGTCTGAAGTAATAATTGGTTGTAATTGTTATGTTGAAAAGAACCCGTGGGGTTTGTCAGCAAAAACAGGAACAATAATTATTTTGCAGTGGCAGAGACATGTGTAGCTTAGAGACAAATAATTAAAAATATTTAAGTTATTCCTGTATATCGCGGTGGCATTTTTATTCGTTAAATGGTGAAGAAATAATTCAAATTTTATGAAACGTATTTAAAGCTTGTAGTACAGTACATCACAAAGAAAACATCCCATCTTCTTTAGATTTATAACCATAGGCGTAAATATGTAAAAAAAATTCTTTATACTGTAAATCATTTGTAAAAAGTAATTTAGGTTCATGGTTGTTTGCTTTCACAATATTCTGTATGTATTTCAGCTTTCGGTTATGAATTTACTGTGTGGTAGACAGATGCTAGTATTTGATTAATATAACACAGTAGTTATAGAAAGTAAAGATTTGGATATAAATGTGTAAATATTTTGTTCCTATTATCATTAATATTTTATAAATAAATTTATGTTACGTTTGCTTGCTTCTAAATAATATCCTTTAGAGGCTTACGAATAATACATGCTCCAGAATTATAGCTGTCATTAAGTTTTTGTGTGGGAAACAAATACGAATAATAGTACAGTATTTGAATAGCGTATCATATTAGTAATAGAATGTTCTTTTCAAGAAGTCAACGTAATTAGAAAGAAGCTGGAATGTCAAAATAAGGTAATAAGGGAATGGTTTTCTTGTGATTATTACTATAGGCCTAAATGCGTAATACTTTTAACGTCAACGCCCATCCATAATATAGGTTCATACTTTTTGTTTTAGAATTATATTACATAAGTTTCAGAATTATGGCTGACAAGAAATTGTTATTCATCGTACTGGGTTCTCATATGCTAATAATTCAAAATACTATGTTCTCTTCGATTTGAGTTAAAATATCTACGTGCATCGGTAATTCCAGTTCTAATATAGTGTTTTAATATAATTAATGTGCATTATAAAAGTGAGTTGTATATAATAACAGTGTAGTTGATTTATTTTATTTTTATTTTTTTGTATTTAGAGGGGAAAAATAGCCAGTGCCAATTGCCAGTATAGAAAGGAAAAATATGCTTTGACGTCTTCTTTATAATAATTTTTTTTTTAATCTTCAATTTACAAGAGCCACCAATGCCTGTAAGAATAATTTAGTTTTGCAAGTGTTTCAATTTTACGGTTTTTTTTTAATGTTTGCAATGAAAAAACTTACAAATTCCGTTTAAACAAAATATTCATAATTTTATTATACAAATTATAATAAATGTGAAACAGAAATATGTGAATTTTTCTTATGAAGTTAATAAATTAAGTAAGTTGTATTTATCAAATACTGTCCATACCTTCTTAAGAAGTAATTTTGTATCGTAGTTTGAAAGAGAATAAGTGGTTGAGTTTCCAGCTGGGCGAACTTTCTGTTTAAAGCAACAGAACATAACTGAATCTTGTCCATTTGATGAAGATATTGGAAACATGACCTTCTGTTGTAGATAATGAGAATACTACTTCTTGTTAAGTTTTATTCTTTGTAAAAATGATTAAGATAATGAGTCAATTCTGAGGATCTGAAAGTGTTGAGCGAGGAGATTTGAAGGAACTCATAGACTATTAACTATTAGCATCCGTTTAATCCTCTTTATATTTTATAACCATATATTTCGTAAAGCATATGTGTACCCCTCTGTTTTACACAGAGGATCGCCACAACATGTTTTCTGGCATTCTGACTGATGTTTAAATAGTCTGTTCCATTATGTTCAATGGACAGCAGACGACATGCTTGGACCTCTTTTGACCCTGCTGCCACCTATCGGGAGTCGCTGACAGAAAGGTTCCCATTGTTATCAAGTAGTGCGGAGTCGGTTATAGAGTGTACATGCACGCGTGTGTGTCTGCGAAAACAGAGTGACTTTCCCGGGTTACAAGATACTCTCGAGTGGTGATTTCTGTCAAAAAGCCGGCAGGTAGGGGCTGTGACCACGCACAAATGTTAGTGAGAGCGAAATCAAAATATTAAGTGCTATCAGAATAGTTACAAAAAAGCTCGACAGTACAAGAGAGGATTGACTCCATATTGGAAGCAGTTAAGCACCGGAAGCACGGCCACAGAGAGCCTAATACAAGCAAGAACACCGGAAGTGACTAAAACACAAAATCCGAAGTGATCAGAGGAGCAAAACAGCCAAGGTGAAAAGTCCCGGGAGTAGCAGCAGGGACGAAACACAAGATGACACCACCGGCGGCGGAAAGCAGAAGACGCAAAAGTAGAAAACCGGTGAGATACGAGGACTCGGAGTCATCAGACACAGAATATGAATGCGGGGGAAAAATAAACAAGAAGAAAGACGAAACAGGCGGGATAAAAGGAATGTTCCAAGATATCATGAAAGAATTGAAAGACCTAAAGAAGAAAAATGACGATTTCCGACAAGAAACAAAAACAGAGTTGCAAACCTTAAAAGAGGACATGGCAAAAAGAGACGAAAAATGGGAGAACAGGCACAACTCATTGGAGACCAGGGTAAATAACATAGACAACTCGATACAAGAAAAAATCGTAGCTTTGGAAGGAAAAGTAAAAGCCTTGACAGACCAAGAGGAATATAGGCTGCGCAGAGAAAGAAAAAATAACATAGTGATTAAAGACAAGGAACTGATGGTTGAGGGCGAGGAAAGTGATGCAATTACAGCAAAGGCAAGAGAGATCCTTTAGAAAATAGACGATACTGCAATGATATCAAACATAGTATACAGAGGGAGTGATGGGCAGCAAAGAGGAATAGTGAGAGTCATATGCAGAAGCTTCGAGGACAAGATGAAGATACTAAGGAACAAAATAGCTTTAAAATGCCAAGACACATATATTGACAGTGACCTCATCAGAGCAGAGAGAGAAATACAAGCACAGCTGAGGCAAATAGCAAGGGAAGAAAGAGAGAAAGGAGATAAGGAAGTGAAAGTAGGGTATCAAAAGATTATGCTCAAAGGGCAATGGACTCATTGGAAAGATCTCAGAACAGGAAACAGGTGTGCAAAAAACTCAGAGCAACACCCTGCACTCCAACCAATACCCAGACACACACCATCAAACCAAGAGCCCCGGAACAACAAACAAAACTAGTACTAGCAACACTGAATGTACTAACGCTCATGAGTGAAGAGAGAGAGGAGGAACTAATACATGCACTCCAAACTATCAAGCTAGATATACTAGGCCTAAGTGAAGTCAGACGAGTAGGTGAAGCCATAGTAGACAAAAATAACGGTTACATATTCTGCTACAAAGGCGAAACCAGAGGACAGAGAGGAGTAGGTTTCCAAATCAAGGAAGAGATTAAGCATATGATACAAGAAATCACAGGAATTTCAGAAAGAATGATAGTAGGATACTAAAGACACACGAAAAACATACAATCAAGATCATACAAATCTACGCTCCAACAGAGAATAGCAGTGAAGAATTCTACAGCGAGCTAGAAAGGACACTTGAGAAGTACAAAACAAACAGAACCTTCATAATGGGAGATTTCAACAGCAAGGTTGGACATCGCAACCACACAAGCGAAGACCCAGTCAGACCTTATGGATATGGCAACAGAAACACTAAAGGAGACAGGCTGGTCCAATTCACGATGGAACAGAACTTGAAGATAGTAAACACCTTCTTCCGAAAGGACCCGAACTCGAAATGGACCTGGCGCCACCCAAATGGTATCAACAAAAATGAGATTGACTATGTTCTGAGCGATAGTCTGACTAGCATCAATAATATCCAAATTGAACAAACCCTCAAATTCCAGACAGACCACAGATTGGTCAAGATCACTGTTAACACCAAACAAAAAAGAAGATACTTCAAAACCTTGCCAGCTAGGAACATGGAGAACTTGGATAAAACCACATTCTCATCAGATTTAAGAAGCAAATTCTCGCAAACAGGATTAAATAGGGAAGCGGAAATGCAAGACCAATACAAAAGCATAGAGAAGAACATACTCGAGGCAGCTAATGCAGCCCTGATAACATCAAACAACAGAGAAAATGGAAAATTCAGCCAGAACACGATTGAACTAATTGCACAGCGGGAAAAACTACAACCCAACAGAGACCTGGACGAGAGGAAAAAACAAGAATACGCAGAACTAGAGGACAATATCTACAATGAGTACCTGAAACTGGGGCTAGATCACCTCTTACAACCATTAACCACGATCTTCAACACAATCCTACACCGTTGGCAAGGATACACCCTTCCCCCAATCGAAGACATCAACGACCAAGTCCCCACCATAATACAGAGCGAAGTTAGAGTGGCCATAGAGGAACTAAAAGCAGGGAAGTCCCCGGGCGAGGACCATATCTACAATGAGTACCTGAAACTGGGGCTAGATCACCTCTTAGAACCATTAACCACGATCTTCAACACAATCCTACACACGGAGGAGATACCAAGCCAGTGGAAACTGAACAAGATAATAGGGATGTAGCTCGCCAAACTTCTCCGACAGATAGCGTGGGTGTACTAGCCGGTATGCGCTAGCCGTTCGTCACTTGTTTTTCCAGTTTTCTTCTGCTGGCTTCATGCTTTTAAATGGCGCTCCAACTTCTCAGTCCGAAAAATATGTTCGTAATTTTATATTTTTATAGAGGACACGAGGCTACTATACGTACTGCCTTGTCTACTGGGCCCTTCTAGAATGTTGAAGTGTCAAAAATACGAAAGAAAAATCACAGAAGATAGGCTCTAAATAACACTAAAAAGGAAGGATTAACGAACAAATATTGTGAGATATTTCCGATACAGACGACATTATTTTGTACTCGACTTGCAGTAATATGTTATAAATGTATGAATATTTATATGCAGTGCGGGGATTAGATATTCTTTAATTTTTAAATTAATATTAAATTTGCCGTGAGCATCGAGAATATGTTATGGGCCATTTAAAAATAGAGTAAATTACAATAAATAAATTAAAATTACCTAGTAACGCAATGATAATTACAGTACATTATGTTAGTTTTATACCTTTGTTAAACTGTATCTTTAGTGCACTTTTATATTTAAAGACCACTTCCCTGTTTAATTTATTTAGTTATTTTAAGCCTATTTATTTTACTTTGCTGTATAAGTATGTGTATATTATGCTACTGTAGCCTTCTATTGCATCTGATAGCCAAGTTAGATTGACGGCCTCGAATAAAAATTGTGACAATAGCATTGCCAATTTAATAGGCTACATAACTTAACGTATGATAATTATTAAATTCTGCCTTTATAATCTGCTATGTCATGCAATGAAATATTCTTAACAATATTCTGTTTCATAACTAGAAATGAAAATCATGTAACGATGGTCTAGCATAACTTACCGATAGTAAAAGGAATAAGAAAGAATGAGGAATGAGAAGAAGAAAAAAAAAAGGCCTAATCGATTCCCAAGTTCCCATCTTTTTTAATTACGAGGGACAGGAAAGGTAAGTTTTCATGATGTAAACATATTTTAATATTTTGATTTTGAATACGTTTTTAATATGACGGTATAGGCTAAATATGCATTTGATATAGAAAATAAATAATATTAAAAATGTCTGCGAATACACACCACATACATCAGTGTTTATCACGTATATCAATTAGTATTTTACTGTCTGAACCCTAGAGGTATATTCTTTTAGTTCATTTGAATCATACCCAATCGCCAAATTAGCAGTACTGTATATAAATATTCATATCTGCAAAACATTTTGTACGTCGGGATCATAGTAATGTAGTTAATAGCGGGCATTTCTCACAGTATTTGTCAGCTTATTCTTCTTTCTTTTCGACTTATATAGTGTCTATCTTTTGCAATTTTTCTTTTAAGTTTTTTCACGTAAGTATATTCTGGAAGTGTCCAGTATACAAAGAAATGCGCCTAGTAGCGTTTTACCCGCTACAAAAAAAGAAAAGTTCGAACGTATTTTTCAGTCTGCTAAGATGAAACGCCATTTAAAAGCATGGAACCAGCAGACAACAACTCGAAAAACAAGTGACGAACGGCTAGCGCATACCGGCTAGAGCAGTGGAGACATCTGTTGGTTCTAGTTCGCTACATCCCTATTCTGCTACACAAAATAGGTGCCAAAGACGACCTACAAAACTACAGACCTATAAGTTTGATGTCCAACATCTTCAAACTTTTCTCCAAAATAATCACAAGACGCATCAGAAAGAAACTAGACGAAAATCAATCACAGGACCAAGCAGGATTCCGATCAGGGTATAACACGGTTGACCACCTGCAGACAGTAACCCAAATAATGGAAAAGGCAGAAGAATTTACACTACCCTTATATTTGGCCTTTGTAGACTATAAGAAAGCGTTTGACACGGTGGAACATATAAGTGTACTCCAAGCACTAAAAAGACAAGGAATCGAACATAAATACATACAAATTCTGAAAAACTTGTACAACGAAGCTCAAGCCAAAATAAAAACAGAAAGAGAAGGTCCAACATTCAAACCTGAAAGAGGTGTGAGACAAGGAGACCCAATCTCACCTAAACTGTTCACAAGTCTACTGGAAGACATATTTCGAAATCTGAATTGGAAAGGAAAATATGGGATTAACATTGATGGCAACAGACTGACAAATCTGAGATTCGCTGACGATGTAGTCCTATTTGCAAGCAAGCCTGACGACCTACAAGCAATGCTCCAAGACCTCAGCAACACGAGCAAAGATACAGGACTAACAATGAACATGAACAAAACCCAGGTTATGACTTATGACCAACCGACATCCTCTGCCAATAACAGTGAACACAACACAACTACAGTACGTTTCAGAATACATCTACCTGGGACAGCTAGTCTCTTTCAAGCAGACCATGGTAAAAGAGCTGAAAAGGAGAATTACCATAGCTTGGAGAAAATTCTGGTCACTAAAACGCATCCTACGAGACAAAAACCTAAACCGAAAGCTAAGATTTGAAGCACTAGAATCCTGTATCTTTCCAGCACTACTGTACGGGTGCCAAACCTGGAAGCTAACAGAAACACAGAAAAAAAAGATCCATGTTTGCCAACGGAAAATGGAACGTAAAATCCTAGGCATATCCCTGAGAGATAAGATCCCAAACATCAGGATAAGCACTTTGGCAAAAACAGCTGACATAGCCCAGCGAGCAGCAACCCTGAAGTGGAAATGGGGAGGTCACCTGGCACGACTACATAACAGCAGATGGGCACGGATAACAACGATGTGGGACCCACGCATTGGGAAACGATCACGAGGCAGACCGGCTACAAGATGGACAGATGCATTTACGAACATTGCGGGGGTTCACTGGTCCAGGACAGCACGGAGCCGCGAAAAATGGAAGAAACTAATACCAACCTAGTCATAGTTACATCCAAGACTGATTACCCAGTGCCAAATCTTTAAAATGTAGTGACTATTAAATATGCACCTTCGAAAGGAAGAAACTAAATAGATCAAAATCATGTGGACCAGCTCACCACATGAGGACAATGAACGAGCTTTCCCTTAGATAGGAGGCCATTGCCCTTCATGGGATCTTATTGGCTAAATTCATTCATTCATTCATTGTTATCAAGGGGTTAACTTAATATTATCAGATTAGCTGCGTCCCAAAGTGATCACGATAAGCTGTGTACTCTGTCATTATTTTCTATATTATCAAATTGCCCAATTACAACTGGCCATTCACATCATTATCTGGGCAATGTGTGATACAGTGCTTAATTCATATGAAGTATACAAGAATGAATCTCTTTGGTTTGTTATGTAGATTGCTGGCCATTGACGTTATTGGCTAAAATAAACAGTAGTAATGGGAAATGATGTAAATCCCTGGACAATAACATTATTTCCTATTTCACTTCATTGTCCATAATAGCTTCACTGTGTGTGTTAACATAATTCAATAAGAATAATAGCAATACCTCATTGAACTTGAGGAAAGTACTGAAAGTAAGATAGCCGCAAAGTCAAAACTAATGAAGGAGTAAAAGTAAAAGGAACTGTCCAGTCTATGAGACATCACAACTTATCATAGGTAATCCCACAAGAGGTTACACGTTTATCGATAGATTCACGACTGCAAATTTCTCTGATGAAACTCGTAACCTCGAGTTGGATTTATTAAGACTATTCCATGAATAAAACGTAACGGGTTGTATAAATAACATTATATTCTAATATAAGTAGTTATTTCTGGTTTGTTTAAAATAAAATCGTTAATAGTGTCAGCTGTCAGATCACAGAACACTAAATTAATGAACAGTCTGCATTATGGAATACTAAGCAATGCTACCAATGAAATAGTGACAAAAGGGTTAACCTCAAAATGAAGAGTAGCTAAAATATATTTAAAAAAAAAACTTTTTTCAAGAACTTAATTTATTTGTAAATTGTTACTGTCTGCTTGAATGTGCATTGGTTTACTTCTCATATTGATAGCCCAATCTGCTGCGTTCGAGATTCACTTCTTCTTCTTCTTCTTCTTCTTCTCCTTCTGGTGTAAGAGCCCTGAGTCAGGCCTTAGCCTCCATTATCGCCTTCCTCCATTTCTCTCTGTTAGCTGCTGCAGTCTCCCAGCATTTGGTCTGTAGCAGGGTTGCTGCATCATTCCCTAAGGCTTCTTTCCAGCGATCTCTGGGTCTCCCCACTGGCCTTCTCCCTTTGTATTTGGCCTGCATTACCCTCTTTATAGGTATGCAATGTTTTGGCATTCGGACCACATGACCTGCCCATTCTAGTCTTTTAAATCAGATGGAGGTTACAAGATCTAGATCTTTATATAGTGAATAAATTTCATTATTATATTATCCTCCATCTTCCGTTCACATTTACAGGTCCGTATATCCTTCTTAGGATTTTCCTCTCGAAGGTGTTGATAATGTTTGTGGCTTGTGTGTTGAGGGTTCAGCATTTGCTACCATACCATACAACTGGCCTTATCAGTACTTTATGTAATGTTATTTTCTTTATCTTATGTACATCTCTTGATTTCATAATGGGTGTTGGTGCATAATATATTTTATTTCCTTGTTGTATCCTTTTCCTATTTTCATCTATTTCTTCAATATTATCTGTGATCAAGGACCCCAAGTACTTGAATTGTGGAACGACTTCTACTTCATATGGTTCTATGTCCAGATGTCCTGGTTTTCTTCTTTTTTTTGTGGGTGTGACAATCATTGCTTTGGTTCTTCCGGTGCTCATTTGCAGTCCTACTTCACTGGCAGATATTCCTATGTCCTGGAAGGTAATTATCCCTTCTTTTGTGATCTGCTCATTATGTTCAGGTCATCCGCATAACCTACAAGTTGTACCATTGTATGCTCTAGTGCGGATGATGTATCTACAGGTAATTTCCTTACCACATACTGTATCCCATAACTAAATTGAAGATGACGGGACCCTGCCCATCCCCCTGCTTCAATCCTTGATCTATAATGAATTCATCTGTATTACCATGTGGTAATTTTATCTGAGCTGTTGTGTATATCATTGTTATTCTTGTAAGTCTGACCAGTTTTATTGGGATTTTGAAGTATAGCATTATCTCATATATCTTATTTCTATGTATGCTGTCATAAGCTTTCTGCAAGTCAACAAATATCTAAGTGAGGTCCAGGTTATTCTCCCACATTTTTCCCATGGTTTGTCTAACTATGAATATCTGGTCTGTTGTGGACCTGCCGCTTCGAAAACCTGCTTGATATTCCCCTAAAGTTTCCTCAACATATGGATTTAGTTTCTGTTTTAAGAGATGCGTAAGATCTTATAGGTTGTACTCAACAAGGCTATGCCTCTGTAATGCCTTCCTTTGTTCCATCCAGAGTTGGAGCTTCAACATCTCTATTTGATAGATCTAGATCATCCTGTTCTACGTTTATGTTTTTGTTCCTTCCTTGATTACTATCCTCCTTCGAGTTTAGAAGATCTTCGAAATATTCTTTCCATCTCCTATTTATTACCTCCTTTGATCCAATCAGTTCTCCATTACAATCTTGAATAAAGTCCGTGTTTGGTTTAAAATCCTTTTTCATGTTCTCAACTTCCTTATATGCTGGTCTCAAATTATTCTCTTTCAGATCATCCTGAATTTGTTGTACTTTTTTGCTTAAGTATTGTCTCCTTTTAGTTTGACAGACTTTATCTGCTCTTTTCTCAATTTCATTAAATTCCAACTTCCTCTAATAATAATAACAATAATAATAATTTTATTCCATTAAGCAGCAACATGGCGCAGGACGCGTGCTCCTGCCCGTAGTCTAAATCAACCAAACTACGAAAGCAGCAATAGATTCTCAGTACTTCAAGACAACAGTGAAGCTCTGGTCCTTTCAAAGCACAAAACTCTGCAAAAAATCAAACTAAACTGACTAGGAACAGAATACACATCTATGCAGACAGTCAAGGACGAGGAATCAGCACGAACCTAACCTACGCAAATAAAGACATCAGTGTAAGTGGCATGGTGAAACCCGGAGCAGGGATTGAAGAAGTCACTTTCAAATGTGAAGAGGAATGCAATAACTTCACTGAGAAAGACTATGTAGTGCTGATGGCAGGTTCAAACAGTGTAGGGATGGGGAAGAAAACAAGGTCGTGTCGAACCTACACGGCAAAATGATCAAATTACAACAGACAAATGTAGTAATAGTGAATGTGCCCACAAGGTATGACCTACCAGAAAATTCCAGGGCAAACTTCAGTGTAGACTCTTGCAACAGAAGATTAGAAAAGATCAGTGATAGCTTCAACCATGTCCAAATAATAAATACAAAGAAACTAGACAGAAAGTGTTACACCAGGCATGGCCTACATCTATACAAACAAGGAAAGAGGGAAATTGCAAAAGAAATAATTCAAATTGTAAATGGAAGTCAGGAAAGTGCTCACGCAAATCCAACTAATCCAATACCCCTAGTCTGGACTGCAAGAAGAGTAGGAGGATTGGAGATCATTCATGTAGATAGGCCTATGGACCTAGGCGTCGGAACAGAACCAACTCCACCAAGTGAAACCAACAAAGCTTCTCCCTTTGTTTCAGACAGCAGATACCCATCCCGTGACAGGAAAGTTCCATCTAAACTCAGCAGTGATTTTTTATTACAAATGTAAACAAAGTAAACACTAACAAAGATAGACCTAATTCTAATGCTAAGTCAGCTTTTGGTAAGTCAGCAGGTAAAAAATTATGTATCGCCCACCAGAGTATTCGAAACAAAATAGAAGACCTAGAAATTCTTCTCACTGATAGGCCTAACCTTAAAAACGTTGATGTTTTATGTGTCACCGAGCACTGGTTACAGGAAGACGAAACCACCTCCTTTAAATTACAAAACTACTCACTTTCTAATAGCCTATCTTCTGTAGATCTGTATTAAAGAATGGGGGGCTGCTATTTTCATCAAAACAGGTCTAAAATTCACTCCTCATTTCCACACTAATTATCTAAACATTGAGAAGCATTTCGAACATGTCGTAACAGAAATCAATGTACAAAACTACAAAATGCTAGTCATTTGTATCTACAGAGCACCTGACGGTTGTCGACAAACCTTTCTACAAAACCTTGAAATTTTGAGAATATTATAGGAGAAAAATTCTCATGTAGTGTCCAACAGAGACAATAATCTGTGGCTCATGAATGCTTATATAACTTGAAATTTTACTAAATGCACTAACTCGGAAAGGGATCCCAATCTTAGTCTGTGGAGACCTTAACATAAATTTACTCTGAAATAATATAACAGTCTCCGAACTCCAGTCATTACTATTATCTTATAATTTGAAGACAGTAATTAGTGACGCTACCCGAGTAACTAGGAAAACTAGTAGTTGCCTGGATCAAATTATTATTAGCAAAACTCTATCTCAATTTGAAACTGAAAACATCAACCTAGGGATATCAGACCCAATTTAGTACTAATAAGATTCACTACCTCGTTTAGCACGAATAATGCTCTTAATTCAAGTTCCAGGAAACTGTATAGGTCGTACAATCAAGAAAATTTTGAATATCTCAACAATTTGCTAAATGATGAAACTTGGAACGATGTACTAATCGAAACAAACGTTAACACTGCTGTTCAAAATTTTTTAGGTATAACTTCCCACTACTTTAATATTGCCTTCCCACTAAAGGTAAAAAAAGTTAATCGTAAAATGACTTCCAATAATAAAAATAACAAGTGGATTACTAAAGGCATCAGAATCTCTTGTAGAAAAAAAAGGCTACTTAGCGATTTATGCAAGACTACCAACAACTCAGCTTTCTTAGACTATTTCAAAAGATACAAAGCAATACTAAAAAAAGTAATTCTAGAGGCTAAAAGAATGGAAAACAACTTGTATATTTTAAAAGCAGAAAATAAATCTAAAGCACTATGGAATATTGTTAAGTCAGAAACTGGTATCCTAGCTGCAAAATCAAAAGAAGAAATCGAACTGACAATCAATAGTAAACAAATTTCTAACCCCCATGACATTGCTCAAGCATTCAACAGCTACTTCACAAATATTTCTAAAAATATCTTAAACAATCTCTCATCATCTCATTCAAATAACTATCCTCCAGTTGAAAAAACCATTTTTCTATCTCCAACTGCTGAAGAAGAAATCTTCAAGATTGTCAGCACCCTCAAGAACGCCTCCTCCTCTGGCATAGATGGAATCCCCAACATTATTGTTAAGAAGAGTATCCAATTTCTCATCAAACCACTTACGTATATATGTTACCTCTCTATCTCTTCTGGAATTTTCCCTGAACAATTTAAAACCGCCAAAATTATCCCTATCTTCAAAATGGGTGACAAGAACAAAATCGAAAATTATCGTCCCATTTCAATTCTCACAGCATTTTCAAAAGTCCTAGAAAAGGTCATGTACAACAGACTCATTTCCTTCCTTGAAAAAAACAATTATTTTTCTAAATCTTAATATGGCTTCAGGAAAGGCAAATCCATCAGCAACGCCATATTTGGCTTCTTAAGGAGTATACTCGAAGCCAAAAACAAAGGGGACCAATCAATTGGCCTATTTTTGGATCTAACTAAAGCCTTTGACCTTGTCAATCACAAAATTCTCCTCACATAACTAAGTTGTTTAGGAATAAGAGGACTCGCCAACAAGTGGTTCATTTCTTATTTGAGCAATAGAAAACAGTTCGTGGAAATAGAATCAGCTCAGTCAGATACACTAATTGCTGAACACGGGGTTCCCCAAGGCTCAGTCCTCGGTCCAATCCTTTTTCTAATTTTCATTAATGATTTTCCATTCAATATCCCCTTGCACAAACCATCATGTTTGCAGACGACACAAATCTAATACTAAACTGCACTGATATTAACTCACTTCAAATTAAAGGCAATGAAGTTAATAACAACATTGAACGTTGGCTTAAAGAAAACATGCTATTAATTAATGTTGACAAATGCGTATATCTTCACTTTAATTCTCAGGCCCAAAACAATAACTTACTTGTGCAAATAAACAATAATCCTTTAGGTAACAAAAGTGAGACAAAATTTCTAGGAGTTTGGATCGACTCTGATCTATCTTGGGAAAAGCACATTCCTGAGCTCAGGAAACGCCTCTGCAAACTTTCCTTTGCTCTTCGTGTCCTGTCTAAAACCTGCTCCACACAAGTCTTGAAAGTAGTCTACTACTCCTGTGTTGAATCCCTAATTAGATACGGGATCCCCTTTTGGGGCTCATCTCCAAAAGCTGAATGCATTTTCAAATTGCAAAAGCGGATACTAAAAACAATTTTCCACTTACCCATTAGAACACCAACCAAAGAGCTCCTTGGAAAAATAGGAATCTTACCTGTACCGTGCTTATATATACTTGAAACATTACTCTTCATCCACAAGAATAAAACTGAATTTCGTCTAAACTCTGAGATACATAATCAACACACAAGAACATTTAATAACTTACATTTGTACAGCCATAGACTTACCAAAAGCTTACTTAGCATATCTCACACAGGAATTCTCATGTACAATAAACTGCCACCAGAAATAACAAAATCCAACATCAAAACTTTCAAGGCAAAACTAAAAGATATACTCCTGAATGGCAAGTTCCTTAGTATTAAAGATTACTTAGACTCGACGTTTTAACTAAAACAACTCCATTCATAGTCTCGACTAGTAAATGTAAGCAAGCTAAATCCTGTAGTAATTAATAATTTTCATTGTAATCATCTATGTTTTATTCATTTGTATTGTATTGTATTGTAATCATCTATATTTTATTCATTTGCATTGTATTGTATTGTATTTTGTTGTCCACTTCAACAGTACTTATTGTATAACTCCATCAAATTGTGTCCCATATCATTTTGTAATGATCCAGAGGATGAAATGAACTAAACTAAACTACATTACTGCAATAGACAAAGTCAGTAAGGTTAAAATAATATTACAATAAATACAATAAAATATACATACAAACGTTTCGGTCACTGACCTATGTGACAAATTAGAGGTAGATAATCATATTATTATGGCCATATGGCACACACGTCAACTTGAAAACTCGTATCTAAAAAATTCTTCTGTGCAGTAAAATGGATTTTTGACAACAAAACTATAAAGCTTGTTTTTAAATTGCTTTGCTGGTAACCGAGTTATCTTTAGAGGGAGCTTGTTATACATTTTTATGCCTAATACCTACTAACTGTTCAATGACTTTGATAATCTATGAAACGGAATATTGATAAGTTTATTGTTCCTGGTGTTGTAACTGTGAATTTCTTGTCCAGTGTGATAGTTTGATAAATTGTTATTAACATATGATAAAGCTTGTAAAGTATAGAGGTTTATGACTGTCAAACATTGTAATTTAATAAACAGTGGTTTGCAGTGTTCTAATTTATGTTCATCCGAGATTATCCTGATAACTTTTTTCTGAAGTAACAATATTTGTTTAACGTGACTGCTGTTTCCCCATAATAAGATTCCTTATGTAATTATGCTTTGAAAAAAAGCAAAATATGCTGTTCTTACATAATTAATTGGTAAATGACTCTTTAAGCTTTTCAACAAAAATACTACTCTGGAAAGTTTGGCTGAAATGTATCTAATGTGAGGTTCCCAGGATAATTTGTTATCTAAATAGATACCTAAGCACTTTACACTTCTGTCATAATTTACTGCAGGCAATTCTCTCAGACTAAAATACAGTTGTTTAGTTTTACTTTCATTCAACAGGAACCCATTTGATCTGAACCATATTGATGCTTCGGACAACACATTGTCCGTTAGATTTTGAAGAGGCTGAAATTCAGCACTGTTATTTAAAAATGTTGTGTCGTCTGCATAAAGTATTGTTTGAGTATTTATACAGGACGGTAAGCCGTTCATCATTATTATAAATAACAAAGGCCCCAACACAGACCCCTGGGGCACTCCACTCTTAACAGTTACTACATTTGACTTTTCAGAACCTATACAAACAATTTGTTTTCTGTTCTCCAGAAAAGACTTGAAAAGTTTTACACTTTGTTCATTCAGGCCATAATAATATAACTTATCTAACAGTATCCTATGATCAACACAATCAAAGGCTTTGCTCAGATCACAAAAGGTGGCCTGGGCAAAGCCCCCGAGTTCGAAAATATGAAGAATGTTTCTGACTAGCAATTCCATAGCGTCAATTGTTGGTCTGCATTTCCTAAATCCGTATTGTTGGTTACAAATTATATTAAAATGTTCAAGATAAAAGCACAACTGAGAATATATAACCGTTTCTAAAACTTTTGAAAAGACAGGGGTTATAGATATAGGTCTGTAGCTGGCGGGATGATTTTTCTCTCCCTTTTGGAATTACCCTAGAAATTTTAAGTACGTCTGGAAAAATTCCTTCTATTATGCACTTATTTATGCAATATGTTAACGGCTCAACTATATAATCAATAACTTTTTTTAACAGATTACAAGAGAAATCGTAAACATCAACACTATCCGAGCGTTTAAACTTATTGACAATACTTAACATTTCATTAGCAGTCACTTCCCTAAATAGAAAATTTCCAGCTTTAGGTCTACTAATGTTGCTTAACAAATGTGTAGCAGTTTCCACAGGTCTACAGATATTTTTTGAAATGTCATCAACTGTTTGAATGTAAAAATTATTAAATTCATTGGGGGATACTCCAACAACGTTTTTTTTACCAGGTTTTGTGACAGAACCAATTATCCTCCATGCTGCCTTGCATTTATTATTTGCAGTTTCAATCTGTCTAATGTTATGCTGTTTTTTTGCTTCATTAATTGCTAGCTGGTAATTCTTCCTGAAGTTTACATAGACTAATCTACTTATATCTGACTTGTGTGACCTATAAATATCAGAATACAGCATCACTTTGTTCCTCATTTCTGCCAAGTTACATGTGTACCATTCTTTATTATCCATTTTAGCCTTATTTTTTGGTCGCATAAAATTTACATTACATGTTTTCTTTGGTATGTAACGGTACTTTTCAAAATGCATTAAGAACACATCTACAAAACGTTTAAAAATAGTGTCTGCAGGGCATTGTATATTGTTATTATAAAAATCCTGCCATCTAACCTCAGAAAGGGCATCTTTAAAATTACAAATTTTGTTTTCGTTTATTGGCCTTGTAACCATAACCTTGTTTTCTAAATAATTTATACCATTTAACGTAATATTATTCACTGTAATACATACAAAGTAATAATAATAATAATAATATTTATTCGCAGCCAATAGACTTTTTTACAAGTTTCAGGCATTGTCATGTTATCTTACATACTAAATCAGTGTTTTACAATAAACTTAAGTCTAGTATAGGTTACATGATAATTGGAATATTTACAATGTTAAGCCTAGATACAATGCATGTTATAATAATTGAAATATTTACAATGTTAAACATAGATATAGCACATGCAGGCATTTCTAGGTACTAAACTTACTGTATCTTTAAAACTATTTACTTATTAACTAGGTATGTACACAAAATCTTTGCTAGGTACTTACAATAATTACAATAATGTAATTACAATTACAATACAAGACTTACAATAATTTTAAATTTAGTTATATTGTGTATTCAATAGTCTAGTTATCATCTAATTTGTTATCTAGTCTAGTTATCATCTAATATTCATCTAATTTTTCCAGCACCTTTCCTATTAGGTAGTTTTTAAGGGCAGATTTGAATTTATTTTTTTTGAGATTTTTTATGTGCGTTGGAAGTTTGTTATAAAATGTGATGCCTCTTACATATGGGTCTTTATTTATTGATTTGTGTTGGTATGTTAGTTGATGGTAGTCCTGGTTTGTTTGAGTATTGTGTGAGTGTACAGTGTTATTTTTCTCATGATGGTTTGTATTTTCTGTTACAAGTAGTATTGTCTTATATACGTACAGTGAGGTAAGTGTTAGTATGTTGTTATTTCTGAAACTTTCCCTACACGACTGCATCCTATTTAATTTGAACATTATTCTAATGCATTTTTTTGTAAATTCTGTAGTCTATTCATGTGTATGTTTGCTGCACATCCCCATAGTTCTATGCCATAACTAATCTGTGGAAAAACTGTCCCATAATACACAATCTTTAGAATATTTTCCTCCATTATGTATGCCAATTGCCTTATTAAATATATACTTTTACTAACCTTGTTACAGATATGATCTATTTGTTCTTCCCAGTTTAAGTAATTATCTACCCTTATTCCCAGGAATGAATGGGAGAAGGTTTCTTCAATGATACCTTCATCATTGTCGTTTATTTTCAGTTGAAAGATTTCATCCTGGTTTCTTGGTTGTAGCTGGAATTTTAACACTTTATTTTTCTTTACATTTATAGCCAGATTATTGCTTTCAAAGTACTGAACGAGTGAGGTGGAATTTAGGGTTGAGGACATCATGATCAGAGTAAGGGAAATGAACAACATTAGAAAACACATATGATATATTGATATTAGTAAAAATGTTGTCCAGGCACGCTTGCCCTCTAGTCGGCTTAGAGTTAATATAATTAAAATTGGATTGTCTAAGAATATTAATAAAATCCCTTGTGGTGCTTTGATTTTCCTTTGTAACATCGAAATGTGAATTAAAATCCTCCCCAACAACAATATTAAATTTTTTCCACGTAGGCCTGTTCAAAAAAGTAAACAGTTCTTCTAACTTTACAAGAAAGTTTACAACATTTCCATCAGGTGATCTATATACAACTATAACAATTAGCTTCATGTTTTTGAGACACAATCCTGTGACTTCAAAATCCAGCTCTGAACAGAAATATTCTATGTCTAACTTGCAACAATTTAAAGATAGTGATTGTTTAACATATACTGACACGCCGCCATGGATATGGTGTTTTCTACAAAAGCTGTTTATTAATTGAAAGTCTTCAAGTTTTTTGAAGCTTATCTCATCCTTACTTTTCCAATGTTCATTT
Source organism: Ectobius pallidus (assembly GCA_964059195.1). Classification (NCBI taxonomy): domain Eukaryota; kingdom Metazoa; phylum Arthropoda; class Insecta; order Blattodea; family Ectobiidae; genus Ectobius; species Ectobius pallidus. The sequence goes on along the minus strand of CAXKWD010000005.1, from coordinate 54,637,184 downwards.
AAACAAAGAACGTCAAACCTGTTCATATTTGAAAATTCATTTAAAATGTTGCATTTCCCTTCTAAGCCTTGAACATTGAGATAGCCAATTTTTAACTCAGCAGTGTCTAGTCCCAGGCCTGGCTTCTGTTCTACTATAGGCCTAGGGCTTACTCTAAAAAACTAACTCCCCTGAATCCAAGAGGTATAGGTTTAGAAATATTCATAAGTCTGTCTTTTATAATTTTGGTTATTATACTACACAACGTATCTTTGCCAATATTACTAAAGTGTTGGCCATGTCTTGTGTGCATACTGCAATTACATTTATTAACTTTAATAGTACTTACATTCCTAAAATGTTTACAGATGTCCCTATATCGTTCGTTTGATTTTTCTACCTCCTTATTTACACATGACCATATTGGAAGTTTGTGTCTATGAGGAATATTCACCACTACAACATTTGTGTGTGTAAGAGATGATAAAGTCCTCTTTAGTCCCTTTACTGCATCCCACGTGTTGTTTTTGGACACATCATTAGCACCAGCAATCAGTACTACCATATCATCAGAGGAAAAATCCGCCATATCTCTTTGAACCGAAGAAACCACTTCTCGAAAACACGCACTCGGTTTCACAAAACCGTTGATTTCAAACCTCTTGAGATTTTTGTCATTGTTCAGCCGGGATGATAGTCCTCTACCATAACTGTCCGTATACAGAGATATTTTTTGTTTTTTTACCTTTGAACTTTTCTGGGTTGTGATACCTGCCTCTGTAGGTCTAGAGTTGATTGTGGATAAGGCAGGCTCAGCGTCATTTACACTACCATTATGTATGAGGAGAGGTTCAAATCTATTCCTAAGTGGAGGGAAAGATTTATCGTAATTTATCTGTTCTATGTTTGAAAGTGAACGCCCTCGTTTATATTGCACTGTTTCCCACACTCTTGATTGACTCAACTCGTCTCTTAGGTTAGATTCGCTCCAACCCACCCCTACATTGTGTTGAAGATTATCATCCGATTTTTGTGTGTCGGTTCTTGATGTCTGAGTATAGGTAGTAAGATTTCTATTAAACACAAGGTTTCCTGCTTCTTCGTGTGATCTTTCTTCAATAATGTCTTGTAGAACTTCATGTGATTTTCTCGTTTCCACGTTTCTTGCCAGGCATATGTCTGATGTTCTCTGACATCCTATATTACTTAAAGGCAGCTCTAAAAGTTCATTAAGTCTTTCATTCAGGTATACGTTCTCATCTTTAAGTACCTTTATTTCATTTATAGCTCCATATAGGTCTTTATGTAATAATTCTATCATTTTGTCTGGTAGGTCTCTGAATATACTGCTTATACAGCCCATTCCTCTCTTTAATTTCCTGTAAACATTCTTCGTTGAACCAAGGGTTTCAATCTCCTTTGGATTTTTCTCCTAATATGTCTGTTGCTGTTTCTGAGACACATGTTTTGATGTTATTCCACTGATCTTCAATGGTCTCTGCATCACAATTACTGACCTTACATTCTTCATCCTTTAATTTCCCATCCACTATCTCTTTAAACTGTTTCTGTACATTTAGATCTTTTAGTTTCTCTAGATGTAATTGTTTAGGTTTCAGATGTATAGATTTAGCATTATGTCTTATTCTAGCTCTAAAGACCGATTTTACCAGAAAATGGTCTGAAGAGCAGTTTGCTCCCCTATACGATCTTACATCCATTATACTAGATGCTGCTTTTTTGTCTATCACCAGATGGTCTATTTGGTTCACAGTTTCTTTATCTGGGGATGTCCAGGTACCCTTATGTATGTTTTTGTGAGGAAAACATGTTGAGCTAATCTCCATATTTCTACTTGCTGCCAGATCTATTAGGCGTTTCCTATTAACGTTGGTTGCATCGTGGAGGCTCCAGGGTCCGATTGTGTCTCTATATGCTTGTTCTCTCTTAATCTTTGCATTTGCATCTCCAATAATTATTTTAACATCATTAGATGGGAGTCTGTCATATATTCTTTCTAGAGCCAGATAGAAGGAGTCCTTTGTATGTTCATCTTTCTCTTCTGTTGGTGCATGTATGTTGATTATTGATACATTAAAAATTGCTGATTTTATTCTCAATACACAGGTTCTGTTGTCTACAGCATCAAAGCCTAAAATAACATTCTTCATATTCCTTTTTATTATGAAGGCTACTCCACCTTCTTTCTCCTTGTTCTGTCTACCACTACTGAAAATAATATGTGTTTTGATAATCCCATATCTGTTTTCCGGACCATCTCATCTCCTGAATAGCCACTATATCTAAGTTATAGTCAGTAATCTGAATTAGCAAGGCAGCCAATGCTCCTGCTCTCAACAATGACCTTACGTTCCATGTTCCAATAGCATAGTCCATTTTCATTTGCCTTAGTCGTCTTAAGTATGATCTATCCTTCCGAGACTTAGCGATTGGTTTCTGAACCTTTTTATTTTTACGATACAGGGTTGTTGGCCCTGCGACTAACCCCCAACCTGGAGGGCCAGGTCATTTGATTTTGGGGTTTTCGTCCCCTAGGCTGACTGCTTTCTCTACAGCTATGGAGTTCAGCCTACCCCTCCCTAACAGAGGTAATCTCTTCCACCTCTTCCGCCATTGGGACTCTCACTCCTCTTCCGCCTTCAAAGCCGTTGGATATCCTCTTCTAGGTTGCTTCTTTGTCTGGATCCTTGCCTTGACCTGCCCGACAAGGGTGACCCTACTAGTAGCTATGTATAGCCCAAGGTATCATCAGACCACACAAACCCTCCCACCAACGCTAAGGTCATGCAACCCCTAGGGAGGGTTCGAAATTCACTAGTCAATTGAATTCAATTGTACTTACGATCTTTACAGAATTTTTGTAACTGAATCCATATGAATTTTATATTTCTTTCAGTATTATGTGGTTTAGTTTCCTTTATGATAATATCAATTTCGTCAACAGACTAATTACCAAAACTTGAGCCTGGCATTTTTGTTTTCAATTTAGCACAAACACTGTTATAGTTCAGTAACGAGCTGAGAGATGAAAATGGGGACTGGAGAAAACTGCATAATGACGAACTTCATAACCTGTATTCTTCACCAGATATAGTAAGGGTAATTAAATTATGGAGGATGAAATGGGCTGGACATGTTGCGAGCATGGGGGAGGAAAGTCATATCTGAAAAGTATTAACTAGGAGACCCAAAAGGAAAAGACCACTTGGAAGATCTAGACATAGGTGGGAGGACGATATTAGGATAGATTTAAGGGAGTAGGATTTGTGAAGGATGGCTGGGTGGAGTTGGCACAGAATAAGGTTGAATGGTAGGCTCTGGTAAGTGTGGCAATGAACCTTCAGTTCCATTAAATAGATAATATTCCTTTGGCTTGCTGAGGAATTTTCTATTGCCATTGAGTAAGTAAGTTTATATTGCTGAGGATTCTAGCCCAATTAAGCCCAATTCTATTCACTGTTCAACCTGGTAAGAAATTTTGGTTCTTTCAGTCCTGAAGAAAGACTTAAGTTTTAATTTTGCTGAGCACTGGTAGCTATTCAGGTGAAGTAGGTGAAATGGCTCTTCACCAGTATTTTTATCTTACCAGACTTATTTTTAAAGTTTATTTTTATTATCTTGTATGTTGCTTTTTAGTAGAAATGTATTTCTTTATTTTTGTAATGAGTGCCACTTGATGCTGTGGCCAGCCAAACATGTGATCAAGCTGACTATGTGTAGCACAGCCCTCTTTCCATTTCCTTCAACCTCCAGGGGAGAAGCTTAATTGGATGGATTGAGAATTCTTTCATACTGGCTGTGTTTCGGCTAAGCCAAAAACTGGTTGGTTACTACAACAACCATGATGTCACCCACTTCAATTTCATTGTGGAGAGGACTTGCAGTTTAGTGCTGTACTATGAATCCTGATATAGTGTATGATTTGTTAGAAACACAGTTTTCACGTTATAAGAACAAAGATAAGAAGGAAATTTTGAATTCGATGTTAACTAAAAATAAGAAATACTTGCGATATGCTAAGAAACAAGATTTAATTATCTTTGAAAAGGCCAGCAAACTGACAGATATGTGCCTCTCACAAGACTACAGTTCCCTTTCTCAGGATGAAAAATTTTGGATCATGTTTTGAAGGATATGGATGAGAGATTTTGTGATTCGCAATCTCTTTGCCTTGCTGATACCATGATTCCATAAAATACCAGCAATAGCGTTAGCGTATGTTAGTAATCTTTTGTGTCTAATTAGCTTAGTGAATGCCTTATTAGTTTAATAAATTATTACGCCTTTTTCATATTTTAATATAATTTTACAACATAAAAACGTAAACCAGTTAAAGCGGGTGGCGAATTACTGATGATTTATTAGCAGGCTATGGTTAAGGCAAGAGGATGGTATTTTTTTAATGAAAAAAATCATGGTAAAATACTTTTAAATACTGCCCAATACATGTAAAATGAATGTAAAAACAATTTGTGCATATGTGTGTCCATATCGGATGTTGAAACAGCAATTTTAAAGATTTTGCACCCTCTTTTCCCAGTGCTGCTTCCCTTCCCTGCAATTCCAAAACCAACCATCAGTTTTTTTTTTCCTGTCACATAATTTGTATAAGCTTACAGATCTACACTTTTGACCATGTTTCACCAATTATTGTCTACAGGAGAAAAGTAAATAGGCTATATTACTATTAATACAAATTAATACTCTACAATATTCTATACAATGTAATATTAATATTAATACTGCATATACTAATATTAATGTATAAAAATATCTTTTAGCTGTCATTTTTATATAAAATCCATTCTGTAACAATGGTTTACTAACATTATGCTAACATACCCTCTAGAATAAGGAACATTTTCTAGTCAACAAAATATTACATCAAATCACCCCTTAGCTGTTTTATACCTCTATTATATGATCTCTATTCAAATCTACATTCTTTGACATATTTTTTTACCAGATTTTACAGACAAATCCTGTAGACTTAGAACATTTTAGGCAGCTTGGGTAACAGAACAATCTACATCTTAGCTGTTTTCTACCCATATGTTGTGATCTCTCTTAATCTGCATTCTCCGAAAGATTTTACAAAGAGACCAGCAGGAGAAAATTGTAGGCAACAGTAACTTCAAATAAACCATCCCTTAGTTGTTTTGTACGAGGAACATTCCAAAAGTAAGTTTCGTCTTTTTTTTTCACATGGAAACTTTATTGCCAAAAAAAATACACCATGGCATCATGAACTATACACCTTCCACTATTTTTCGACATAGTTGGTACCAACATTGAGACACTAGTCGTAGTGTTCAATTAGTTTAAAGAAACCACTCTGGTAAAACTCGGTGCTCTGTGATGCAAGGAATTGTCGCACAGACTGCTCCACCTCAGCATTCTTTTGGAACTGACGTCCTGAGAGTGCCGCTTTTAATGCAGGGAACAGGTGAAAGTCCGATGGGGCATGATCGAGGCTGTAGGTCGGGTGATCCAATCTCTCCCATCCAAAGTGACAACCAAATATGGACCAAAAATGGACAAGGAATTTTCATTATCATACTCGAATAATCTCAGGCACACCAATCTCCTGCTACTCTGTCTTCTGCTCCCAAAAGTGGACAAGGAATTTTCATTATCATACTTGAATAACCTCGGGCATGCTGGTCTGCTGCTACTCTATCTTCTTCAGCACTCTATGCATGCATCATTCCTCCTCCGCTGATACTCCTTCCGTTGTTGAACCAGCAACAGGTGTAGATTCTTATGGTGATTGTTTGTTTCAACTGCTGCACCGTCTTCACTTAAAAAACTGATGAAACTTACTTTTAGAACATCCCTCGTACCACTATCATAATCTCTATACCCATCTTCGTTCTTTGATTGGTTTTGACCAAATTTTACAGACAGACCCTATAGAACCAAAGAGAAATTAGAGACAAGATTAATATCTGAAGAAACCATCCCTTACATGTTTTCAATCCCTATTATACCTAGTTAATGTAGACGACACGATAATAGGATTGAGAAACAGAGAGGACCTTCAGAACGTGGTAAACAGAATTATTAAATTTCATTTTTATCAATGAGGGGATGTTATATAATAAGAATTTAATTACCACCTTATACCCTCATTAATTATGTATGTAGGATATCTCGGAGATTTTGCCAATAACATTCACATTCATTTTTAGTTAACACTTACTGTTAACTAATGAGGTTATGTAATTAATGAGGTTACTGTTAACTAAAAGTGAATGTGAATGTTATTGGCAAAATCTCCGAGATATCCTACATACGTAATTAATGAGGGTATAAGGTGGTAATTAAATTCTTATTATATGTGGTAAACAGAGTACAGGAGTGGGCTGAAACAAATGACCTACAAGTTAACAAGGACAAAACAGTTCAGGAAAGAAGGAAGAATAGCAGCTACAGACAAAATTTCATATGCAGGGGGAGACTTGACCACAGTAAACAAGTTCTGTTACTTTGGCATCACTCTACAACCATCAGGAAGGTCATTCAAAATATACGTAAGGGAAAGAGCAGCAGCAGCAATAAGAGGAACTTACGACATACAAGACCCAACCAAGATATCAATGCAATTAATCTCTTTCATGCAAAGATTCTACCCATCCTGACATACGGCAAAGATTTAATTTGGGACAAAGTTACAATATCAAGACTCACTACCCTCGAAAAAGTGAAAGCTAGATTCCTAAAAAAAAGTATTAGGTAGCCTATATCAAAGACAGCTCCATCTAACTAGCCTATGAGTTAGCACAGGAAACCTTCCTCATCAAGGACCTAAGATATCTTTCTGTACCATTGACATCACAAGCCACAGAAAATCTAAAACAGAGAACAAAAAAAAGAGAAAAAATATGGCCAGAGTTTTACGCGACAGATGCCATGATAAATAGAGACTGGATGGATCCAAACAAGAACGTGCACAGAGCCATCAACAGGTAGCAGTACACAGATTACATCATAAACTATGTGAAAAGAGAGATACCACAAGCGAAGCAATGAATGTGAGTGCAAACTGTGTGGAAAAAACGTGAGCAATATCACATCAACACATGTGAAGAGAGACCTTACATGAATACAACCACGAATAAAACAGACTCTATGCACATCCGTGTTCTCTTCCCCTTTATTATTATTACACCTAGGTAAATGTGTACAAAGCTGTAATTTGTGATCTATTTTTACCACATTTTACACATAACCGCGGTGAAACCACTATATAAAAAGGGATCGAAAGAAGAAATCGAAAATTATAGACCAGTGTCTTTACTCTCAGGATTCTCAAAAATTCTAGAAAAGGTTATGTACACAAGACTTACAGCATTTATGAAGAAATATAATATCTTAACTAATATTCAACATGGGTTTTGTCAAGGGAAATCTACAAATACTGCAATAATTGACTTTCTCCAAAACGTATATGAGGGCATTGATAAAAATGACACAAGTATAGGACTTTTTGTAGACTTATCAAAAGCATTTGATGTAATAGATCATAAAATCTTACTCAATAAACTTCAAACTATTGGGATAAGAGGACTAGCATTAAAATGGTTCCAGTCATATCTAGAAAACCGCAAACAAGTCGTAGAAATCATACACAAAGATGAAAGGACACACATAATAAATAATGTACTGTCAACTGAGAAGCATATTACTTATGGTGTTCCACAAGGTTCCATTCTGGGGCCAGTACTATTTTTAATTTACATAAATGACCTAAATATCCAGTCCAGTCACACAAAGTCAACACTCTTTGCAGATGACACCAGCATCTTTGTCACTGGTGAAAACAGAGAAATTGCTAGCCTAAATATAAAAGATACGATAAGTAGACTACAAAATTGGTTTGAAGAAAACAGAATTATAGTTAACAAGGAAAAAACAGTTGCAATAAAATTTCAGCATGCACGAAATAAGAATGCAGAATTTCCCAGCATCTCATATGAGGATAAAAGTATTAGTTATGTAGACTCAACAAAATTTTTAGGGGTGTGGATAGATCATAATTTGAGTTGGATCAAGCATGTTGATTTTCTTTCAAAAAAGCTGAGTAAAATATGTTTTGCCTTGAGATCAGTGAGAAAAGTTGCTAATGTAAACTCAGTACGTTCACTCTATTTTGCCTACTTTCACTCCCTCTTAATATATGGAGTAATCTTCTGGGGAAATTCAACAAAAAGTGAAGACATATTTAAATTACAGAAAAGAGCTATCAGAATAATGGTGAAGGTAAAAAACACTACCAGCTGCAGGCAATTATACAAAGATCTGCATATACTACCATTCCCCTGCATATACATCTTAGAGACACTTACATTTGTAAAAACTAATATTTCTACATTTCAAACAAACTCAAACGTTCACTCCTATAATACAAGAAATAGAAATGATTTAGCGAGTATACCCCATAAAACTAGCTTATTTGAGAAAAGCTTCACATATACAGGACTCAAATTATATAACTGCTTACCCCAATCTATTAAAGAAATAGCTACACTATGTAAATTTAGAAAAAAGGTTTGTGAATTCCTTCACAACCACTGCTTTTATACACTAAATGAATTCCTTGTGCATAGTCATACATGAGCAGACTTACTATATAATTTTATTTGTTTTGATTTCAGAGCCTACTCGAGAACCTGAAGACCATATGGTCTCAAGAGGACGTACACAAACTGCATCATAGAGTGACAGTGTGAAACTTGTTTCATTTTATTGTATTTTAATTATTGTATTTTAAACTTGTACTTGTGTTTAAGTTACATATAATCAATTGATGTTTATGTTGTATTTTTTGGAATTAGTCTTAAGTAGTATATATTTTTTGTAACTGTAAATTTCTTGTGCATGTTGTATATTTTGTAAACTAGTTTTTAAGTTGTATGTATATTTGTGATTGTAATTTTGTGTTCTTACTTGTATGTTGACGAGTCCCATAACATATAATATGTTCCGTTGGACAGAATAAAGAATAGAATAGAATAGAATAGAATAAACTTTCTAAAATTAAGCAACATTACCCCACAACTTTTGCATATTTTCTAGAAAATTTTAATTTTATACATTTTATTATTAAGTCCATAAGTAAAATGTTTAAGGAATGGTATTTTATGGAAAAGAGGCATGCTAATACCTCAGTATGGGACATACCCATTGTCTTACTCGTTGTGATAGGTTTCGAGCATGGAATAATTACCTCTCAATTACTCAATTACTTGATAAACCATATTTGATTTATAGTAAAATTCAAATATTTCACTAATATTTTCCCATTTGAAGTTTCTTCTGGGCTCAAAGAAAAAACAAATTTTTGCATACTGAAATTTGCTTCACCCTCTACATTTCACGATCGTGCCAAATCATTCAGACAGCTAGTGCCGGGAATAATTACCACTCAATACTTTCAAACCATTCAATATTTAAAGGTGGCATCAGGTGTCGTTCTACCTATAGGTCACAGGGTCACGTGCCCCCCCCCTCCGCACCTCCATCCATTTTGAATATAAATTGTACTGCATTTATAGCAACGAATAAAATAATGTAACATCTATCTATTTCAAACTTCGCACTTTTGCTTTGCTTGTCAAGTTTGGCAACATACCATGGGTCAAAATTTCATCGTGCCTGGCCATCTCTCATCCCTTAACATTTTCCTTTTCTAAAGCTGAAGGAATACAGGGAGGGGTTGTGACAAGTTTAATTATTTAATGTGTCATTATTTAATGACCCATTATCTAAAGAACTACTGAACATTTCATTATGAAATTTTTACAGCATATAGATCCTACGTTTCTAAGCCAATTGGACCATATTCATGAAGCTATGCAAGTTGTTAAAAAATATATGATTGTTATTGTGTAAGGCTGATTACACTGGTAAACAAAAATCAACTTTTTTTTGTGACATGGATAAAACAAGGCATACCTTATGTAAAATTTCACCAGAAAACAGAAAATGACCTTTGATTTTCTCTATCACCCACTATTTTTTGCTACAAAGTGTTTTGTGTTATACTGAAATATGTTAATTTCGGTATGTTCTTAATATTATATTTAATTCAAAATTTTATTACAAAATGTCCAGCAGTCATCAGCAAGCAAACTAGGACTCCATTTGCCTTGGTATCGCTTTTCCATAGTTGCAACAACGTCCTGGTGGAATTGTTTCCCATGTTCATCGCTTACGGTACCCAAATTTTCAGGAATGAAATCGAGGTGAGCATCCAGAAAGTGAATTTTGAATGACATGTTACATCCCATTTCGCTGTAGGCACTAAGTAATTCAGTCACAAGGTCATTGTGATTTTCAGCTTTGAAATATCCAAGAAAATTGGTCACAACTGTTTTAAAAGCTTTCCATGCTCTTAGTTCAGCTTCATTCAGCATGTTCTCATATTTGCCATCTTTCATAATTTCTCGTACTTGCGGTCCCACAAATATGCCCTCTTTAATTTTTGCCTCACTAACTCTCGAAAATTTCTGTTTCAGATACAAGAACCCCCTTCCGTTCCGATCTAATACTTTTAAGTTAAGTTTAGAAGAATCAATAAATAGGCGCAAATTGCTTGGTTCATGTTTCTGTCCCAATGAATCAAATAAGTTGCCAACAGCCATGCAGTACCCTACACCAAAATCCCTTCTTGAGCGAAATAATGTGCAAGTCCTTTTTGACGTTATATGTACGTCACCTTCGAGGAGATTCCATCCTTTTAATCTGGATGCTAGGAGTTCTGACTGCGATTTTGCTAGTTTTAAATCTCAAACTAAATCATTCAGTTCAGCTTTTGAAATCAGATGTGGTTTTGTTGAGTATTTTGATGCTTGAAAGTCTGGATCATTGTCGATTTCCTGTGCGAATTGCACAACATCAGGTGGATCACTAGCACATTCTTCTTCGTCTGAACTTCATGATTCTGGTGGGTTTGGGATAGGAAGTTCTTCACTATGTTTGACGTACCGGGCTGATGGTAAATTGGGATATTGCACAGCATCCTTGGACTTCAGTCCGATGCCCTGTATTTTAGTGAGGTAAAAGTAACAATCTGTTGGATGGTCTTTTGGTTCTGTCCACACCATTGTTACTGCAAATCGCATATTACGTTTTTCACCTTTCAATCAACCTGTTAACAATGTTACACAAGTCTTGCAACATATGTGAGAGGCCCATGACTTATCTTGATCTCCTGCTTTAACTCCGAAATAAAATTCGTAAGCTCTTCGCACAAGTTGGCTGAAATTACGTTTTTGCGATTTAAAAGTTATTTCTTCTCATACATAACAAAAACTGTTGACATTATTTACACACTGCCTAGGCATTGTATTGACTTGTTAATTCACAGTCAATCACAGTACAATAATAAAAATAAACCAAGTATGTAGAACACAAGCACGTTATAAAGACAACATAGTAAATGCGCAACTTCATACGCGGGTAAATGCCTACTAATGCACAATCTCATTTGGGTGCATAGGCCTACTTCTTGCATGTAATAGGCTATACTGGAAGGAACTTGTCTTAACACAATGCTACACTGCTGATACATGCATTACACGAAGTGGTACAATATACATACAGCGACTCACAAAACTGTTGCAATGATTGCTGTTTTTTTGTTATATTTTTTTTAAAAATTCAGTAAAATATTATTTAAAAAATAATGAATGGTGGGGTAGGGTGGAGAAGAATGTCTGGTTTCATTCTATGGAAGCAACAAATGTATTATTCAGAGTTTATTTTAAATTTGTTTTCATTGTTATTGCAACGGTTTTGTGAGTCAAATGTTGCATACTTGCAGAATATAAACGCTTGTTACTAAAAATCCGTGGGTGAAAGGCAATTTCTGTTTTTAAATTTGTAATTAGGGTGCCTGAATACATCGGAAACACCTAAAAATTTCCATGTCACAAAATGTGTGTTTAACAGTGTTATTTTTGTTATTTTTTAAGAAAAATATTTTTTTCTCGACAAACTGTTAAACCTAATATCACTTATTGTGGCTCCGTTTCAATGCTCGGGTGTTGTTAACATGTGCAAAAAATCTCAGCGTTCTATCAATTATAGTTCCTGAGAAAATGGGGCATTTATGAGAAAAAATGTTAATTGGAGAAAATGCCAATTAAAAGAAATCATGTCAAAAAAGAAACTTTTCAGTACTGTAGTACAATTGCAGCTCCTTCTCAGTGAGCCTTCCTTGTCATATAAGTGGCTTGTATTCAAGGCGCTTCCCTCTGTAGTCTTTTCTCAACTTTTTGGCTAAAATTTTATGCTAAAATTCAATGGATACGTGTTTTTTTTTTCAGTATAGAAAAGAGCAAAATACCTTATTATTCGAGAGGCTCCTTCATGCCCCGTCATCTTCCAGGCGTGCCAACCACCGCTTGTTTTACCTGGGCCCTCCCACCTCAATTCCACAGGCATCCAGAGCCTCTCGAACCCTGGATACTCCGGGAACATTGCGTCATCTGGCCAGGAAGACAACAATGCTAAGGTTGATAAAAGTAATCTCCGAACTGTATTATATAGTTAGTTCACTGCTGCGCGCTGTATAAGCGAGGGATATGCAAAAGAAGAAATATCTAATTTTTATGAATATATACTTGGAAAGTTATTGGTTTTTGTGTAAGATAATTTTCTGCATATTTCAGTCGGTAAATATGAAAGCATATGTCCGTGAAAAACGTTTTAAACGGCCATTATGGTACAAAACGACAATGTAACATGTAAATTATACTTAATTCAATGAAAATATACAATAAACAGAAAATTCACATTTTTGATGAAATGTGCTGGCAATCTCCCCTTAATTTGAACAGGGTCACAGTAATTTTGCGACTTCACACGAATTGGCATTGTCTGCACTCTTGAAGTCCTCGAAAACTCATGCATGACTGGATGCATATCTGCTAGATGGAGTAGTATGCACTATTATTATTCTATAGTTAATAAAATATTTACGTATTGAGAGAGAGAGAGTGTAGCCAACTCTCTTACTCCCCCTCAGGGTATCACAATGCAATACTGGTAACATCTTATCCGTAAAACCTGTCCAGTTGGGAAGGGCGAGTGCAAAAAAGCTGTTTTCCCATCCCCTTCTGCAACTCAATTAAGCTAAAACCAGAAATTTTCTCATGTTGAGTGTTAGTGCGTGCTTCTGATTTTTTCCTTAGTTAGTAAAGTATTTTTTACATAGTGATAGTGAAACGAATGAGGTAACATGCTTATAAAATAAAATTCTAAATTTCGAGGAATGGCTATTAGCCAAAGAAGTAGGCTGGCCTGGACCAGACTTACGATAAATCTAATTTATAAAGACAAAAGCAGAGTGTACAAGAAGAATTCCAATAAAAATGTATATAAAAAGTGGGACTGGATGTGCAGGTGTCCGAAAACCAGTGCTTTTTTTCTAACAAAAAAGGTGGCGGTACTCAACGAAACTTTTTAACTTAATATCACACGGCAGCTCCCACACTTCTCCCAGAAGTCATTTTTCTCAGTTAATGTCGAATAGTCGGGCCTATCATGGCCAGAAATGTTTCTCCCCTTAATTACAGTAAAATTACCGGTACTTGCGACGTTCTCTAAAGATTAATTTTATTCACTGTTTGCAGGTTTATGAGATACTTCAAAAACATCGTCATGCACTCTTCATTGAGCACCGGTTCAAAATAATTACATATTTTGCTCATTTCACTTCTCTCACTGAACCACATGCAAACCTTGACCCTACAATTATTGTACTAAACAACTGTGAATTCACTTGCCTCTGCAACACAAATGAAGGGTTTTCTTTTCAAATTATATGTAAGCAAGGAATGCAGTTAAATTTAAACACGCACTAACCCCTGATTAACTATGGTGGTTAGCTATTTACTACTTGTTTGTTACTACATTAGCATTAACTGCACTTGGTGCAATACTTGTACTGTTAGAATGGCCTTGGCCACATGAGCAGTTTGCTGAGGGCTGGAAAAACAACCCCAACTCTCATGCAGTCCAGCAGCCACGGCAATTTACAGAAACTATCATGTGTTCATGTGTAGGCTATTATGTATGTAGAAATCTAACAAAACCAACAAACAAGCTTGATTTTAAGTAATAGGCCATAATTTTATAGGAATTGTGAAAGTAATAATCCGGGTAATATCCAAATTTTTTTTAAGGAAATAAAGGTGCCGGTACTGCGTACCGTTGCATACCGTCACAAAAAAAGCACTGCCGAAAACTAATGGACTATTTTGTTTTCTGTGTATTCTATTTGGTCGAGAAGATGCATGGACTAAAACTGGTGAAACATTTACCCGATAGATGTAAGAAGCACAGTTTGTCAAAATGCCATTTAGACAATGAAATAAGTCTCGCTGTCTTAGGGAAGGCTGATATCAGGGTGCAACTTGATGATGGGTATAGAACATGTGTCCATAAGCATGATGATCTTGTTGACAAAAACAGATATATTTCGTCATGAATTCTTCATGCCATTATATTTTGTGGGGGAATTTGAATTGGCCTTGCGTGGGCATAATGAGGCAGAGAGTTCTGATAACCCAAGTGTTTTCAAAGGTCTCATTAACTACACCGCGACACTTGACAATGTCCTGAAGAATAGTATTGTTATACAAAAAATGAAACAGAAAAGTAAGTTTTGGGTTAAGTGTAAGTTCTGTTTTCCTCCTAACATTTTTGGCTTATATTTGTATGTGGTCTATCCCTGTGGAACCTCACGAGCTGCCACTTGGTGGCATTTAATTTATAATAAAACTCAAATATTTCACTAAAACTTTGCAGCTTGAAGTGTCTTAGGGACACGAAAATAAAAGAAATTGTCAAATTTTCAAATTGCTTCACCCTCCATGAATTTTTTAAAATGTGTAATGTGCAATATTTATAAAATTAAATAAAAATATTTGTGTCTGCTTTTTTAATGCTCTGTTTAACTATCAGTAGGGTTGTGTGTAGATTATTTCTGCAAAAATTTCACAGTAATCTTACCATGGGTTATTTAAATGTTGCGAGTTTAATGATAAGGTGTGAACATTTCTAGAATGAGTAAACACCAGGAACAGCCCTAGTTGGAAATGAGTAATGCCATACATCCTGCCTGTTTGACGCAGCCCGCTATCCTATAAACTCACCTCATGAGGTAACCTCTAAAGTTGACAAGCATTGTGCTAAGACGTCATAAGCCAAAGAAACTGGACACAATTATAAACATGCTATGTTTTTGTAATTTTATAAAAGTTTATAAGTAACCTCCTCTTATTTCATTCAATAATGACACCTACTCAACAGTTTTAACTCAATTGAAAAATATGTATTACTTCCTCTGTCCATACCATGGGTAGGAGGTAAAGGAGGTACTGTGTTCGACCCTGAAATTTTATGTCAAATTTTTAACATAAAACACGTTTTGAGGTACCCTGAATCCAAAGGTACTTTATGAGGACTTATCAAAAAGATTGGCCATGACATTCACTTACTTGTAATGTCACTTTACAAGAAGAAAATTTTGTTTTTTGCAAAAACGGCTCTAATGATGTTTAAATTTTGTACATGAAGTGCTTATATGAGGGTCATCCAGAAAGTAAAAAGATTTGGCATAACTAAATAATAATGAAAGATATCAACACAAAACTTTATTTACAAAGATACAGTACCGGTACCTTAATAAACAGTATCTTGGTGGAACTTTTTAACAGTGAAGCACTTTACTATGTTTTCAAAAACAAATTGGTTGGAGGGTTGACTAGCAGTTGAAAATGCGGAAAAAGTCCACGAAACGATCGTCCTGCAGAATACAGGTAAAAGTAAAGTCTAAAGTGTGTTAAGGTCAACCAATTTGTTTTTGAAAACATAGTACAGTACCTTTCTCAATGTGTGGGATACATGATTTCTCCAAGAGAGTTTGGAGTCCAAAGTAACACCCAAGTATTTAAATTCTGTGACATGTTCTAAATTATGTTATGATGTTCAAGATACCAATTTAGTCTGTTTATGATCATTCTTTCCATAATCTTTGCAGGAATACATGTTAGGGAAGTTGGCCTGTAGTTAGAGAGGTATTTTGAGGATTTGCCCTTCTTAAGTATGGGAATGACAATGGCTTTTTTCCAAAGCGATGGGACAGTTGTGTTCCAGATGTTATTAAACAATTTCAGTAGTGTGTTTCTTGCAACTAGGCCCATATTCTGTATAAATTAAGAAAATATTTGATCAGGCCCTGAAGATTTTTAGGTTTTAGCTGGCTTATTGCTGTGTTTAGTTCGTAAATGCTGAAATTCTCATCAAATATAGGATGTGAAGCTTTTGACCGAGGAGAATTGGTAGATAGTTCTTTCAGCTCTCTTTGTAGGGATCTGTTGTGGGTTTTCATGTATCTTGTTTTTTTTTTTTGAGATAGTGAGTAATTGATTGCAAAGGAATTGGCAATTTCTGTGTCTGATGTTAGCATTTTTCCATTAAACTCAATCGGTTCTTTAGTATGTTTGATACTTTTGTTTTGTAGTTTTCCCAGAAATTTATATACTTTAGAGCTGTCAGTTTTGTAATTAACTTGGGAGATAAAGTTGTTAAAAGAAGTTCTTTTAGCTTCTAGTATTGAGCGCTTTGTTACTGCTGCGGCATGTCGCCACTTCTGTACATCTTCTGGATGTTTAGATTTATCTGCTTTCTTGCGAAGATCATCTCGTTTCTTCTTTAACCCTGCAGTGCTCGCACGCTATTTTAGGACATAGAAGCTCGCGCGGTGTCTGAGAGACGCCGTTCATGTTTTACGTTGTTTCTATTGTTTTATGTTGTTTTGAGTGTTCATTTTGTTTATTGAGGGTTGTCATAGTTTATTTAATATTATTGATCATGTTTTGCATACATTGCTTATTTAAAAATATGTGTATTAAGTCAATTATTGAAAATGAGCATTTAACTAAACGTATTGGACACAAATCAATATTAGCACATTATGACTTTAATTAATTAACAATAAAACAATGTTGTTACAGTATTTTTCAATTTTTCAATTGCTTAGATATGCGGTCCAATCAGAGACATCGAGACGGAAGGAAGACCCTTCCTGATAGCGGTACTACTTTAGCTCGTACACGTGATTGGCGGTGAAGGAAAACGCTTCCCATTTGAAAATTACTGTAGGCATGTAACCATTTTTAAATAATTTTAAATTATTATTGTCCTAAGACTGTGTAGGTATAACAACTTTTACTACTAGTTACTACTAGATTCCATTTAGGATCTTTGTCCCGCCCTACGAAATATTTAGGCCTATCACATTCACTATAATCATTATCATCATCTGCTTTTTGTTCACTTCTAGACTCTGCAATGTCTTCTTTAGGATCACTATCGCAATCAAGTTCTTTCTTCTTCTTCTTCTAGCAACTTTCCACTATCTTCCAATCATTTGGATCAGAAAGATTATTATATTTCTTCTCCTTTCCACTCACTGCCAAGCCTAAAGATAAATAATTTCCATCATAAAAGATTGGTATTGTAGGTTTATGATCACTAGTTTCTGCAAGAAATTGGTTTTAAACCAGTAACTTACCTTGTAACAGTAAAGCTTGCGCGGCATCTCACAGACGCCATTTACATTTTTTGCAACAATAACGTCAGTCCATTCTTGCTAGGCGAAAACTGGAGGGTTGTCGCTTGGATATGTTATTTAAGAGTAGTTGACCGAAAGGTAGATGTCAGGTCAGCACAATGGCCTCATAGGTATTCTAGATATGGTAAAATGAATCTGGTCTGGCGTCTGTCAGACGCCGCGCGAGCACTGCAGGGTTAATACTGTAAGATTATGAGTCCAAAAGCATTTATATCGTTTCAATTTACCGCGGGGTATACATTGTGTTGCAGTCTCGAGGATCTTTGTATTAATCTGTTCACATACTTTATCAGGATGCTGTTCAAAATTTATGTTATGTTCTTCCAACTGCTTTTCAAGCATTTCTCTGTATGTAGCCCAGTCAGCTTTCTTAAAATTCCAAGACATTTTTGAAGCAGTCGTTCTTGTACACTTTTCTTGTAAAGAGATCTGAAAAGTCACAATTCGGTGTCCACTTCCTGGATCCTCAATGACCTGCCGTTTAGTTGCATCACTGATGTCAGTGCACGCAAGAACCAGGTCTGGGTTGGAACAGGTCCCGTTATAGTGAAGAAAGGTTGCTGGGTCTGAGGAGTTGTAGATTAATTCAATTGGGTTACTATTTAAGAAGTCTTCCATGATTTGTCCAGGCGGCATTGTGCTGCAATATCCCCATCTTATACAAGAAGCATTAATATCCCCTATGATTATAGTTTTCTTTGTGACATTAATGATGTCAAGGTTTGGTTTGTTTGTTGGAGGATTGTACATTGCATAAATATTAAAGCGGTTTACGGATTTCCAGATCTGGAGGTTCACCAATTCCATTTTGTCTTCTGAATTGCCCATTTCTTTAATAATCTTGAAGACAGAAGGGAGTGTGTGTTTTATACCGATGATAATGCCACTTGCAACTTGCCTGTATTTTTCAAGAATGCGGACAGAGTATCCTGGGAAGGTGTAGGTGTCCATATCAGCTTGTCTTTTATTTGCCTCTACTAAAATGAAGACATCTATATCTTGTGATGTTATTATCTGAATAAATTCTGCTCTTTTACTCATTGTGAGTCCATCAAAATTCCAGTGAGCTATTCAAAGTTTTGCATCCTCAGAAGGACAAATTTGAGTCATTGTTCTGCAAGACAATGACAAAACTCGAAAGAGGCTCAGTGTGCTAAAAAGGCTAGCAGGCTGTAAATGGGGTTGCTCAAGTTCAACGTTAAATACAACTTATAAAACCTTCATAAAACCTGTCAATACATATTGCTGCAGTCCCTTAATAACAGCCTCTCATCCTGTCATTCAAACACTTGAAAGGGCACAAAATGAAGCTCTTAGATTAATCACAGAAGCTGTCAAAACCAATCCTATCACCTCTATGTTATTGCACACAGCTAACACTGATATTAAAGCAAACATTCTCGAGGTAGGAATCAAGCTCCATGAGCAACTGTCTTGTATACCTGGTATTTATTACCCCACAACTGACAAAAATCCTAGACGACTGAAGACACAGGAAGGCTTCTTTCAGAAAATATTGAAAGAAAAAAAAGAGGCTCGGATTGTCATTCAAAACTTGTCCACCATTACCTCCAGAAAACCCACTTGATCTGTTTTTAATACAATACGACTTACATCTTATAGATCCAATAATTAAATCTGAGGTTTCTCCACTTGTCCTGAAAGCTACTGCTTTGGAGACCATTTTCTCCCAATATCCAGAAGACGACTGGCTCCACATCTTCACTGATGGATCTCAACTGGACAAGAATGGTTTGGAGTATATTGCATCCTTTTCTCTTCATACTCATTACTTGGAAGAGATCATGTACCTTTCGATGGCGAAGTAAGAGCAATTCTAGTCGCACTGAATCAACTATTATGCCGACTTACTACATTCTCCAACGCAGTCATCCTGTGTGACTCTAAAGCAGCAATTGCAGCAATATCAAACTACACAAGACAGCCTACTTCTCCAGACATCTCAGAGTCCAGAAAATTAATGAGAACACTTCTTTTGCATCAGGAACTTGTGATTTTACAATGGATTCCATCCCATTGTGGAATAGCTGGCAATGAGATTGCAGATCAACTAGCTAAAAAGGGCACAAACATTCCACCTTTCTGCTGCAATTTAAATTATAACAGAGCCAAAACAGTGATCCATCATAAAGTGCAAGACGAGCATCACAAAACATTGGAAGATCTGACAAAGGCGAGTCACTGGAGAGAAGCACTCAAATCAGTCCCAGATTGGCCAAGAAAAGAGGCAGTTGCAAAATTCCGTCTAGCAACTGGACATGACTGCTTGGCTAAACACCTCCATCGGATTGGTATTCTTCAGACTCCTGACTGTTCACTCTGTTCCCTAGGCAAGATTATGGACGCCCGACACTTGCAAGAATGTCCAGCCCTTTTAAAGTCTACTCTGACAGAAAAATACTGGGAAGCAAGAGAGAAGATGATCCACCTATGAATCTATAATGTCTTGTTATATTGTTCTTTTAATCTTTAGTGTTTTCTTTAACTTTGTATTTTGTTGTTACTTTGTCATTGTTTTTGAGTGAATGGCTAGCTGTCAAAACTCTCTGCATTTAATAAACTAAACCTTTCTCAATGTAATCACCATTGCTGTCAAAGCATTTATTGTAACATGGTACAAGTTTTTCAGTACCGATGTTACTCTCTTTAACCGCCAAACATCTGAGTCAGGACGTCACTACCGCTTTGAAGTCTTCATTGGTTTGGAACTCTTTTCCCCACAAAAGGTCCTTTAGTTTCAGAAAGTGAAAGTCACTGGATGCCAGTTACAGCTGTAAGGAGAATGTTAAAAAATCTCTCATTTAAGACGAAGTTGTGCCTGCGATTGAGCAGCTGAATGAGGCTGATCATTGTTGTGAATCAAAAACACCTTTTCTGACAACTTTCCTTGTCTCTTGTTTTGGATAGTGTGTCATAGCAGAAAAGTTGCACAATAGGCCTCTGCATTTATTCTTTGTCTTCTTGGCAGAAACTCCAGGCTCAGGACTTTGGCATTAGAAGATTAAGTAAATATAGTTTTGTGTTGATATCTTTCATTATTATTTAGTTATGCCAAATCATTCTTTACTTTCTGGATGACACTTGTAGTAAGAGCTAAAACTCTTATTTGAAACATTTTTTCAAGAAAATTCTATGATGGGTAGTTATAAGGGCCATCCACTGCTTGTAGAAACTCGGTCTTGTCTCGTGAACAATAAACTTTTCATCAGGTTGAAATAACTGAATACATGCTCTTTGCAATATGATCTGTTAATTCCTATCACAATGTGAAGTGAGAAAAGTGTGTTATTGATGCTTAGTCTACAGTAAAGATAGTTAGGTGAGTGCATTAATCAGATTTTATTTGGGTTGTGTCACTGCCTTCTTTCTGGAATGCGAAGCAATGGGGTAACATCATTTTCTTCATTTTACATGCAGAGAATGTCATAAATAATGTATTATAGTAAGAGACAGAACTTATATTTGGGCAGAGCAAGTTGTGTGTTTGACATCAGATAGGCCTACTTTTTAAATGTAACCCATGATTTATTGAAACCTTATTATCAGGGCCAGGTTTTTTTGTTGTTATTAATGATAAATGTGAAATGTAACAGAGAGATGCAGAAGACGTGCATGCACAATTTATCACAAAATGTTAATTGTCTATGGATGAACTTTTGTTGTGAATTTTTGTGAAAATTGACAGTTTCTGTGAAAATCTTCTTTTTTTGTGTGATAAAAATGAAAAAATTCCTTTTTAAAAAATGTGTTAATCTTTATGATGTTGGCAGTAAAGAAATGAGAATTCGTTTGGAAAGATACATCAACCCAGTTTGCCACCATGGGTGTATAGGTAGCATACTTGCCTTCCACCCTGGTGGTCCAGGTTCAATTCCCGGGGTGAAAAATCCCCAGGTTCAGGACTAGATACACCAAGGAAAATTATAGGCTACCGGTATATTAAAAAAGCCTTAAATTAAAGTGGTGACTACCAGAATAGAGTATAGGGTATTCACAATAGATCTATTAAGGTCGCAGTGTTGAGAAGCCGAAGGTCTTACACTACCCCTCTTTAATCTAATCTAATCTAATCTAAATCAACCCGAAAGTGTAGACTATGTATAATTCTATTTTTGCATTTTTCAAACCAAGACTCTGCTACAGCAAATAGGCCTACTGCTGATTTCTCTTTAGAATCAATTGAAAAAGTGTTTGAAGATAGGGTAATTAGTAAGGGGTCATGGTCAGCAAGATCTTCAGATCTTACTGTAGGCCTATGTAATTTTTATTTTTAGTGAAACTTAAAAAATAAAGTGTACAAGAATAATCCTCATATAGTACAATTGAAGAACTGAAAGAGAACATAAGAAGAGAAACTGCAGCAATTTCACAAATAGAATTAATTATTGAGTGAATGCAATCTTTCTTAAAAGATGTCAGCAATGTGTGGCGGTAGACAACATCTTCTATGACAAAGGTAGGCCTACGTGATTATTCTAACTGTAGGTGTAATTCAGATAACCATGCATTTGAATTGAGGAGTTATGTACATGAGACTTTACCGGCTGACGACTTGTTTCCAGGCCTCCGCATAGAATGTGTGTTCTCGGCACATCACAAAAATAATGTCTCTGTACATTAAACTGCTTGAAAGAAAATGTTAGAACTTGGAAACGTCACCTGCCATGAACCACCTGGTGGCCCTTTCCCCAGTACTATGTGGTCCACTTGGCATTTTGGGTGATGGTGCCATTCTAGCAGGGATGGCAACTCCAAACCCAGGTCAGCACATGGGTGGATCAAAGTATCCATCAACAGGGACACAGGATTGTTGGACCGTCCTTCAAGACCCTGCAATAAATCCAAACTAATCAGTAATCAGTATCATTCAATTTGCAAAGAGAAAACACCAATTTTCAATGTTACGAGGGTTGGAAGTTTAATAGTAGCAATACAATTATAAAATCAAAGTGAATTACAAGAAGTTTCAAATAACTTTTTTTTAAATGTTGGTTGGGTATCGAGCATATTTCAGAGCAAATAGGAGTCTTCTATCACTATGAATGCCTTCACAGTAAACAGAAGAAAATGAGCTGGCTCTATCAACTAGTCTAAAACAAATTTTGGATCTGACAGAAAGCTAATGCTTAAAAATAATTCAATACCTTAAAATTATTCTTCATTCACAATAACATAATAAACTGTGTCAAGATTGGTTAAAAAATTTTACTCATTATGATGAATGATTGAGTGTAACACATGATTGAACCTCTGCTGGAAGGAAGTGAAGAACAAGTGACAAGCTTTTACCCATCTTGCTCCATTATGTTATTGCATATTATTGTGAATGAAGAATAATTTTAAGGTATTGAATTATTTTTAATCATTGGCTTTCTGTCACATGCAAAATTCATTTTAGACCAGGTGATATAGACAGCTCAATTTCTTCTGGTTACTGTGAAGGCAATTGTAGTGATAGAAGGCTCCTATTTGCTCTGTAGTATGCTGGATATCCAACCAACATCCAACAAGCGGTTTGAACTTACTGTAATTGACCTTAATTTTATAGACAGGACCACCACATCTTGGGGTCGGGCCCTGGATTATGTAGGCCTCACCGACCGCTGACCATCCTCATTTCAGTTGTCTCTTCCCTTCTCCGTGGAGCTTCCTTCTCGTTACTTGTGTAACAGAACATTTTATCAAACTTTTTCAGTTTTCCATAAAATTATATCACATCACCGGTACCGGTCTGGCAGTCCCCCCCATGTGGTAGCCATGTTTATAGATGTGTTGTCACTATTAAACTTCCAACCCTCGTATAATAGATAATGTGGAAGTTTACACAGTGAAAGCATAATTGAATGGAGATTTTATACACAAAGTTCGAGAGTTTGATTCCTGATGACATCATTGAGTTTTCTCATTTGACCTCATACTTCTAGTTGGTCCTACAGCACGGGGTCAACTCAGCCTCTAACAAACATGAGTATGGTACCAGGAGCAATCCTGGTGGTAAAGGCGGTTGGTGCATAAGGCCTTCAAGTGCCAAAGTTTAAAGATCCTGGCCTGTATATGGATCACTTTAAAAGTGATCACTCCAACTGTTTTTACATTTCATTTGATAGACTAGTTTTTAATGTATACATTAAAAAATATGGTCATCATACAATTTCTACAGGCACATAAAATTTCAGGAACATGGTTTGTACTGTACAGGTACCGTACTATAAACGATTTGTAAGAATAAATTGCAGTTAACTATTTTTTCCCACTCAATTTACACTATTCATCATTAAAACTTTCATGTAATAATAAAGCAGATTAATCCTATTTATCTATGCTGTAGTATTAAGAGTTTTGAAGAATAACAACAAGCTCTAACAATACAGACATATAAGTTATATTTCTCAGCATTTCAAGGATTGCATTGTGTGGCCTGCTGGAAAGCTATGAGAGTAATTATGTGAGAATGAATAAGTATTACTAGTAATTAACTCTCAAGATTGCATCCAGGTCAACGTTAAGCTACTGGTGAAAGGTAGGCTCATTCCTCTTTCGCAAAAATAATATTAAGCATGTCACTAAGCTGGTAAATATCCCAAAGCCAAAAGACAAGCATGTTAAAATTTGGGAATAAAATTCCTCTCTAATTATTATCACATTTTCTTATAAATTGGGGTACGCCATAGCGTAGTGGTTGAGGCACTGCGCTACAAACCGGAAGGCCGCGGGTTCGATTCCCGATGAGGTCGTTGGAGTTTTTCAATTGGCCTAATCCTTCTGGTGGCACTATGGCCCTGGGGTCGACTCAGCCTCTAGCAGAAATGAGTACCCGGAGCAATCCTGGGGGTAAAGGCGGCCGGTGCGTAAGGCTGACAACCTTACCACCTTCATGTGCCGAATGTCTAAAAATCTGGGAGCCTTAACCTCCTGGAACCCTCTGGGCCTCCATGGCCTGTAATAGGGAACACTTTACTTTACTTTCTTATAAATTACAATAAAGAATTTTATAAGGACACTGCTGCAACTGAAGAACAAACCTGAGACAGAAAGCGGAGATCCTGCTGTATTATGGACTTGCCAGAAGGAGCTGATGTAAGCCTGGCTGTCAGCAATTCATCTGGATGTACCGATCCATTGTAGTATGGCCAGTTTCCAGCAAGTAAATGTGATAGAGCTATGCCAGATGGCCCATTTCCTAAAAGAAGAATGCCATTATATTAGCTAATGCTTTGTAAACTTGACAGTATAGTCATCTCGCTATCATCACCCCAAGTGGTGCTGTCTTTGTATTTAATGCACGAAGGACACACTCCTTAATAGCTGCATATTGAAGTGTTGTCATGTCATAGTCGGAAACGAGAATCAAAGAAACGGCAAACTTTTGTATTATATTATTATTGCTATTAGATTGACTTGGCAGCAGAGCGTGCTTGAATTTTGGAGTGCTAAACATATTACAAAACAATACAAAATTTGCTAAAGAACTAAAAATTAGAAACTACAAATGATACAAGTAATAAAATATCTTATAAGCTTACAATATTTAATTTTAAAATTTTAAAGTCAACCCTTTTACAGACAGCCATTGAGAAACGCTGCTTTGGCACAGTGAGTTAAGATATACTGTTTACCCTCAATAAACAATAATATAATCCAGCAGACCACAAAAGAAAATGCCAACATTTGACTCCCCAATAAGTGGGGGACGATGAAAATGAGATCACTATACCAATTCTTCTTGTATATGTTTGTGTGTCTGTGTGTACGTATGAGTGTTTGTTGAATAAATGTTTGTTGAGAGTGTGTTAAGTGCATATGAGTGTGTATAAGTGTATGTGCCCATCTGCTTTAATGAGTGCATATACCTACCCCTATATGTATGTGTATGTGTGTGAATGTGAATGTATGTGCATGTGACAATTTGTGTGGTTTTTGAGAGAGAGGGAGAAATAAAGAGAAATAGAGAAATGTAAAGAGAAAGTAAGAGAAAGCAGGAAAGACACAGAGATAATATGTGGGAGAAGGTAAAAGAGAAGGCAAAAGAGAGAATGTGTTTGTGGCATACATATACATATTTACACATATCTATATATATAAAAATGAATGTATGTGTGTATGTGTGTGTATGTGTCCTTTATGCATTACTACACCATTCATTCGATCGCCATGAAACTTTGGGAAGTTGTTGGGTACATTCCCGGGAAGGTTTCTGTCACACTACATTTTTAATTTTAGCCTTCATTCGCGAGTTATGAGTGAAAAACGGGCAGAAAACGTGTATTTTTTGCGTTTTCGAAGCATCAGTTCTCAGTAATACATTTCAATGTCAAATCAATTACAGTAGGCTTTTTCTATTTTTGTCATAAAACCATCACGATCGCTTGAATGTTGTAGCTCACGCTGGTCGACTCATTTGTTTATCATGTCAAGGCAAGCAGATATATGAAATTTTCAACCAACACCGAAGAGGATTATTATTATTATTATTATTATTATTATTATTATTATTATTATTATAAGAGGGATAATCAATATAGGCCTAAATATGGTCAAACGTTGTTCGATGTGGACGAAACTCACTATACAGGGTGTTAGATCAAGAGTCTATAAGTTATAGTGTTTCAAATTAGCCTCTGTGGTAATTGGCGCGACCGCCAGTAATTGCCGCCTATTTCATCATTTCCTGGCTGTTGAGTGCACCTGCTTAGGCACGCCACGCCAGTGCGAAGTTAGTTGTATAGACGCTGCAGCCCGCAATGGACGCTGGCACGATTGCTCCTGTGTGTTTTGGACAATAGCTAGTTTGCAGGCTTTATTGCTCGTCTAATTCCACACCAATCGGCTCTTGTATTGTTTAGGCAGCCTGCGTGTGAAGTTTCAGGAATCACATTGTATTTTTCGTGTAATTTACAAGAATTCCATTGTCTCGTAACCTACCCGACACGTGCAGTGAACAGTACTGTGGCTAGCTTTTGCATATATTATCTGGCGGGAGCATTGCTAGGCTCCTAGAATAGTAACTGTATTGAATCATATATATCATATTTGTTAAGTGTTTGTTCATGATATTTCATTATTCAGAGTTCAGGCTTCCTGAAAATATATTATTGCAAAATCCTCAAATCTAAATCTCTGTTCCAGCTAGCCTACAGTCCTAGTGCTCCTATTGTTAATCTTAAGTGGTGTAATCACCTGGTCCTCCGTAAAACCTAATAATTGTACCTGAGTTCCCTTCATTCTGTTCCTCACGGACCGGATCTCCTTCATTTTGGTCCTCACGGGCAGGGTTTGATATATTTGCAATAATCTTCTGAATATTGAACAGTGTGCGACACGTATTTGATTTTCGTGTGTGACGTTCGTGCAGACTTCGTATTCGTGCGGGTCGTCGTATTCGGCTCGGCGCGACTGTTGACCTTCAAGCTGCTCGCAACGCGCGCGCCAGCTGGGCTGCCTCTCCGCGTGTTTCATGGCCGCCGCGAGAAGAAGGCAATCCACCTCCGACCGCCCCCAGTGTTTACAGTTGACTGTCTAATCACTTCTTCGATCTACTGCAAAGTTAATTATTTCATTTCAACATGGAAAGTGAATTACGTGCTTTGATTAAGCGTCGAGGTATAATTAAGCGTGAACTAACTCACATGCAAAAGACTCTTGCTACTATAAATGAAGAAACAAATGTATTTCGATTAAGAGTGAAACATGACAGTTTAAATGTTATTTGGGAGAGATACGAGACAGTTCAATCTCAAATCGAATCGCTTATAGAAGCCGAAGAAGATTTAGATGAACACGCAGAGCATAAGGAAACAACAAGAAGTTGTTACGAAGAGCTAAAAGCAAGGTTAAGTGAATTAATACATGCTCATGAGCCCACATCAGTTAGTGTCAATTCAAACAATAGTGGCACACGACAATCGGTGAATTCTAGTGCTTCGCAGTCAAGCAATGTGATAAAACTACCTACGATTCAGATTCCAGTATTTGAAAGTGATGTAACTAAATTCAAACATTATTTTGACACTTTTTCGAGTTTGATTGTAAATAATAGCAGTTTATCACCCATTCAAAAATTCCATTACTTAATTGGTTCACTAAAGGGTGAAGCTAAAACATTATTGGAAAATTTGCCAGTGACGAGTGATAATTTCCAAGTTGCCTGGGATATATTGTGTGCAAGATACAACAATAAACGGTTAATTGCTATATCCCACATCAAGCATCTGTTGTCCCTACCTGTAGCGCGACAAGAAACAGTTGCAGACTTGCGAAATTTGTTGAATCAATTCCAAAACAACTTGCATGCTATTGAAGCATTAGAATTAGAAGTGCCACTTCATGAAGTCATTCTAATGCAATTGTTATTGGAGCATCTGCCAGACAGTGTGCAACGTGAGTGGGAATCTAGAATCGACTCTCAAACTTTTACTCCATTAGGTGAACTTATGTTATTTCTAGAAGCGAAGTCTCATTCTCTAGAGGTGCTGTCGAATAATTCCTGCAACAGGTCCAGCCCATCAAAACCTAGAAGTGAACGTCGTGAACCTAGGAAACAGCATAGTGACAGTCGTCAGTCATATGTGTCGACAACTGAACAGTTATGCCCTCAGTGTCAAAGCGGCCATAACCTGTCTAAATGTAAAAAATTCCGTCAGCTGAGTGTTGAACAGCGATGGAAAGTTGTGAAAAGCAAGAACTTGTGTTTCAATTGTTTTTCTAATGCACATCGAGTGAAGCAGTGCAACTTATCTTCATTTTGTAACTGTGGTAAACTGCACAGCAAGATGTTGCACAACAGTGATCAGAGGAGAACGGTTTCGCACTCTAGTGAAGACAGTAATACAGTAAATAGCAACAGGACTGAGGCTCCTGCGAGTTATTGCTCAGTGAAAATAAAGCCAGTGCTTCACGTCTTACTTGCAACTGCAAGAGTCGAAGTGCAAGACAAGCATGGTAAATATATACAGTGTAAGGCCCTTCTAGACTCTGCCAGTCAGGCCAGTTTCATGTCTGCGGATCTAGCGAGGCGTCTGCAACTTCCTACAATGACAGCTGATACGCCTGTCAAAGGTATAAATGGTACTTCATCTAATGCTAGTCATAGTGTAAACATTAATGTGAGATCCATGGTTTACAACTATCGAAGGAATCTAGATTGCCTAATCCTTCCTCGCATAACAGGGAAGCTACCTGCAGTCCGAATTGATCCATCCTCATGGAACATTCCCTCTGACATTCCATTAGCCGATCCTAAATTTAATATCCCTTCTGAAATTGATTTGCTGATTGGAGGAGCATTATTCTTCGAGCTTTTCCATGAAAAGATCTTGACCAATCCTGGGTTTCCTACACTGATTAGTACAGAACTCGGATGGATATTGTCTGGAACCATTCCTAAATCCTCTGTGAAAGGCAATCTGGATGCGGGCTCCCAGCACAACTTCTTCATCTCTACGGACAATGTGGACAAGCAGCTGCGACGGTTTTGAGACCTCGAAGATTCTCCACAGCACATGGTAACACAAGAAGAGAAACTATGCGAACAGCATTATGTAGAGAATACCACTCGCAATGATGATGGTAGTTTCACAGTACGTCTGCCAATGAAACAGGATAAAACTTCATTGGGTGAGTCCAGACAACAATCAGTTTCACAGCCTATTGAATCATGGCCCAAACAGCCTCAGCAACTTGAGCTGCAGGACAGTGATGAGCAGCGTGACACAGTCTGCCTAGTCACACATGCTGCAGAAGACTTTATGCTACTCTTTTCCAAGCTGACATGTTTACAGAGAGTTACTTCGTATATGCTACGCTTCATACACAACTGCAGAAGCCAAGTTAAACGTCACGGCCCTCTCACAGTTGAAGAGTTACAACAAGCTTTGTTGCTTTGTATAAGAATAGCTCAGCAAGCAGCCTATTCTCATGAACTGTCCGATCTTCAGAGTAAGATGCAAGTGAATACTAAGAGTTCTCTCCATTCCTTGGTGCCTTTTGTGGACAAGGATGGCCTACTCCGAGTGGGTGGACGTCTGGAGAAAGCTGAGTTACCGCATGATGCACGACATCAGCTTATCCTCCCTCCAGGTCACCACCTCACTAAGTTGGTAATTGAATCCGAGCATCTGCGACTGCTTCATGCATCACATCAACTGCTCATATCTTCTGTGCGAGAACGATATTGGATTCCTAGTGTACGTAGAATTGTGAAGTCTACGCTACACCGATGTTTAACTTGTTTCAAGTTGAAAACCAAAGGTGCTCACCAGCTGACGGGCAGCCTACCTAGCTACAGGGTGACCCCTGCTAGAACATTTCTACGTTCTGCGGTTGACTACGCCGGACCATTCTTCATAAGATACGGCTCCCCCCGCAGCAAAACTCAGGTCAAAGCATACATTGCTATCTTTGTATGCTTGGCTACGAAAGCAGTTCACATCGAGCTGGTTTCAGACCTTACTTCTGATGCCTTCATTGCCGCCCTGCGCAGATTCACATCTCGTAGAGGACTTTGCAAGGAAATATTTAGTGATAATGGGACGAACTTTGTTGGTGCTAACAACAAGCTGCGTGAACTGCGTCTCTTGCTTCAGTCCAGCACCCATCAACAAGTTCTCCAAGATTACGCATCCTCTAATGAATTCACATGGCATTTCATCCCTGCGTGCTCCCCTCATTTTGGAGGACTCCACGAGGCTGCTGTCAAATCCATGAAGTTTCATTTACGACGAGTGATGGGTAGCCAAGTGTTTACCTATGAGCAGCTTTCTACAGTTCTCACCCAGATTGAGGCCTGTCTAAACTCTCGACCTCTCCTACGCCTAAGTGATGATCCTAGCGACTCATCCTATCTATCTCCTGGACACTTTCTCATTGGAGAAAAACTCACAGCCCTACCTTCTCCTCCTATGGCAGAGAATGTCTCTCATGTTGCTAAATGGCATCAGCTACAAACCCACATACATCACATATGGCAGCGTTGGTCAGCTGACTACCTACATTCACTGCAGCAGAGGCAGAAGTGGTCTGCGTCCAGCGAAAACATTCAGATTGGTACTCTTGTGCTCCTGAAAGAAGATAATTCTCCACCGCTCCAGTGGAAGCTGGGAATCATCTCATCAGTGCATACTGGTGACGACGGTTTAGTGCGTGTTGTGACAGTGCGTACGTCCAGTGGTGAATACAAGCGACCAATTGTAAAAGTGTGTCCCTTGCCTATTCAGTAAAGTGTAAATCTATTAGTAAATCTTGATCTATCCGCAAAGTGTTATGTAAAATCTGTCGATTTTAGGCGGGAGTTATGTTAGATCAAGAGTCTATAAGTTATAGTGTTTCAAATTAGCCTCTGTGGTAATTGGCGCGACCGCCAGTAATTGCCGCCTATTTCATCATTTCCTGGCTGTTGAGTGCACCTGCTTAGGCACGCCACGCCAGTGCGAAGTTAGTTGTATAGACGCTGCAGCCCGCAATGGACGCTGGCACGATTGCTCCTGTGTGTTTAGGACAATAGCTAGTTTGCAGGCTTTATTGCTCGTCTAATTCCACACCAATCGGCTCTTGTATTGTTTAGGCAGCCTTCGTGTGAAGTTTCAGGAATCACATTGTATTTTTAGTGTAATTTACAAGAATTCCATTGTCTCGTAACCTACCCGACACGTGCAGTGAACAGTACTGTGGCTAGCTTTTGCATATATTATCTGGCGGGAGCATTGCTAGGCTCCTAGAATAGTAACTGTATTGAATCATATATATCATATTTGTTAAGTGTTTGTTCATGATATTTCATTATTCAGAGTTCAGGCTTCCTGAAAATATATTATTGCAAAATCCTCAAATCTAAATCTCTGTTCCAGCTAGCCTACAGTCCTAGTGCTCCTATTGTTAATCTTAAGTGGTGTAATCACCTGGTCCTCCGTAAAACCTAATAATTGTACCTGAGTTCCCTTCATTCTGTTCCTCACGGACCGGATCTCCTTCACGGGGGTTTTCTGGGCCAAGTACCTCGAATCTGAGGTCGCTTTTACCAGGCGACGCTATCTAATCGTGGTATGTAATTCACGTGATTTAGGTGCTAATAAATATGATTTAACTACTATGCTCTTAATTTTTAATTTCTGAAATAATTATCGCGGGCGATCGCTTGATTTTGTAGGTCCATCCTTGACGATTCATTTGTTTAGAATATCAAGTCCCGCAGACGTATGAAATTTTCAACCTACACGGAAGAGGGATATTCAATATAGGCCTAAATATGGTCAAACAGTGTTCGACTTGGACGAAACTCACTATGCAGGGGTTTTCTGGGCCAGGGAACTCGAATCTGAGGTCGCTTTTACCAGGCGACGCTATCTAATCGTGGTATGTAGTCCACGTGATTTTGGTGTTAATAAATATAATATAATATAATAAATATTATGCTCTTAATTTTTAATTTTTGAAATAATTATCGCGTGCGAAGCCGCGGGCACACGCTAGTAGGTTTTATAATTTATTGTCTATTGTATATCTGACTAATACTAACTATAACTTTGTGGCATTACATCCAAAGGGGGCCAGGGCCTTGCCGAGTCATCTATTTCCATCAATCTACTTGGACAGAAGGCAGGATTAGAAGGGGAATGTTATTTATTATTTATTTATTTTTAATGGCAAAGTTAAAGTTGAAAGGCCTTCTCTTCCACTTTGAACTATAGGCCTAGGCTACATATTATAAACAATACAAATTTCGTAGAGAACTAAAAATTAAAAACTATACATGATACAACCAATAAAACGTCTTTTAAGGGTACAATGTTTAAGTACGAAATTTTAAAGCCAGCCAGTGAGAAACACAGCTGTGGCACTGTGAGACATGATACAGACATTCTAGTATTATTGATTGCTTTGGTTCCCTTAAATCAGAAGATATATTTCCTTAACCCAAGATTGGTCTTATGAAGAAGAAGGTTATTTCTTCTGCAAGCATCCAGAAACATGTGAACATCAATATATGCATTCTCCTGGTGCACTCTGTTTTAGTAGGTTGTGACACAATAAGTGCCATTTATGGCAAATGGAAGCTGCTTGAGACTGAACCTGGTTTGGGTCATAGCAATAATAATAATAATAATAATAATAATAATAATAATAATAATAATAATAAAATTTCAGACATCCAAGATGATATCTGCAGAAGATGTCGGAATGCCTCTGAAACAATCCAACACATCACGGGAGCCTGCCAGGCGCTCGCTTCGAATGAATATCTTAAGCGCCACAATCAGGTGGCTGGTATAGTGCATCAAGCGTTAGCTTTTAAATGTGGGCTTACTCAAGAGATAAAACCATACTATGAGTATAAACCAGATCCAGTTGTGGAGAACACAGCCTACAAGTTGTATTGGGACAGGTCAGTGATAACTGACAGGCAAGTGTCACACAACAGGCCAGACATTCTTTTATTAAAAAATAAAAGAGAACAACATATTTGGTGGAGATTGGTATACCTAATAGCCATAACCTAACAAAAGAGCTTAAATTAATGCAAAAATCAGTAATTCTAGGCACAACATCCATAGTCAGAGCATTTCTCAATGTACCATCTTGTGAAAAACGCCGATGCAACAGAAGAACTCACAAACAAGTAATGAAAAAGAATGTGAATAATAATAATAAGTTAATAATAATAATAATAATAATAATAATAATCAAAGGTCTTACTAATATCCAGGAGGAGGAAAGCACGAGATGTACCAATCAATATATACCTGAATTATAAAGAACTAGAACAAGTCAGAGAACTCCGATATCTTGGAATAACTATTGATGAAAAATTCAACTTCAATAAGCACATTAGCTACACAGCGGAGAAGACACTCTTACTAATAAATATGTTAGGTAAAGTTGCAAAACTTCAATGGGGGCTTGGCCACCAAGCTCTGAGAACTATCTATAGAGGTGCAATAGCACCTATACTTACATATGGATTACCTGTCTGGGAGCAGGCTTTAGAGAGGAAAAAGAATAGGAAACTTCTTCAAAGGACTCAGAGAATAATAAACATTAAAATTGCTAAAGCACATAGAACTATATCATATGAAGCTTCGTGTGTCATTGTTGGAGTGAAACCAATCTACATTGCAATTGAAGAAACAGCTAAAATTTACAGGATAACACACGGTATGACACCAGAATCTACGGATTACGATGCACCTCTACAGTTAGTAAATTGGCCCCACCCAGCTGACAGAATATCTTCAGAAGAAGTCAATAAAAGCTTAGATTATCATCTAGAAATTTTTACGGATGGAAGCAAAATACAAGGACAGGTTGGAGCAGCAGCAATCATATTCAAGCAAGGAGGTATTATACAAAGAATCAAAGCAAAATTACATGATAGATGCTCAAACAACCAGGCAGAGCAAGTTGCAATACTCAGAGCATTGGTAACACTGACAGACATGAATATAGATTTACAAGAAAGAGTTATTGCATTATACACAGACAGCCAAATTACAATAGATCTAATCCGAAACAATTCAAAACACAACTACATAGTAGAAGACATTCAAAAACAAATCAGAAGCCTCAGAGAACAGAAGTGGGTCGTGCATTTCGCATGGATCAAAGCACACGTAACACATGTCGGGAACGAATTAGCCGACAGGTTAGCCAAGGAAGCTGCACTAGAAGACGTTACAGAATATGCATACAATAAAAAATCAAAAACAACAATCGTCAATGAAATCAAAGAACAAGGGATCCAGAAGTGGCAAGAAGAATGGTCTAACACAACCAAAGGACTAGCCTGCAGGGATTTCATTCCATCAGTCATTCAAAGAATGAAAACACGTATCAATTTTGACTTTGTACTAACAGCTATGATTACGGTGCATGGATTAACGAAATCATACCTTCATCGGCTTGGTATTATACAAAGTCCTACCTGCACCTGCTCACAAGAAGAACAAACAGTAGAACATTTGATTTATCGGTGCCCTATACTTAAACAACAAAGAGACATAATGAAGAAAACTATCGAATCAAAACGCTACAAATGACCCGTAACTAAAGAGCAGTTGTTCAAAAGTCATCTAACATCATTTAAATTATTCATTCAGAGTATAAACTTGGGTGCACTAAAATAATCTATGATAAGTGTTGATATCGAGTCAGTGAAAGTGAAACAGTGAAGTTATTTAGTGTTAAATTGACAATAAACTGGGAGTAATTCAATAGAGAATAAGTTCTAAGTATATGTAAGTTAAGATGATATAAAACAAAACATTGTAGGTAACACTAGGTATGTAGTGTCGCTACTGCAATGGGGCATGCCCATTAAAGCCTCCAATTAAAAAATTATTATTATTATTATTATTATTATTATTCATAATAATAATTAATAATAATAATAATAATAATTATTATTATTATTATTATTATTATTATAGAAAATACAGCAACCCATAATGAAGTGGGAGTTGCAGGGGAAACTCTTTTCCTCTCCAAAAATGGAAAACAAACTAAGTTATTTCATGTTCCAGAGGGGAAAATGTTGCCAAATAGGAACTGCTTCCTCTGTTATCAGCCAGTACCGCCCAACATTCAAACCATACCTTCTACAAACTATAATTTGGCAAGGAAATAAACTAGATCCACAACAGTGGAGTTGTGTTGGTCAAAACAATGCTTTGCATGCCATCAGAACAGATCTTGGGCCTGCACCTGAAACCATCCTGAAGTTGATATCTTGTTCCTGCCAAGGCAACTGCTCTAATTTTCAATGCTCCTTGTGAAAACAGTGAGAAGTGTTCTGGTTTGTGAAAAATTTGTGAAGGAGAAGCTTACTCAAAAAGCTGTACGGAAATCCTAGTGACATTAGAATTTGAAGA
This sequence comes from Ectobius pallidus, assembly GCA_964059195.1. Lineage (NCBI taxonomy): Eukaryota > Metazoa > Arthropoda > Insecta > Blattodea > Ectobiidae > Ectobius > Ectobius pallidus. The sequence goes on along the minus strand of CAXKWD010000005.1, from coordinate 54,601,658 downwards.
CAGAACTTCCATGCTACCTGAGGACATTGATGAAGACTTAAGGTGATAGAAATTCACTTTCTGATGACGGTAATCACATATTACATGATTACTGAAGTAGCCCTGCTTCATGAATCGATCTGGAGCTTAACTTGGAAATCGATTAAAAAAGTAACTTATTTTCTGCATATCATAATTGAAGTTATCACTGTTTAAACAAAAGCATTCTGGCACTTTGTTATATCAGTTTATTTGATTTTTTAAATCACAATTTTCATGGCTCTGAACAACAAAACTAGGCTATAAGAAAACTTTTTTCTTTAATTTTGAACAGTTCATAGTTTATACAACACAGTTAATTTTAGAATCAATCCGTCATTTCCAGCTCTATCACATAAACTAAACAAGTGTTTTGTAATATCCTGTGATCAAAGTCCAGGGTTGTTACAACCCCGAGGCAAGCAGCAGTGCTGAGTGTGTGCATTCTTTTCAGCATGTAGTTTCTTATCACGTGTATGTGGAGTTAATTGGAGTATGGTTGAATATAGACACTGAAGGAGGACAGTTGCAGGGTATGCCCGCTTGTCTTTCCACTCTCGTAAATAGGGTGCGTTTGCACTTCACCAATCAGATAGGCGCCAACCTACATAAATGTAGATAAATTTGTAGTTTCCGATCAGTTCCTTTTTACGAGAATGGTAACGGACAACCCTAGCTAGTACATGCTCAGCGGTAGTAGGAACTCTTATCCCTTTCGTGGTTAATTGGAATTACAGGGGAGAAATATTATAACACCTACTTGATGAATATGTTTGATTTATTAGTACATCTTTCTAAGCGACACACTGGGTTCGTTGCACAAAGGAGTCTGCGATGCCTATATTCATATATGCTGACTTATGCTTTTAAATACTGGACGTGTCTATATTCATATACGTAAACTTCTATATTCAATTACTATTCTGCTTATATTTTGTACTCAATAATAACGCGCCCCGACGATCCATATTACTTGTATCAAACACTTCCTCTAATTTTTTGCGGCGCGGAGAGATTCTCAGTCTACGTTTCACAGGTAACAAATATTAAAATGTTCAATTATTACGCGTACGATAATTCTTAAAACTTGTATTTAAAACTTAACCCTCTATTTCTTTACGGCGCGGAGAAAATTCACATTGTACTTCTTTTCGGCAACGCTTCCCAGTTAGAACAGAACAGTTTTCATAGTTAATTTTCCCTCACTTGATTTCATTAATTCCTCTACTTAACATCATTTCATTGGTCCACTTCTTATGCCTATTCGTCTCGCAGCCTCTTATTGGTCAGCTTGAATGGTATAGTAGTCTTGTCCCTAGCTAAAAGTCAGTTAAAACTGAGTTTCTTCCCCTAAAATCCATTCATCAATCCTGACATAAATGACTAGCGCCTCTCTGTCGCATACAAAGCGATCCGACATCCGGTCTTTCAGTAATTGTTTAATAAGTCCAAAGTCATGAGTCTGGTATACATTTTATACGCATATTCTTATAGTATGAAATTTTTCGAATCTTTTGATATTAATCTTCTGTCTGTCCGATGATAATTACTTCTTGTAATTAATTATGATTGAATTTTGATATGAAATAATTAATCGATGGTCACATGTTATATGTCAAGTTGTAGGTCCTGTCACTGTCTTGCCGATGGTGTGATTGGTTAAGGGGTCCGACATTCCAAACGGTTTCGGTTTCAAGGGAGATGTCTTTATACATTAACTGCAAAATCCCTGCGGGGAAGTTCAGGGGATGAGTCGAAGGAATGAAAAGGTAGTGCATTAGAAGTGAAGGGTTGTAGTGATATGGATGGTGTATGTATTGTAAATAAATGGGAAGCAACAGGGAAACCAAGTGATTATTATTAGAATCGTACGACATCAGAAGCAGTGGCAACATGGAACAGTGGCATAGAATAAGCCAAGATGGACACACTATGCTCCAATAGAAGATGTCATCCCTACATATGAAGTCAGTAGGAGGGTTTTAACCCCCTAATGGTGTCAGCAGTAGACAATGACGGTGCATTGGCATAAACCCGCCACATATCATGCCAGTACCGGAATTACACCCTACATATGACGCAGTAACATTTTCCCCTTCAAACATGGTGTCAGAAGTTTTTGGGGGCCGTCGCACATGTGGCGTTGGGCCAGGAGGCCATCGTTTCGTAACATGGGGTAATATCCGTGTCGGGCGCCGTCGCGCAGCAGTTTAGAAGGCATAAGAATGACGTGCAGTGTAATAATTACGACCATGGACCTCGGAATGGTCGTTCGCAAGATGCCAAGTGTGTGTGTGGCCAATAATTCATTTTTTATTTGTAAATTGTGTGATAATTCAGCAAAATTAGCAACCTGCTCAGCATGACCGAGGTAACTGTGCAAGAGGCAATGGACGCGTCGTGTGGCGCAGTTGGAGGCGCGAGAAATTAATGTGGAGCGAGAAATGTGCAGTCAATTTAGAGAGCTGACAGTAGTAAATTCTATTTTAATCTGTTTTCCACGCCGCATAGCGCATACACTAGAACTAGATGGTCATATCTTTCTCTCAGAAGACGTTAACGGGAAATCTCTCATTTGGGGCCCGCGTCCTGCCGAGAGGGGTGATATCCTTACAGAAAATTTAATACTTGACCTAGGCTGGCACGTTCTCAATGAGGAAAATCAGGATCCTACATACGAGCTCAGCTTGCGCGCAAGGGGGAGGAAAGGCATATCTCAAAAATATTGACTGGGAAACCCGAAGGGAAAATACCGTAGGGGAATGCTGGATTCATCCCTTGAACAATGAGCCTTTATAGGAAAAAACACACAATGCACAAACAACACAGACTACCAACGCAGACAACATATGAACCACACTTGAAATAGCTTTGCAAAAACAATGCTGAAAAGAAACATGACTTTAAGGAACACAGTCCAAAAACGTCATCTACTTACCATCCCAGCTTGATATAGAAGGAGGACTAAATAAATAAAATCAGGTAAACTGATATAACAAAGTTCCAGAGTGTTTTTGTTTAATCAGTGATAATTGCAATTATAATATGCAGAAAATAAGTTATTTTTGTAATCGATTTCCCAGGTAAGCTCCAGGTCGATTCATTAAGCAGTGCTTACGGAAGAACAAAGGTTTAAAGTTTGTGAAGGAATATGTGGGTGGTGTTATTTGCCAAAGCTTACTGTATTGCAACTTCCAAGCAAGCAAGCGAACTGATTTGCATTAGATAAATTCTTGCCTTATATGTTAGGCTACCTTAAAATATACACTAAATTGAGCTTTAATCTGGGCCAGTCAGCAGGTTTTGTCCAAAATCAATAGGCTTCGTCCCATGGAAGTTATAAATGCATATACCAAGTTGTATGAAAATCCGATAAAGTGTATTTGAGTTATCGAGCGTACAGGCATACGGACAGAGAGACGGACAGACATTTTCCCATCCACCTTACAATCTCAGAAAGTACCATTCTGGCATTCAATGACCGGTAGTTAGGGACATATTTCTTGGAACCAGATTTTGGTAAGTCCGGGGGAGGTATGGCTTAATTGCTTGGCACTCAGGGGTAAGGGAAGTCACTAAAAATAGCTAACACTTCATATCGTACTGCATTGTTATGGAACAACATACTGATTTCTGTGTAAATTTGATTGGATACATGTAGACACGTGTTATCAATGACAGGTGCAAGTCTGATACTTGAACTGTTGAGATAAGACGTAGCAGATCATTTATACTGGGCTCGAAATCAATACTGGTATTACTTTTCTCTCTGAGCGGGAATTTTCATGCACAAGGTGGAAGTTTGCTCAAGACATTGAATGATAAATTCGTATAGCAATTTAATTGAGTTTCCCTGTCCGTGACCTTACTGAAATAGATCAAACACCTCACTAACTGTTTGAAACTGATTGTGAGTGCAAATCATATCCAATACAGCAAAGTTTCTCTCTTCAAGCAAACAAAGGTACCCATATTTTTATAAATATTGCCTTCTCCTCGAAATGAGTGAAATCTTTATAATTATGCACATGAAATACAATATCTCCCCTATTTATTCATCTTTCTTTTACAATGATAAACCATCATAAGCTCATTTTGTTTTTAAACTTCTTTCACTTGGAGTAATTTGATACTGCGTCTCAAGAATTTCTTAAATCCATCTCATTTCAGAAAGAAGTTTATTAATCTACAAAGCAAATGTATTTCACTGGTGAAATTCCTCAGGTTCTGTATCATTTGGCGAGAAATTAGAGCCCAGAAATTAGACAAAATACCTTTTCTATTTGGGTGGATGTATTAAAGAGTTCAATGTTGATAAACATGTTTTCGCACATTTAGGGGCGGTAGGGCCAGTTTTTATTCGACTTATTTTGACTTTCGTTGCCTATTTTAAGATGTAAAACCTTTTTTGCCTGTTTTTGGGGGTTATGGCTTCTTCTGTGATTATTTACACATTTAAAAAAGAACATAAAGAATTTCAATTTATGAAGGTGAAGAAACGTTACACAAATAATGAAATGACAAGTTCACGTCACAAGAATATTTATTGAAGATCTTGTTCGCTCTAATTGCATATATTTTTTTGAAGCAGTTGAAAACTTACCTCCTTGAACGATTCGATTAAGCTCTTTTATTAGGATAACCTATGAAAGAGTAAATATTGTATGTTATAAATAAATTATTAAGTATCTTAGCTATTTTCATTAATAAAGAGTGGAATTACTTTCTATTTCGACTTATATGATTGCCTATATATATTACATTACGTCCTATTATTGGTGTTTTAAGTGCCTTTTTCCTGCCTATTTTAAAAAAAACAAATGCCTGAAATTCCGGGCTCTGGGTTTATCATTAAGTCATAGCATTTTTTACTCATCTATGAGCGAAATACATCTCAGTATTCAAGAACCAAATTTTTATCTCGAGTCTATGCGTAAAAATAATCTGAAGGCTAGATAGAAGCCAGTTATCGCTTATACAAAATTTATATGAAACACTCAAATGACTTCCTGTATCCTTCATAATTCAACGTAAAGTTAAGTCGTTGTTTTAGCACTTAGAGTAAGTTGAACTAAATGAATAAAATTTAAACAAAATCGTTAGAGCTGTTTTCGAGAAAAAGGGAAAAATTAAATTTTCTTCCAGGAAAGTGGTAGTTAAAGAGAACTTTAGACCTATTACTCCCGTTGGAAGACTTTAGGGTGAGTAAATTATAACTACTACTTTTCAAAAGAATTTATTTCCAAAGAAGGTTCAAATACAAACTTTAGTTCATATTATATCCAGTCTGTGTATGAATTTTAAACAAAACTGTTAGAATAATTCTTTCGGATAAAAAAAAAATATATATATATGTTTGGATCATTGTTGCGATGTTCGGGAGAAACTTTCATTAAACAAAGAAACTATACCCGAGACGAGCTAAGAAGGAAAACTGAAGTAAACAAAAACCAGTATGTCTGTCTCACTCTTATGTCATACGAGTAATGTGCTAGAGAGAGACAAATGCACTGATTTTTGTTTACTTCAGGTTTCCTTCTTCGAATGGCCAGACTTTATTTAAAATTTCGATATAGAGAGATTCAATCTGAAAAAGTTAGATGAAAACCAAATTTAGAACGTTTACCAAGTAGAGATTTCCAATAGGTTTGCAGTTATAGAAAACATTGCAGAACCAGAAGCTATCGATGATATGAATATCGATAAAATCTGGAAAAGCATTAAAGACAATATTAAATTATCTGCAAAAGAAAAATTAGGTACACTGGAACTGAAATCAAATAATCCGTGGTTCGATGAAGAGAGCATGTAGTTAACGCGAGAAAGCAGGCGAAACTACAGTGGTTACAGAATTCAAATGAAACTACTGTCGAAAATCTCAATAATGCTAAATGAGAAACCTCTACAACCATTAGAACAAAGAAAAGGAATTATCTAAAAAAAAACAAAGTAAATGAATTAGAGGAAAATAGTAAAGACAAAAATGTTAGGGACCTCTACGAGGGATTAAACGAGTTAAAGAATGGTTTTCAACCTGGAACAAACATAATTAAGGTAAATAATGGCACTATACTCGCGGCGTCATATAATATTTTGAATAGATTGAAAAACTTCTTTAGTCAGTTATTAAATGTCGACGGAGATGTCCAATGTAGATGGTCAGGGCGATAAGGTATCTCGGCCTCGCCCTTCTTCAGGAGGGAAACAGAATGGACGAGCTAGTCAGCAAAGCCTTTACATCGGCAGTAAAATTATTCCATGCCCTAGGACGCCTCTCGGGACAGAACTGGGCTATAAATGAACAAACTTCCTCACACTTTACAAGGCCATTTTCGAATCTCTAATCTCCTATGGCGCCAAGGTTTGGGTGCCTTACATAATTGCACAGTACAGAAAAGAAATACTATCAGCTCAGAGACAAGCCCTCTTAATAGTAAACAGAGCGTACTCAACACCTCTGACAGAGGCCTTGCCCGTCATAGCAGGGGTACTCCCAGCGGACATGATGGTAGCCTTGGAGGAAAGAGCAGCTCTGTGGAACATCAGAAGGGATCTGCCGACCCAATACCGACAGCTCAACGTGACTGAGGACACCTACAAGACGTATGAAACCACGTTAATCCGGAAACAAATCGGATTACAGACTGTCCACAACTGGTAGACGAGGTGGCACCAGGCTATAACTGGGCTTATCACTAAGGACTTCTTCCAGAGACTCATCAAGCGACTGAAACAACCCTGGATAACTCCGGATTTCGCCACATCGCAGTTTCTAACAGGGGAAGGATCATTCTTGGCATATCTAGCCAGATTTAATTTAGCAGAAGATTCACTATGTTGCTCTGAGAATTGCGAAGATGACTCCATGTAAAGCTGATGCCGAATAATTTTGCCGCGATATGCGCGGGACGACTAGGAGGCGGAGCTCTGCAGCGAAAGCTTACGGAGTTTGTGGATGATTTCAGCGTACTTGAGACATCCTACGGGAGAGGTTCCTTGTCAGCTGACAACAACAATTTTATTATGCTTGAAAGAAACATTCATTACGTTCCTTAGTTCATATCATTGCGAATCTGATAGAAGTGCCTCAACCCCAGAGATATCCTCACCAGATTCGCTGGAATCAGATTCAGAGCCGACATTAATGATTACTGGACGTACGGCAATACCATCTTCATAGTCGTCTATTAATCCTTCCTGCTCTAAATATTCCATTTTGGTCTGATGCACCCGACAACATCCTGAAGCCCATTCTTCTGCCGTTATTTGAGCAAACTTGTCTTCTGTTAATTTCAGAACGTCTTCCAATTTAAATGTGACATTTCGGGAAGCAACCCGATTTTTCACTATTGCCCAAATCCCCTCAATCGCATTTAATTCTAGGTGGTAAGGAGGGAGTCTCAGAACGGAACGTCCATGTTCACGCATTACTTCATCAACGCGGTAAGCAACGAAGTTAGGTTTATCTTTCTGTACAATGGGAACCTTTTTCGTGCAATTAAAAATTTGTCTACAAGAGTGCAGCAGGGTCAGACGAGGTCCTGCCATCTCGTTCTGCCTCATGCTTACGTGTATCAATAAATGTGAATAATGTTGGCTTTCTTATAAAAACTGGCGATTAATAACGTTTAAGTTATATTCCAGAAATCAGGTTCCTATAATTCTTGGGGGTTGTCATCAAAAATAGGAACAATAATTACTTTGCAGTGGCAGAAACATTTGTAGCTTAGTGGCAAATAATTAAAAATATTTAAGTTATTCCTGTCTATCGCGATGAAAGTTTTATACGTCAAATGGTGAAGAAATAATTCAAATTTTATTAAACGTATTTAAAACTTATTTTACAATACTTCACAAAGTAAACATCCCATATTCTTTAGATTTATAACCATAGGGGTAGACATGTAAAAAAATTATTTATACTGTAAATAATTTTTAAAAAAGTATTTTAGGTTCATGGTTGTTTGCTTTCATAATATTCTTTGTATATTTCAGCTTTCCGTTATGAATTTACTATGTGGTAAACATATGCTAGTATCTGATTAATACAACACAGTAGTTATAGAAAGTAAAGGACTTGGATATAAATGTGTAAATATTTTGTTTCTATTATCATTGATATGGGGTACGCCGTAGCGTGGTGGTTGAGGCGCTGCGCTACAAACCGGAAGGTCGCGGGTTCGATTCCCGATGAGGTCGTTGAGATTTTTCAATTAGCCTAAATCCTTCTGGTGGCACTATGGCCCTGGGGTCGACTCAGCCTCTTAACAGAAATGAGTACCAGGAGCAATCCTGGGGGTAAAGGCGGCCGGTGCGTAAGGCTGACAACCTTACAACCTTCATGTGCCGAATGTCCAAAATCTGGGAGCCTCATCCTCCTGGAACCCTCTGGGTCTCCATGGCCTGTATAGGGATCAGTTTACTTTTTATTGAGTAATGTTGACATAGTCCATGCATTATTTTCAGTACCTGTAATACTTAAGTTTTATTTCTTTTCTTTATTTGATATTGTTTGTTTATTACGTAAGTTTTTTTACGAAGCCATGAATTTTGTATTCCTGAAGGTGAATAAATTGAAAATTGAAAGTCCCTTCTGGAAAATTGTATAGGCCGGGTTTGAAATGTGATCCCTGGGTACAGATGCTAGATGCTAGCACGTTACCCATGAGCCCAAATCCACAAGCAATTGGATGTTAATACAGCTGTTTTATCTTATTTAAATTCGTCACATAGCCAATTGATTCGTCACATAGTCAGTGAATATTATTGACTACAGATCAGCTTCATTAAAATCATAGATGATTTTGTATGTTATTATTTGTATGCTATTTTCCTATGTAATTATTCATGTTATAAGTTATATGCTACACAAATATGTAAATCACACATTAAATGGCAATCTGTATTTCTAGTGAAATTGTTGAACTTTCTTTAAATTTTAGTGTTGAAGTAAATTAATTTAAAACGAAATTGTTATTTTCAGAATCATTAACTTATTAAATTCGCTAAAGTGTGTTACAAAGTAACAGTTTCGAAAGTAAAATACTTATAATAACTTTAGGATTCGAGAGATTGTTATTTACACTGGAGGAACTGGTTTACGTAAATATTTCCTAACATATTATGCCGCTCGTATAATCAGAATGTACTCGAGGCCGATCATTTATCCTTGGCAGAAATAGGAAGGAAGAGTCGAACATGAATCATAGCAATCAACTGTCAATGACGGGGGGAAAAAAATAATAAGTTCATGGACAAGCAAGGTTTACAACGATGGTAAATCCCTCACTAGGATATTTTGCATTCAAAGGATCAAGCTCAAAACTGTAATTACGGCATTCGTGATTTCCACTTATTCGTCTCTGTAATAGACATGTAAAAGTAGTACTTTAGGTGATGCAAACAAAGTATGTTCTAACTTGAAGGTGGTTGTTATGGTTCTTTACAACAGTCGTGTACTTTTATTTAGGCCTATAACCATCACCGGTGCGCCGAAATTTCATGCCTGTATATCTAAAGACATGTCGCATTTACGCATACATATAGGCCTATGCCCCAAACTGTAGAATAAAAGGCCAATGCCTAACTGTTCAATCCTGACCGATATGTTCTATGTTCTAATTTGAAATAATTCAGTACATTAACATTTACATTACGAGATATTATTATATGTATTTTTCTTTTAGTTTTGTAACAAGATGGTCAAAATTTTTGCAGCTAGTAGTTGTGCGATAGAGACCCTCGGTCCCCGAGGCCCGAGCTTTTGGAGGCAAAGCGTATCTTAAATTAATTTTAAAACTGTTTGTATTTTAAACCTATTAACGAATATGACTGCTAGCTCTCGAGGCTTGGATAATAAAGATAATTAAATTATGATATTGCAATATTACCATAATTGGAAACCTCATTGGTATTGCTAATAATTAATTATTAACTGTTATTATTAAATATCTTCCTGACAATAATAATTAAGGAATCGCGCACAATATGCATTATCTTGACCTAAGACATAACCTACCCAGTCCTGAACCCGGGGAGGGGATCTTTCACTACTGAAAAATCCCCGACCCGGCCGGGAATCGAACCCGGGCCGCCGGAGTGGAAGGCAGACGTGCTACCGACTCACCCACGGCGGCGGACATCTTCCTGACAATAGACTGTGATCTCGCAGCGCAACTGCGTCGTTTATTCAACAATGAACACAAATGAGCTACCTTCATTTGGGCCAGTATGGTACTTTATGAGATTGTGTGGGGGCGGGAAAATTGAGGACAATGAATAAAAATAAGAAATTGCTTTTACTGACATTTTTCAAGCAATTCCTTATAATTTTGTGAATAAAACTTTTAGCAATTGCTGTTTCTTAAAGCAATTTCTAGACTTAAAAAGCAATTGCAGTGAACTCCAATAAAAGCCTAGAACTCTCTAGCAATTCCTTAACATTTTATGAATAAAGTTTAGCAATTGCTATCCATTAGCAGCAATTGCTTTATATTTTCTAAGGCAGGTCAGAAGGTGCCTTGAGATCAGCCAACAAGAGTTTATTTTTACGAACATGACTACTTTTATGAATATTCGGAAGCGAAAAGATATAGGGTGGCGTGCACCATCCAGGAGTAAACCAAACTAAAGTAGTAAATTTAAGACGGAGACCTAAAGTATACAAGAACCAGTACATCTGTCTCACTCTTTAAGTCATACGAGTAATGTGCTAGAGTGAGACAGACAAACCGGTTTTTGTTGCGTCAGGTTCCCGTCTTAGATTTACTACTTTAGTGATTCTCTTTTAGTAACTTACTCTTTTAGTTGGTGTTGGAGAGCTCAATTGATAGTTACTTCTTTAGTTGTAACTAAAGTAGTAAACGATTTTTACTAAAGAAGTAGTCGAATTCTGCGCAGAACAGAGCAGAAACGTTAGTGCAGCGCAGCAGAACACGTGCATTTCAATTGCCAGTATTATTCAAGTGCCAGATAATGAAAAGGAAAGGTTCGCTGAAACAATGAATATGAATTTGGGTTGTTCCAAATATTACTAATGACAATCTTCATGTTTTAAAATAGGTCTAATAGTAATGTTTTATTCATTACTAATTTTAATTCCTTCAATTGAATATTTTCAGTTTAGTAGCCTACGTTAGGGTACTGTGATTACAATTTTTGTGCAAACTATTTCTGTATTATAATGCAAACAATTGGAATTTCCAGTTGATTTTCATAATTGATTCACTGTCAATATTATAATTATTTCTCTCATAATAATAATAAAGTTCTAAAATATATTAAAATATTTATACTTCCTAAAGTTACATATCCTTCCGCAAAAACGATAAATCAATTATTCTACAGTTGTTTATCATAAATCTCACTATAAAGAATTATTAATACTTATTGACTGTTTAACAATATTAATAAGAAGTATTACACAAAATCATGAAAAAGAGGGGGATAAAAAGGATAACAAAACTAATAAGGGGCATTATGTTTCTGTCCTTTTTCAATTGCACAGAACATTTACTTAAAAAATATTACCTTATAAAAATAATAATATTACAACTGAGAAATGTAATATTTAAACGAAACGGTACAATATTTCGGAAGCTATGAACTCCAATAATAATTATGTAGATGGTTGTGTGTTTAAAAATAATTTCAGTGACTACTTCTCTAGATCCTGTGCAGCATCAACCTCCAGTGCCCCTCCTTAAAATTTTCTTTCGGCACTCATGTTTGGATTTTTTTCTATATAGTTTATAATGCTTCTCACTTTCCTGCCCACAGGGTTAATTAAAATAGCAGCATACTATAGACCTGCAGCATCTGCTATAGTTTATTCCCAAACATGAAAGTCTCGTCTCACTCCACCATTCGAGACTTGGGGAGTCTTTAAGGAATGGTTTTACAATGTGTCCCCTTCTCAATGTACGCTAATCCCAGAGTCAGCCAAATTTTCTTCCGATGTGGCCTGTTTGGACATTTTTACACCTGGGTCAGAAAAAAGGACATATTATTAATTAACACTGCGGGTGCAACTATTGAACTTTTAGCTCTTATAATTATTATTATAATTCTGGCATTCGCAATGTTGTGCTTTAAGTTAAGCTATAGAAGTGTAATGTAATAAAATTAATTTACAATAATTACATTAAATCGTTTAACAATGAGAATCACCTATTGTTCAGTAATCTCTATGGTTAAGTAGCAGGGTAGCTCCAAGAACGGAGGCTTTCATTTATTGGAATATACTATACCTCACCGATATCAGTATCCATAGGATTAGCTTGAAATACATCGTCGTTTTCTAACCCAAAGTTAGGGAGAACTGCAGCATCTAAAGACCGATCCAGCTAGGAAGATATTTGAGAGCACATGCGCTCCTTATACCGTGCAATGCAAACGACCCTTCCACTCACTCTCCCCCTCACCTTTGGTGGACGTCTTCCTAGTTGGATCGCTCTCCGCAATGATATTTCCACATTTGACTGGCTGAAATCACATGGATGTAGTGAGAATCTGACATCGTTTCTTCCAAACGCCAAAATTTCATGTATGGATTTATGAGCTTAATTATTTACGTTATTAAATGCCCTACTAGGTGTGGTTCGCTTAATATTTATTAAATCACCTGCCACAACTCTCATTTTTGGTATACCACCTTCTTCATCTCAATAACTTATCCTCAGTTTGAACTATGTAATCCATTTAATGTGATATGTAACTCATAACTCACGCAAATGCCACAGAACACACTTACTACACAACTTTACTCCACCCCCTGAGTAGGAGTAAATATTGGCCTTATTTACTCCACAACTTACTACATTAGTAACGTACTCCGTGTTGGTGCTCTCCACCACTTGTGGAGTAAGTTCATTTACTCTGGGAGTAAATAAAATTTTTACTTCTTTAGTACATTCCTCTATGTTGAAAGCCGCCGAGTTTAGTTTACTCCTGGTTGGTGCACGCCGTCCTTACTAAAAGAGTACGGTTACTAAAATAGTAGCTTACTAAAGTAGTTAGAACTAAAGAAGTAAAGTTTACTAAAAGAGTAAATGGCATGAGTTTGGTGCACGCCACCCATTATGTTCGAAGAAATAGTGGTGAAAATGATTATAGGAAACTGTGTAGGTTTAGTGAAGTAAATGTGGAGTGGCTTGGTAAACACTTCCTAGGCGAATCATGTTAGAAGCGTGGTGGTGCAATTTCTTCCAAGGACCGGATGAGAATATTTCTGAGGCATGTGTCTGACCCAGGATATCATAATAGTGTGGGAGCAGAAATAGGTTTTCACCAGAGCACTGTAAGCAAGGTTGTGAAAGATGATTCTCAAAAAATATTTGAAAGAGCAAACGCATGGACGAAGTTCTCCCAACGATTCAAGAATATAATGAATCCCAAGAAATCTGGTCTCGGAAAAATGAGTTTCCATTTTAGTTCAATCACCAGGTACTGAAAATTGGGGTTGCCTGGAAAATGGTCATGATTTTTTTAGTATGTTGTGTGTGGGTATTCTGTGGTGTAGAATCCAAGTTTTCCAATTCGAGAACCCTGTGCGGACTTCAGGGCAGCCGAAAACCCCCAACATTTTGGGGATTTTATCAGTGTTTTCCTTATAACTCCTAAACAATGCACTTTAGCCTAAAACATTCCATTACAAAAGTTAAAGAACATAAATTTTCAATTATTTCCACGGTTTACACGCTTTCTAAAACCAAATACGTACCGAGATATGGCGCTTCAGAGTTTTGAAAAAATTAAAAATATCGAAAAATTGCGAAAAATGCAGCATTTTCCCTAATACTTTCATCTTTAAACATTTCTGTATGAATAACGTTCAGTAACCTACACAATAGAAACACCATCCTTAATGAGATGTTCATTTAAGAATAAAGTACACAATTATCGTTGTATAAAGATGTATTTTATAAAAAATTATACTACATGTAATGATATGTGGATATATTAACTAAGTAGAAATTGCTTAAATTATTACAAATTATCCATTAATATTGATTCCTAAAAGCCTTGACCTCTTTGCTCCCGATGGCAAATCGGCATCATCTCTCAGTAATTCCTCCTGAGCAATGATCTCATCGATGATGTCCTCCTCGTCGTCAACGTCGCACACAACGTCCGTGTCTCCCTCGTTGATGTTGGTTTCAGGTGATTTTTCTGAAGCACTTCCTGCACAGTTTTTACAGATGGCTGAGTACAGGAGTCCTGCTTTTTATTTGCAGCTGCAAGCCCCGGTGCTACACCCTGTCATGCACCTGCATTGTAACATGTACAACAACTTTTTTGAGCAGCATCCATGGTCAATTTTATGGGGATCAGCCCTGGTTTCGTTAAATGGACAGTAACTTTTCGTAGCCAAGCCACGTCTGCACTTGCAGATAGGTACGAAAAGAATGGTACCGGGCAGCATCTTGTGCAGGGGTAAATCTGGCAAGGTTGGATTTGGATTTACCACGGAGTTGGAAAATATTCGGTAGAGAAGATCGTCCAGAGTATCTGTGTCCATGTTTCTACCTTACAGTATCACAAGAAACTTTGCCCCTGCTTTCGAAATTTGGCTTCGTCATCTTTGAGAACAGTAACGATGTCAGACAGAGAAAGATTTTTCTCGTAAATAGTGAAAACTTTCTTCTTTCCTTGTCCAAATGGGTTTGATGTATTGTCACACCCGCTTGCTGCAAGAAGGAAAAGAATATCCTGAGTATTATATTTGCACGAAGCTGACGAAGACAAAAAACTGGGGGTATAACCTCTCCCAATCTTTTGGAAATAAACGTTCTTTTCAGAAGAGCCTAATGCAGTGAGCAATACTAAGAGATCGACGTCTTCACCTGTGAAAGTAACACTATCCTAGTCAGCAACCTTAAATATTGCAGTTTTCACTATAATGACATCGGCATCTTCTATTGCCTGCTTAACCTCGATACCCGTTGCTGCCATTTCAGTCATCAGCATTGAAATAAAGTTGTCGTTGGACAGACATTTTTCTTGTGACAGTGTAACGGCCGTTGTTAATTAGAATAAAAGTTTTCTGGACTATTGCAGCAAAGCCCAGCGATATCGTTCAGCTGTTTTGGTGTTCTGATAAGCGACGTCACTAAGGTATTTAGGTACCCATCGAATACTCCTGTGGCATTATACCCAAAGTGTTTCTGTACGTAGTCCACATACACTGACTCGAACGTGCGTGATGTAGTCTTACCTATACAACCTTATGCAATCAATTACTGTACATTAGGGTGGAACGAAAAAAATCAACTTTTGATTTTTAATTTGTAATAGCGCAGAAAAGTTGCCTTTTGGTGTCGATAACATAAATTAAAAATATGAAAAATATTTCTAGTACGTCTTGAGGTGCCGCAAGGACGTTAAAGTTTCATAAAAACACACATTTTGGAATTTTTTCAAACACTATTGCGAAACAATCAGCTTTTGATTTTTAATTTGTAATAGCGCGGAAAAGTTGCCTTTTGGAGTCGATAAGATAAATTAAAAATATGAAAAATATTGGAGTACGCCTTGAGGTGCCGCAAGGACGTTAAAGTTTCATAAAAACACACTTTTCGGAATTTTTTCAAACACTCTTGCGAAACAATCAGCTTTTGATTTTTAATTTGTAATAGCGCGGAAAAGTTGGCTTTTGGTGTCGATAAGATAAATTAAAAATATGAAAAATATTGGAGTACGTCTTGAGGTGCCGCAGGGATGTGAAAGTTTCATAAAAACACACTTTTTGGAAATTTTTCAAAGATTTTTCGTGTCTCGATTATGAAATAAAAAGTTTCAAATAGGCGTTGTAATATGAATAGAAAGATAAAAACAGTTTTACTACTGCATTGGCAGTAAAGTAAGTAAAGTATAAAGGAATTAAATTTTACAATAAAGTTATTTCAGAAGAGCACGTTTCACTAATAGAGGAATCAGACTCAAAGTTTTTAGGTCACGTAGCACCTAAATCTGGCACCGGAAAAGACAAAGCAGACAGTATACTAGAATTTCTTGAAGATAAAGAACACAACAAACAACTTTTACTGCTATTGGGTGTGATGGAACCATTGTAAACACTGGACATACAAATGGTGTGATTTGTTTGATGGAAAAGGAAATAGGAAGACCTTTACAATGGTTAATTTGTTTGTTCCATGGTAATGAGCAGGACCCGGATTTTAATGACATGTCATCTTTTTATTGATGCTACATAGCATTACCAACTTGTAGATAAGTCATAATCATGGCCTCTTGTTTGTAGAAATGCATTTTTATTAGGTCATTTTTTGTCATTTTATGCCATTTTAAATTTTTAGAGCATTTATTTCAATTTTAGGTTATTATTTTGTCATTTTCGTGTCATTTTCTTCCTTATTAAGTCATTTTCGTGTATTTACACTGAGTGCATTAACTTTTTTCGTCGCTAGCGGTGCTGTCTTTAAAGTGTTGTTTGTTTAATGCAAGAAGGACAAATTCTGTTTGAAAGTGTAGTCTGTCTCAGTCGGAAATGAGAATAAAAGAAACGCCAAAATTTTGTATTATATTACTCTTGTTATTAGATTGACTTGGTACCAGAGTCTGCCACCTGCTTGGATTTGAGAGTGCAAACTACTGTTTACCCTCAATAAACAACAATATAATCCGGCAGACCACAAAAGGAAATGCCGAATTTTGACTCGTCAGTGCCTCAGTGCCAGTATAAATTTCCGTGAGAACAGAACAGAACATTTACAACATTTACATTTACATTTTTACAATTATGTACAAATTAGTCTATAACCTCGTGTGTAGAATAATAATTTTTTTATGATGAAAATGTCAGTTTTTAGGTAATTTTTTATGATTATTAAGTCATTTTCTTTAAAATTCAGGGTCATTTTATAGGTAATTTTTCAAACAATATTTTAGGTCATCAGAATCCGGGCCCTGGTAATGAGCTACCACTGCGACATATTTTTTGTCATTTAGATGGTAAAACGAAGGGACCCGATGAGTTTAAAGGCAAAATAGGTCAGCTGCTAGAAAACTGGGGCTAAACTACCTGTGGTTACTATTTGCCAATTGAAAATAACCTTCCTCTTTTGGAGAACAAAAATGATTTAAGTACAGATCAAAAATATTTATTGGATATGTGTAACGCTGTATCAAGTGGAAATTGCTCACCAGATTTATCTTTAAGAAACCCTGGAAAATTTGCTCACTCCAGGTGGTTGACATTAGCCAACCGCGTGCTTAGATTGTATTGTGGCAACTGAAAATCCAACTGAAAATCTTAAGACTCTGGCTGAGTACACTGTGAAAGTGTATGCGCCTGTGTGGTTTAATATTAAGTTACAACGGTTCCATCACACCCAATAGCAGTAAAAGTTGTTTGTTGTGTTCTTTATCTTCAAGAAATTCTAGTATACTGTCTGCTTTGTCTTTTCCGGTGCCAGATTTAGGTGCTACGTGACCTAAAAACTTTGAGTCTGGTTCTTCTATTAGTGAAACGTGGTCTTCTGAAATAACTTTATTGTAAAATTTACTTTCTTTATTTTACTTTACTTACTTTACTGCCAATGCAATAGTAAAACTGTTTTTATCTTTCTATTCATATTATAACGCCTATTTGAAACTTTTTATTTCATAATCGAGACACGTAAAAATGTTTGAAAATTTTCCAAAAAGTGTGTTTTTATGAAACTGTAACACCCTTGCGGCACCTCAAGAAGTACTCCAATATTTTTCATATTTTTAATTTATCTTATCGACACCAAAAGCCAACTTTTCCGCGCTATTACAAATTAAAAATCAAAAGCTGATTGTTTCGCAAATGTGTTTGAAAAAATTCCAAAATGTGTGTTTTTATGAAACTTTAACGTCCTTGCGGCACCTCAAGACGTACTCCAATATTTTTCATATTTTAAATTTATCTTATCGACACCAAAATGCATTTTTTCCGCGCTATTACAAATTAAAAATCAAAAGTTGATTTTTTTCGTTCCACCCTACTGTACATTTTCTGCTGCCAAGAGTCTTCAACCTGTAAGGAGTGAATGCTGAAATGGTAGCAAAGGAGGACATCATCGATAAGATCATTGCTCAGGAGGAATTACTGAGAGGTGATGCCGATTTGCCATCGGGAGCAAAAAGGTCAAGGCTTTTATGAATCAATATTGATGGATAATTTGTAATAATTTACGCATTTTCTACTTAGTTAATATATCCACATATCATCAAATGTACTATAAATTTTTATAAAATACATTTTTATACATCTTTAATTTTATACTTTATTCTTAAATGAACATCTCATTAAGAGTGGGTTTTCTATTGTGTAGGTTATTGAACGTTATTCATACAGAAATGTTTAAAGATGAAAGTTACTAGGGAAAATGCTGCATTTTTCACAGTTTTTTGATATTTTGAAAATTGTTCAAAACTTTGAAGCGCCATATCTCGGTACGTATTTGGTTGTGGGAAACGAGTAAACAGTGCAAATAATATGAAATTTCATGCACTTTAACTTTTGTAATGGAGTATTTTAGGCTAAAATGCATTGTTTAGGAGTTATAAGGAAAACATTGAAAAAGCCCCAAAATTTCGGGGTTTTTCGGCTGCCCTGAAGTCCACACAGGGTTCTCGAATTGAAAAACTTGGATTCTACACCACGACATACTAAAAAATCATTAACTTTGGACCTTTTTCCAGGTGACTGGACTATTTGCAATAGGCGCAATTGATTGTACTCAATTGCGCATACCTAAGTTAGGAGTACATGGTGATGAGTACAGTCGGTCAAATAAAAAACGTCGGGCGGTATTTGATGAAGTATCACGAACGAGCATATGCGCATGTACAGGAAGACTTAAGGTTAGGTTTACACCTGCCTCTTGTCTATCCATGTAATTTCTTGATTATTTAGTCAGTTTTGTTCCAAAACGAACATATACAGAAGGCTGTGGCTATATGCCTTACATCCGCCATATTCTTGGTTGCAAATTTTTATAATATTAATAATCAATAAATTCGCGATGAATATGTTTATTCAAGGAGCATTTTTCAAAGATTTTATTTTATAATACCGGTACTTGTAGCGCAAAATCAATAACTTTGGCTTAATCGTATTTTGAAGCTTTGATATTACAATCTCATCAGAATTATGTAGGCTGATTCTTATCTGTTGGCAATAGCGTAATGTCATCGGAATTGAACGTGTGGGGTCAGGGTTCGAACCTTAGTAGGTTCATGTATATTTTTTATTTTTATTTATATTTATTTTTTCAAACGCGGCAATGACTGGAATAACAAAATAATTACTTCTAATGAATTATCATTTTTGGTGTCGAATTTTGGACACACACAAAAGAAAGCAAGAAAGAATGATTTTACAACAGCTCATAGCTAATATATTTTATAACTTCTTAGGACCTGAAGATGGCTGAATAGCCGAAATATATTGTCTACAAAATACGAAAATTGTCTTGTGCAATTGACAGCTATAATTTTTAATTATGTTTTATAATATTGACAAATATAAATTTTAGATTTGACAAAGCAATGAGCTGATATTTTAACAAAAACATTTTATACGAGGGAACAGGTGGAATTATTTTATACACGACTTAATAACGAACTTAAATAAGAATGCAGGTCAATTACAGCCCTAACTACACTTTCTTTGAAGCTAGCATTTGTATGTGGCGCCATGACAGAAAGCAAAATGAACTTTGACAATATATTAAGTTGAATATCATATGTTGCGCTTTCCGCGTTGTTCATTTTTTCCCTAGTTGTTCATTTTCCCCCTCATATGGCCTCATATGTTCCGAGAAAGACCTGTATTTTATGTCTTTTATAGGAAACTTGTGAACTAATGCGTTAAAACTTTAATTTTAACTCCATACGAGTCCCGACGTTTTTTATTTGACCGACTGTACATAAATAGAAAGGGAGTTTCAACCATAAATGTACAGGCAACCTGTAATGCAAATTAAATGTTCACTAGCATAGATGCACAGGAAGTGGCCAGGAAGTGTGCATGACAGTAGAATTTTTAGAAGTTCAGATACTTATGCAGTTTTAAATAATTCTGCATCGAATAGTTTATTGTTGGGAGATGCAGGTTACCCACTGGAGCGTTGGTGGAAGGACAATGTTAGGATAGATTTAAGGGAAGTGGGATTTGCGAAGGATGATTGGATGGAGTTAGCGAAGAATGATAAGCGCAGCAATGAACCTTCGGGTTCCATAAAATCAATAATATTCCTGTAGCTTGCTGAGGAATTGTCTATTGCCGTTTAGTAAATAAGTAAGTAAGTATATTAAAGCTTGAAGGAGGAGTTTATACGAACTTTCAGTCAGTTTAGGATTTTCGTCAGATGTGGATTTTACTTTTCCGTCATCTATGGGGGAAGGAAAGACTCTTTCTTTGATGGGGAATAAGATTTCCCTAATCATGATAATTTATTTGGCTTTGAAAATATCGTCCGAGTAATTTCTCGTACTTTAAAAGTATTCACCGCAGAATATATTTAGAAAAAATCTTGCTACAACAATATTATTAGACTCTGAAAATATTCAGCAACATAATATTCCAGACTCTTAACATTTTCAACGCGAGAATAAAGAGAACTTAGATCATTTTCCAACGCAATAATAATAATTGCACTTGGTAAACGTCTCAAAGTACTTTTATACAACATATCAAGCATAAGAATTCCGTGTGTGCTAATTTCTGACACTCCAGTAGACTGAAAGTTGAACGGACTTTTCATAAAACGTAAGTTATTGCAAGATGTTTCATTGTTGTATTGCGTCATTTCCTTTCAAACTGAAAGGAAACTGCCTCTCTTTGCATCGAAGTGATTCTGTAGGTAAGTTTAGTTGAAATTATGCCTCTCAGTCCCGAAGACGTTGCCAAAGCTGTTGCTCTAATAATTGATGATGGACGCAGCCTCCGTTATGCCGCTGCAACCTTAGGTTCACCGTACACCATGGTGCAAGAGGCCGTGAGAAGATTTCGAGAAACAGGCAGTTATACCAGAAGACCTTGGTCTGGCAGAAAAAGTATACAATTGCACTAATTTTATTTCAAGCACTACATCATAATTCTGATTTAAACTTCATTTTTTAAATATATCTTTAAGGGGTCGGTTTTTTGCCTGTCAGTGTAGGCCTGCATATAATATCAAAAGAGTATTTAAAATTCCAATAAATATGTAAAATATGCGAGTCAGTTGGAGAATTTAATGTTGTACCGGCATGTTAGCATGGTAGCTCAATGGTAGAGCGGCGGAACGGAGAGCCGAAGATCCTGGTTCAAATCCCGGCTTGGCATTGCATTTTTTCAGTTTGACTCTGCCTTTCCAACTTAGCTTACACATGGCCAGTGTGAAAGAATTATCATTCAAATATGTAAAATAACTTCGCTAAAATTACTAAAATGTAGACTACCATGGACATTTATGGTTTTCCATAGTGTGAAGGTAAAGAGCAAAATATGTGATTACTGATTATAACTACAAATCCCAGCTCTTCTCATCAGGAAGCTTTCAAAATATTTTTGAATGTATTAAATTTTCGGATTCTACATTCCGTTCCAGTTTCTGCTTTGTCATTAAATATTTATGTATTTGCTGCAACAGGGTCTCTTGTTCATTTTCCAATAAATACTAATCCTATTAGCTTACAACAATCTTTAATTTTTTTAGGTAGATTTTCGAAGAAAAATCTACCTATTGCAATGGATACCACTTTATGATTTTCGAAAAATTCTTTCATATCTTTACGTTTCATGCTCCCCTAAGTACGAAACCACCGCCCGTTCAAAAAAAAATTTTGTGATATTTATATATATATTTATATATATAGATATTTATATATATATATATATATATCTTTACACGATAGCGGCCGTAATTTTGAAGATATTTGAACCAAATTTTATTATGTTATTTCTAGGCCCAATAGTTCGGACAAGTTCGTTAATGGGCAAAATTGGCCCAAGGGGGTGGTCGGGGGAGGGGGTTGAAATTTTCAAACATTTATATCTCGGCCCCTATGAAGTATAGAGGGAAACTTTGTTTGAATAAATTAGAGTACTCCCTATGGAGTTCACAGTGACACCAACAATTCGGGGGTTCGAGTGAGGGTGGGGGTGGGGGTGGGGGTGGGGGTGGGGGATGAAAATTCGAAACTTTTGAAACCACGTCTTGTGGGGTATCGTTGAAAAGCTCTTGATGAGTACTCTACAAATCAATAAATAGTTTCTTGATAGCTCTCATATGACGCGAGATTTTAATGTTTGAAAATAATAACACTTAAAAGAATTATTGTAATATCATAATTTTGTCTTGTTTAGCGGCTTTGCTAATTTTATTCATTGTTGATCTTGCGCACGGCCTCCCAGAATAATATATCCTATTCTTGTTGTCAAAACAAATGATTGTAGGCTCTTCCTCTTTACCGAATTCAGTTCTTATTACTGCAGGTTTACCATGCCAAGGCTAAAGAAAAAGAGTGCTATGCAGCGACAATAAATTAAACCAAAAGCACTTCGAAATCTACCTCCGCCTGTAGGCCTGCCTAAAGGGATTTTTTAACATGGGGCACTCTCAGCACAATTTTCGTTTCTGAATTTGGAAGGCATAGGCCAATATTGAAATTGGCTATGCGAAAAAATCGCGAGAATAGTTGTGTTCTACAAGGGCATAATGTTCTTTTATCGTATTTTAGACTGTCAGCAGAATAATTTGACGCTTGATATTTAATTGTATGCGCGTAAAATAATGCCTCGCTCAATCCACCGCGCTAGATCGCAGCATTGTTACTGTTCGCGTTTCTTCCTTCGTTAAAACAGGGGACTGATCGGTGTTACTATTAAATGTATATGACCATACTCACGATTCTGCTGAAATGTGGTTTCATTGGTTAACAACACTGCAGCAAGAACCTCGCTTCCCCGTAAAACCAGCTACCAAGATATCGTGCCCTGACAGTTTTATGATCTATATTGGTGTTCAACAACAAGAAAGAGCTTCAGCTATAGACCGTCCCAACCTTAAAAAACAGTATTGGTCTTATGCAGCGCACTGATGCCAGATCTACTCACATCACAAGGCCCGGGACATGATGAGAAAAAGCTCTTAAACCTCGTGAAAACCTCGAAATTTGTTTCTTGTACATAATAATTATTGTAAATCATGCCCTGCAGATAGAACGACGGCACACCCTCCTTCCCTTATTTTCAACCCCCAGGAGTAGGCTAATATTTTCTCTATAGGCCCACAAATCTACATGTTCTGACCAATGTCTACAAAATGTTACACATGTACCCTGTAGAATCAAGTAAAAATTATACGAGACAATCATTCTCGAAAAAAACACCCCTTGCGAAATTTTCAATCCCTATTATGTGATCTTTTTACTAGTCTACATTCTTTGAACGATTTTTATCAAACTTTACACACAGACCCTATAAAAACAAGAGAAAAATTAGGCGAAGTTAATTTTGGAAGAAGCCACCCCTTAAATGTTTCTACCCCTACTGCATTACCAAAATTTAGATCTACATTTTTGACGTGTTTTTAACAGACTTTCTACACAGAACGTATAGAACCAGGAGAAAATGGTAGGAAAACTAATTTTGGAACAAACCACATTTTAGATCTTTCACCCCAATTTTGTGATATATATTTATCTACATCCTTTGACCAATTTTATCAGACTTTATACCAAGAACCTATTGAATCAAGAGACATTTTTAACCAAAGTTTATTTGGATGAAACCACTCCTTAAATGTTGCAACCCCTATTATATAAATGTTATTTAAATCTACATTCTCTGATCAATTTTTACCAGACTTTACACAGAGCTAATAGGACCAGGAGAAAAACTTAGGTAAAACTAAATTTGGGAAAAAAAGTCCCTTAGATGATTTAATCCCTATTAAATGACGTTTAAATCTACATTCTTTGACTCATTTTACCAGACTTGACACACAGATAAGCAAGACTAATAGGAATTTCTGTCTCTTCTTACCTCAACCCCACCATCCATGGTCTTTAGAAGTAATAGGGTCCTTGAGTGTGACAAGTTGTGCTTTCTCTAGAGCCTAGATTTTGAAAATTAAAAGGGCTTCCTCCAAAATTGACTTCGAAGTATAAGTAAAATACAAAACCAGGTGACGCCGGGTCCTTTAAGCTAATAATTTATAAATGTTAAATTTAATATTAAATTTCATTTCGATAATATTACTTTTCATCATCATTATTATTGTTATTATTATTATTATTGTTATTATTATTAATATTACTATTATTATTACTATTATGTTGTGTTATAATTATCAAGAATATAATTATAAAGGGAAGTAATAGTAAAAATACATTACATACCTTTAGGCCTGTTCACTATCCTCAGGGAATGGTATTATTCCTTCTCAGAGGGCCTTTCGTTTTTTCTGTTATTATTCTATACAGTAAACCTTCTGAACACCCGGTAGCTTCTGCTGTCTCTTTAATTGCCTGGGTAACGTTCATTTTATTCAAGAAATAATTAAGTATATTTAATACTATAATTCGCTCTTTACTGCACAATTTGTCAACACTACGATTTCTAGTTCCTCTATTCATAATTAATATAAAATATTAATAAATATAAAATTTAATTACAAAAACACAAGAACCACTTCACAACAAAGTTAAACTTCACTACACAGCTACTATATAACAATGAGCTCTGAAGGAGACACGATAGTCTTAGAAACATGTGAGTACACAAAATCTCAAAACAACCAAGTCATGAGCGCGAGAATGCTGAGCTCGGGAAAACTGTGATAATTTATTAATGCTACACGATAGAGAGCTCTGGTTTGTTCTAAACATTTTTTCAGACATCTATAAACATTTCTTCTCGCTTAGTCACCAACGTAAAGTCAATACCAAAGTATGTTACTCACTGCCTAACTTTTCTGTGTTGCCGTCCGAGAATTTTCAGGTAGCACCAGTGCTTTAGTTGGGCCGGTACGCACCGGTACTGCGTACCGGTATAAATTTATTTTCCTTCTACCATACCGGGAAAAAGATGTGCTCCGGTACGTCGTACTGGCAGTACAGGAACGATATTGTCTTAAAATACTTATTAAATGTCCAATTCAATAAGAGTGTATTTGTTAATAATGACAAACACTATTAAATTCACAATAGATATGCGTTCTAATGTTCACCTTCGTGCGCATTTCTACAATAATTACTTTCTCCTTAGATTACATGTTGGCTATCCTGATAAGGTGCTCGATTTTTTAAAACTCTTTTGTATGAGGCGATATGGAAAATTTTGAAGTAAGGTGAGTACCCCCATAAAATATTTTCCAACTAAAGCACTGGGTAGCACTTGATAAAAAAATATATAGCTTTCTTCTTATGTAAAATTTATTGCCGACGGAAAGGGAGTACTTTCTTTCACCATCAGGCAGTCCAAGAAAAAAATCTTTACTTGTTTTGATTATTAGTTTTCTGTCTATCGCGTGATAAGTTAATAAATGTGCAAAAATATTGACGTCCGCCAAAATAACGTAATTATGAAAAATAGGCCTCATATTAATTATATTTATGGGTTTACAATTGACATCATTAGAAAGGGCGGAAAATTCCCTATAAGACCTCGCAATCACATTATTACATTTATCACTTTGGATTTTCGGAAAATGGCAACATTGTCGGGATAGAAAAGGACGAAGCTAATTGCAGAACGTACGAGTGCAAGTGAGATGCAAATACTACATTTAACTCAATACTGTCTTTTAAGGCTGGGACGATCTATAGAGTAGAAACAGCTATAGGTAAACTAAAAAAAACACAAATCTCCAAGCGTTGACCAAATTCCAGCAGAATACATTAAGGCAGGTGAGAATAGATCAAACTGAGAGATCGGTAACTCATTATTATTTGGAGAAGAGAAGAATTGCCAAAGGAATAGAAAGAAAATAATCTATTACTATACCGATCCATAAAAAGGGAAATAGGGCCGAATGCAATAACTATCGAGGAATTCTTCTCTTATCAAGATCATAAAAATATTTATTCAATATACTTCTGTCAAGATTAACCCCATATGCCTATGCGGACGAAATCATTGGATAACACCAATATGTGGACTTAGGCAAAACAGAACAACCATTGATCAAATATTTTGAATTCGCCAAGTCTTTGAGAAAAGTAGGAATATAATAAGTCTTTTCACCAGCTGTACATAGATTTTTAAAAAGCAAATTCTCATTGAGTTTGAGATACCAAAAAAGTTAGTTAGGCTAATCAAAATGTGTCTAAATGAAACCTATAGCAGAGTTAAGCTAGGAAAACTTATATCAGGTAGGTTTGCCTTTAAAAGCGGCTTGCAGCAAGGAGATACATTATCGCCTTTACTCTTTAATTTCGCTTTGGAATAGGCCTATGCCATTAGGAAAGTTCACGAAAGTATGGTAGGCCTAGAATTAAATGGCAGTTACCCGATTTTAGCTTATGCAGATTACGTTTATCTGTTGGGAGATAACATAAACACCATCGAAAGAAATGCTGTAAGTCCTTTGATCGATGCCTGCAGGAATGTTGGATTAGAAATTAATACAGAAAAAACTAAACATACGGTCATGAAACGTCAAAATAATGCACTACAAAATATTAGAATAGAGGGTACATCGTTCGAACAAGTGGACAAATTCAAATATCTGGGAGCAATAATTAGAGATACAAATAATATTAAGGCAGAAGTTAAGTGAAGACTCAAATCAGGAAACGCTTGTTTTTATACAGTGCAGAAACTATTAACTTCTCGTCTTCTGTACAGAAATCTAAAAATAAAAAATTATAAGACAATTATCCTGCCGGTTGTATTATAAGGATGTGAAACATGGTCGCTTACTCTTTTGAAAGAACATAATCTGAGAGTGTTCGAAAACAGGGTGCTTAGGGAAATATTCAGACCTAAGACAGATGAGAATGACTGGAGAAAACTGCATAACGACAAGCTTCATAACTTGTACTCTTCACCGGATATAGTAAGGGTAATTAAATAACGGAGAATGAAATGGGCTGGACATGTTGCCCGCATGGGGGAGGAAAGACATATCTCAAAAATATTGACTGGGAGACCCGAATGGGAAAAGACCACTTGGAAGACCTAGACGTAGGTGGGAGGACAATATTAGGATAGATTTAAGGGAAGTAGGATTTGCAATGGATGGTTGGATGGAGTAGGCACAGAATAGGGTTGAATGGCGGGCTCAGGTGAGCGCGGCAATGAACCTTCGGGTTCCATAAATTAGATAATATTCCTTTAGCTTGCTTTGGAATTATTTATTGCCACTGAGTGAGTAAGTAAGTAAAATTAAAATGGACTATGCCACCTAGTAAAGCTTATGCATAAAATACACCTATTGTATAAATCAGCGTTTCTCAACCTTTTTGAACCCGAGGACCTCTAAAATGTCTAACAAATTTTACGGCCTATATTCTTAATATTTGGGGTATTAGGCCTAAGTATAGGTCATTATAACGAAATATGTGAAAAAATTTTACTTCTTTACTTTCCACTTGCTTTATGATATTTTTTAATTATGTCTGAGGACCATCTGCACCATCTTCGTGTACCACCACAGACAGACAATTGAAAATATATTGCGTTTATAGGATGGATAATTTATTTGGTTTTATACATAATTATCTGGGATAAGAAAAATCAATACTACTTGTGTATTGAATGGCCGCTACTAAATTTATGCATTATCTTTTATTATTGTTGTTGTTTTTATATTTATTTAATTCCCCGTCCAATGTTTATCGCCTTCCAGACCACAGGGGAATATTTTTACATCATGTGTATTCCGGGTGAATGGAAAT
Source organism: Ectobius pallidus (assembly GCA_964059195.1). Taxonomy (NCBI): domain Eukaryota; kingdom Metazoa; phylum Arthropoda; class Insecta; order Blattodea; family Ectobiidae; genus Ectobius; species Ectobius pallidus. Next base: position 54,573,761 of record CAXKWD010000005.1, on the reverse strand, counting down.
TTAATTTCTATCAGGAATTCTGCTTACTGAATTTATGGAATCCCCATAGAATATCTGGGTTTTGAACCGGCAACTCAAAACTGTGAGCCTTCGACGTTATCGCCTTAGCTAATCCACTCGGTATATTGTTGTCTTACTGAACGGTTTTTAAAAATTATTTTTCTTCATTGTAATTATTATTTTACTAATATTAAATAGATATAAATAGAGAGTACATACCAATAACGACGACCTCCTTGTACATGGCATTGTCGGGTATGCAGACTCCTTGTATGTTGTAGTCCCTCATGACGTTATTGTCAGTGCTATTGCAGATCACAACTTGTTCCGTCCTCACCTCTTGCACTACTGAAAGCAAGCACATAGGTAGTACTATCAGCACTGCTTCGTCATGCCACCCACACTACGCATCTGCTTATCTGAGTTGCGACCATGCGCCAGCGCCAGGGCCAGCCGGCCGGCAATGTCAAGTGCAAATGCGTCCCGTGAAGATGCGTCAGGTCAAGGTGCTATCTATCTTTTCCTCTCACTTGTAAATTTCATGAGTGCCAAACAGTCTACTCAACGGTTATAATACTGAACTAAAGTAAATATAATATTCCGGGGGAACTAATATTTTTTAACTTCTGCATAAGAATGTATTTTTATATTTAGAGCGTTTTATTATACAAAACATATCATGTTGCGGCATATTTCAATTATGTAGGTCACCTAATTCTTACAACATTATAGATTACACTATTAAATGATTTAATCTCCCGTTAGCTTAGGCCTAACCATTTTTACTTTCTCGCATATAGCCTACATGGTTATACAGAAAGTATTGTTATCGTGATAAAAAATTGAAATCGAGATAACACCGGGAAAACACGTTTCACTATGCCTAGAAACAAACAAAAAGTTTTTGGAATGCTGTCTGTCTGCCCGTCAGTCTTTCTCCGTCCGTAAAAAGCTCCTTGTACTTAATTAAATACTTTTTTAATTTCAATTTTCTTCCAATTTATTTCAGTAATGTTTAGTACAACTTTAGGACATACTACTGTATCCTACCTAGGTATAGAATATATAGCCTAATCAAATTAAGGGTTAAGTAAGATGCTTTCTACGCTCCTTATAAACATCCTATACTTTACTATAATTTTACTGATACCCAGCATGAATGACCTTCCCGGGAGTGAACTATCACAATCAAAACTTTTTTATCTTGCCTTTATTTAGGCCTAGGTACACGTTTTAACTCAGATCGCATCACGTGTACGGCCCTGTAACTATCTATATGCACCTGTTTCCAATTTATTGTAGCTGTGTTACGGCTTCTGTAAGTTTTAACTTACATTCAATTTTTGATGATTATGATAACGGAGGAAACAGTTGTTCGAGTTTTGACATGCGCTGTTCACTTACATAAAACTGGTGTTCTGTAATATTGTAGTCATGGTAAGTAAATATAAAACAGATTTTCGCTCAAAAGATGGGTCTATAGCCTATAGCCTATAACTCCAAACAAAATTAAGAGAGAACGAGAAAAAAGATAGGAAGAATAAGAGGCAGCTATAAAGAAATATACAAAGAGTCAGACAGGCAACCACACAGAGAGGCCTAAAAAATTAATTTTGATCTCAGGAATAAAAAAAATTGGAATTAAATAATGTTCAGTATCGAGTGGAATACTGTCGTAGGCCTACCTGTATGACAATATCAGAAAAATAAACAATTTATCAGTTGCAAACTGCGTGCTGCATTAGGCTACTTTTATCGTTCTATTCATGCTTCCGTTAAAAGTTTTTGTGGATATCTATATTCTAACTCATTCCAGGATGTTGCATGACGTAACTGGTTTGTGATACACGGAAGTTTTCCAACTGATAAAACAGCTATCAGTTTCTCTCATGAATATAACAAACGAACAGTACCTTGAAAGTATGTTATGTTCAAGCAAATTCAAATTTAGACTGCATCTTTTCCATCAATAAGTATAGTTTAATTTTTATGTAAATTTAGAGTTTAATAGACCATGGGCTACCAATAGCAAACCCTCCCGTGGGATTTTCAGACACATATTTTTTTTTGTTGGTATTGTCGTCTAGGGACAAACGCCCCTTATCAATTATAGCATATACCCGGAAAACCATGGAAATCCGGAGAAAATGAGTTTATTTAATTTTTTTATTGTTCTTTGCCCCTAATATTCCCAGGGAATTTCTCACTCAAACATTTTTGTTCGTATTGCCATCTAGTTTAAGGTTTAAGTTGTTTGCCCCTTACAAATTACAATATATCCCCGAAAAACCCGGAAAACCACGTATATACGGAGAAAATGACTGTTTTATTTTTTTAATATTTGTTCTTTACTCCTAATATTCAAAGGGAATTTCTGACTCATATTTTTTGTTGTTGGCATTACCATCTAGATTAAGATTTCAGTTGTTTGCCCCTTATCAATTACAGCATATCCCCGGTAAACTCCGAAAACCACGGAAATACGGAAAAATTGACTTCGTTTTAATTTTCGAAAATTTTTGTTCTTTGCTCCTAGTAGGCCTATTCAAAGGGAATTGGTGAATCATATGTTTTTGTGTTGGTATTGCCATCTAGATTAAGGTTTCAGTTGTTTGCCCCTTACCAATTACAGCATATCCCCGGAAAACCCGGGAAACCACGTATATAGAGAAAATGACTATGTTTTCTTTTTAAATCTTTGTTCTTTGCTCCTAATATTCGAAGAGAATTTCTGACTCATATGTTTTTTTGTTGGCATTACCATCTAGATTAAGGTTTCAGTTGTTTGCCTCTTATAAATTATACGATATCTCCAGAAAAATCCGAAAACCACGGAAATCCGGAGAAATAGACTTTTAAAAAATTTCTTTAAAAATCCTTGTTCTTTGCACCTAATATTCCCAGGGAATTTCTGACTCATATGTTTTTTTGTTGGTATATCCATCTAGTTTAAGGTTTCAGTTGTTTTTCCGTTATCAATTATAGCAAATCCACGTAAGCCCTGAAAACCACGGAAATCCGGAGAAAATTATTTTGTTTTAATTTTTTTAAATCTTAGTTCTTTGCTCCTAATATTCAAAGGGAATTTGTGACTCATATGCTTTTGTGTTGGTATTGCCATATAGATTAAGGGAACAGTTGTTTTCCCCTTATCAATTACAGCATATCTCCGGAAATCTCCGAAAACCACGAAAATCCGGAGAAAATGAGTTTGTTCTAATTTTCTAAACATCTTTGTTATTTGATACTAATATTCCCAGGGAATTTCTGAATCACATACATTTTGTTGCTATTTCCATATAGTTTAAGGTTTCAGTAGTTTTCCCCTTACTAATTACAGCATGACAAAGAATACTGGAAAAAATCCTGATGCTGAAGGGATGAAAGCGATTGAAAATCTGGCAGCACACCCTTCATATTCTAATTTGACATCTGTGAATGATAATTTATCTTGCCAAACCTTCCACAGTCACCGTCAAACTTTCTTGACTGAAGTTATAGAAGAAACATTGGGTAAAACAGCACAATTTTGGATTGGTAATATGGACAAAGTGTCTTTGATTTTGAGATTTCAGCGAGCAACTAAAGAAAACAACTTTGACTTACACTTGGCATGTTTAGAAGATATGATTCCCCTTTTCTTTGCATGTGACCATCACAATTATGGCTGATATCTCGCAGTCCACATACTCACCCTTTTGAACCTGCAAAGGACACACCTGAAGGAGAATTACTTCGCAATAGCGGTTTCAGTGACTGTAGATCACAAGTTCCGAGTTCTAGAAATTCTGTGGATTTCCATGGTTTTCCGAGTTTTACGGGGATATGCTGTAATTGATAACGGGAAAACAGCTGAAACCTTAATCTAGATGACAATGCCAACAAAAAATATGTAAGTCAGAAATCCCCTGGGAATATTAGGATCAAAGAACAAAGATTTTTAATAAATTAAAACGAACTCATTTTCTGCGGATTTTCGTGGTTTTCGGAGTTTTCCGGGGATATGCTGTAATTGATAAGGGGCAAACAACTGAAACCTTAATCTAGATGGCAATACCAATACAAAAACATACGAGTCACTAATTCCCTTTGAATATTAGGGGAAAGAACTAAGATTTTAAAAAATTTAAACAAAGTCATTTTCTCCGGGTTCCCGTGGTTTTCGGAGTTTTCTGAGGATTTGCTGTAATTGATAGGGGGAAACAACTGAAACCTTAATCTAGATGGGAATACCAATACAACAACATATAAGTCACCAATTCCCTTTGAATACTAGGAGCAAAGATCTAAGATTTAAAAAATTTAAACAAAATAATTTTCTCCGGATTTCCGTGGTTTTCGGAGTTTTCCGGGGATATGTTGTAATTGGTAAGAGACAAACAACTGAAACCATAAATTAGATGGCCATACCAAAAAAAAATTGGTGAGTCAAAAATTCCCTGGGCATATTAGAAGCAAAAAACAAAGACAAATTAAAACAAAGTCATTTCTCCGGATTTCCGTTGTTTTCCGGGGATATGCTGTAATTGATAAGGGGCAAACAATTAAAAACTTAATCTAGATGGCAATACCAACAAAAAATATGTGATTCAGAAATTCCCTGGGCATATTAGGAGCAAAGAACAAAGAAAAATTAAAACAAACTAGTTTTCTCCGGATTTCCGTAGTTTTCCGGGGTTTCCGTAGTTTTCCGGGGTTTCCGGGTAAATGCTGTAATTGGTAAGGGGCAAACAACTAAAAACTGAAACTAGATGGCAATACCAACAAAAAAATATGAGTCGGAAAATCCCACGGGGGGGATGGGGGTATACAGTAGCCCATGCTCTATAAGGACTAATGGTAAAATAATTATATGGGCTGTTTTAATACTTTTATTTAGAATCGCTGCTTACTAATAATAATAATCACAACATATAATGCAGTGCACAGGCCTACACTCTTAGATGGATACAAGTCAAATAACATCTTTAAAGCTAGCCATGAACATTTTGTACAGACCCTAAAATAAAGAACCAACAATGTATTCTTCTGATAAATTCCACAAGAAGCGTTTAACATGATAATATACTTATGTCCCTCGAGATTTTCTAAGACCACAGAGATAATATCTTGTACCTCTCATATGAATGCAGTGGAGAGACTATATTTATAGATCTTACAAATATGGCTATCAGTCTTTTCAAGCAATCTTTATTACATCCGTGGCCTACGAAATTGGTAGCAAAGCCAATGGCCAATGCAGTACCTTAATTATTGTACGTTACTAAGTCTCTCACTAATCAACTGCAATTCAAATTAATAAATTCCCTTAAGAAAAATAAATTTAATAATTTAAAACAAAATAAGTTCTAACAAAAACAATCTGACAAAAAACAATCGCATACCTTTCCCTTCGCAAAATCAAATAGGCTATCGCTATAGCATGAGTTTGTGCAAACGATGACTAGGTTAAAGAGACGGTTCAGATATATATATATATATTTTTAAGGCAGTCGCCCCTACCAAGATACCATTATAATAATGGATAGGCAATTACATTATTTATAACAGTCTTAAGACGTGTAAAACATGGTTAAGGACCACCGGGTTATGCCAAGAAAAAATGAAATCAGGGTTTTAATTCATTGGGAAAGTGATGAGAAACTTTACGGGAAGGAATCAAGGCGAATTCAGTTTTTGTTTAAATTATCCAGGTATTAGTAACACGACGGAATTCCTATAGTTTGGCGTAGGTGTTTTTTAAATAGCAATAATACTTTCCTGCAGGAAATTATTTTCATCTATCCTTATTTTCAATCAAGCCTCAACAAAATATATTTACAGTAGCTATAATGAATTTATCACTGATTACGACAAATTATTTATAATAAAATCATTGTACCACTACAATATATTATCTTCTCTTCGTAGACGCAGATAAAAAACTCTCGTGTAATTAAGGGAAAAGCGTCAACATGGAGCGGTGTTGAGTTATATAACCACAGATTTCGATGACGTTTTTTGCCTCCACTGAGAAGAAATCCTCCGGGTGAGCCTCAGTTTAGGCATCTCATAAAAATTTCAACAAAACGTTAAAACAGTTTTCGAGAGAGACGCGAAAAATAAAATTTTGTCATTTAAAACAGGTAAAAGGAGAAAAATCCGTCGTCAAATATAAAATGTAGTTTGGATATGATTTTCCATTTGAAGCTTTGGTGTAAGAAAGTTTCATTGCCCCGCCCCGGCTTGGGTAGATAATAGGGCAAAGTGAGGTCCTCGTGGTCCCCGGATATCATCTATCCGTCAATATCTTCATTCCATCTGTGCCTTGTTTGGAATGAGTGTTTGTGTAACTGGTGTGTCTCATCCTATGTGTCCGTGTTGTTTCGGAGGTGGCTCCGGCACTCATCCCTCTTTGTTTTGTCAAAAATGTACTCTTATGTATGTGATCCACCGAAACTTTCCACTCGGACAGATCGCAGCATGGGCAGTAGGATGAGACTTCAGCTATCTCAACAAGATTTTATCTCGGAAAGTACGGCACCTAATACATTTTTCTTTCTGTTTAACATCCCTTTCCGTAGGACTTACATCTGAACACTCTCAATTGAGGGTATCAAAACTAGGGATCACATACATTTGGAAAAACATGAAAAGACGTCTTGGTGTGATTGGTATGACTCAGGGTCTCCATTATAATCATGTACAGAGCTTAACTTCTTCTATTAACACTCTTCTATTAAATGTATTGTCATATACGATATTTTAAATTCAGTTTTATGTATACTTCTTTGAGCATCGAGGCCATATCAAGAGTTCTGGTTCTGTGTATATACCAGTAGGCCAATCAACTATTAATGCTCAACTGTTTTCTATTCTTGATGTGTTTTATTTCGTCAGAAAATCTTAACTGATATTAATTTCAATTTGGCATTTGCATTTACGACTGGGGAAACCATGAAAAAAACTAGGGATGGGTCCTCGATACTTTCGATACCTCGATACCCTCGATACTTCCATGGTATCGGCATCGAGCGATACTTCAGAAAACTCGCTCGATACTTTTTCGATACTTGGGTAATTCTGCAATTTAAGGAAATGCGTATCTCTTTCTGCTTTTAGTAGTCTATTAAATATAGTAAATACTTCTGTTTCTCCTTTAAATGGAGAAAAACACTCTGTGACTTTTGTCTGGTCATAAATAAAGACTATCCGACTTTAAAAATCAAACAGAAGAGATTCTTAATTGTTTTGTTTCCTGTGAAACGTTTCAATAACAACCAACAAGCAAGCTGACTGTCCAAACCCTGCTCCCTTGCAGAGATTAAGTTACTGCTTATTCTGCAAACCTTAAAACAGTTTGTTCATTGTACTGCTCTGTGATCTGAGTAGAACGTCACATGATTATTTTATCCATTCATAAGCAATCTATTTCGGTATGCTTTTAAAACAAGTCAGCATACCGGCTTTCAGTTGACAGAAGAATAATGTGTGTATTGCGTACGATAACATATATATTTTTTCCAGTCAATATGAGTGAAGTGTGGAACTATTTTCAAATAGACCCTCATTGTGATAATCGCGCCATTTGCCGCATTTGTAAAAAACGTTTTTCTCATGGTGGAAAATCTCATAACACTAGTAACCTTAAAAAACATGTTATATCAGTGCATAAAATTGCCTTTTCAAAACCTCTTAATAAAAAATTATGCGGAAGTGGAAATTTAACTCCTGAAGAAGAAACAGTAGTGAAAGGACGAGTTTTTCGCAGTCCTAGTGCTCTCAATTCTGCTAATGACCGATTGGTGGACCTTGCTAACCAACAGGAATGTACTGCATCCAAAAATGATGAGGTAGGATTTTTAATTTTTTATTCCAAAATTACATATATGTGGGAATAGTAATGTAGTACTGACGTACTCGTAAGAATCGATCATTCAAGAACATTTTTATTTATTTTATTTTAAATGTCACAGACGTCAAAGCCCGAGAAATTGTACCTGTATAGTAACATTATGCAAGAAAATAATATGTCAAATTCACTGCCAGTAAACAGTTCCCAGGAAGAAATCACTGCATATCTCAAAGACGATTTGTTACCTCCTCTTTCTAGTTCATTAGATTACTGGAAAACAAACACAAAATTTCAGAAACTAAAGAAGTTAGCTGTGAAATACCTGTCCATACCACCAGCAACAGTTTTCTCTGAAAGACTGTTTAGCACAGCAGGACTCAAATGTGACAGAAAAAGAAGTAGACTTGACCCCGAAAAAGTGAGAATGCTAGTATTTTTGAACAAAAACTTGTAAGTGGACTGTGTCAAAAACAAATTTTACTTTTAATGTAGAGTTTAAAAATAATTATAGGCTACTGATGATATTAAATTTTGTCTCATTAAATATGCACACTTAATTCATTTAGTTGGTATTACACAGTTCTCTCAACTTTTTATTGAAACTGGAAATGTTGATGGTATCGAGTATCGAGGAAAATATCATGTATCGGTATCGAGTATCGAGAAAACCTGGTATCGACCCATCCCTAAAAAAAAACCCATGCCAAATTTGAACCTGAGACCTCCCGAATGCAAGTCCAAGACGTCTGCAACATCGACCTTCTTATACTGTATTTGGTTCAAAAGTATGAAAATCATTTATCTTAGAAAAGGCAGGCATGTTTGCTCCCTGGTATTGATATTTACGTGTTTTGTACTAAATTATTATATCTTATAAACAGAATAAGAACAGGAAGTAAATCCAACTTCTAATACTCAAGTTCTGACACATACAGTACTGGCTTAATGTTTGCAGTATTGCACAACATTAGCCAACCTGTGAACACTGTATATCCTTAAAGAATTCGAGATAACATCTAACGTTACTTACACAGTATGACTTCTGCTATTATGTAAGTAGGCCTATGATGATTTCTGCACACACTATTTCAGCGATATAGATGAATTCCAGTGATCAACGATCGCTATGTTACTTATGATTAGTTAGGATTGCTTTTCTCTTTTCATATAGGAGAAAACCATTTGATGAAATAAATTTAAATATGCAAAAATAAACATAATTAATATTGTTTTCCAGTGTACTTTGTTAAGGTTTTTATTTCCACACTCCCATAGGGGAAAATCTAACATTTGGATATCAGCCCAATTTTAGGATTACCATAAAGACACAGCTGCCAATAAATCTGAATAAGACAGTTTTAAATAACAAAGGAAAAGAGAAACGTAATATTGACTTACTTATGGAGTGAAATTTGATTAATAAATGAAGAGGTTAAGCATTCAGGAAGTAGAACAGCCGGCCAAACAAGATATTTTTTATTTATACTTTTATTTTCCATATGACTATCTATGAAATACAAACCGAAGGAAATTCAATAAGACTAATAAAATGAAAAAAGAAAAAAAGTTAAAACATTAATCAACTGGCCTCTTGCGAACAATTCCTTAGTCTCCATTAGACTATGACGTTAAATAATCTAATTATGATTTTATTGAGGGTTTTTACTTATGTCAAACTGAATTTATAATTCCACAGCAATAAAAAAAACACTCTGCACATCGTATCCTTTTTTTATTGAGGCATAGATTTCGTGATATAACCGCAGAAGGCAAAAACGTTATAATTATATGAATTATAGAAAGGAAAGAGAATTGTTTAGAGATCAAGTATCGTAGCTCTCATTCTGCTGCGTCCACCCTGCACGCAAGATTAATGTAACCGTCACCAGCTACATAACAAAATTGGAGACGGCGTATATAGAACTTAACGCAGTGATCAACCAAAATACCGTTCAAAGTCCATATAAATAACGTTTATTAGTAAAAATGGTTGCGTGCACATCGGCACAATCGCATTTTCGTGCACATCGGCATATTATTTTTATCTTGCAATATCATCGTGCTCATCGCCAAACACCCTTCGTAGGGGTGGACATAGAGACAAAGTTGGAATTACATTATCGTATTGAATGCAATGGAGTTCATAGTAACTGCTAGATAGACAAACACTTCCTTTTATTATTATAGATACATACTGTGTACATTAATATTATAATTGTATTGTTTAGAAATCATTCATGAAGTATCCGCCTGCGATTGAATGAGACTTTGAATTAACCTAACCCAACCCAACCCAACCCAACCCAACCCAACCCAACCCAACCCAACCCAACCCAACCCAACCTAACCCAACCTAACCCAACCCAACCTAACCCAACCTAACCTAACCTAACCTAACCTAACAACCTATCTACGATATCAACGGTCGGTATCCTTAGCCGCGGTAGCTAAGGGGTGGTGAAGGAGGCCGTAGGTTTGAGTCTCTATGTCCACCCCTACCCCCAACGTGGTGTGTGGCGAAGAGCACGATAACCATTACAAGATAAAAATACTATGCCGATGTGCACGAAAATGCGACTGTGCCGATGTGCACGACACGGTAGAAAAGATACTGAATAGGCATAGGCAAGTTTTACGTCCCCCTGCGTTTGAGTATCCAATTATTGTTTCTTCTCACTGGTCCTTTTTTTTTTTCATTTTTTTTCAAATAATTTTCCGATCTGCATCCGGAAATAACAAAAGGAGGTTGTAATAACAAGTCATCTGTAGCAGAAACTGTGAATATTAGTCAAAACAGAGCTCTACGATGGACTAATTTCAAACAAGTTCTTACATATTGTTCATCCATACCACTAGGAGTGATGAGTATTTTCAAACCAATGCAATGGCGGGTGAAAGGTCACCTTGTCCGTATGCAACCCGCAATGTAACCTCCCTTCGTCTCCTCGGCTTAATTGGTCCTGTACTGTACTGGGGGAACATATTATTTATTGTTTTAAGAGTTGTTCCAATTCTTAAATTACAGGTTTATAATATTGTTTTATGTATGGGAATAATGATGAAACTGACATTTTTTTGTTATTGTTGGGTTCGGATATTTATGACATGTCATATTTGTATCCTGACCTCCATTCTCACCACAAACACAAATTAAACATGAATTGCACATTTATTATTCTAATCGGACCGATTTTATTTTGCATATAAAGTCATATTTTGGGCTTTTTCATGGTCTTGGTCATATTTCGGTCATATTTGTAATGTAACGTCATTTTTCGGTTATAAATTCGGCAAATGACCACAATTATGCAGTGTGTGTACTAATTGTCGATTTAAATTATTTTCCGAAAAAAGTCACGAATATTTTGCTTTTACTGTAACTGAAATGTGAAAGGGCAATAACAAGTAGGCCTAATAACGCAATTAACTCTTTCTCCTTGTTTTAACAACTTCCAATAGACATGATTTTAAAATATTTTCAGTTCAGATATGCAGTGGTATCTGGAAACATTAACAGATCAGAAGTTCTTTACAAGTACAACTGTAAATCACCTGCAAAATTGTTAAAAAGTGATCATCTGATTGAATTAATGTGATGTAATAATTTAGTGTTACCAAACGTTTTAAATAGGAACATTTATTTTTAGAAAATACATTCTTTTATAATGTCATATTTATTATTTTTGTCATATTTATGATTTTTGTCATATTTAGTCAATTTTGAGGTCATATTTACCGCCATATTTTCTGATTTTTTAGGTCCTAAACATCCGAACCTTAGTTATTATGTAGTATGGGGAAGAAAGTTGGCAATTTACATTATATATATGGGGTTTTCAAAGAAATTTCTGGATGTCAATTTTGAAATTCGAAGTCTATTGTTTAGGGGAAAACTCTTTGTTTTAATGTGAGGTAACAATCTTTATTGCACTACGTCATAGTATGACGTCATCTCCTAAACAATATTTAGCACCATGTATAATATAATCATTTGGAGGTATGTTTTTGTTTAGATTGTTCGAAGGCTTTGACGGGGTCTTTTTCAAAATGTCATAACATTCAGGCGTGTTGAGGCTTCTGTCTCAACTCAGGGGGAATAAATTCATTTTCATGGGAGTATGGTGGAATTTTGTTCGGGAAGAGTTCAATGAAAGTCGTCTGAGCTCCATGTCCTTGTCGCATATTGTAACTTAATACTTTTTTTTAATTAACTAAACAGTTGTATTGTGATTAATATGCAGCATAGTCTTTGAAACTACTTTTTCTCTTGAGGTTTCTGTCCATTTCTCGTTTAAACTAGAGTCTATAAATAAAAACTTTCTTTTGACAAATTGTAATGCTGTAAGGTGTAAAGGACATGCTTTTTGAAGTAATCTAAAACCACCAGTGAAAAGTCCCATTAATGCCGATTACGTCATGATGATTTTGTGATGAGCTTCTGTTGATTTTACGAACAGGTTAATGGGTTTCGGCAAATACTACAGAGGACAATACCGGACTCTTACTCCTTTGGCAATAGAAAAATGGGGGACAGATTTTGCAGCACTCCTGGTGGCACCACCTGCAAACTTGGGGGCAAATTAAAATATTCAGAACACATATAAACTGCAATGTTTTAATGTTTCACCAAAACACTAAAGACCAAAACACTGTTTAAGTAATTATAAGAATAATAATGAGCAAACAAAACACAGAATTTCCGAAATAGTTCTCAAAATATCGATGAAAACAACTATTTCAACTTAGCGGTTGCTAACAACAACTCTCTCTTTTTTTCAATGTTGCTTTCTTGTTTAATTTTTTAGGTCATTTATTTTCAAACAGCATTTCCTTTCTGGACCATAGATAGATAGAAAAATCATATCCCTTATACATAACATGCCGAGGTGTTCTACTTCGGTTCCTTTAATAGAAATTGGTTGATATTTTTGTATCTAGTTACTGCATCTGTATTCAGTAGTAGCGGTTTGGGCCGCTAGATGGTGCTCAATATATTGTCCCTCGATATATCGCAAAGTGTCCTGTATTGTCCTCTATAGTATTTGACTTCGGCGGGAGAATTCGAGTTGTATAACAATTAATTATTGTATCATGGATTTACAAGAAGTGGAAATTATAATATATGAAGGGTAGGGAACTAATAACTGAATACTGCTATTCTTATAGCCTAATTTATGTTATAAGCACATTAAAATCCATAATATATGTTGTATATTTAAATACGGCACCTAACCTCAGCAAGCAACTATGGATAATCTGAAGTGCTGTCAGTTTTGAGATACTTGGAAACCAGTATTAATAAATAGATTTTTTATGTGGACTTTTTCATTTCTCGTCTTGAAAAAAAAAATCAACTCGTCACTTTCATTTTATAGGACTCATACTTTGGTGAAGAGCAGTTCAAAGTTTTCGCACGAAAATAAACTCAATTTATATATGAATAAATAAAGAAATTCGCACAATTGTGCATCTGCTCCTCCATTTCTGTCATCTAAGAAGCATCGTACGTATAAACTTCGATGAGTATGATGGCAATCGATGACTTTCATCACACATACATCGGTGAGTTTAAAAACGGCCTGATGCTTCACCGGCGACTTTACAGATAAACTGATGGAAGTACGATGGCATCGATGGAATTAATCGATGACTTTAAACATAAACTATAGGCTAGAATCCACACGAACTCCTTATGTCGATCACTAGGACCTTTACTGAAATTAGGTAATATCGAAATCCAAGGGGTGAACTATGAGTAGTGTGTGACACTAGCAGATTTATAAGTTCTAACAGATTTGTTGTGAAGTTACACAAGTGCCAGTGCATATGCATCGACAAGTTGTTTGGAAAAGTAGTAATTTCGTAAATCCATTTCAGAGTAGGTTTTTATATACAATCAAAATTTTCAGGAATTAAGTTGAAATCCAATAAAATTCTGATATCCAAGCGATCACACCACATAGATAACCAGGCCACCGAACCGTTTGAGAGATTCCGAAGGGAGTTTTATTTATTAGTAATACATCACTGCTTTTAACCTGAAGAACTACCAACACCATGCCATTTTAAAATTTGAATCTTAAATAAATTTCGATTGATCTTAAATAATACTTTGATGTGTACGAAATTGTAAAATATGTGACAACAGACCCAGTTTATTTTATTTCCTTACATGATGTTATAATCGAGGGGGTTTCTACCCCATGAACCCCCATACTGTAAGCCCATGTTAATTTTCTAGTTGAAAACTGTAGTTGGAAATTGTCATCCGTCCTCGGATGGGAATCTAACAGGAGTGCCGTGAGATATTTCATATATTTTATGATGTCTTGTACTATTTCATTTTATCACAAAAAAGAATCTTGGTAAGTTCAATCATTTTCATTTTTGGTTTGAAGTCTGAATTAGCAGCAAAAAGAATTGTTCTATCTGTTTAGCTGTTAAATTCGTCTAGAGAATACTGGGTTTGAGCTTACCTTACAGATTTTCTGGAATGATTTAAATGAAATAGTAGTTGTTCAAGTTGTTTTAACTCACCGCACTCGTCGGCAGTAATATATTCTAAATTGGTTGTTTTGTAATAGTTCTGAAGATTAAAAGAAGAAATATCCATTAATGATTTCGAATATTAGTTCACAAAAAAGTAAATATGTATTTTGACTGACTCGTTCCGGTAACCCCTATGGTAGGGCATAGGGCCTCCAAGTGGAGGTTTCATTTGTTATGCTTATTTTCCGAGAGAGGGCAGAGGGACAAGTGGTAAGCCCATCGCCTCTCAACCCCCCTCCGGAAACTAAGGTATTACTTGGACATGAAAGGGCCGATAAATTTTGTCCAGAGGCTCTAATTTAGGCTTGGAGTTCTTTTAGTGCCGTAAATCTACGACATCTACGACAGCTTAAGTCCGTATTTTTTACGCCCTGAAAAATCTATCGACCGCGACCGGGTTTGATCCCGCGACCTTCGGATCTAGAGGCGGGCACGCTACCTCTAGACCACCGCGGCCGACAAATATAAATTATACCGTTAGTCTTTTCATAGAATTGCTGAATGCTTTTCTTATTTGTATTGTTCACTCTGATTTTTCCATCTTTATAGGACCTTTATAAATCAAGCAGTGCAGGACATTTGGACCGTCTCTTCGGCTAATTGTTAGGCTATTATATTTTGTTACTACCTCGGAGGCCGGTTCAGTACCACTCAACTATTTGCGAAAAATTATAAATGCAACATAATACTGTATAACCGATTTTCCACCTCTACCCTACCGAAATAATATATTTCCTAAGTCACCTTAAATAGTACTTCAGATTATTTCTTTGTATTCTCAAATCTACTTTAATGAACGTGATACACTTCAATATACAGGTGATGATCTTCCTAACTAGCACAAGTAATTGCTGAGCCTCACGTCTTTATTGTGCAATTCAACTGAAGTACAATTACCGGTCATGTAATATAACAGTAGGCGAAACACTGTCAAAGCCCCATCAAACCCCATTTAAATACTTCTCGGACTGGCTCACTTCTCCCAGAAGATGGCAACACAGCTAGCTGCCAAAAGCCTGGATACAATAATATCGATGGCTTAGTGCTCATATTGTGTTAAGCACAATTCTATAGTTTTTACTAAAACCATTTTGATAACTAATTATCACTAAGCTGCACTGAGCAAAAGAACTTGCCACATTTGCCCCATGCAGAAAATATATTAAGCTTCTGTTTTTACACTTGTCACATTTGTATAGAGTGAAGATATGTCTCAGGATCTTCCAAATTTGCTCTTACGTTTAACTCCAAAATTGCAATTTACACATGCGTGCACTAAGTCGTCGATATGTTACAGAATTAAGCCGCAGAAATCATTATGCCAGAATTGTTATATTATTATTTTTACGGTAACAAAATATAGTGATATATTTACAAAACATTTAGAACAATTTCTTGTCCTTAAAATCATCAATTGAGATAAGGTATAGTTTATATATTTTGAGTGTAAAGATGATTGTGTTTTATTTCTTCAGTTAGGATTAGCAATTTCCCATATTACTTTACCGCTCAAGTGTGCCGTGCCGCTAAATTTTTATGGAATTAAATGAAGTCAGTGCCCATGGAATCTGTGTCAATTGTTAACTCGAAATACACAAGACACTATGTTTACGAAACAATATGTTGCTTTTAACATACGAAAGCTTTATCTGAAAGGTCAGGTTAGAGTAAGATGATATATTTCAACACACTGAATCCCTCATTTAACTCAAAATATGAAAAATCTATTTTCTATTTCGCATTATAATTGATCGATCATTTAGGTCTCATGTAACCTCATATTCTGTTTCTAATTTGCAGCTCGGTACGGCCTGGTTCCGTAGCGACGGAAGCTGTTGATCAGTATTCTTGCTCCTTTTTACTTGAATTTGTATTGAATAGAGAACAATTTCCCAAACGTCAACAATGTTATTGAATTATTAAGTGCCAGAATGATACTTTATGAGATTGTGTGGGGGACGATATCTCAAAACTTTTATTTAGATATCACAGATTTGAACTGGAGATCGATATTTGATGTATGTATTCTCATTCAATTCCCTCCAAGACATTTTCCTAGACATATTTCCTCTGCATAAACCAGGGCAAGTCAGTAAGTACATGCAAACAATTTTTATAATTCATTTATGGTCTACAGTAGCGGAGGCACTACAATTGTATTATTTTCATATAGTGTCGAACTTGCTCCATTGGATTTACATTATAGGGCACACGAATCAGTAAAAGATACGGTGCATGATTGGCTTTCTGCTCAGTCAAATACCTTTTTTATGAGGGTATCCAGAAGCTAGTGGATCACTAGACAATCGTATGGGGACTATTTTGAAAAATAATACAATAATTATAAGGCCTCTGTATCTCTAACTGGTTTCCTATATCCCCTATGTTGGGACGAAGGGCCTCTAATTGGAGGTTTCTGTTACCTATGTGAATCTTGTTACGCTTATTTTCCGAGAGAGGACAGAGGGACCAGTGGTAAGCCCATCGCCTCTCAACCCCCCTCCAGAAACTAAAGTATTACTTGGACGTGAAAGGGAGAGTACTGAATCTGCTTCCAGTGAACGAGAGACTGAAAAAGAACACGAAGCAGACCTACAGCAATGGGAAATATAAATACATTCACCCTTCTAATTTTTCTGGAACCACTGGTCCCTTCTTTGGGAATGCACATTTGTTGATTGACAACTTAATGTTAAACACTTAGGGATGTTTAATATTATAACAACTACGTTTCCCCTCTTGTGGCACTATGGCCCTGTGGTCTACTCAGCCTCTAACAGAAATGAGTACCGGGAACAATCCTGGGGGTAAAGGCGGCCGGTGCGTAAGGCTGACAACCTTACCATCTTCATGTGCCGATTGTCTAAAAATCCGGGAGCCTCATCCTCCTGGAACCCTCTGGGCCTCCATGGCCTGTAATAGGGAACACTTTACTTTACTTTTACGTTTCCCCTCTTGGCTATTGAATAGGGATATAGAACCATGGAGTTGTGTTTACTGAATATATGATATGAATAATTTATATTTGTCTTTTCAAATGAGTTGATGTTAATACTGTATAGATCATGGGTGCGCAACTGGTGCACATTGTGTCACTGTGCGGCGAGGTAATGCCTCCCACTACAGTCGCCCTTGACGTCAGAATAAAGCAGTTTCGACGTGACACTGAACATGAAGAGCCTGTTTCATGCGTCACAGAGTGGATGGGGGACTAAAACGTTTCCCCTCAGTTGCCCAGGTATGGTATAGATAAAACAGGTGAAAAAGCGTTTGGATCATTTAGCAACATTTTCTTCCTTTTCCTACAAATATTACACTTAAAAATCCAAACCCTGAAGTCATTACAATGAGACAAAAATGAGAAGCATGGTACTATGTTATAAAATTTAAAACTGGGGGGGGGGGACCTTTGAAACGGAGGGAGAGGGAAAAACACACAACAAAAGCGATAAAACGGAAAATATTCAATGAAAAACCATTTAAGGAAAAGTGTCCGGGATCGGATGTACGGAAATACTGTATTTATGTTATGAGTATTTTACTTACTGTAAGTATATAATCCTTTATTGTAAATCTTTCACGCGAGTCGATGACAATTTCTTGTTCCTTATTTAGTGGACAATGTATTATGGATGTACAACTGGGAACACTTTCAGATGGCATACTATTCTCCGTTCACTTATTATTGGACACTACTAGAAACACAAACATGGATACAATTATTTCCACTAACACTTTCTTAGGGGTTAGATCAGTACGTCTTTACTGAAGTACGTATTTCACTTCTGTACTGGAACACAAACGTCCGGTCAAAAACGATTTGCTTCATAAAATGCTTTCAAATGAATGCTCTCCCTTTAGAAGCCTCCATGGAATTTATCAATGAAGTTTCTACTGGAATATGCCATTATCTTATATCAAAATTGTCTTATGCAATATATAATTACAATTAATGAAGGCTTGAGATTGGCAACAGCAATCGCATAACATAAAACTCTCTGGTGATGGAGAGTCCCGCTTATACTCAGCAAGCAAATATCTGACCTGCGCTTGGGTCATCTCCTATCAACAAAATAAAACAAAACAACTCATCACAGACTCTGACTTCAAGATAACATATCATTCTTTGTATAGGCGTTACAGGCAGGAGTAACTTCTTGTATGTCTTGACCTTCAGATTTAAAAGTGCTTAAATAATTACTGTCTGGCAGGATAATCAATCGTAGCAGGGAGCGAAGTAAGGGGCTGTTATGTATTCGCGAAATTAATTGGAGGTGGGGTCCTTAAACGCTACTCTTGATATCAATTTGTTAAATAGAAAAGCAAGGTATGTAGTGCAGCCTATAGTCTATGAATCACAGCAAAGTGTCTTGTTTTGTCATCAAAATCCATACACTGCTGAATGCCATGTCAATATTAAGAAGTTAAATTAGAAATGGCTCCACGTATTAATTCTTATTTAAATAATATAACAAAATATTTAAATAATCCCTTATACTATCATCATTAAACTGGAGGTAAGTCCGATCCGTCTATTGTTAGAAAATTGACTCTCTTATTGCATGGTCTAGATCGAAGAAAGAAAGAAAGAAAGAAAGAAAGAAAGAAAGAAAGAAAGAAAGAAAGAAAGAAAGAAAGAAAGAAAGAAAGAAAGAAAGAAAGAAAGAAAGAGGTCGGAGAATCTCATGTAACATAGGTCTCATTGTGAACTCATTGTAAGAAATTAGCTACGAGCTAACAGGACATCCTCACTATAGGCTCCCGGTTATTACAAAGAACTGGAGTTACCCACGAGTTTCTTTTGCCCAAACTAGCAACAACTTCTCTAAAACCCAAGATGGATATATCTTAACAGCCTGGTGACACTAGCAGACAGCAATTACCTTCATAGATGACATCAAGTTTTGCATTAGGCTGATAATGAAGTAATGATGGAGGAAAAACATGGCAACACAATCCAACCTGAAAATCGCTGGAACAAGTTAACAAAAATAGGCTATATCAGTTTTGTTGGCATAGGGAAACGAACTATAATTATTTGAAAGAAAGCCCCTACATTTACGACAGTACAGACTGCTTGGACTGCTAGGAAACATCGAATTAGATGAGAAAAATAAGACTATTTTCACTATTGAACGAAACGCTATAATCATACATTTATAAGCGTAATCAAAATAGCCATAATCTGTTCTTTCTTAGCTAGAAGTAGATGTAAACAGAAACACGTGGCGAACGTTGTGTTCAATTATGGTGCACATAACTTGAGTGCACATTTAGAAACTATGAGTGATATGAACATGGTAGGAATATTAGAAGTAGCGTATTCCAGCTCTCGATGGTTAATCGTCAAAATTCAAATGATTGTGTGTTCTTTTAAAATATGCAAACACAAGAACAGAATATCCAAATGTGTAGATATGGCCTGCCATAATGTTTCATTTCGCATTTAATCTTATTCCGTAACGAATTATATTTAACTCTTGTCTTGCTTAAAAAAAATAAATAATTTTGGTCCACATCATCCATTGGGAATGCTTACATCAAGTAACATGGAAAAACTTAAAGTAAACGTTTGCGTTTACCCTACTTGTCATTGTTAAGGCGCAGCAGGTCATAATTTTCTTTTCCTTCTAGCTAGCTTTATCTCATTCCATCAGTTTACAAGAATGAAGTGTCAATTTAGATGTGTCCTGAAGCAGAGCAGGTACTGTGAAAAGTGTTCGTAAAAGCAATTTATTATGAATCCAGATTGTTCAAATGTGGTTTTAAAACAAAAAAAGGTATATATCCTTTGATATGAAAATTCCGATTTGCGACATTGGGAGTATTTCCAATTCAGATGTAAGTAACATTAATACATTATATTTATACATTATTCTTATGACTTTAGTTTTTTTTACCTTTTCGTCAGTTGTAATGTAACCAAATATAGACCTAACTGGACATTATTATTAAAGAGAAAATTATATTATTATGTTGTTCATATTCGAAATATTTAGCAGAACTGTGTTTCAAGTGACAACCAATGATAATCGCGGCTGTGATAGACAACAGGTAAGGAAAGATGCTCTACTTTTTCATTAAAAAAAACGATATGAAACACATAACCATATACTGAACTACGGGGTATGCTGGGTGTTCCCAGGCACATCCTTACGATTCTCCTTTCTGAACAAAAATTGTTGAAATATTTTAAAATTAAACCTTCAGGTAATATTACAGCTTCGAAGAAAAAAAAACAGTTGGCAATGCACATGGTAATCCCTACCGTCATAACTCAAATGTTTAACTCCCAAAATTTAACATTCACTTACAGTAATTAACAATTTGTTGCCTATTGAATTGTTAACATTGTTAACAAACACTTCAGCGGGTATTATACCCCCTCACCTTAGCAGCCTTGCTGTAGTAGTATAAAGGAGTGAACCGTGATTCAGAATACTGAGAAAACAACGAATCACTGAATCAGTGCATTTGAGGATTGAGAAGATTTTCGATTCGCAGAAGTTTCGATTCCTTTCTTGAACCGAATCACGGCTTTCATAATCGATTCACAAAGAAATCGATTCATTTTTTCACTGAATCATAATTCGTTCGTTCAGTAGAATGGGAGAGGTCGACTTGTTTACGATTCGCCACTCATCACGATTTCCGAGACTGTTGTAAAAGTAAGAAGTAGTTTCTATTCTGCATTGTGAAATAAAGTTAAATTAATTTGCGTCGCAAGAAAATGGATCGTTTGGTAATGAATCTGGGTTAAGACGCCTACCAATGTAATAAAGGCTAAGGGAGAAATCGGTACAGATATTGCCTCCCCCCTAACGCTGCTCATTAAGTTTAATAATGGCATACACTAATGAGTAGTTCTAGTTATGCCTATGCAAATAATTTCCTCTAACCACGTAAAAGTTTTGGCTCTTTATATAATATATTATAGTAACTTACATAATATACCATATAATACAATATATTATGGAATTCGTGTAGGAAATTATTTTAAACAAAATCGTTAGAGCCGTTTTCAAGAAAGTATAAAAAATTATATTCTCTTCATGTAGATTGGTTGTAAAAATCAGAGAAAGTCGTTACCACGTTTCGAATCACATCCTCGAAAGACGCATAACCCAAATAAAATCAAATTAATGCACTTAACGTAACTTCCCTTACTCTATGCAAGAGCAATTCACCTTTCTCACTTCACATTCTGATTTTTTAATGTACATTTTTATTTACAACCTGCGTTTTACCCTGAGGGTGTATCGCAGGATATTTAGTCTACATATACATAATATTTAAATTGTATAGCATAAAACGCATTGGCTGAGTTACTGTTCCAGGAAATAAAGCAAAATAAACATTTTAGATTTAAGGTAGTGTCTTGTAGATTTCATATATAAATTTGACTGTTTGTGAAGATGCGATCACTTTTCGCAGAACTATCTTGGAGTTCTTCAGAGCGCCGTATCAACCTGAAGCAAACCTTGTTCACCAGACAATAATGAATTTCTAAAAACAATGGCTGGCTTACCCAAATATAAAAATTTGTTTTTTATATTACTTTTTGTTCTCGAGCCAAGTTGATCACAGACTCACAGACAAATACAGACACACAGACTGAAAGTTTCTGAAAATAGCATTTTTGTAATCAGGGTACCTTAAAACGCGTATTTATGTTAAAACCTCGACCTCGAATTTCAGGGTCGAAATTAATACTGGTATTTCCTCTACCTGAAGTGCATATGGTACGGGCAGAGGAAGTACAAACAGAACACAGAATCTATCAGTTAACTGATAGAAATACTCATACTATGTCTGCGAGAAATGACCTATTTTGAAGTTTATCTTATGTTGAAAACAAAATAATAATTAGGCCTATATGGCGCTGTTAACTAACATTGCTTCTCTCAAATAGTAGCCTATAATGCTTCAGTTTTTTCTCGGAATAACTTACTTTCTGACTTCAGTTATCATAGGACAAATGCACTGCGAGTACTTTTACTACGAGATGAACGATATAAATATATTCGTTGTCACCAGACTAACCACAATGTCAAGATAAGAATACAAATTTCCCTCTCTTCAAGAAATTTTATTTGTTAAAGGGGCTTGTATAAAGAAACAAAAGGAAATAAAATAAAATCAAAAGCTATTAGCCTATATTTTTCAGGCAAGTCGTAACTTTATTCGTAACTATTTTTCCTTATGGCTTTGTAATGTAACATCATAAGAGAGCACAAATACTGGATTCGATTTTAAAAATAATTTCCAATATTTACTCTAACTTAATACGAGAAAGGTATATTCAATGTTTATGCAAGACTATCTCATCACAAAGTATCTACCTCTATACACAGAAATGTAGTTTTATTTACAGATTCTGCCTCAGCATGATTTTCTGCTTTTCAAGAATAGACTAATTTAGTGCAGGATGTGTCATTTCCGCCACTAGCAACTGTAGTTATAGCCTACACAATTTCAAAATAATAGCGGAAGAAAGATATTGTAGCAGCAGCAAGAACTTCTATGAATTTGCAATAATGTGGTCCATATTTACTGACTCTTCTTCACAAATGTCTAATGATGGTAGCATTATGACACCGAAATGCATCACTTACTTACTGAACTATAATACACAATTTCCAGAAAACAACGTAACTTACGTAATTATTTTACTTCTAACCTTCTTAGCCATAATTAGTGATTCCTGCTTTCAAATTTAATAATATTTTAATGTAATAACAAACAGCTTATACCAATACAATATCCGGTTCACAGTCAACTTCTACTAAAACTGCCACTCACATCAAGATAATATTTTGTATTTTGATACTGTGAATTACTTATACATCTACGGGTCTAATAGTTCTATAATAGTGATACAGCTCATATAACTTAGCAATGCCTGAAGAACTTTTAATACTTCATTCATTTTACTCCAACACTAACACATAGGCCTATTCTGCGTCATTGAATAGACTTGAATATAAAGAGCATTTTAACTAGTTATTCTGTATCTCCAATATAAATTATTTGCATTTTTTTTTTTTAATATTTTATTTTTCGCCATTGAAAATCCATAATGTTAATGATCGACCAAATTCTTTAGGACAAAACAGAACAGATTTGTAATGAAAGATCAGCAATTTTATCTGGGATCGGCTCTTTCCTGTCTTATTCTGCAAAACCTACATAAGGAATCGAAACCATTCTACTGTTTTCAAGAAGGTATTCTTGCATAGGAAATTCCATGCTCCCAGCAGATTTTGAACTCTTCCCCCCGGAACTAATGGCATAATATTAGGAGAAAAACATACAGATCTTCTGATCTAAGGTTATTTCTTGTTACCGAAGAAACAAAAGAAAATATACACAAAAATATTCATAACATATTAACATAAGCACTAAACTTAAGATTGAAAGCAAAATAAAAAAGCTGTTACTATTCAGCGGTCAATAGAATGTTTGTCTGATGGTATAGAATTATAAATTGTGGTTCTATCAAAGCGAGATGTCACCAAGTGGCTTCTAGTTATGTATTATTCAAGAAACCACTAAAAAAAAAAGTCCTCAAGGCCTCTTCATGATCGATGTCAACTTGAAGGACCTCGCCTAGTCTTTGAACTGCTTATGCACAACGCTCTGCGAATTCAACAGCCTGCACGCACTTCATACTCATTATCGAATGCCGGTGCACTCTTATTACTCTACAGTTAATCTATTCAAGTTCTTATAGCCTCTAACTCTTCTATGCTATTATAAGAAACGCTGAGGGGCCAAAATCCACCACTAAGTGCAGTTTAATTATTCACAAAAATTCAATGATGAAGATACACCAGCAGTTTACACAAATAAATCTGCAGTAGCCATTTCTTTGGTCATTGCATCTTCAAGCAAAATAAAAAATGATAGAACATAATAGTCTAAAGAAAATTCACAAAAATAAATGTATACTAATAACCTGACGAGGGTAGTTCCTTATCTAGCCACAAAGAACAAACTAGGCAAGTTCACTTCTCGATTATCTAAATTTTGACTTAATTTATTATTGTTATGATTGATTCTCCAAAAACATAAAGCCCTAATTCACATTTTGCATAATAGGCTACAGCTACTGTTCTGTTACAAAAATGCATTAAACATACAATAAAGTCTGAATGTGTCCATATAACGGTCTGAAGTAATAGGAAAATTACATCCCGAAAGAAAGAAAAAACAAACAAACAAAAAATTAGAAATAGCCAATAAAACATGACGAACACATTCACCTAAATAATTGGAAATGTAACAATGTTACTCAGACTACTATAATATAATGAAATCGCAACTATTATTGTACAGTAAAATTGGACATTGCTATTTTATGAATATTGATTTCAACTAACACAGAACAAACATATTTCTTAACTTGTCTGATATAAATAAATATATAAATAAATAAATATATATATATATATATATATATATATACATACATATACTCACCGTACACCTCTATGTACCTCCATAAATTCTGTTACCGAATGTCGTGTGTTCATTTATGGTCGGGGGAAGATAGTGCTAAACCTCTTTTTGTAAAAGTTGAGATTGTTGCAGTATTTATATTTTTTTTCTTAGTCACTATTTACTCCATTGTTTTTTAGCATAGGCAAAAGATAAGAAATGCAGAGGTGTGAGTTTCGTATAACTCATAGGCTATTATTAACTCTGAAGACACTTTATCGAAAGTGAGAAACTGAAAAGTATAATTTATATAACTTCTTCTTAAATATAATTCACATAATCTTATTCTTAGGATGTCAGATAATTGCAAAGTCGCCACAAAGACAATATGTTACCTCCCGTTGTTCAGTTATGTTGAAACATTGAGCTTGATAGAGTTATCACAGTCATGGCTCTCTTTAAGAATTATTATAATATTAATTTTGTCTTGTTTAGCGGCTTTGCTTATATTCTATTCATTGCTAATTTTGCGCACGGCCTCCCCCCTCATCATATGACTGTCAGTCTGTCAATTGCTTCTCAATCTACGTCTTTTCGTTGAAGAATATCATTGCTGAATCGTTCGTAATTTCTTAACCAATGGGAGTGCTTTTTTAATCATTGTTGAATAGCGCTATATTCAAAATTTCAATTCCTTGTAGGCCTATTTAGCCATTTTTCTATTCTTTGATAAAATCATCGTCCCTTCTGGACGCAGCAAAATATTGGGTTTAATCACCTTAAGGAATCTTATTTCTTATTTCCATGAACTTAGGATTCTTTCGTCGTCTTTCGTTGTATTGCAAATGAGTAATTATCAACGTTCGTTCAGCTCATAATAGCTTACTATTTATGCTACTATCAAACATTTCTTCAAGGCAAGATTATTTCATTGGTTCGACATCAGGATTGAACTGTTGTGATATTTAATTTCACAAAGGAATCATCACTATCAAAAGTGAGTGTTTAAATCATACGTAGTGTATTAAGATAACTTATATACAGCTTGCAACATTCGATCTCAAACTTTATTTATCGTAAGCTATATCATCTCACTACGCAATTGGACTCAATGACATAATTAATTGTTTGATAATGTGTAAATCAAGATCGCAGAGAATAATTATAGAAATGATTAAAGCAACACGGACTTGCTGTGTGTATATTCAATTATTCATGTTTTTACTTGATATTTATTGTCAAGTGGTTCTTCGGAATTATTATTAATAAATATACTTCTAAACAATCTTGTCTACGTTTTTGGGCGGAAATATATCACCACTCGATCTACAATTCAACTTCACCATTTAGAAGACGTCAAGACATCATCTATCGAGTGATTGTGATCCTCAAGAATTTATAGTGTCGGTGAAATGCAATACCTATGGATCATTATTACTGTAATTTAACCTCTCGTTCTCTCCAAACGGGTAAGGATATGCGTTTGTTTGTTTTAACTACATTTAACACTCTTACAGTCCATTGCTAAACGCACACCCGTTATTTGTACAAGGATATGCGCCTTTGTATTTTTTCCAGTTGCCTTCCACGAAACAATAGAGATGATAAGGTCGAAACGCAATCAATATATATATATATATATATATATATATATTGCACATGGCGAGATTCGAACCAATGCAAGCTCGGAAATTAGGCCTATAAGTGCGTGAATAGACAATCCGTATTACATATTCTTTTTCTTTCTCTTCTTTTGTTTTCTTTTTGTTGAGTACGAAATTTTAACAATATTGAAACCCTTTATTTATTACATCTCTTATTAGACCTACACGTACATATGAATAATAATTATTATAATACTAGAAAAGGTGTACAACAGTAGAATGAATTGAATCGTTTATTTCAAAAACCAGTCAAGCGACAAATTGTTGATTTTGAGTAAATCAAAGAAAACTTCCTAGCAACCTAAAACTTTCTTTTAGAAAATTGATATTTTTTTCCGATGAAAGTTATCCATTTCTGTAACTGTTCGATAAACATAAAACTGTTTGTTATCTATATTGACAAATGTAAATAAATAATAAGTGTGCACTTGACTGGTTTTTGAAACAAACAACCATCACTATTGTAAATGTGGTATGAAATATGCTAATTTCATCAGGGACTTCAAAAGTAAAATGAAACATGAACTTTTTAAAGTGTTTAATATTATTGGCATTGATACATATTTGTTCTGGAATGACTATTCGTCATCATACACTTGCTCTACAGCGCATTCTGCTTCCGTTGTAGGCCATTGAAAAATATTCTCATAAAACTCTTCTTATCCAACCAAGTAGGGTTTTAGAGCTTTTAAGTCTTGTATTTTTTTCTCATTTATTGGGACCTTTCCTGAAGGATATGCGATTTCTGTACGTAAGGCAGGAGGAGAATGTGTTTTTAACAAAGTGAATGTCGATTATACATATCCAGCTATAAATGGCTTCACAACTACTTTTCCTGGCAAGTTCTTGTTATAACAAAACTGTTTGTAAGTTGAAATCTTAAAAGTCTCCCTCTTGTTCTTTGGATAGGCTCTACCAGAGGTTTCATCAGAATGTGTCATTTTTTTTATGACTGAAGCCACCATTTTTTTAATGATTTAATGTCTTGAGGGGTCACATTGTGAATATTGAAACGACCTGTTTTACTGGCCTTCAGTATTAGTTCTACATATTGTTCTGGAGTGTATATGCGGACAATGTTTTTCATACTATGCTTGATAGCACCAAAATCTCTGTCACAGGGTGAATACGAGTGTCTGCGTACTGGGAAGTCATGTATGATACTATCAAATCTTCCATTATCACACAGATTCATCAAGAATCTAACAACAGTGTGATTTTTATTTAGTCCTGATGGACTATCACTATAAAGTACTAATTTTCTCGCTGTATCCGGTACCTCTGTGTTTAAGTAGTTCAGAAGTAAGCTGCATACTTCGTCATGGGGTTTATTTCCTTCACCTTCATGATACAGATACATTTTAGATGAATTTGTTTTCAAATTGTGTATACTGAAAACATTAACCCATAACTGCCTCATATAAAATATTTCCTGGACAGGAATATTCGGCAGTGGTAAATTTGCATGCCACAAATCCCGCAGTTTACAGCGGAAACCAGCCAAGCGCTATCACTTGACTTCTTTCTGCACTAAACAGGGATTTCTAGGCTTTGCTTCACCATCACATGGGAACAGCGTTTGACTTGTTTGTGCATTAAACGATGTATATACCTTTACACAACAGCAATTGCCCAATAACTCCATTTTGTATTTTTTGTTGCTTGACTGGTTTTTTAAATAAACGATTCAATTGTTGCATTAAAATTCCAAAATTTAGATTAGGTCTAAGCAAAACAGTAGGCCTAATATAATATATTCACATTTAGGTCCCATATATTATTATGTTACTTGAGAGAGAGAGAGAGAGAGAGAGAGAGAGAGAGAGAGAGAGAGAGAGAGAGAAACTACAACAGCCAATGGATTTCAAATATGCTCTACAAATTGTAATAAGGAATCCCTTTTAAACTCTTGATGAATTTTTACAAAAGTGATTAATCTAAAGTGTAGTAATTTTTTTGTTTGTGTTTTATTTTTAGACTGTCAAATGCCAGTATTTGTGCCTAAAGGAGTAAAATAAATATAAATATATAAAACATGTAAGTAACGCTTGACCAACTATTGTGAACAACGCCGTGCAATTTCGAATTTTAAAAAAGAAAGCAAGAAGAAAAGGTAGAAGGGGCAGAAATACCGTACGTCCAGCTTTCCAATAAACCTTCGATATATATTTTCTCTAAACTGTAACGTATCAGTATTATTCAATGCGTTTTCTTTACAAAATAAAAAAATCGATTTTCCAAATAAATTAGCAAATGTACACAAAATATTGGACACACTGTCCTTCGTTCCGAGAAACCGTCGCGCTGAAAATGGTAAAAAAAGGGAATGCCAAGCGGACTTTGAGGTTAATGCGAGAGTGACCACCATGGCATAATGGGCACAAAGTCGCTTTCCCTCAGCGCAGAGGGCAGGAGAATCTAATTAATTTTCTTGTCCACACTAACAAGCTGAAATGAAGATAGACATGGAGACTGCCTTATGTTAGCATCGTAACATTATATGACGCAATACATACCAATGATTGCGAAATTCTGTTGTGCGGTACTTAGTCTGCCGGTTGGATATCTAGATTTTACGGGGAAAATATGTATTAAATGAAATACGAGCATCAAAGTTTTAATGAAACAACATCTTGAACTTCATTGAGTTCTGCGAGGGCAAACCGGTTGCGGGATAAAAATGTTTTATGGTGCTGAATTGTAGTTAAGAAATGGCCTAAACAATTTTTTGCACTCCTTAACTAATTAGTGGTACTTACGAATGTTGTTGCCGTGGATCGTAAGTTGACATTCCCGCATAGCAATCTTGTTGCTATGTGCGGTAAGAGTTTCCGTGCTGTTATGAATTTACTTACTCCACACCTCATAATACAACCCTTTATGGACAAGGCCCCCCAGGGCAAATATTCGGTTCGCATAACAACAAACACATGCGAATCACTTTCTGAAATAAACATCTATCTTCAAGAATGTGTATACATAATATTTTTAGGTAATATCACAATTAATATAATTAAATTTATATAAATAATAATCGTGCCTTTATTTTGATATATTTATCGTAATACTACAATTTGTACAATTATTTAAAGAAATTCCTCCATACTTATTTACAAATATTCGGTTCCCATAACAACAAACACATGCGAATCACTTTCTGAAATATAACATCCATCTTCAATAGTGTACATACATCATATTTTCAACTAATATCTCAATTAATATAAATAAATTGATATAAATAATCATCGTGCAAAAAATAGCATGCAATACTCGTGCCGTAAGCGCATAACGGAACTCGGAAATTGAAAAAACGAGGCGCTCGCGCCGAGTTTTTTCAAGCTCTTTCCTCGATCCGTAAGCACCACTTACGCCACTTGTATCGCAATACAGTATACTATTTAAGGTCATAATGTGGCAATTGTTGTGGGTGATGCTAATAATAATAGTAGTAGTAATAATAATAATAATCATAATAATAATAGACACTAATCATCAAGCGTTGACCAAATTCCAGCAGGATTAATTAAAGACAGGTGGGGACCAACCCATAAAAAGGGAAATACGGCCAAATGTAATAACTATTGATGAATTTCTTTCTTATCAAAATCTTACAAAATGTTGTCTAATATACTTCTTTCAAGATTAATCCCATATGCGGCGAAATCTTGGAGATCACGAATATGGATTAAGGCAAAGTAGATCAACCATTAATCAAATATTTTTTATTCGCCAAATCTTGGAGAAAAAGTGGGAATTTAATAGGTCTGTTCACCAGATTTAAATAGATTTTTAAAAAACCATACAATTCAGTTAAGCGAGACACATTATACAATATTCTCAGTAGTTTAAGTTTCTGTGTGACGTCACCGGAGGGTTACCGGAGGGTTAGCTGACCACTGTCCACTACCGCTGACCACTGTCCACTCGGAGGAGCGGAGGAGCAGCTGACCACTGACCACTGCCCTGGGTGCTAGCGCCCTTTGCTCCGCTGTATGTGTAGAACAATGGCCTAAGTGTTTAATTATTGGTAATATTGTTAATATTGGTATTTATTAGCTTGCGCCCTTATTGAACATAGTTCTTTTATCCATCTGGGTGCTAGCGCCCTTTGCTCCGCCTGTGTGTGTAGAACAAAGGCCTAAGTGTTTAATTATTGGTAATATTGGTAATATTGGTAATATTGGTAATTATGAGCTTGCGCCCTTATTGAACATAGTTCTTTTATCCATCTGGGTGCTAGCGCCCTTTGCTCCGCCTGTGTGTGTGTAGAACAAAGGCCTAAGTGTTCGACTCGTTATTGGGAATATCGGTAAATATTTGCGAGTTTGTAATATTGCGGCTTGCATATGTTAGCATGGTTCCAGACGTGATGCAGCTGCGCGTACTAGAATAGCCCGGCTCACCGCGCGGGAGGTCCCGCATGCACACATGCTGTCTCGCATGGCAGAGCCGCATCTCTGCGTACCAGAATAACACAGTTCGCCGCGCGTGGGGTCCAAGCGTACACGTTGTACTCTAGCGTATGTCAATGTTGCAGCACATGTCATATAATATTATTGCGTTGTCAGGCAGATGTTGTCTGGCAACCACGCGTCTGAAAATAACCCAGCCTAGCGCAGCAGTGGCCCCCCGCTTGTATACCGACGCCGTACCTACGCGTGGTGACCGTTATAAGCGTGGTAATTAGGCCCTTTGGACCAAGGAGGTGTTTCGGACGTCACGGTAGTCTTTTCGAACAATGTAGTTACGCCCTTTCGCACTATGTTATCCATATTCATCCTGACACCTGTTATTAGACCCTTTGGACCAAGGAGACGTTATGGACGTCATGGTAGTCGTTTCCAACAATGGAGTTACACCCTTTCGCACTATGTTATCCATATTCATCCCGGCACTTGTTATTAGGCCCTTTGGACCAAGGAGACGTTATGGACGTTATGATAGTCGTTTCGAACAATGTAGTTACGCCTTTTCGCACTATGTTATCCATTTCAACCCAAAGGCTGTAATTAGGCCCTTTGAACCAAGGAGGCGTTTCGGACGTCATGGTAGTCGTTTAGAACAAAAAAGTTACGCCCACTCACACTATGTTATTCGCATTGACTATATATTTTGTTTATATTTACGAGAGATCTATACCGCTACGATGAATAAATTTATCGATTGATTTTTTATTTTATCCGACCGCCAGATTGGCCGAGCGGTCGAAGGCGCTAGACTCAAGTTCTAGTCCCCCAAAGGGGTCGCAGGTTCGAATCCTGCATCTGGCAGAATTTTATAAAGTAATATTTATTGTTATAATGTTTAATCTATAACTGTACCGTGACTTATATAGTTCAGAATATTGGATACTATTGCTTCTTCTAAATGATACATAGTTTTTATTTTTTATATTATTATTATTATTATTATTGTAAAGTTATTATTAATTACAACATTATTAGTGAATAACAGAGTTTAATGACAGCTGAATACGTAATTTAAGATTTTTGAATATTATATTGAGCACTGTTTTCAAACTAAAATTAAGAAAAGTAGAATAAGCGTACATATGGATCCACGCAAAGCGTAGTGTAACAGGTGGACCTATGCAAAGCGTTTATAATGTGAAAGTGTACGTGGGAGGCATGCTGTGACACGAGCCACGCGTGTGACCTCATCAAATCATATATAAGGCATGATACGTGCGAAGCTCAACAACAGTATGTCTTCTCAAGAACTAGTACGTCAACTGTGGGAGGAGATCCCGGACTCCGCGTTTGCAGATATCCCAGATATGGAACCTGCGGTCATGGAAAGCTCATATACCATCAACGTGTACGATATTAACGGTACTAAACTACGTACACAACAACATACAGTAACATTTATCACAGTCTATAGTGTTAATCAACAACACGAAGCAAAGGTTCAACTGTATCCATGTGGAAGACCGGAAGTATACTTTCTTGAAGATGCAAGACACGACGATCAATTGCATTATGAAACATGTAGCGGCGAAGAACATATAACAGCATGTACAAATGCAGAGTTAACATCGACTGTAGAAGTCTGGGGGAGGAACTGCTCACGCGACTGCAAAGTCTTTATCAAGCAATGTCAGAAGGTATGTACATATTTATTTATTGAAGTCACAGATTTTTATTATAGAGGTCTATCATAATTTTATTTTTTATTATTATTTATTTTATTTTATTATTTTCCTTAAAGTTTTTTTTTTCTCAGAATTTTTATATTATGATAAATCAGAGCTTTATTCACTGATGTATGCAAATTCTTCGAAGTCGTTACCAATCATCCTCTCACATCAACATTTATCATATGATTTTGGTTTTACTATGTTTCAGTCTTTAAGGTTCTCCTCAGTTTTCAGAGTTTTATTCACTGATGTATGAAAATTTTTCGAAGTCGGTACTATCACATCTACATTTGTCACACGATTCTTGTTTTCCTTTGTTTCAGATCACTGAGAAGATGTTGTGGAAATTTAAACAAGAAGTGTTATGTAGAGACGATGACGAAGAATATGAAGCGTAAGATTTTTTAAAAAGTATTATGTATACAAAGTAAGAAATAAATGTGTGATATAAAAGGAAAAGTTGTGTAAAAATCATTTCAAACCGAGCTCTTCCATTTTATGAATGAAAAAGTTCGGGTCATAACCTTAACCAAAACCCTTACTCCCATAATTCCAACACATGTCACAGACCACAAGCATGCTCTATCTATTTTTTACAGGAAGCCGTTCGCCCTTGGAAGGATTGTGTAAATAACAAACAGACAATTTTATGAATGAATTTATTTCAACTCATGATTACAAAACTCTTTAAAATTATGCCGTGCTTGCATCCAGAGTCTAAGCACCATTACATTCTGTAGGGCACAGTTCATATTAGAGTCATTATGAAAAAGACATTTGGTTTCACAGTCTCTTAATTTGTCCAGCTTCGGTACACCAAGATCGTCCATGTTTATAACGGACCTCTGCAGTAGTTTTTCAAAAAATCTCGCCTTTTCTAGTCCCTTAGAATAAAGTCTGTCTTCACACTGTAATACACTATCAAGAACAGGTTTCAACTCGTCGTAAGGTAAGTATCCACTCTGCCACGGTATCCCATGCAGATACGATTCCGTATACCACTGGGATTTCACATCTGGATATACGTCTTTAGGCGGTCGCAGCACGAAATGTCCCATTCCGCCATCTTGTGATAATACAGCCACCTCTTTAGCCACGAATTCCTTGCAAGTTGACTGATAGCCCTGAACATCCAATATGATGAATTTCTCACACGACATTGGTGATGATGTTGGTCAGACCAGTATACTCTACACAATGAGCGTGCAGGATTAAACAGTAGACCTTTGTGTTTGAAGGAATGTTGTTTGCTGCAGAAATTTCAACTCTGGTAGTACAGGTCCCCGATTTAAGATCTTCGTTCTGCTTGCTGCAATCGATCACAAAGACTGGTGTGTGTTTTATGAAATCGCTCCTTTTAAGCAGCGGACAATATTTGCAAATGTTATATTTCACCATGCAGGAGGTCAGTATCGGCGCGAATGTATTTTTAAAAGTTTACAGGAATAACAGTTTTTTATCATTGGGTTTGGTCCATCGAAATAACAATCGACGTAATGATTCTCACACCTCAAACACTGCTTTATAATTTCAAGCTCTTTTACATTTTCTGGAAGTCTATCATAAACCCTATAAATAGTCCCAGCCGCGCATTCGGATAGAAACTCAGGATGCAACAATGCCAATTCTTCATCTGTGTGACTGATCAAGTGCATATTATGAAAGAACTTTATGATCGACCTCCACATCATATGCTCCATGACTAAAGGAGTGATGAAACCCACCCTTTTCTTTATAGGTATAGTTGATATTATCCAGACGAACTCTATCGGTGAAACAAGACACTACACATCTTGTGGGATTGGGTTCGAGGTTTAGTTGAGCATTGCAGTTTATACGGTGGATGGCACAACCTTTGCATTATTTTGAAGAAATAATATCTGAACCGCGAGACTGGAGAGTGAGCGAGATGGAAAGAGGATCACTCCGACAGCACATCTGTTTCCTTAGCACAAAAAAACTTTTCATATTGTACAAATTTAATTTATCTCTTCCCGCACATGTAAGCATACTACTTAGTAATGGTAACGTTTTTCTTCTTCAACATATATCATAACCATTTCTAGGATATTACAGATTCACAGATCCACTTATACTTTGAGGCCATATCGTGATACTTTATTGTTGATGTGTTAGTAAATATCCATTTCATCCTCCGTGATTTAATTACCATTATTATATCCGGTGACGAGTACAGGTTATGAAGCTCGTAAGCAATTTCGCGTTTGCTCATTGTATCACGCCGCTTTCTCTTAACTCTGTTATAATCTCCAATATTTCGTTGTTATGCGAGTGATTCCACGCCTCAGAGGATGCCACCAACAAACGAAGTCTATGAACCAACTCATTCGGGTCATCCCAATACTTATAGTCTATTTTGTGATTTGCATGTAAGTCTTTCCACATGCCTGTACGGTGCGACGAAGCCTCATCGGATGCATCTGAATATCGATCCTCCTCCTCTTCCGGAAATGAGTCTGAACATTGTTCATCCTCCTCTTCCTCTTCCTCTTCCTCCTCCTCCTCCTCCTCCTCTTCATCTTCTTCTTCTTTACCCTCCTCTTCCGGAAATAATTTTTTAATGATGTAATGATATTTTTGAGTATTGACTCTACGTACGTTTTCGCTCTCGTCATAATTTTCTTTGTGAGCGCTAGTCTTCTCCAAAATCTCCTTATACGTGGTTAAGTCATGACGGCTGTATAAATCTTTATTTGGTTTACTTTTCGTTAGTAGTTCAAGTAGTCCAGGACGAGCGATATACCCCTCGTTACCAATATAAATGTTATCGTTTTTAATGGTGACGGGAGATTTACCAATGGTGAATACCTGCCTATCAGGATTCCATTTTATTCCATAAACGTCATTAATATTTCTCGGTTTAAGCTCAACGAGTTTCTGAATGTAAGGTGCAGACACTCGCCCGTATAATTTTTCTAGCATATATTTATAATGCTTCGGAGGAATTTGATCAGAGGGCTGATATGATCCATATTCCATTTCTGGATCCCGTGATAGATGCTGATTTTTGTCTTTATTCAAGTTCACGATTTCTTCCAAGGGGTAGGTTATCGGATTTACAATATTGCTAATCTCATGTTTCGACTGAAGCTCGGGTTTTCTTAATGTTAAATATTTTTTTCTTATAGAATTGTCATATATCACATTGTCTGACGTTATATGTTTATCTTGTACTCGTGGGAAGAGTTTATGTACACTTATCAAATGCTTCTTCAGACCTGTAGTATTATGATCTTTCATTTTTATTTCAACTTTCTTATGCTTTGACTTTCTGCAAAGTTTGCATATACCATAAGGTTGCTCACATCCATCAAATAACTCAAAAAAATCATCATATTTACTGTTTGACAGTTTCGATTGGGCGCATACATCATCATTACTTTGATCAGAAATGTTCTCATCACTCATTTCGTAACCTCGCCTTCGCAGCATCAAAGACGAGAAGCAACTAACTATATTTGACATACATCAATTATTTATAAAGTTAAGGTAAAACTTGTGGTCTTGGTCTAGGTCTCGGTCTCGGTCTCGGTCTCGGCCTCGGTCTCGGCCTCGGTCTCGGCCTCGGTCTCGGCCTCGGTCTCGGTCTAGGTCTCGGTCTCGGTCTAGGTCTCGGTCTCGGTCTCGGTCTTATGTATTTACCATACATCATCTCTTTATTGCTAAAACTCGTGGGGTCTAACAAAAAAGATAATTTTTAATCACATCTTACACATAATACATGTTTCGTCAGAACTCTCTGACAGCTGGTAGGTCTAGGTCTCGTTCTCGCAAGACATCATCCTTTTGGAAGAACTTCTTATACGATTTTTGCGATGTTATAATGACACGCAAAGGAGCGCATTAATAGTTTTCTTCGTGATGACACGGGTGGTATGTGGGTGGGTTGGTCACTAACATTCACTTTTAGTGATCTTGGTCACTAACATTCATTCATTGTCATCCTCCCGCATCCTACCTTGTGTTGCGGGGTCTGCTCCTGTATTGCGGGGTTGCATCAGTATCCCACCTTAGGAGTCAATGGCTGTATTGCGGGTTGCGTCAGTATCCCACCTTAGGAGTCAATGATAAAATGGGCCAAGGAACTTAAACTTTTCATCAATGTAGAAATAATTTTAAAATATCCTGCTAACCTAACCTAACCTAACATGACCTAAACTAGCCTATCCTAACCTAACCAAAGCTGTGATATAATATATCTTCCACTATAAGTTGGGTTATGAATAATTGGTGATGGATACAATAAAAAGAAGAGATATAAACCAATGTACAGGTTTTTATGTTCCATATATACATGTCTTAGTCAGATAGAATATTCATAGTGATGACTTATGAAATTTTAGAGTCTGCAAACCTGAGCCGTCTGTTTTATATAGTTTCTCGTTATAATATGTCTCACATCATTCCAATTCCTTAAGCAGACATGTCTATAATGGCAATATTGTTGTTCTTGTTCTGGTTCTTGTGGTTAGTTTTACCCAGTTCAGACTGATATTGACCAGCCCCAGACTGATATTGACCAGCCCCAGACTGATATTGACCAGCCCCAGACCGATATTGACCAACACCAGACAGATTTTCCACTAACATTCATTGTCATCCTCATTTTCCATATGAACTATGGAAAATCACTTAGAGGATGACGATAATGAATGTTAGTGAAAAATCTGTCTGGTGTTGGTCAATATCGGTCTGGGGCTGGTCAATATCAGTCTGGGGCTGGTCAATATCAGTCTGGGGCTGGTCAATATCAGTCTGAACTGGGTAAAACTAACCACAAGAACCAGAACAAGAACAACAATATTGCCATTATAGACATGTCTGCTTAAGGAATTGGAATGATGTGAGACATATTATAACGAGAAACTATATAAAACAGACGGCTCAGGTTTGCAGACTCTAAAATTTCATAAGTCATCACTATGAATATTCTATCTGACTAAGACATGTATATATGGAACATAAAAACCTGTACATTGGTTTATATCTCTTCTTTTTATTGTATCCATCACCAATTATTCATAACCCAACTTATAGTGGAAGATATATTATATCACAGCTTTGGTTAGGTTAGGATAGGCTAGTTTAGGTCATGTTAGGTTAGGTTAGGTTAGCAGGATATTTTAAAATTATTTCTACATTGATGAAAAGTTTAAGTTCCTTGGCCCATTTTATCATTGACTCCTAAGGTGGGATACTGACGCAACCCGCAATACAGCCATTGACTCCTAAGGTGGGATACTGATGCAACCCCGCAATACAGGAGCAGACCCCGCAACACAAGGTAGGATGCGGGAGGATGACAATGAATGAATGTTAGTGACCAAGATCACTAAAAGTGAATGTTAGTGACCAACCCACCCACATACCACCCGTGTCATCACGAAGAAAACTATTAATGCGCTCCTTTGCGTGTCATTATAACATCGCAAAAATCGTATAAGAAGTTCTTCCAAAAGGATGATGTCTTGCGAGAACGAGACCTAGACCTACCAGCTGTCAGAGAGTTCTGACGAAACATGTATTATGTGTAAGATGTGATTAAAAATTATCTTTTTTGTTAGACCCCACGAGTTTTAGCAATAAAGAGATGATGTATGGTAAATACATAAGACCGAGACCGAGACCTAGACCGAGACCGAGACCGAGACCGAGACCGAGACCGAGACCGAGACCGAGGCCGAGGCCGAGACCGAGGCCGAGACCGAGACCGAGACCGAGACCGAGACCGAGACCGAGACCTAGACCAAGACCACAAGTTTTACCTTAACTTTATAAATAATTGATGTATGTCAAATATAGTTAGTTGCTTCTCGTCTTTGATGCTGCGAAGGCGAGGTTACGAAATGAGTGATGAGAACATTTCTGATCAAAGTAATGATGATGTATGCGCCCAATCGAAACTGTCAAACAGTAAATATGATGATTTTTTTGAGTTATTTGATGGATGTGAGCAACCTTATGGTATATGCAAACTTTGCAGAAAGTCAAAGCATAAGAAAGTTGAAATAAAAATGAAAGATCATAATACTACAGGTCTGAAGAAGCATTTGATAAGTGTACATAAACTCTTCCCACGAGTACAAGATAAACATATAACGTCAGACAATGTGATATATGACAATTCTATAAGAAAAACATATTTAACATTAAGAAAACCCGAGCTTCAGTCGAAACATGAGATTAGCAATATTGTAAATCCGATAACCTACCCCTTGGAAGAAATCGTGAACTTGAATAAAGACAAAAATCAGCATCTATCACGGGATCCAGAAATGGAATATGGATCATATCAGCCCTCTGATCAAATTCCTCCGAAGCATTATAAATATATGCTAGAAAAATTATACGGGCGAGTGTCTGCACCTTACATCCAGAAACTCGTTGAGCTTAAACCGAGAAATATTAATGACGTTTATGGAATAAAATGGAATCCTGATAGGCAGGTATTCACCATTGGTAAATCTCCCGTCACCATTAAAAACGATAACATTTATATTGGTAACGAGGGGTATATCGCTCGTCCTGGACTACTTGAACTACTAACGAAAAGTAAACCAAATAAAGATTTATACAGCCGTCATGACTTAACCACGTATAAGGAGATTTTGGAGAAGACTAGCGCTCACAAAGAAAATTATGACGAGAGCGAAAACGTACGTAGAGTCAATACTCAAAAATATCATTACATCATTAAAAAATTATTTCCGGAAGAGGAGGGTAAAGAAGAAGAAGATGAAGAGGAGGAGGAGGAGGAGGAGGAGGAGGAAGAGGAAGAGGAAGAGGAGGATGAACAATGTTCAGACTCATTTCCGGAAGAGGAGGAGGATCGATATTCAGATGCATCCGATGAGGCTTCGTCGCACCGTACAGGCATGTGGAAAGACTTACATGCAAATCACAAAATAGACTATAAGTATTGGGATGACCCGAATGAGTTGGTTCATAGACTTCGTTTGTTGGTGGCATCCTCTGAGGCGTGGAATCACTCGCATAACAACGAAATATTGGAGATTATAACAGAGTTAAGAGAAAGCGGCGTGATACAATGAGCAAACGCGAAATTGCTTACGAGCTTCATAACCTGTACTCGTCACCGGATATAATAATGGTAATTAAATCACGGAGGATGAAATGGATATTTACTAACACATCAACAATAAAGTATCACGATATGGCCTCAAAGTATAAGTGGATCTGTGAATCTGTAATATCCTAGAAATGGTTATGATATATGTTGAAGAAGAAAAACGTTACCATTACTAAGTAGTATGCTTACATGTGCGGGAAGAGATAAATTAAATTTGTACAATATGAAAAGTTTTTTTGTGCTAAGGAAACAGATGTGCTGTCGGAGTGATCCTCTTTCCATCTCGCTCACTCTCCAGTCTCGCGGTTCAGATATTATTTCTTCAAAATAATGCAAAGGTTGTGCCATCCACCGTATAAACTGCAATGCTCAACTAAACCTCGAACCCAATCCCACAAGATGTGTAGTGTCTTGTTTCACCGATAGAGTTCGTCTGGATAATATCAACTATACCTATAAAGAAAAGGGTGGGTTTCATCACTCCTTTAGTCATGGAGCATATGATGTGGAGGTCGATCATAAAGTTCTTTCATAATATGCACTTGATCAGTCACACAGATGAAGAATTGGCATTGTTGCATCCTGAGTTTCTATCCGAATGCGCGGCTGGGACTATTTATAGGGTTTATGATAGACTTCCAGAAAATGTAAAAGAGCTTGAAATTATAAAGCAGTGTTTGAGGTGTGAGAATCATTACGTCGATTGTTATTTCGATGGACCAAACCCAATGATAAAAAACTGTTATTCCTGTAAACTTTTAAAAATACATTCGCGCCGATACTGACCTCTTGCATGGTGAAATATAACATTTGCAAATATTGTCCGCTGCTTAAAAGGAGCGATTTCATAAAACACACACCAGTCTTTGTGATCGATTGCAGCAAGCAGAACGAAGATCTTAAATCGGGGACCTGTACTACCAGAGTTGAAATTTCTGCAGCAAACAACATTCCTTCAAACACAAAGGTCTACTGTTTAATCCTGCACGCTCATTGTGTAGAGTATACTGGTCTGACCAACATCATCACCAATGTCGTGTGAGAAATTCATCATATTGGATGTTCAGGGCTATCAGTCAACTTGCAAGGAATTCGTGGCTAAAGAGGTGGCTGTATTATCACAAGATGGCGGAATGGGACATTTCGTGCTGCGACCGCCTAAAGACGTATATCCAGATGTGAAATCCCAGTGGTATACGGAATCGTATCTGCATGGGATACCGTGGCAGAGTGGATACTTACCTTACGACGAGTTGAAACCTGTTCTTGATAGTGTATTACAGTGTGAAGACAGACTTTATTCTAAGGGACTAGAAAAGGCGAGATTTTTTGAAAAACTACTGCAGAGGTCCGTTATAAACATGGACGATCTTGGTGTACCGAAGCTGGACAAATTAAGAGACTGTGAAACCAAATGTCTTTTTCATAATGACTCTAATATGAACTGTGCCCTACAGAATGTAATGGTGCTTAGACTCTGGATGCAAGCACGGCATAATTTTAAAGAGTTTTGTAATCATGAGTTGAAATAAATTCATTCATAAAATTGTCTGTTTGTTATTTACACAATCCTTCCAAGGGCGAACGGCTTCCTGTAAAAAATAGATAGAGCATGCTTGTGGTCTGTGACATGTGTTGGAATTATGGGAGTAAGGGTTTTGGTTAAGGTTATGACCCGAACTTTTTCATTCATAAAATGGAAGAGCTCGGTTTGAAATGATTTTTACACAACTTTTCCTTTTATATCACACATTTATTTCTTACTTTGTATACATAATACTTTTTAAAAAATCTTACGCTTCATATTCTTCGTCATCGTCTCTACATAACACTTCTTGTTTAAATTTCCACAACATCTTCTCAGTGATCTGAAACAAAGGAAAACAAGAATCGTGTGACAAATGTAGATGTGATAGTACCGACTTCGAAAAATTTTCATACATCAGTGAATAAAACTCTGAAAACTGAGGAGAACCTTAAAGACTGAAACATAGTAAAACCAAAATCATATGATAAATGTTGATGTGAGAGGATGATTGGTAACGACTTCGAAGAATTTGCATACATCAGTGAATAAAGCTCTGATTTATCATAATATAAAAATTCTGAGAAAAAAAAAACTTTAAGGAAAATAATAAAATAAAATAAATAATAATAAAAAATAAAATTATGATAGACCTCTATAATAAAAATCTGTGACTTCAATAAAAAAATATGTACATACCTTCTGACATTGCTTGATAAAGACTTTGCAGTCGCGTGAGCAGTTCCTCCCCCAGACTTCTACAGTCGATGTTAACTCTGCATTTGTACATGCTGTTATATGTTCTTCGCCGCTACATGTTTCATAATGGAATTGATCGTCGTGTCTTGCATCTTCAAGAAAGTATACTTCCGGTCTTCCACATGGATACAGTTGAACCTTTGCTTCGTGTTGTTGATTAACACTATAGACTGTGATAAATGTTACTGTATGTTGTTGTGTACGTAGTTTAGTACCGTTAATATCGTACACGTTGATGGTATATGAGCTTTCCATGACCGCAGGTTCCATATCTGGGATATCTGCAAACGCGGAGTCCGGGATCTCCTCCCACAGTTGACGTACTAGTTCTTGAGAAGACATACTGTTGTTGAGCTTCGCACGTATCATGCCTTATATATGATTTGATGAGGTCACACGCGTGGCTCGTGTCACAGCATGCCTCCCACGTACACTTTCACATTATAAACGCTTTGCATAGGTCCACCTGTTACACTACGCTTTGCGTGGATCCATATGTACGCTTATTCTACTTTTCTTAATTTTAGTTTGAAAACAGTGCTCAATATAATATTCAAAAATCTTAAATTACGTATTCAGCTGTCATTAAACTCTGTTATT
Organism: Ectobius pallidus; assembly: GCA_964059195.1. Classification (NCBI taxonomy): domain Eukaryota; kingdom Metazoa; phylum Arthropoda; class Insecta; order Blattodea; family Ectobiidae; genus Ectobius; species Ectobius pallidus. The sequence goes on along the minus strand of CAXKWD010000005.1, from coordinate 54,531,137 downwards.
CACTAATAATGTTGTAATTAATAATAACTTTACAATAATAATAATAATAATAATATAAAAAATAAAAACTATGTATCATTTAGAAGAAGCAATAGTATCCAATATTCTGAACTATATAAGTCACGGTACAGTTATAGATTAAACATTATAACAATAAATATTACTTTATAAAATTCTGCCAGATGCAGGATTCGAACCTGCGACCCCTTTGGGGGACTAGAACTTGAGTCTAGCGCCTTCGACCGCTCGGCCAATCTGGCGGTCGGATAAAATAAAAAATCAATCGATAAATTTATTCATCGTAGCGGTATAGATCTCTCGTAAATATAAACAAAATATATAGTCAATGCGAATAACATAGTGTGAGTGGGCGTAACTTTTTTGTTCTAAACGACTACCATGACGTCCGAAACGCCTCCTTGGTTCAAAGGGCCTAATTACAGCCTTTGGGTTGAAATGGATAACATAGTGCGAAAAGGCGTAACTACATTGTTCGAAACGACTATCATAACGTCCATAACGTCTCCTTGGTCCAAAGGGCCTAATAACAAGTGCCGGGATGAATATGGATAACATAGTGCGAAAGGGTGTAACTCCATTGTTGGAAACGACTACCATGACGTCCATAACGTCTCCTTGGTCCAAAGGGTCTAATAACAGGTGTCAGGATGAATATGGATAACATAGTGCGAAAGGGCGTAACTACATTGTTCGAAAAGACTACCGTGACGTCCGAAACACCTCCTTGGTCCAAAGGGCCTAATTACCACGCTTATAACGGTCACCACGCGTAGGTACGGCGTCGGTATACAAGCGGGGGGCCACTGCTGCGCTAGGCTGGGTTATTTTCAGACGCGTGGTTGCCAGACAACATCTGCCTGACAACGCAATAATATTATATGACATGTGCTGCAACATTGACATACGCTAGAGTACAACGTGTACGCTTGGACCCCACGCGCGGCGAACTGTGTTATTCTGGTACGCAGAGATGCGGCTCTGCCATGCGAGACAGCATGTGTGCATGCGGGACCTCCCGCGCGGTGAGCCGGGCTATTCTAGTACGCGCAGCTGCATCACGTCTGGAACCATGCTAACATATGCAAGCCGCAATATTACAAACTCGCAAATATTTACCGATATTCCCAATAACGAGTCGAACACTTAGGCCTTTGTTCTACACACACACAGGCGGAGCAAAGGGCGCTAGCACCCAGATGGATAAAAGAACTATGTTCAATAAGGGCGCAAGCTCATAATTACCAATATTACCAATATTACCAATATTACCAATAATTAAACACTTAGGCCTTTGTTCTACACACACAGGCGGAGCAAAGGGCGCTAGCACCCAGATGGATAAAAGAACTATGTTCAATAAGGGCGCAAGCTAATAAATACCAATATTAACAATATTACCAATAATTAAACACTTAGGCCATTGTTCTACACATACAGCGGAGCAAAGGGCGCTAGCACCCAGGGCAGTGGTCAGTGGTCAGCTGCTCCTCCGCTCCTCCGAGTGGACAGTGGTCAGCGGTAGTGGACAGTGGTCAGCTAACCCTCCGGTAACCCTCCGGTGACGTCACACAGAAACTTAAACTACTATTCTCGTTGAGTTTGCGATAGCAAAAAAGTTAGTTAGGCCGATCAAAATGTGTCTAAATCAAATCTACAGCAGAGACAGTGCAGGGAAACTAATAACCAGGGCCCGGATTCTGATGACCTAAAATTGTTTGGAAAATGACCTATAAAATGACCCAAAATTTTAAAGAAAATGACTTAATAATTATAAAGAATGACCTAAAAACTTATATTTTAATTATAAGAAATTATTATTGTACACGCAAAGTTATAGACTAATTTGTATATAACTGTAAAAAGAACTGTAAATGCAGGAAGGATGTTGTAGGTCTAAATACTTTGACTTTTCTTTGATTCTCGTTTCAGACTGAGACATGGCAACACTTTAACACCAAGTGTGTCCTTCTTGCATTAAACAAACAACTCTTCAAAGACGACCAAAAAAAGTTAATATACTCAATGTAAATGCATGAAAATGACTAAATAAGGAAGCAAATGACACAAAATGACAAAATAATTACCTAAAATTGAAATAAATGCCCTAAAAATATAAAATTGCGTAAAATGACAAAAAATGACCAAATATAAATGCATTTCTATAATCTAGAGGCCATGATTAGGATTTATCTACAAGTTGGCAATGTCTATGAAGCATCAATAAAAAGATGACATGTCATTCATTAGAATCCGGGCCCTGCTAATAACATATATTATGTTTGCCATTAAAAATGTCATAAAGCAAGGAGGTGCACAATCGCCTTTACTTCTTAATTTCTCTTTGGAATGTTCAGGTAAACAAGATAGGCCTAGAATTAAATGGCGATCAACCGATTTTAGCTTATAGAGATAATTTTTGTCTGTCGGGCGATGACATAAACACAATCGAGAAAAATGCAGAACGTCTTTTCGATGGTTGCAGGAACTATAGATTGTAAATTAATACAGAAAAAATCTATATATATATGGTTATGAAACTTAAAATAATGCCCCACAAGTTATTAGAATAGTCGGTCAAACATTCGAACAAGTGGAGAAATTCAAATATTTGTCAGCAATAATTATAGATACGAATAATATTAAGGTAGAAGTTAAATGTCTACTGAAATCAAGAAATGCTTGTTTTTATGCAGTTCGGAAACGTTTAACTTTTAGTCATCTGTCAGGAAGTCTAAAAATGAATATTTATAAGAAGATTATTCAGCCGGTTGTATTATATGGATATGAGACATGGTCGCTTACTCTCCGGGAAGAACATAATCTGAGAGTGTTCGAAAACTGGGTGCTTAAGGAAATATTCGGTCCTAAGAGAGATAAAAATGGAGACTGGAGAAAACTGCATAACAACAAGCTTCATAACCCCTAATCTTCACCGAATATAGGATAATTAAATCACGGATGATGAAATGGGCTGGAAATATTGCGTGCATGGGGAGGAAAGAAATATCCCAAAAATATTGACTGGGAGGCCCGAAGGGAAGAGACCACTTGGAAGACCTAGACGTAAGTGGGAGGACAATATTAGGACAGATTTAAGGGAAGTGGGATTTGCGAGGTATGGTTGGATGGAGTTAGCACAGAATAGGGTTGAATGGCGGGCTCAGGTAAACGTTGCAACGAACCTCCAGGTCCCATAAAATAGATAACATTCATATCTATTGACATTGAGTAAGTAAGTAAGCCAAGCGAAAAAGCAATACCAAAAATACCAAGTAAATCTATTATGTGAACACCAAGAATGAAATGAAACTGAATGATAATTTTCTCGAAATCTTTGCTGAACGTTTTATTTTTTTAAAAATAAAAATAAAAATAAAAAAGTAACATTAAACAAAAAACTAATATCTATTACATATAGTAGATCTATATGGAAACAATTTTTTTTAAATATACCACAGATGATTAACTTAACATCGCAAAGACATGACAAAATTCCTTAAGTCCTTATTACAAGATCTGCGTAATTAAAGAATGTAATATTAAATATACCTAGTTTATTACAGTTTTAATGTATATTATGAGAATTTAGAAAAATTTTAAGAAGATTTTAGTAATAATTATAATAATGATAGTATAGTCACATAACAATACGTGTTCAACCACGTAAATCATGTATTTGTACGAGATCTACATTATTTTGTTGCGAATGTAATATGTAACGAAACCGAATCATAGCACAATGTAAGTCCGAAAATTATCGAAGTCTCCGTATTATTTTGATAGTTTGGTTCTGTATTGAATACTTAAGGTTTTTATTTTTTTTTTCTACCCGTACCATAGCATTGATACATTCGTTGAGGAAGTATATCGAAGTCGAGTTTTCAATATAAATACATGTATTGAAGGCCCATGCATACAAATATGTTGGCAGTGGTGATGTGGAGATAGCGTGACTTCCTCTATATCTGAAGGTTGCTGGATCAAACCCGGCCATGGCCAACTGTTTTTTCAGGACGTAAACATCCTGGGCACGGAATCCTCCGGGAGGGACTTTAAACTGGGGGGGGCCCATGTCGTACATTTAAGGCACGTAAACAACTCCAAGCATAATTAGAGCCTCTGTACTGAATTTCCCGGCCCTTTCACGTCCAAGTAATACCTCAGTTTCCTAAGAAGGGTTGTGAGGCGCTGGGATTAAGACTTGTCTCTCTCTACTCTCTCATGGACAATAAGCGTAACAAAATTAGCCTAGGTACTGAAACCTCCGATTGTCCTACTGAAGGGTTACAGGCATATCAGATCGGAATCCAAAAATGGTAGCCTATTTTTCAGAAACATGCAGGTTTGTGTGTGTGTGTCTTTGATAAATAAATTAAAGCCGGGGTACAGGTAATCACATAAAAGCAAATTGTATATATGGATTCAATATCTTCATGGGCTATGACAAGAATACTGACATCAGGTTTCTCTTAGTTTGAATGCCACTTGGCTGGAAGAAAATTTAATTTCTCGGTCTGTACAGCCTAGTCTAATTTAACATGCGTAACAACCACCACCGTCTCGAGAATTACACTGCCTGCACATGCTTAATTTTAAGATGGAGATCAGAGTGTTGTTAAATTGCCTAATTTCTCCAGTAGAGGCGACACAGTTCACACCCAGATAGCATGAAATTCCAGCATATTTCAGTTTCCGAGTTTATACTTCAGAGGGCAACACAGCATACGGTAAGGTAAAGGGTATTGCAGCTGGATGTGAAAGGTGCTGCCATCTGTAATGTTGCAGCGTACGCAAAATTAGCCGTATAGGGCAGGCAGAGTATACACGAGTAATACAGTCTAGTCTAGAAGGCAGTGGTAACAACTGAACCAATCGATACGCTTTGGATCTCACGAAGAGGGGGGAAATAGGGGAATAACTTCACACCTTGGGAGTAGGTTACTCTTCGACAGGCCAGGGTTAGATTCTTTCTGCCTATAGCAAAATCACGTCGACGGACAAGTGCAGTACAAAGAATTATCCCTGAATTGAACCTTGGATACCAGCCAAGACAAAAGTAGAATGTAAACACATTTATAGTTTGGTGCGTTCCAACCTAAAATTCCGAGGTCTAATTATAATGCATGGTAGCCTATAATATATACTATAACATATTACAGTTTTACTTGAAACATTTCCTCTCAAGTGTAGTCATTTCATGTTCAAACTTAGGTTTTAAGTATTGCCTTACAAATAATGCGATACTGAATTATGCTGAGTCAACAGAATGAGCACTACTGCAGTACAGCCGTGAACTCTAGGATATGCTGGAATATGTTAAAGGAAGTTTTGTATTTCACGTCGGAATTTTTACTTAGTTTTAGCCTAATGCTAAATATTGCATAAATTGTTTCTGTATTATTTACAATTCATTTTCTTAATACAGAAATAGACCGTATGTCATTAATTTAAATTCACCAGAGCTGGCCTCCATTATCACACTTTTCCGAACAGGCGTACTTTCGTTGGTAGGAACGCGCTGAACACGCCTTCCACCTCAATACTTCTGCTTTCTTAATTTTCAATGGAGAGTGAACTAAGCCTCAGCTGCTGGGACATGGTACTCGCAACTAGAATACACTCCAAACACTAGGTGCATTTCACTTTCTTTCAACTGGGCTTGAACCGCCAGCCCTGTTTATCACTAAATAGTACACCTGATTAATAACCGTTTGTTTACCTTAGCACAATCTCTTTCAGAGTTGTCTAACCATGGTGAAGGAACACAAATTTAAGTTTTTTACGGTTTTCCGGTGATTATTGATCAAAGGAGCATCTGATTTCGGAGTTTGGATCTAGGCCTATAAACGTTATTTACTGATGTAGGGAAAAACTGTGTGGAATCTGACAGTGGTAAAATGACGCTTGGAGTTATTTGTATTTCTTAGGAAATAAAATGAACTTCGCTCGAAATAAGGTTTTTAACGAAACATAGAACGGATTTATGAAAGTTACAGCCATACATTCTTTCCTGACGATTTCTGGTTAATGACATAGCGATTCACTGGTTAGGCTATTGTTTTGCTTCTATCTTCAACATATGTAGACTAACGGTTAGCGCCCTATAAAAAACAATTAAACTAGTTTGTTAGTTCAAGGCAGCCGTAACAGCTTCTAAGCCTCACTTTACGCTAAGTAATCCAGTATTGTACCTACCAAATAGAAAAGGAAGCAAGATAAGTATATGTATGTTTTTGTGCATATCGTAGAAAGAAAAAAATGCCTCATGTGCTCTATTCTGTTTGTTTTCAAACGGTAGGCGTACAGACGGATTTTGCTCTTACATAAACACCAACTTTTTGTTCTATCATACTACAGGCCTAATGCAATTATTACGTGTGACGTAACGGTAATAATATACATTTCGAAACAAATTTTCATTATAACAGTGGTGTGGTATCGATTAATATCGAACACTGAACGATCTTGAAACCTAGAGAGTAGCATATCAAACTGCCTAATAAACAGCCTGTTTATAAAATAAAACATATTTTGTTTGTTTTAATTTTAATATTATACTAAATTGAGTTCATTTTATATTGTAAAATATTCGCTCGTTTAAAGAAAACGGCCAAGAACGAGCTTCGACTTGAATGGACGCCATGAACTGTCATCTCTCGAAGAAAGCAACAACTACGAGAACTTGCTTAGGCCTACGACTGATTGCGCATGTCAACAGATTTTTTTATGAATATAAAATCTCAAAACTTAAAATTTAATTATAGTCTAACAAAAACAGTCGGTGTGCAACTTGCCTCTAATGGTAATTCAGATATTCGTATGAAAATCACGAAACTAGCTTTGCTCGTTTCATAAACATACTCGTACTGTATCTTAATAAATGTCCTTATAGGCTCGTTGCATAATCTACTATTTTTCACTGCTCCTCGTCCGCAATGAAACATAATTCATTTACACTGCATAACAAAGCAAATTTTTATTGATGCAACGGGAATAAATCAAATTACTACCCTAGAGTTAATTCTAATACTTTTCATTTATTTATTCTGAAATCTTCACATACATTTTTGAAAAGACGACTGGAATATTCATATAGGCACAAAATTAGATTACGCTGTTGTACTGGTTTATTAGTAAAGTTAACTAGTCTACCCCATCTAGTAAACAACACGGTAATTAAGACAATTTCTTTGAACTGTTTTACCTCCTACTAAGTACACTTCACATACTCCCGCTGTTCACCCCTGGTGTAGCATAATGTCGCTGACAAGTCAAGGTTGGAAATAAACCCACTGTGGAGATAGAAGCTGCGTAAGGAGGGGAAGTCGCTTCCAATTTAAAATAGGATTCGCTAGGAAGTTGGAAACTGGCCTTGCATACACGTAAATGTTGTAATATTCACTGTGTCTGCGTGAGGTCAAGCAGAGAGGTGCCAATGTTTATGTTCTTTAGGTCACTAGAGCCAAGGATTTTGTTAACTGGCACCGGAATGTTAAACTGTACACGCTTTTCAACGTGTTGCAGAAGTTATTGTCGTTATATTCGGAAAAGGTGCATATTATGACACGCTTGTAGTACATGCTTTACCCAACACAGGATCTACAAAATGAGATAGAGCTTGTACATTAAATAATAATAATGCCCAGAAAGGAATGGTCTAAGGCAGCGTTTCTCAACCTTTTTGAACCCGAGGACCTGTAAAATGTCTAAAAAAATTATGGACCCCTAATTTTACATCCCATTTTTAAAACAAGGCCTATATTCTTAATGTTTTGGGTATTAATTATAGGTCATTATAACGAAATATGTGAAAAAATTAAACTTCTTTAGTTTCCACTTACTTCGTTATATTTTTTAATTATGTCTGCGGACCACCTGCACCATCTTCGCGGGCCACCAGTGCACAGTGGTCCAGAATTCAAATCAAGAGGGAAAAAATTATTTCTTGCATATAACTAACTTTTTTATTTGTTTCATTGTTTTTCTTCTGTAAAGTTTATATATAAATTATATTAAACCATGAAACAAAATTATAATATAAATTGCGAAATTAAAAATAATTTTAAAAAATTTTAAATGCACAAAATAGCAAAGAGATTTCATTACATTTTACAACAAGAGGTAAATACCTATAACTTTGTATCTTCGTCCTCTACGTCACCTGCATCATCACTTTCTTCTGCGTCTGCTTCATCATCATCATCATCATCACTATCGCCTTCTTCTTCTTCTTCTTCTTCTTCTTCTTCATCATTTACTTACTTCTGCTTTTCTTCTTGCTGCTCATCTTCCCCCCTACTCGACTTTCTTACTGACACTTTTCGTTCTTGAAGTAGCTCGCATACTTCTTGTGATAGTCCATTATTGTTCTGTCTAAACGAGGTAGAATGAGAGATTATGGGAACAGAACTGACAAGAAGCAGATTCAAGATATCTTTCATATTTTCCTTTCGTGAAAATTTACCGGAATGTCCCTCGCGAAGTTTTCTTAAAGGCCCTGTTAACTTAAAATCAAGTGACTCTCAGAATAAAGAGTTTTTTAGTAAAATGCAGCAGTGAAAACCCCATGTTTCTACGATGCTTCGTTCTCGCGAATTCGAAGAATAACTGATGCGGCTTCCAGCGGAGTGACGTCAGAGCGCTCTAGCTGCACACAGCCCGCGCGCCGTCGCTGTAGTTTGATGTGTGGCATCTGTCTAAGTCTCTTGCTAAAAAGCTCAGAGATCGGAAAAAATTCACCATTATTATTATTGGAAAGACAGCATTGTTAACCACCTATGGTGGTCATGTCAGACTTGTGGAGGGGACAAACCGTGTTGGTTTAAAAATTTCAATCGGTGTTATTTCATATTTCCAATTTACATAGCTGGACTGGAAATAACGTAATTAATCAGTGCGAACATGAAGAAATTATTGAAGATGAAGCAAGTGAATGGATCAGACCGGAGTCAAACGATTACATGTTACTGTCATCTGTTATAAAAACAGGAATTTCATTGAAGATTTGAAGCACGCAAAGAACTATTGTCATTCAGGACATTTAGAATCTTATCATAATGTAGCACTAAAATACAAGCCGAAAAAGATTCACTTTAGTTACGACGGAATGGTACTACAATCGATGTTGGCCATTATGGATTAGGCCTATAACTATAATGTAAACAGAAACGTTACAAGTGAAAAACTGAAATACTCAAAACAAAAAAAAAAGTGGGTAATGGTTTCAGTTTATGAAAGTAAAAGTAACGAGTGGCGTAATGACATAGTGAACAGGTTATTACATTACGTGAATAATTCAAACATTGAATTTGTGGAAGATCCTTACCTGGCTAAAGATGTTCCACGATGTATCGCTCCAGTGGCCCATCCTGAATCGCTGGAAGCTTTGGAGAGATTCTCTTTCGAGATTCAAAGAACTTTAAAGATACCGCAGTAACAACTTTGTCCAGTAGTAACTTTCGATATATATTTATAGTACCGGTATTTAATTATTAGTTTAAATTTAGTATATTACTTACAACTTTGATCTTATTTACAGCAAAATTTAAATTATAATACTTTTTTCTAGGATTTAATTGTTCTTTCACTTGCATGAAAATAAATGACCAAACTAAATATTTTACAGACATAAGCCTGGTACTGTAAAAAGAAGATTAAGTTGACTATAAAAACTCTGTATAACATTTTTTAACCTTACCGTTGTTGTGGATTCAGGGTTAAAATTTCAATTAATAAAAATACGAAATGTCTCTTCCGTCAGCAATTTGAAATTGTCTGTACTCTTTGTTAGGCTCAGGGTATTCGTCCCTAATCTGTTTAACTATGCATGAAGGTATGACTTTTCTATTGCCTTTTCCGAAGGGCTTCCAAGAATTAATCCAGTAGACGAATTGTCTGTAAGCTACATAACGCATGTTCCTATTGTTCGCTACTGGTAACTGTTCCCTTTCAAAAATGGATTCAGCTCTCTCCATCATAAGGGGCCTAGCAGTGTTCAATGTGTCCCTATTTAATACAACAGAATGAAGGGAATTATGAGAATTTAATGCAGTCAGCACTCCCCTTATCATAACACTTTCAGAACAGCAGAAACATTCATTATGAATCGCTGAAAAAACACATTCACCACAGTTGCATTAATCAGTACTATTTACACGGTCAGCATTCCTAGTATTTTCTTCATCTGACCTTATAATTACACTTTTTTTCGGCTCGAATTGATATGGCCTGATTCCAGACATGACACGAGAAACCTTAAATTTATAATAATTTTAACACACGAGATGACACCAGCCATAGGCGTACGTAACCAGGCCGACCATATGGGGGGGGTTATAACATCCGCGGGGTCTGGGGGTCCGGGGGTCCTCCCCCGGAAAATTTTAAAAATTAAGACGCACAATAACGAGTTTTAAGCTTCCCACGCTTTATACTTTTATTTAGTAATTTATGGGCAGACTTTAAAAATTATACAATTTTCCTTTTTTTAATCAATGGGGGGTTTCAAACCCCCAACCCCCCTCCCTCGTTACGCCTATGACACCAGCAATGATTTAGCAAACACAGACTGATGTGTCGGCTACATGCATTATTATGGCATTCCAATGCTTCCTCACAGTGGTGAGAGCGCTGTGACGTCATATCGCATTACTGACGGAACTTTTCTACTTGGATTGCGGGCGAACGGTTAAACACAGAAAGATCCGGTTTTCGCACAAACTAATCTCTAAATAGGCCTATCCTCTTTTTAAACCAGCTTTCACCTAAAAATGCATTTTTTAAGTTAACAGGGCCTTTAAGATCTTATGCCTTGCTTCATGCGCTTCTTCAGAAAGCATACCAATTGGTAAGATGGTTGATTCAATAACCCATGCACCATGAATTATAGGACTTTGTGAACTCTGCAGTCATATAATACCACGGGTACAGACTCAGCTAGAGTTATGTTGTATCTGTAGCATATTTATCAAAATTTGTCAATACTGACTTGAAAACTACTGGCAATTACACGCAAAATTACTGAGAATCGACGAATTAGTTCTTCCTCGATCCCGGTGAAGGTAGCAGACAATGTGGATTTCTGAAAAAGCGTCGAGCCGCATTTCCATCGCTAGAATTTCCACTTTGGCTTGTCGACTATCAAACCCATTTTCTTGGGGAATTGTTTTACAATTACTTCCTTCCTTACATTTACTTTTGGAATTGTTGTAAAATTACTTCCTTTCATTTACTTTTTTTTTCCTTTCCTTTAAGGATTGAGGATTGATCAGGTTCTTAATGAGGAAGAAGCAACTGACTCGACAGACTCTGGTTGACTCGTAGGCAAGAAAGAAGAATCGGTGACCGAATCTGATCTGAGTTTATTACACATAAATATACAGTGCCTTAGAAACAAGGTTAATGAATTGGAAGTTTTTCTTGATGACCATGACTTTGATGTTCTATCAGTCTGTGAACATTGGTTAGGTGACAGTGAAGTTCATCTATATAATGTTAATAGTTATACCATTGCTAGTAGTTTTTGTAGGAAAGTAAATGCTCATGGCGGTGTGATGTTATTTATTAGAGACAACCATGACTGGCATGCCTTAGAATGGATTAATGACTTCTCGATTGAATTGCATGCTGAATTTGCTGGAATCAAAATTCCCAAACTTAATTTGGTGATCATCTCAGCATATAGATCCCCGAATGGTGATGTGTACACTTTCATTGAGAAACTAGAGCAAATAATGAATGCCTTGATTAAAACAACCAAGCTTAAACTAGTCATTAGTGCCGATCTTAATCTGGATGTTAACCACTCGAGCAGGCCTGTGCTTTTCTTACTTAATACTTTGCGTCAATATGGAGTCTACAGTATTAATACTTTACCAACTAGAAATAACTCCTGTCTGGACAATATTTTAACTAATTGTAATTCCTGGCAGTTCAGCTATGGAGTTGTAGATCCAATGCTTTCTGATCATAGTGCCCTATGGTTTAAATTATCTTGTAATTTGGTTCCAACAATCTGCACTGGAATTAGCAACACGTCTGCTCAGCACTTCATTAACCTCAAGTATATAAGTGTTCTTATTAGTGAATTGAAACATGTAGATTGGTTCTCACTTTTATCTTCATCTAGTGGTTTGGAAAATTTCTGTTCATTATTTGAATTGTTAATTTCTTTGTTCGAACGATGCTGTTGCTTCTATGCAGTGATAAGAAAGCATAGAAAGAACTTATTCAAGCCTTGGTTTACTGAGGACCTGAAAATCTTGAGGGATAGGTTGATTTTGTTATACAATTTAAAACAAGCTGTTGGCTCTGATGATAATGTGTTGGAATTTAAAAAGTGTAAAATGGAATATAGGAAGAAATTGAAAGTAGCCAAAATATCATACAATGATCATTTGATATTTGATTCTGAAAACAAGTGTAAAACAGCTTGGAGTATTATTAACAAGGAGGCTGGTAAAACAAAACACAAACAATCTTGTAACAGCCTGTCTGCTGAATATTTAATAATTACTTTATTGATTCAGTGAGCCTGATCCAGTGCAACATTCATAAGGCTGTAGATCCAAAGGATTTTTTAATTGACCCTAAAAAAGACACAGTATTCAACTGGAAGTATGTTACCCAAGATGATGTATATGAGGCTATAATGGGTCTTTCTAACTCGAAGAGTCAAGACATATATGGTTTCTCCAATTTTCTCATGAAGCAAATAATTCCTGTAATATTATATCCGTTGACGTTTGTTATAAATCAGTGTCTTCAGCAGGGTGCATTCCCTTCCTGCCTTAAATACTCTAAAGTGATTCCTGTCTTCAAGAAAGGTGCTAAAATCAAGCTACTAATTATAGACCTATATCCTTGGTACCAATAATATCTAAGATATTTGAATCAATCATGTTAAAGCAATTAGAATTCTACTTTGAAAGCAATGGTTATTTCTACAAAAGTCAGTATGGTTTTCGCAGTGATAAGTCTACAACTTTAGCAGTTGAAGAAATTGTAAGATTCATCCTGGAGTCCTTTGAACAGAAAAGTAAAGTGTCAATGCATCTATGTGATCTCACCAAAGCATTTGATTGCCTCCCTCATGATATTATCTGTATGAAACTGGAACACTATGGTGTCGCTGGGCCTGAGTTAGCCATCATTGAATCCTATCTAAGTGATAGATTTCAGGCAGTGTTTACCAATAATGAACAATCGTCTTTTAAGAGAATTTCAACTGGAGTGCCCCAGGGCTCTATTCTTGGACCTTTCTTGTTTATTGTAGCTGTTAATGACTTATATCTTTCAATACCTGCACGTTTGGTTTTGTATGCTGATGACACTACTGTATTGAACTCATTCAATGATGTCTGTGATACTGATGTTACTCTAGATTTGCTAAATGATTGGTTTTCTACTCATGGACTTTGTATGAATCCTGGTAAAACTCAGTCGATTATCCTTAATCACATGACAAATGAAGACATTGAATCTGTCAAAGTACTTGGTTTCCATTTGGATAGTAAACTTAATTGGAGAGTTCACACTCAAGAGCTTTGTAAAAGGTTATCCAGAGTCATCTTCTTGTTAAGGAAACTTAAAAATGTACTACCTCATCATGCTCTAATTTGTGCCTATCACTATTTTTTAATGTGCATTTGACCTATGGTGTGATGCTCTGGGGTAACAGTCCTGGTGCCAAGGATGTTTTCTTGTTACAAAAAAAGGCAATGCGCATAATTAAAGGCTGTGGACCTTTCCAATCTTGTAGTCCGTTGTTTGCTGAATTTCATATTTTAACTTTATCATCACTTTATGTATATTTCAACTTGGTTTATATCTATGTGAATTTATCTGCTAATATCCAACAACATGATGTTCATAACTATAACACACGAGGTAGTCATAACCTAGTGGTACCTAGATGTCGACTCCAAATGACGCTTGATAGTCATGTTGCTGTTGGTATAAAACTATACAACAAATTGCCAGAAAGTGTGAAATCACTAAATAATGTAAATATCTTTAAGAAGAAAATTAAATTTGTATCGCTAAAGAACAACTATTATACTGTTAAGGAACATCTTGCTCTTAATTGGACTTAACTCTCTATGTTGGACGAAGCCTGATGCATGTAAGTGTTTAATGTCCAATAAATATTATTATTATTATTAACTTGCCATTTCTTTACATCTAGTCGGTATGAATTGTGAAGCAGACATTCAAATAATTATTTTTACATTTTTCCAGCGCTTTTCATAATTTGATCTAAAAGTAGCCATAGTTGCTCCTAATAATTTAGATAAATCATTGGGATGCTCCTTTAATCATAACTTATCGAATAAATAATTGCATAATGAGGTTGTAGAACCTTTCGTCTGACACGGTAATTCATAAAGTTCCATACGTGTCACCACTGGCTGTATTTGCCGGTTACCCCCTGAAATACAAACGCGATTTTTTTTAAAAGGGATCATTTGCGACAAACCATTCTTTGTGTATTTAAACCCAACCCTATTCTTTACATCTAGACATATATTTAATAGTGCCATCTCTAACGTATTTTTTTAAAACCCCTCTACAATACTAGAAAATAAAAAAAATTCCCCTACCTAGACACATCCATATAAATATGACATCAGTAATTTCTTATGTAGTATTATTCCAATAAATATTATATAAATCGCAAGTACATACTTTTAGATGTTGATTCCATTTGGCAGAACAACAAAATAACATTTCACAACTCACACACTGACTTCACACTTCTGACGTCGCGCAACTTGTTGTAAGACTCAGTGGCGGCTCGCACATATTCAACAACCAGTGCCAATACCGGAGATAAAAAAATACTACTATTAGTACTACTGAGACTATAGAAACTATAAAAACAACTACATAATTACAAAATTAATAATAATAATAATAATAATAATAATAATAATAATAAAAGGAACAACTCAACAAAAGACCATAAACGCAACCAGTGTACACCCTGCTGATGAGACTAATATTTTCGATAGATAAAATCTATTCGCCGATCCTTCTCACTCGAAAACATATCAATAACTTTTTTGTTGTAATTGTCTATTTTACAAACGAAAGTTTTTTCACACGACAGCATTCCTAAAGCCGTTAATCTGTCTTCTTTCATAGTGTTCCTAAGAAACGTTTTAATCCGTTTCAACATGGAAAAACACCTCTCTGCTTCTGATGTTGACATAGGCATTGCTATCAGCATTTTCAAAAGTGTTGCTGTTTCAGGGAAAAGATCACATAGCTGATTGTCCAAAATGAAGTTTAAAAGTGGTACTGCACCAGAAACCGCCCTTAACTCTGGTCTTGTGTAGCACAATTCCAACTCACTTTTCAATCTCTTTCCGTCTAAAGATGGGCACAATTTAATAGTTTGGCTAAGATAACTGTCTGGAAACTGGATTCTGTAATTTTCAAATTGTTCAACGTCAAATAATTTGGTAGCTGTAAGGTGGTCGGTAAACTGAAATCGGAAATTTATATCTACGATAATTTCGTCACAAATTTCTACTGCTTGCCTTTTTTTATCATCAGAAAAAACATCAGCACTCCTTCTTTTAAACGATGTTGCATCATCTATGTTCGTGGTTTCACTTTCAACTTCAGTAATAATGTCTTCAATTTCTTCCCTAACTAATTGTATACATTCCTCGAAATTACGTATGTTTTGCCGAACTTCGACGGGATCATTACTTCTCTTCTGTAGCTGATTGAAAATTATTTCTACATGAGGCATTATTTTGTGGAAAAAGGTTAACCAAAAGACAAAATGTTTATCATTCAACAATAATTTGTATGCACTGGCTTGGCGCAGGGTAGATTCTAAAGTTATATCATCACGGGTCTCAATTGTTTCCATCACATCAATTAATTCGTTTCTAAATTCAAAAATTGTGTTTACGCCACGAGATTTAAAGTTCCATCTAGTATTTGAAGCTCGAGGTAATCTTCTTTCAACAATTTCATCTAATATTTGCGTTCTTTGGGAGGAATTAGAAAAAAAGAACAAATTCCAGACAAATTTGAGAAAAATATTCGGGCTTGTCGGTTAATCGATGCTGCTTTGGACATTATTAGGTTAACCTGATGTGCATAACAGTGTATGTAATTAGCATTTTGGTATTTGTCTTTTATTAATTTTTGAACACCACTCAAACCCCCGCTCATTACAGAAGCACCGTCATAACTCTGGGCGATTAGTTTATTTGGATTACTACTTATTAATGGCTCAAGTTCAGTTAAAATGCACTTGGAAATGGCATGTGCATCATGACCTTCAGGATTTAAGAATTTCCAGAATCTTTCCACAGGCTTTGCGTCAACAATGTAACGTAATAGTAAAACTAATTGAAACTGACAAGAGACATCAGTCGTACCATCAGCAATAATAGAAATATAGTTTGCACTGTCCAACTCTTTTTTGACTTCTTCATGATACACTTTTAACATGCAGTCAAGCAAGTCATTTTGGATAGTTTTTGAAGTCCCCTTAAAAGCTGATGACTTGCTTAAGTGTTCCTTTAAGTCTTTATCTAACTCGGAGCTGAAGTTAATTAATTCACGAAAGATACCCTTATTTTGTGAATTCTCAGATTCGTCGTGTCCCTTTAAAGCTAATTCTAGTGCACCACAAAACCTTATACAATTTATTATTAAATTTGATATTATATCTGTTTTTATCAACTTGCTCGTTGTGTTTTGCAATCGCGAGCCTATAGTGTGAATGCAATTGATTTTCAATAATAGTTTTGCCCAACATAGACAAACTGAATATATTGTTCATATGAATCTTTGATTTTTGATGTGATTTAATTTTATCCCACAAGTGCACTAAATCCGTAATACCCCCTTTTGTCCAGCTGGTATCACCTCCGAAGAGAATGCAGGGGAAGCAGAATAGCGCATTTTTTTCCTCGCACCCACACAACCAGTTGTTCTTTAGGTAAATATCTGGGTTGAATTTACGAGACCTGTTCACTTTAGCACTTTCCTGTTTCTGATTGATATTTAAGAACGGCGTGGGTCTGCATAATTCTTTAATTCGTAACTTATTTTCATACGATAATGCTGAAAATGGTGTCTTTAATAAAGCGCCTACAGAATTCATTGTTGCACAGCACTTGATACTACGTAAGAAACCGATACAACTTCACATAACAGATTTCACACAAAGACTGAACTAGTGGATGAAAACAGGGAGGGATTTTATGATCTTAGTGACCTTGTTTCTTCAAAGATTCACCCTGCTTTCTCTTTTAAGGAAACACAGGCCTTCACGCGGAATTGCATTTTTTTTTGTGCGGTCTTTCTTCTAAGTGTTAACCTCGGCAAATCGACCATGTAGCCAGTGTTTCTTTTCTGGTGCCGGGCAAGGCTTTCTATTAGAATTTTAAGAGGAATAACCTATACATTGCGCGCGCATCCCATTATTTTCCTTATGGGAGGTAGAGCCGGGCACTACCTACAGCAGACTGTTTCTGAATCTTTCAGTAGCAGTGCTCTGTCAACCTGGTGGCAACTTTACGAAGCATTTCCATGCGTTATTTCGTTTCTCAGCAGTTGCGGCGCGGAAAATATGAATTCTTTCTTCTTGTTTTGTGTTGGTAGTGCCATGGCACGGCGGCACTACCTCTTAGGCCGCCACTGGCAAGACTGATGCCTCTACTCCTTATCAACCCACAACTTTGAAGAGCTGCAGTTGCATATCCTTTTACAGCAGAGTTGATAAAGGCTGAGTTTATTGAAGAGGGGTTGTCTGGGATGAAGATCCAGCAAAAATAAAAAGTTTTACAACAAGTAAGAATTTTTAGTTTTTTCCCTCTAGATTTCAATTCCGGACAACTGTGCAGTGCTCCGCGGACCATAGGTTGAGAAACGCTGGTCTAAGGTAAACATAGAGACGAAATCGTCAGACCAGGCTTCATTTTGTATTCTTCTGTTATTTTTGTCTTAGGTTTGTTTTAGGTAAGTCCGTGATCAAAGTATTGTTCGAGGAGTGCAATAGTGCATAAGACAGAATTTTGAAGGGAGCATAATGATTTATCCGAGCAGAGAACAGTTGTATCATCAGCATATGTGACTGTGCGAAATGCATTACCTCTTGGAATATAATTAATATATAATATAAATAAAATTGGCCCCAACTATTAACTTCCTGGAATTTAGGTTTAGTACTTTATATGCGCTTATCTAGCTCATAAATCATTTCTGTACATTGTATCCTTCCCTTCAGATATGAAGATAGTAATTTGTGTGACATGCCTCTAAAGCCATATTTCTCCATTTTGTTTAATAGTAGGTTATGGTGTACACAGTCGAAAGCCTTCGACAGGTCAGAAAGAATAGTTTCAATGTTATTATTATGATTTAGTTTTTCCATAACTTCAGGAATAAAAGATATTATTGCAGTAGAAGTTGAATGACCTTTCCCAAAACCATGTTGACTTTCTTTGTAGAATCTCATGTTTGTTAAGAAAGTTAACTATCCTGACTAATATTAATTTTTGAAATAACTATGCAATGACAGATGTTAAGGATATAGGTCTGTAATTAGTAATATCTTGTTTATCCCCCTGTTTATGTACAGGTCTAATTATACTTTTTTTAGACAGTTACGAAATACACCTTCTTCCATAGCAGCATTAAATAAATGTTCAAGCGGCATTACCAGAAAAATTTTACAAGACTTGAGTAGAGATGAACATATATCATCCCAACCACTGAAGTTTATATTTGGTAATTGATTTATATATATAATTTCATGCTCAGTAGTGGTAGTTAAATAAAGTGAGTCTCGGGTAAGTTCAATGGTTACATTGATACTGTCACAATGCCGCGATTTGCCCAGAAACTACGAGAAATTGCCTGACGTCGAAGACCGCGGCCCCCTTTTGGACGGGTTGGAGTCGAGTGTGGTGGGTGTGGCTTAGTGGAGACACGTCGCAGTGATTGGACTATGCGCTCTGGATGGGAGGGGCTGCGTGGTAAGGGGTGTGACTGAGTGCCGCCACACACTTCTAGATCATGCGCGGATGGAAACTTCGCGACGCTTAGCTCCAAAACATTCGACAGCCCTATATAAACCACAGGAGCGAGCCGGAGAACCAGTGTGAACTGAAGAAGGAGTGTGAATTGATGAACTGATAACTGATGAACAGATGCACTGAGGAAGTGAACTGGTGAACTGAAGGAACTAGTGAACTGATGAACTGAGGAACGGGTGAACTGAACTGAGACGGTTCTGGTGAACTAAGCACGACTGGTGGATCGTGTATTGTGCAGCTAGGACTGTGGGCTGACTGACGAGGCACCGAGCTGCCGTGACTTGGGAGTCAGCACAGTGTGTGAACGGAGACAGTGCTGTGAAGTGGGAGTCTGCAGCGAAAAAGTGAACTGGAGAACATTCAGGAGTTATCTGCTTGTGTATTGAACATTGCTACACGAAATAAAGGAACCTTCCTTCGTCAATCAGGAGACAAGTGTTCTGATTTCGAATACCCGATGAGCTCTTGTTACAACCAATGTTGAATGAAAATCATTTATACTATTAGCACAGTTTGTAAACTAATTATTAAATTCTTTGCAGACTTCCTCCGGGGTATTTACAATATTGTTGTTCACATTTAGATGTAAATTTCCTACGACGTTGTTGGTTTTCCTATTTTGGTTAATTAAGTTCCAGACAGTTTTGGATTTGTTTGAGGAATTTTGAATTTTCATGGTTATGTCTGAAGATGTTTGTTTAATTAATGCTTCGCGATACTGTTTATATACTTCATAATATTTTAGTTTATAATAATTTGAGGCAGTGGTCTTGGATAGAATATGGAGATCCTTAACTTTATTACGTAGAGAACATACTTCCTTACTTAAAAATGGCAATTTTGCCTTATTAACCTAACTGTTTTCTTAGTTAAGGGGAAACATAGTTCAAAATAGTTTAAAAAGATACTGTAGAAACAATCCCATTTGTCATTGACTGTTTCAACACTGAGAACTTTATCCCAAGTTTTACATATAAAACAAGATTATTATAATGTAAGCCACAAGTGAGGCTAGGGCTACCTAGATAAAAATAGTACAAGAGTGAGTCACTTTCAAAAGTGGGAAGGAACTGATTTTTAACTTGTTAATAAAGAATAAGATGATTAAATCGTACAAGTGAGGTTAGGGCTACCAAGACTTTCGAAAGTGGCAAGGAATTGCTTTAAAAAATACTGATTACCGGTAGTACATTTAATTTGATTTCGATACGAAAATCTTTTCTTTCTTGTCAGATGCTATAGATACAATACTTATATTTAACTAAAAAAGGTTAAAATCAACGCTATCTCTTAGGAAATGAAATATAAAACTTGCCCAAGTAGCCTAACTCAATTATTTCATCACTAGGGAAGAAAGGTTAACAAAAAATTGAGCTCTGTTTTCTTGAAATCTATGGTAAGATAGACTTCCTTGTGGAAAAGATGCAAGAAATATTGTGAATAAAACCTGACTTTTTATAACTCTTCTACAGAAGGCCTACATTTTAAATTGTAAATGTTTATTTTTGGTACGTCGAAGATTACCGGCTAAATCACTTAGTGAAAAATTTATTTGATTATTGATTAAAACACATTAGGCCTACAATATTGCATAAAACTATTCCACAAAATTCATAATGTAAAGGACAGAAGACATTGCTTTCTTCAAGTTAAAAGAAACTTGCGACGAAACACGAAACGATATTGTTCGAACCATATTTTCAAGAAAACTACGCAATAACACTTCACACACTTTAAATGTTATAATTTATTATCAGCAAAACGAATTAATTGTAATTAATTTCTCGGATCTTATTTCTTAGACTGTAAACACACCTCCTCCACACAGCAGACATCTTGGAATAAACATGCGCGTCATCCATTTCCTTAGCTGTAATTGGCCAGGAACACTCGAATTGCAAAGCGTTTAGAGTAGTAAGACTGCTCATTTCTCTTTGAAACCATGGGAGGTTGGTTTAAACTAATTGACCACCAGAAAGTGTGGAGAAAATGAGTGGAAGTTGAAGCTTAACACACAAATTGAACTAGTTTGGTTTATACCAAGTTTAATTGAATTTGGAGAAAAGGGCCCTTAGATGATCTACCTCATTGGATTTATGTACCCTCTGATGTTCCAATTTGTTTTTAAAGCAAGCAACAAGGCCATTTTGTCAAAAACCTTCTACCTGTGAATTACCAGTGAATTGGCCAACGGTGATCCATTTTCACAGATATCTAGTAAGTTACATCAGGCTGACCCTCCAATCATACAAATAATAAATAATGACCCCATCAGTTCCCCCAGCCACTCCCATCACAGCTCGAGAGCATGGAAAATGCTCCTGTTCGCACCATATCTGCACCGTCGCTTATACCATCTGATTTTCCAGCTCTACAACCAGAGACAACTTGCCATCCGACATCAAAAATGAAGATACCATTATCTTCTAACAATTCCAATACCAGAAACTCGATCTGTTTAATTGACAGTGAAAATGAGACCTCTGTTAGTGTCTCGGAATTTTCAGATTATGATAAAGGGTCCCGAAGTACTGGGTAAGCCAGTGAAAAAGACGAATAAACAAAGTATGAAAACTAAACCTAACACAGATGATATAGATGAAACTCTATGGAATGATACAAAAACGATGGTTGAAGCAAAGGTCTCCGAGTTTCTATGAGTCAATGAATCAACTTTTGAATTTTCTTGATAGTATCAAAGGAATCACGGATATTATTACTGACATTACAAGAAATGTTACCAATGATCCAACTGCCTTAGCAGAGATGTTGAGACAAATTTACCTAGCAAAGCTGTTAAAATGAGTGCATTTGACTAATGAGGGCGTTAAAAGCGACTAAGATTGTCAATACAGATACTGAAACAACAAGTTATGAAATTTTAATAATAAATTATTAATAATGAACCTAATTCAATGGAATTGTACAAGAAGAGCCTATTTAAAACTCCTTCTTGATTACTTTAAACCAAACATGTTGTGCCTTCAAGAAACGAACTTTAAAAACCAATCTTGTGCACATCTGCGCGGATATAGATCTTCCTTTTAGGGAAAAATCTACCTATTGCAATCGATACCATGTCATGACTTTCGAAAAATTCTTTCATATCTTTACGTTTCATGCCTCCCTAAGTACGAAACCACCGCCCGTTCAAACTTTTTTTATCTTTACACGCTAGCGGCCTTAATTTTGAAGATATATGAACCAAATTTTATTATGTTATTTCTAGGCCCAATAGTTCCGACAAGTTCGTTAATGAGCAAAATTGGCCCAAAGGGAGTCGGGGGAGGGGCTTGAAATATTGAAAAATTTACATCTCGGCCCCTATGAAGTATAGAGGGAAACTTTGTTTGAATAAATTAGAGTACTCCCTATGGAGTTCACAGTGACACCAACGATTCGGGGGTTTTGGGGGTACATTACGAGTGGGGGTGGGGGATGAAAATTCTACATTTTTGAAACTACGTCTTGTGGGGTATCGTTGAAAAGCTCTTGATGAGTACTCTACAAATCAGTAACTAGTTTATCGATAGCTCTCATATAAGGCGAGATTAGAATGTTTGAAAAAGTGCTCTTTCCTATTTTTTGCAATTATTATTGCGGGTTTGTCATGCCAAGGCTAAAAAGAAGAGTGCTGCGCAGCGACAATAAATTAAACCAAAAGCACTTCGAAATCTACCTTAGCCTGTAGGCCTGCCTAAAGGGATGTTTTAAATAGAAACAATTCACACATAGTGGAGTTGTAATTTTTGCACGATCAGAAATTTTTCTTCAAAATATTCCTCTTCAAACCACCTTAGAAGCTACTGCATTGAAGGTTAAATTAAATTTTATTGTGACTATTTGTAATGTTTACCTTCCAAATGGTCAAACATTAACTGTTAATGAACTGGATAATCTTCTCGCTCAGCTTCTTAAACCTTTCATACGTCTAGAAGATTTTAACAGTCACAACACATTATGGGGTTCGTTACATACAGACAGAATAGGCAGAATTATTGAAGACTGGCTGGAAAACCACGATGATCTTATTTGTTAAATACAGAAATGGCTACCCTTTTTAACATCAGTAATGCTACGGAATGTGCTATAGATTTAAGTTTCTCATCCAGCGATATTGCAGGTAGAATATCCTGATCTTCAATTCATCACCACAAACGATAGTGATCACTATCCTCTTATCATACATTTTTATAAATCTCACTAATTTTTGGAAATCAAAACTCTTCAGAGTGATTGCCTCATCATTTTTTAAAGGTGTGTTCACTGTGTTATTCTAAATAAATTCCATGCAAGTTACACAACATCATTGATTCAGAACAACCAAAATAAAAACTTAAAAGTAATTTGATAAAAGGCGGAAGTAATGGAAATATTTACAACAGGTAAGCTGTTACATGTTGAAAATATTCCCGCAGTACTTTTCCACATTTAAAAGTATGTAGTAAATTATGCACAGAAGCATCACATCGTTGGTATTCTTAATTCGAAGAAAATAAGATAACTGATTGAAATGAAATGTTCTTAACCCTGACCTCTGTCAGTCTAATATAAAATAATACGATTGCAAGTTCATACAAGAGCTTAGCGGACAATTATTTTTAAGCATGCTAATATTATGATCAATGACGCATACGACCACAAAGTTCACAGCGATAACAAAGAAAACCTATCGTAGAATTCTCTTATCATTACTTTAATAGGGGACATTCATAAGTTATATTATTCCCTTGTATTTTGTCCTGGGCAGAAAATGAACTAAGGTTTTCAGCTTAGCGAATATCTCTTGTCTCCCATTAAAAATAATTCTCTAGAGTTCTACACTCTTCAGAAGCCACTAGAGCTTCTACCACGTCTACATACTATAGTACCAACGAGGATCTAACTCCGATGCTAGTTAATCATTAGGCTTTTAATTGTTTTAATCTTATATAGGACTGTAATAGTCTTGGGTACCATATTCAAGACCATATAAATTTGCAGTTTTGAAACCCCGGAAACAAAATTTGTGATTTTATAAAATGGTTCGTCCATGTATATGTTTGTTTATTTGTTGTGCTTTTTAATGATGTTTCTGTAGTACTGACATAAAAATAATAATTAAACACTGTATTGTCGGAACATCAGTAACAAAATCTCCATTATCAGACACAAACAAAAGAGACTTATTTATGCTTTTTAATGAATCAAACTATTCATTACGTTATTAATATTATAATTATTATTTTAATTAATAATATATGAAATCAGTGAACATTAAAACTAGCAAAACTTACTTCCCAATCTTTAAATGAATAAAAATATGCATTAACATCATATAATATAGGCCTACACTATGAAACTAGCCTATAATGAGATTTATTAGGATACGAGTGTGTTTTGCTTTGCTCGTTTCATAATTTTCATACGAGTATTTTAATTACCATTATAGGTAAGTTGCATGAGACGGTTTTTGTTTGACCATAATTAAATTTAAGTTCTACATCAAATAAACGAATCAGCTGACTACGGCAATCAGCTGTTAACAAGTTCTTGTCTTCTGCGATAGATGACAGCTGATGGCGTACGGTCAAGCCGAAGCTTGTTCTTGGCCGTTTTCTTGAAACCAGCTATTTTTACAACATAAAATTAACTCAGTTTAGTATAAAATTAAAATTAACACTGCCTGAACTGATTTTACTTTAAATAGAGACTGTTTATTATGCAGTTTGATTTGCTGCTCTCAAAGTTTCATGTCCTTTCCGTATTCGATAATAATGGTTAACACATCTGAGATATGAAGAAGATGTGTATTGAAATGGATATCATTGTGATACCGTTACGTCACATGTAATAAGTTGAACAAAATGGTTGAACAAAATGGTTGAACAAAAAGAAAGGTTATACTATACAATAATCGTTTGACTGATACTTTTAAATGTTTAGTTTCGAAGTCTTTAATATGTTTTGGCGAAATGTTATATACTTTAACACTAACTCATTAAAGATACTTGTGATCAAAGTGTTTCTTCATAGATTTAATTTTGAATTATCCACATTTCTGGTCTTATATTGATATGTTGCATTATTTACTAAAATATGCCATTATCTTCTTATTAATTAAATATTCAATCATATTTAATAATGAAACTACAGAATGCATTTTTAATTATTTTGCTGTTGACTTCATAATTTATTATTAAAAAGGTGCTGACACACCCCACTCGCTTCACTGAAGACAGAGACAGAGACAGAGTGTCTCTCTCTTTCTCCCTATCTCTTTCTTTGTTTATTTGTTTCTTTCTTTCTTTCTCTCTCTCGCTCTCTCTCTCACTCAAGTTGTCTATGCACAGTGTGAAGTAGTTTCAAAGTTTAGTCTTAAACTTCTTAAACTTCTTAAATTTTGTTAAACAAATTTAATTTTGTTAATATAAAAACTACATGGGTAGATTTATGATGGTATTTTCCTTGGTTTTATTAAATTTCTTTAAAGTGCAACAATAGTAAGTAATGCTAACGCTCGTCTGTAATCAACTTTTAATAATTTAGGGTAGCAAATTATTTGTTAGATCTTTGTTAATATGTACGCTTGTGTGTATTTGTGTATGTACGAACATGGACCATTCGAAAAAAATCCCTTTAGGCAGGCCTACAGGCTGAGGTAGATTTCGAAGTGCTTTTGGTTTAATTTATTGTCGCTGCGCAGCACTCTTCTTCTTTAGCCTTGGCATGACAAACCCACAATAATAACTTGAAAAAAGAGGAAAGAGCACTTTTTCACGCATTCAAATCTCGCCTTATATAAGAGCTATCAAGAAACTAGTTATTCATCAGTAGAGTACTCATCAAGAGCTTTTCAGCAATACCCCATATGACGTGGTTTAAAAAAAAATCGAATTTTCATACCCCCATCCCCACTCGTACGCCCAAAACTCCCGAATCGTTGGTGTCACTGTGAACTCCTTAGGGAGTACTCTAATTTATTCAAACAAAGTTTCCCTCTATACTTCATAGGTGCCGATATATAATTTTTTTCAAAATTTCAACCCCCTCCCCCCTTGGGCCAATGTTGCTCATTAACGAACTTTTCCGAACTATTGGGCCTAGAAACAACATAATAAAATTTGGTTCACATAACTTCAAAATTAAGGCCGCTAGCGCATATATATATATACAAAACAAATTGAAAAGTTGGTTGTTTTCGTATAGGGAGGCATGAAACATAAAGATATGAAAGAATTTTTTGTTAGTCATTACATGGTACCGATCCCAATAGGTAGATTTTTCTTCGAAATCTACCTAAAAGTGCATGTCCTATATTTGAGCGTGCATGTACTCGAATATACATCTTCATCTTATTAACTTCATTGCAAAAACTAAGATTAAGTAATGACCATAAACAGAAATTAATAATAATAATAATAATAATAATAATAATAATAATAATAATAATAATAATAATAATAAAAACAATATTGGCAAGAAAAATAGCTGACCTAGACTTCATATATCACGTCACATAAGCATAATAACTTTTATGAAGTCATTAACCTCTCTTCAGGGTTAAACTAGGGTTGTCATATGCCCGGTTTTTCCCGGACACGTCCTCTTTTTTAAGGTTATAATTTCTGTCCGGGTGGAAATTTTAATTTCGGCAAAATGTCCGGGTTTTCTGAATGGATGCCATTGTCAGACTATAAATTTAATTACTTTTTGTTTTTTTCATGAGCCAACAGTCCTCGAGCCTAACGAGCCGAGCAGAGCATATTGCTAGTTCAATATACTTAAAAGCATTCCACTTGTAAGGGATTCCATGCCTATGTCTTAAGTAAGAAACCTTTGCTGAACAAGGTAAGACCTACAGAGAAATACGCTTGGTCCAATGAAGGTCAAAGTGCATTAAAAGTGAAAAATCTTGAGGCAACTGTATTTCCACTTGTACTTACAGTTGCATGTAGAGTAGGCCTACTATGATGTATTGACATAGTATTTTATTCTTTTGTCTTTTGAGTCAACCTACCAGTACTTGAATATTATTATTACTTGTTAAATGTGAATTACTTGTAAATATAATTACTTGTTAATTATTATTTCCATAATAATAGGCTAATATATGATGGATTTCATTTTTCTTCTCTTTATAAACTAATGTATATTTTACCATTTTCCCTGCTACTCGTAAATGTTTAAGTCAATGATGCTTATCTCATTATATGTTTAAGTCAAAGATGTTGCCCTAGAGTTGTTTTGTGTATGTGTATATGTTTAATATTAAGTTGTCATTAAAATGATATAAATTTTTATTTTAAAACATTATAGCTAATAGAAAAATTTTAAAATTGTATCACAATCAAAATCTTTTGTATGAGTGTGCATGTGTGTGTGAGGAAAATTGTAAGTTCTGTATTGTACAGACTTGAGGTGTCCTATATCAATGTATTTTGATCAATGGATGAATTAACTATTATTATTATTAAACTAAATCAGTTCAGTTACATAATTATATGTAATTGAAAATATGAATGCTGTTACCAACACAATATATTTATTTTTCTCTATGAATAATAAGGGCTATAAAATAACCTCATTTATTTATTGTGTAGAAAGGTATCGACAAATGTGTCCTCTTTTTTACTCTTGGAAATATGGCAACCCTAGTTAAACAATTACTGTTAATTGTTTTTGAACAGTAAATAACGCCACAATTAAATATATTAGTATACCAATGTAAGTTAAATCATAGCACCTCATGGGCGTCGGCATGGGGGGGCAAGGGGGGGCAACTGCCCCCCCTGGATTGCCTTATGGATTCATTTATTTGTGGTACTCTTTGTCAACCTACAATATTGTAGCATGGGTAATAAAAAATTGAATTACTTAATAATGAGTTTAGCAAGTATTAACTAATTATAACTATATTATGTATTTATAATAATATCTCACCAAGGCCATTGCTCAAAAGAGCGTATTCTGTTAACTTAAAAAAACTTTGTAGCCTCGTCGAATTCAGCTTGGGTTCAAAATAACGATCCGGTTAACTAAGTGAATATTAATGTGTTTAGCCTAATCATTTGAAATTGAGGTCCGAAATTGATTTTGCCCCCCCTTAAAAAAATTCCTGGCGACGCTGCTGTAGCACCTCCTGACTTTTTTTTTTAAATTCAAACTCTCTAAGCTGACGCCTTTAAAATGCCTTTCGGTCGGTTAGAAACAACGAAGTAAATTTAGCTGTAAGATTTTCCATGAATTCAGATCTTGGTTTACCAGTACATGCCAACGCAAATAATTCTTGCGGAAATGTTAACACAATTACTGAAAACCAGATCACACAGTCAGGAGCTGGGTGTCAGTGGTTTACGTAATACAATTAGTTTTATCAATAAATCTCTGTGTGGCATATATGCGATAATGTTATATCACTATAGATCCAGGAGAAGCCTCGAATATACGTGGGCCTATGAGTTTGTATAATCCTGAATTTGCATTTTAGTTTCTTCACCAGCAATTCTTGTAACAATGTTTATCGAAATGGTACTATAATAAGAAATTCTGTATAACGAGATTTTATCGACAACGAATGGTCATCAATTTTTTACAGAATTTTGCATGCAATGAATAATTTAAACAAGAATTATTAAAACACATTGCAATATGAGTCGTTGTAATCGAAATAGCCAGTGGACAGATAATCGATATATTACAGCGATGGTTGTGCTCGTGTGGTTAATATAACAATTTTCGTCAAGATTAGTTATTTTATTTTCTATATTTATTTATTTCTTGAAGGTTCCAATGTGCCAAATGGGTGGTATAAAGGGACATTCAAAAATTCTTTGGTACTATTAATAATATCTAGTGTTATTAATATTGTATTTCTTAATATAAGATTTTCACAGCTTCAATACACATGAAATTGTATAACATTATCATATCTCCTTTTGCTCATATGCAGCTTATATTCATCCATTCGCAGTGTTCAATGATTACATTTTTTTATCAAAAAAGGCTACAGGTATAAAGATGTGTTAGTGTTCACTCCTTATGGATTTATATTTAAAAAAAAAAAACACCAGTGCGCGTAGGTGCGATAAAATGAAAGTTGTAAAAATAAAACCAAAATAAACGAAAGATACTTGCAATTGGTTGAAATCCTATATATTCTTATACTGAATTGATCACTGTTTCATTAGCTAAATAGTCTTGGGTAAATATACAATATGAACAACAACCGATTTTTTTCTGAACAAAAACGCCTGGACTAAAATAAAAAATAAGGTTTGAGTAAAATATTCATACAGGGCTCAAAGCTTACGCCGTTTTCCTCAGGGACTGGGTACGTCCTTTCTGACCCAAGTGCATACGGAGCACTTTTATTAGATACACGGAGCTGAACCCCCGGTTTTAGCTTATCCTGACAGAATATGTTCTTTTTTAAAATTCACGTTACTTTAGAAAATATTAATTTTTAGGTAGTTTTAAAATAAAAATATAAAAAATGGAAATATTAAAGGTTTTTATAATTTTTCGAATTACAATATCAAAATGTTGTATGCTAGTTTTATTTCATCTACTTTTTTATTGTTTTCTTAGTTAGGTAATGAACGGATGGTCCAGAGTCCTGAAACTGCAATTAATGTATTAATCCTGATTCGTATGTTTCTTCCTTAACATCATCATCCATTAACACATACCCTATACACAAGAAGTAAGCAAATATGTTTTTATAGGTCTCCCTTCCTAACTAAAACACTCTACATCATAGCCTATATATGCCGAAAAGGGTACACTTACGACCTCTACAATCAATTCCTTGAGACCCCCACAGCAATGTTTTGGGTGTCAGAAAACTGAAGGATAAATTATTTTAAATTAATAAAATATATAATATCATTTTCTATTGACTTTTTCCATCATTTCGCTGACGCATAGAACTGCAGCGGTAAGTTAATGTTCTTCAAATACATAACATTTATTCTAGACATACTGGGCCACTCTTGCGGGAATCTTTTCCCTGCTAATGAATGTACGGAGATCCGTAACGGGGTCGCAAGGGTCTAGAACAGGGGTTCTCAAACTTTTTTCGTTCGCGACACACTGTTTCGCTGTGCTGAATATAGCGGCACACCCAACGTACAGTCAGCGAAATGGATAGCTGGAAATTGTCAACACCGGTCAGACGCTTTAACAACCCCCTATAGTCCATGTGCCAGACCCATCAGTCATTATAATTTGGGGGGACTGAATGAAATTTATACCACATATTCCTGGGGTCATGTGGAGCAAAAAAGTCGGGGGGGGGGCATCATGAGGAGGTAGCTTTCAAACATGGCGGCCATTCAAAATGGCGGACGACTGTGAATCTTTAAATTCAAATATCTCGGGACTGGGTTCATCAATCTTGAATTTTGTTTTTTTCAAAATGTAGGTTATTCTTCTGGCTAAATTTTTGTTTCACATGTGTTTGACCAAAAAACCAAAAACTCTAAAAACCGGAAAAATAGGTTTTTTGACATTTACGTTTTGCGATTTATTACTCTAACCGTTGGGTTTATCGAAAAAGTGTCTGAAACAAAAGATGTAGAGACACACCTCACTTTTAACGCAAAAATTAAATCGAAGATAGCGATCGATAGAATCCGAGATATCAAGATTCTTACCGGGCGGGGCGGGGTTGAGCGTGTTGACCGAGTGCTCGGTGCACCCTAGCGAGAGGCGAGACTTGGCGTAAATCTTGCGCTTTATTTATTTTCAGCCCCAGTAATTGATTTATTACTAGATAAATTTACTTTACCTACTAATGTGCACTGTTTTTAACATGATTATTAAACACTTACTCATAAATACAATTAACATTTATATCATTTATTGGGAAATGGACATCAATAATTACCAACTCATATAATATTAGTTACTGTCAAGGCTTTTATCTTCGATTTTTAAGATGAAATCGTTAAAGGAACTTCAAATAGTCGAAATAATTAATAAAGGAAATAAGTAATACAATTTAGGTATGTATCGGAGACTTTTAACAATACTTTCAAAAATGCACACAGGGCGTAAGCAACTAAGAAATAAAAATGCTTATAAAATGCCTTATGCAATATTATTAACAATGTTGAATTAAATCTTCTTCACTCGAATAACTGAAATCAGTTATTATAATTATTGCTCTCGTCCTCAACTGCCGTTGCTTCGGTGAATCCCTTGCACTCACAGTTCTCGATGATTCAGATTTGAGTTGCTAAGCACGAGTAACTTTCTGGTGCACAGTTGCTCTTGCAGTGGCACCGGAAAAAGGAAAGTACGCACGCCGGTACTGGCAGACCTTCCATCCACTTGAATGATAAGTTACCTGATGTGTCCTTTTCTCACCCATGAGCAAAAGGGTCCAGAATTAGTGGTTTGGATTCCAGGCTTCTGATCAAAATTCTGGCCTGGTAGTTGGCACGTTTATTGTGTTGTCTCAAGGTGTCTTTACAAAGAGACATTTGGAAGCTCTCAAACTGGCCCTCTGAACATCAGGTAGCGCAGCTCATAAACAGATTTCACCTTGCATTTGGGGACATATGACTGGAAGACGAATTCTTCTTTGGTGTCATCAACATCATTATACATCATCCAATCTCTGCCTAACTTGCTGAACGCTTCAATAAATCTTTGTTCCTTTTTGCACAAAAGCTTAAATCCTTTAACTTTTTCCTGGACAGCTAAAGCACTGATTGTGTCGCAGCCAGACCTGCAATAATACCCAATAAAAGCTGTAAAAAGCTGTTCGCCTAAGGCAGATACTATCTGCAAAACTTGCATATCTGTTAAAAATGTTTTGTTTTCTTCCCGATTCAGAAGTTTTTGCTTCTTATGGTTTTGCAAAAACCTACAGCCAAAACTAATACATCTGTATCGATTGAAAAGCAAAGAACTGATTCAGATGATGTAGCGGCGTTCCTTGCATGCAGCATCATTCTGGAATCAGCTTCTTCTTGAGAGCAGAACAGCTCAGGAACAGTTTCGCTCCTAATACAAATGATCCTGAAGCAGATTTCACCAACTGCTAGATTTCTCGGTTTCCAATTATGTTTTCAAATTTCTCCTCTTATCAAATGTAAAAAACTAATTTTATCATTATATTTTTGCCGTAACTGTTCCTTAGAAGCGTCCTCCAACAAACCACTCTGTGGCCACCCTTGATTTCACTAAATTTGATACCTTCAGCTGTTCCGCTTTTTCCCCACTCCAAAAATTTGATCGAAACCTCTGGATAATATATGTCCACCCTCCGACCTATATTCAAAACCTGCTTGAGAAAATTCGTTGACAATTCGTTTTTTGTTCTCCTTTGATGGACTGAAGCACAGCTATTGAATCAATGATGTAGGCCGAATCTTTTTCCCGCAGACTGGCAGGGGTGGTGTATATTTCCAAAAAATGGGCAAACACTGATTTGTAGGTTTTCTTCAAAGGCCCATTAACATTCCCCAGAGTCCATGGAAACGGCGCCAGAGGATATCTGAGCACTTCCATCATGTCAAGTTATTGGTTTTCTGGAATACAGATCATTTTGCTGAATAGATTTCAATTGCACTGTTTCCAAACTTGTTTTTTTGTTTTTTGCTCTTCTTTAGTCTATTACTCTTAAGACCCACTTTCTTAATACGTTTATGAAACCCTTCTCCTTTAGCTAGCTGAAACGTGAACTCTAAATACGCTAATAAAATTAATTTACTATATGAGTTGACATAAACACACTTTTTGCTTCACTTACCATATTTTGGTATTACGCGTTTCAAGGAGCCTCCTCCCCATTTTCAAACACTCTGTCAACTCATGTAGTAAATTAATTTTATTATAGTTGCTTCACTGTATAAAGTTCCACAAAGTCTTTATTTCTTAATAAGCTATTTTTCCCTTGTTTTCCGAATCAATGTGATCAGAAGCTGTTGATTCATCAACATGTATTCCAGCAGGCAAATGTACAATATCTTAAGGGTTGGGATCGAAGGGGTTCGTCCACTCGGCTAGAAGTTCAGTGAGAGCTGTCACGTCTTTCTCATCTCTAAGTGTCCTTGGGCTTAGGAGGTCAGGGTGGCACTGATTTGTTTCGCTGCATGATAGAATGCTCAGGAGGTTTATTTTTAGCTCTGTACTCAGCATTAACATATTACTGTACCACAGCCTACTTTTTCAGACTGAAACCCTTAGTACTTCAGGAGTTTGGGTGTCTTTGTTTACAGTCTCTTCGATGGCTTGGTCTACTGGAATTGTAGAAAATGGGTTGTTGCTTCTTATTTGTACTGAAAACCTCCTTCTACATAATATTGGTGAACATATGGACTCTCCTTTTCTAGTTTAGTTAATTCAAGGAAGTGTTATGATAGATAATGTGAGTAGTTCATTTTATCCAGTGCAAAAATTCAAGGCACAATTTTTTCAACAGCAGCTAAAAACATAAACCAATTTCATTCTCGATTAGCCCGAAGAAAAACGGAAAGTAGCTCCGCTTGGGCGATATATTTCATCGGAAAGGACGACATTGCTTCATTACTTGTAAGATGTATCAAGTAGAGTGACTTGAACATGTTCATATTGAAGTACAGAGTTATGGGATGTATAGTTCGTAATTATTGATGTTCATTTCCCAGATAAAATGTATAATTGTTAATTGTATTTATTATTCAAATCCGATGCACCGAGAACTGTGGGTGCAAGGAGTGTACCGAAGCAACAGCAGATGAGGAAGAGTGCAATTATAATAACTGATTACAGTGATTCTAGTGAAGAAGACTTAATTCAAGATTGTTCATAATATTACATAAGGCATTTTATAGGCATTTTTATTTCTTAGTTGCTTACGCCTTGTGTTCATTTCTGAAAGTATTGTTAAAAGTCTCGGATACACACCTAATTTGTATTACTTTTTCCTTTTTTAATTATCTCGACTATTTGAAGTTCCTTTAACGATTTCATCTTGAAAATCGAAGATAAAAGCCTTTACAGTAACTTATATTATATGAGTTGGTAATTATTGATGTCCATTTCCCAGATAAATGATATAATTGTTAATTGTATTTATGAGTAAATGTTTAATAATCATGTTAAAAATAGTGCACATTAGTAGGTAAAGTAAATTTATCTAGTAATAAATCAATTACTGAGGCTGAAAATAAATAAAGCGCAAGATTTTACGCCAAGTCTCGCCTCTCACTAGGCTGCACCGAGCGCTCGGTCAACACGTTCAACCTCGCCCCGCCCGCTTTGAATCTGGATATCTCGGATTCTATTGATCCGATCTTAGATTTATTTTTTGCGTTTTAAAAGTGAGATGTGTCTCTATAACTTTTGTTTCATACACTTTTTCGATATACCCAACGGTTAGAGTAATAAACCGCAAAACGTAAATGTCAAAAAACCTATTTTTCCGATTTTTAGAGTTTTGACCAATAAATACTGGTTTTTTGGTCATACACATGTGAAACAAAAATGTAGCCAGAAGAATAACCTACACTTTTAAAAACAAAATTCAAGATTGATGAATCCAGTCCCGAGATATTTGAATTTAATGATTCATAGTCGTCCGCCATTTTGAATGGCCGCCATGTTTGAAAGCTACCTCCTCATGATGGCCCCCCGGCTTTTTTGCTCCACATTACCCCAGGAATGTATGGTATAAGTTTCTTTCAGTCCCCCAAATTATAATGACTTGGTCAATTTTGGGGGTCTGGCACATGGACTACTACAAGTACCTGATCGGTTACCCCACCCACCTCTGTAAGCTGGAAAACGTAAACACTTGCGCTCAAGTACTTCCTCGTGGCGGAATGGCTCCAATTATTTCACAAATAAATAGAGGTCGCATTGTGGGTATGTGGCAGGCTAATATGGCACCTCAAATGATTGCAACAATGATACCATGCAAGCTGGATACAATGTGGAAGTGGATAGAAGCGTGGGAAGGAGGTGAACACGCTCTGAGAGACCATCGAAAGACAACATGGGAGAGAAAAAAAAACAACAAAAAAACGCCTGCAGGAGGATGCCGTCATTGTTACTGCCATAGATGCAGACCCCTTCCGGTCTCTTAAGAAAGTAATGGCGGAATTAACCTACCAATTACCGATCGCGCAGCGAGCCGTTGACTCCGGAATGCAGGATTTCGTCATCGCCGAGCTGCCAAAAAACAGGTGCTTCGACCCAACCACCCAGAAACCCGAGTGGGATTCGCCTACAGGAGCTACCAATGCCAGGAAAAATGTGGGATGCTACCAACGCCAGCAAAAATGTGGGATACTACCATTTGGTTGGACGAGAAAGTCCTTTCATCCGAGCCAGGAACATTGATCACTTGTTGGCGTCCCAATGTCACCCGGTTTAATGAAAGTTACATCCAGCAAATTCATTGGTCTGGCCGAATTACCTGCGGTATTTTGGGGTGGAAAAAGTGCAGCTGGCCCTGGTGAATTAGTTGAGATAACACCACGCATGAATGCAGATGAATTTGTGGAGATCTTGGAACAAGTTGTTGTTCCCACCGCCAAAGCCATTTACCCAGCTGAAGACGTACCAGTAATTAGGTTTGTCCTAGACAAAAGTGGTGTTCATACTGCAGGTGTTACACAGAACTTCTTCGACCGCCATCCTGACATCCAGGTTCTTGACTGGCTTCCAATGTCTCCCGACATGAACATCATTGAACACATTTTGGCACACATGGTGAAGAAGTGGGTGCCTGCACAGGAGAGAACTAGAGCTCAATTACTCGAGCACTGTCGGCATGTGTGGGAACCAGACGTGGGCAACCAGACCTGTTTCAGAACCTCATCGAGTCTGTGCCTAGAAGACTGCATGAAGTTATTGCAAGGAACGGTGCATGGTCATATTATTAAGTTTCCGTAAGTGTATTTGTGTAATTCAAATACTAGACCTACTTGTTCGATAATATTTTATTTGAGAGGCATTTTCATATCATTTATTTTTGCTGTCAACAGCTGGGGTCATTCCACCACTGTGCATTGTCATATATTTGGTTTGTGTTTGCAACAGCTGATGTGTTGTATTTAATTATCAATGTTCCACCAGTGAGTGTGTTTGTTATTATTAGAGTATGTCTTCGAACTATATTTTAGTTTTTTTATGGTTTCGTATTTAGTTTGCTGGATTATAGAAGTCATTGTTTATTTATGTACCGTAGTCTCGTTTTGTTGACAATTTCCAGCTATCCATTTCGCTTACTATACAAGTAACTATGCCTGCTTTAGAGGAATTTCGAACGCTACAGAGCAGTCCCGAAATATTAAGAACCTTAGCGGAGGGCACACGAACCACTGGAACGTGTCGGTCACTCCCGAACCTTAGTGGAGCATGTCGATCACTCCCGACCCCTAGTGGAGCATATACCAATCAACAGGCTCGTGCATTCAGTTCACAACTTCAGTTGGAAACGGAGAGATGTTTAAATGTAAGTACACAACTTAGTGCAATTGATTGTTGAATAAGTCGCCATATTTGATGTTATTACAAAGATGAAGTAAATATACAGATATTGTGTTGTAATATGGAGAACTTTTAATTAAACGCCAACGATTAAACAGCAGTGAAGAACATCAGAGTGAAAATAGAACAAGTGAATCACCCGGATCAAGTGTCAGTGAGAAGCTACTTCCGCAGCAAAGCAGTTCATCGTCTGGTGCTGTGCGCACGTATCAGGATTCTTATTTAACAGCCTATTCCTCTTGTGAGCACTGTGAAAGCGCTGCGAATGCGGTGGCAGCATTTTTATTCCAAAGCTAAGTAATGACGTCATTGCTGCCACCAGTTTCCACAGCACTTAGGCATTGGTTCCATAAGCCTGTGGAGATGGTGCTTGGATCCATCAATGAATCTGATTGGCTCACGTAAAACTGCGGGGGAATTAGCAGACGATAGGCTTCACGCAAACCTGTCCGGTGCCCATGAACACTGTCACTTAATGACTTATAAAATGGTTTTCACCTTACTTCTAAATGTACAAAAATCGAACAGCTCCCCACATTTTCGCTAATTTCAATGGGCAACATACAGCCAATTATAGAGGCTGCCCTGTGCACATTGGATTGCAAAATGCTACTTAGCGGGAAAATAAGGAAAACACTAACGCATGCAACACAACAAACCACAATGTTTCTAGAAATGATACACAATCTTTTAAAACAATCCAAACAACGCACGAGTCAAACCACACCTATTCTGATGCAACTAAGTGCAACGATACATCCTCTGAAACCAATTTTACTGCAGTACTTAACAAACTGATTGAAAAAATTGATAACACTGTCATTATTGATTCCGCTTATCAACACTTTAACACAAGTGTTTCCTATTCTAGTTAACAAAAATGAATACCAATATAAATGAGCGTCTGTTGGTGGTCACCTGGAATGCTAGAGGACTAAATAATAAAGATTTTGAGTTAAAGCTGTTTCTTGACTATTACAACATAGATATCTTACTGGTAACGGAAACAAAACTTGGTCCACATATCAATTTCTATATTCCAGGCTATAAAATATTTCGTGCTGATCACCCAAGTGGAAACAGGAAGGGAGGTTCTGCTGTTTTTGTTTAAAATGTCATATTTCACAATGAACTTCTACCAGTTATGGAAGATGAGCTCTAAATTTCTAGAATTTTGATGACTCTAAATAACAGGATCGATTTATTCTGCGCCTGTCAATAAAATTACACTTGCCAATCTCTGGGATTTAGGCCATGTATAGGGTACATATTACCTAATAGGAGGTGATTTTAATGCTAAACATCCTAGATGGGGATCGAACCTAGTCAACCCCAGAGGACCCTTAATTCTTCAAGCTGCAACACAATTGTCGTTCGACTTCATATATCCTGTCGAACCCAAATAATTTCCAGATGGGGGCCAAACACCTGATGTTCTGGATGTCTTCATATGTAAAAGCATATCACATAACTAAGATGGTACATTTGTACAGTCGGTCAAATAAAAAACGTCGGGCGTTATTTGATTAAGTACCACGAACGAGCATATGCGCATGCACAGGAAGACTTAAGGTTAGGTTCACACATGCCTCTTGTCTGTCCATGTATTTTCTTGATTATTTAGTCAGTTTTGTTCCAAAACAAACATGTATAGAAGGCTGTGGCTACATGCCTCACGTCCGCCATATTCTTGCATGGAAGTTCTTATAATAATAATGAATAAATTTGCGAGGAATATGTTTACTCAAGGAGCATTTTATAAAGATTTTATTTGATAATATCGGTACTTGTAGTGCAAAATCAATACCTTACGTTCAACTTCTGCAACCAATCTAGCATCGAAATACGCGGCCGGCCAGATTCACGTTTCCTATGAAAACTTCCCGTCGCATTATAGTGAAGTACCCACCTGTGAGCCGCTCTTTAAGAAATATGGAACCTTCTCGCTGCTTCAGAGGCCGAAAAATGCAGGTCAATTACAGCCCTAACTACACTTTCTCTCAAGCTAGCATTTGTATGTGGCGCGATGACACAAAGAAAAATGAATTATGATAATACATGAAGTTGTTATATCGTGTGTTGCGCTTTCCGCGTTGTTCATTTTTTCCCTCGTTCATTTTCCCCTCCTGTCGCATGGCCTCATGTGTTCGGAGAATGACCTGTATTTCATGTTTTTTATAGGAAACTTGTGAACTAATGCGTTAAAACTTCAATTTCAACTGCATACGAGTCCCGACGTTTTTTATTTGACCGACTGTAGTGTACCATTACTAATACTAGAACTGAGTTCTGACCATTATCCTGCAATGCTAACAATTAATTAAACAGCTGAAATAAAGACAAGTGCCACGCGTTCTCTAATACAATGACCTTTTGATTGACGTTTGTATTCATCTACTTTAGAAGAAATAACTGATTTAAATATACGATTGAAATCACCTCATGACATAGACAAAGCTGTAAGCGCACTTCTAGATACATTCACTAAGCTGCTGAAATGGCAGGAAAAATAGAAATTCCACTCCCAGAAATAAGTACATTTATCAGCACACATCAAACAGTTGTTACAAGAGAAGAAAAAATACAGAAGGCTTTGGGAGCAGATAGACACGGTATCCTCCATTTAAAACGTGTTATAACAGAGCTACGAAAAGTCTACGTGAAACTATGAAAGAAGAACACAGTGCAGCAAATTGATACATCTTATATATCAGCAGCCGTCGAACCAACCGTTGTTGACCAATAATACAATATAAAAATAAAGAGGTCCCTTTACAGGCCGTGAAGGCTTTTAGGGTTCCAGGAGGATAAGGCTCCAAGATTTTGGGACATTCGGAAATGGGCGTGGTAATGTTGTCGCTGGCTGTTTTTCCCCCCGAGATTGCTCCTGGTACTCATTTCCGTTAGAGGCTGAGTTGACCCCGGAGCTGTATTGCCACAACAACACAATAAGGGCTGCCAATGTTATTATCATAAGCTACTAGGTAAAATTCTAAAAAGACTCAGAAGGGATTAAGTTTAAAAATTATTTTACTAATTTAAAATGTAATGTGTCCAGCCATGCTGACTGAAGTACATAACATAGGTGATGGTGCATATTCACTGGTTTTGGCTGAATCTACAAACGTGTCTGTAGTAAAGAACTTGTCTTTCTGTATAGAATATTATAGCAAAATCCTTGATATGGTACAAGACATTTTTTGGTCTTGAAGGATATGGAAAAAATTGTGTAGGACATAGATTAATTTATTTAAATCTGCCTACTGCCTGGTAGTCTTTAGAAGTAACAAATGTTCAAGTTCAAGAATAAGTGATACTGGGCTACCACAACGCCTTAATTCGGCGACAAAAGTAAAGGCTTCAAGGCTTCAAGATTTTGGGACATTCAGAACTTGGGCGTGATAATGTTGTCACTTGCTGTTTTTCCCCCAGCATTGATCCTGGTACTCGTTTCCGTTAGAGGCTGAGTCTACCCCAGAGCTGTATTGCCACAACAACACAATAAGGGCTGCCCTTAAGCCCTGATTTAAGTTTTTCTTTCCAATCGTAATAGGAAAAGAATTAAACTGATAAACAGCATAATACCAATTAGCAAAATGGTCTTGGTCTTTGAACGGTTGCTAGATGCAATTCACTGATTCCCGTGTTCGATCAATAATTTAAGGATCGATTAAGAATATTTGAGTCAGTAAGTTACTGATTTATTTACTTTTCGACTTGTTGCTTCATGCAAAAGACATATTGGTCAAACATACATTAATACCAATAAACAGTGCATGTGAAGTCGTAACATGACAAGCCAAATAAAGGACCAGGAACGTAAACCTGTAGTTTAAGGAGAACATAGTTTCTC
Source organism: Ectobius pallidus (assembly GCA_964059195.1). Taxonomy (NCBI): domain Eukaryota; kingdom Metazoa; phylum Arthropoda; class Insecta; order Blattodea; family Ectobiidae; genus Ectobius; species Ectobius pallidus. The sequence goes on along the minus strand of CAXKWD010000005.1, from coordinate 54,490,730 downwards.
AAAGCTTAAAAGAAGCAAGATAACTTGGATGGACTGCTATGATCTAGGCTATACTGAAAGTCAAATATATATATAAAAATGCATAGTGTCAAAATGATGCAGAATCGAACATTAAGTGGATTAATTAAGTGGATGCTATACATATCTCTCTCCCTATCGGCAAGTCGCAACTCACATCTGTCACTAGTATAATCAAGTTGTTACTCTTATATACAATATATGTTTTTAAGATGAAGCTGGAACTCACAGGAAGTCTCAGAATTAACTTTGATCTCTACTTAACATTCATATGCAGCTTTTTTCAGATTATAAGCGATATTTCTGAAACCAGGCTTACAGGAAAATTTTAATACATCTACATTATACATGGCTAATGTATACAATACATAATGTATACATAATACAATAATGATCAACTACATTTTATACAATAAATTTGAAAGGTCTGAAACAAAACAATAATGCAACTGTCGTTTGTTTTAATATCAACGAATAAAAATGAATACACGGAATAACAAAGTAGATTCTGAAGGCAACTAAACGTAAAGAGAAACAAATTGGAGAAAATTATGTTTCGAAAAGATTACAGAAAACTTAAACTCATAGTGGAGAACACCAGAATAACATTCTGTCCCTTATATTTACACTTGGACCTTCTAAGCTAAAAGAGGTGAAGGTTTAGTAGGCAAGGCTGAATGGAAAAGGAAAAAATCACAGTGTTGGGAACTATTAACAACAAATGCCAAGCTGTGTACAAGTAGCCCTATTATATAAATGCAGTTAGGCGACGATTTCTTTACAAACATCCTTGACCCACTCATCGCAGGATAGAAAAACTTTTGAATATTATATATTATAATGTAAAGTAGTTTACACATTAAGACGATAGATAGCAGCAGAAAACAGTTATGAAGTGGTAGTCAGGAACAACTACTTGTTGACCGATAACGAGGCCTGACCGGCAACGGGGCAATCTCCCCTATATATCCATCTGGAAAAACATTGACATAAAAAAATGATTTATGTATAGCGTAGAGCTTTATCACTGGTACTCACTACTAAATTGCGGTATTTTTACCTGTTGGAGCGCTTTCAACCGCATGGAGCGGCCATCTTCAGCAACTGACTTCCGTGGTGTTGTTGTTGTTGTTGTTGTTGGGAAGACATTTCTGGATAACTGTATCATATAGCGCGTGCGATTTGAATTGTAACTGTTCGTTTAGGATGTTGGTGTTGTCTTGTGTGGTGTGTCTGTATATTTCATATTGTTCGAGTGTGTTGAGTGTGTGACCTTTGTGGTTAATGTGTATGATTTCCATGTCTGTATTGATGTCTGCGTATTCGTGTCCTGTGGTTATTATATGGTTTGCATAGGCGGAGTCTGTGTTTTGTTTGAGAGCTCGTATGTGTTCTGTGTATCGTGTTTTGAAACTTCGGCCTGTTTGTCCTATGTAGAATTTTGGGCAGTCGTTGCATTTTAGTTTGTAGACTCCTGGGTTATTGTATTTGTTTGTGTGTTGTTTGTTGTCTGTGGGTTGTATTTTGTTGATTGTTTTGTTCTTTGTTCTGAATGCTATTTTGTATCCTTGTTTTCTGAATTGTTGGGCGATTTTCTGTGTATGTGTGTTGAAGCACGCGCCATAACTCACATACGCTTTTTCGGATTTTCATGAAACTTGGAAAACACATTTTTAATGTCCGTGGGAAGAACCCTATTGATATTGAACCAAATCGGTTCACCGGTACCGGAGTAATGCCCAATTTAGTGCCTATTTTAATAGATTATGGCGCCTTTCTAATAGAAAGGCGCCATAACTCAAATACGCTGTATCGGATTTCCATTAAACTTGGTATACTCATTTATGACGTTCATGAGAAGTGCCCTATTGAATTTGAACCTAATCTGTTGACCGGTACCGAAGTAAACACCAATTTAGTGTCTACTTTAAAGGCGCAATAACTCAAATACGCTTTATCGTATATTTATGAAACTTCGTATACGCATTTATAATGTCCATGGGAAGACGTCTATTTATAATGGATAAAATCGGTTGACCATTCGGAGTAATGCTTAATTTAGTGCCTATTTTATGGTAATATACGTATTCGAAAGAATTTATAAAAAAAATGAAAATCAGTTATCTTGACAACACTGCCTATTGTTTTACTGTGATCTTATAAGGCCTTGGAAATTAAAATACAGGTAGCTATGACAGAAAACACTATTGATTTACATGCGCTTATCCAAATAGACCGTTAAAATGATCCCGGTGGCCGAGATGGTAACGTCTTGGCCTCACATTCTGGAGTCCATGGTTCAAAACTCGAAATCGGCCAATTTGAATTTTTTATTTTATTTTTATGTGAGTGTGCGATTGTCATGATATCACAAATCTGTACAGTTCAGTTGATGCGGGAAGATTTTAATCTCATTAAAAAAAACTAGACCTTTGTTCTTCCGTAAGCCCTGCTTAATGAATAAATCTGGAGCTTAACTTGGAAATCAATTTAAAAAAAAAAACATTCTGCATATCATAATTGCAGTCATAACTGATTAAACAAAAACATTCTGGCACTTTGTTACATCAGTTTACCTGATTTTATTTAAAGCTGAAAGAGTACAAAAATGTCACTCTTTGTATAGGCTTTTAGACAGTAGTCAAATAAAACTCTTAGGCACATTGTGATGGCATGATTCAGCTTCAATAAACTTCCTAAGACAGTAAATAGATTTGCAGTTCATGAATGAGTTCTGACTATATACCTCCAATTCTGCCATCAGCCAAAGATGTCAATATACATAGGTCCTTACATGATGCATTGGTCGAATGGTAGTCCCAGTCCTTCCTTAGGATGTAGAAAAACATCGGTCAAACGGGTTTGAATAGAATCTTCCGATAGACAACTAGGCCGAATCGGTAAGACGATCGGTTACGGACTGGATGGCCTGAGTTAAATCCAGAGCAGGGGAAAGGGTTTTTCTCTTCTTGTAGTCTCCAGAGACACCAGGGTCGCCTCTGACCGCTCCTAAATACCGGTATATACCTGAGGAAGTATTTTTCATGCAAACTCTCGGGGATTAGAAGATGGCAGGAACGCAATGCTGGTCTTAGACTACATTACATGCCGAACTGCTAAGTAGTCGGTAGCCACAACCCCGAAACTCTAACCGCTGTACTGTGTTAATTTTAATATTATACTACATTGAATTTATTTTGTGTTGTCAGTATTCTCTGATCTCAAGAAAATGACCAAAAAGAAGCTTCTACTTGACCAGACACCATGACCTGTCATCTGTCGCAGAAGGCAAGAAATGATTGCGAAGGGCAGCGTGCCCGTTTGTTAGAGTGAATCGAAAATCTCAAAACCTAAACATTAATTATGGTCGAATAAAAACAGTCTTATGCAACTTACCTAATAGTAATTAAGATACTCGTACGAAAATTGAAAATTATGAAAATCGCTTTGCTCGTTTCATAAACATACTCGTATCTTAATAAATGACATTATAGGCTCTTTGCATAATGTACTATTACAGAATTTACTTACTGGTTCCCGAGGACTGTGAGGACGAACGAAGAAGTTGAGGACAAAACAGGATCCGAGCCTGACTGGGGGCGTGCAGACACTACACTACGCTTCAGCAGGTGGAGTACTACTACGCCACAACAGACCAGATATCGACCGACTCACTCAACATTCCGAACATGTAAATATTCATCCACTAGTCACACCATCGCGCGCACCAGATATCAACACCAGACATTCCTCGAGCCTAAAACGGCCTATCCCAAGAAATATGGGATAAACTTAAATCGCTGCTTGCTCAGTACAGGTAGTATTTTGTTTCATAAAAGTATTCTGACTGAAACTTCCAGCATTTTATGCAAACATGATTTTAAATAGGCACATTAAAATAATTTTATGTAAAGTCCTCAAAGTTCCTTAGGGTTCCTTTAGCTTGAGGCTATGGCCCCATTTTGCTTCTGGTAGTAATTATGTTTAAAAAAACTGAGACGACGCAGTTAGCATAACGTTCCAGGCCAAATGAAAACATCCCTTGACCTCATCGAGAATCTAGCATTTCGATTACACGATCTTTATTACAACTTGTGGGCATCTTAAGATGATTTAGAGAACCTTCCATTCTGACCATGTTGTCTAGTATGTGAACGGAAGATCCAAGATGGGAAATCATGCTTCCAGAAGTAAAACATATAAATATAAATATATAATTCTTCCAACGCACGTTTTTCTCCTTGTTCTTCTTACAGTACATCTTTAATTTATCTTCGAATTTCATTTATTTGTTTGTTATCTATATATTAATAAAAGGAAGTGTCTGTCCTCCGTCTGTCTGTCTGTCTGTCTGTCTGTCTGTCCGCGATGCCCAGCGAAATCTACTCAACGCAGAGATCTGAAATTTTATACATAGGCGGACTAAAGGGTCGGAATGTGCACCTCGAAGCCGGAATTTTAATTTTCGCTTTAGTTCGTGAGTTATTAGTGAAAAACGGGCAGAAAACGTGTATCTTTTGCGATTTCGAAGCACGAGTTTTCAGTAATACAAATCAATTACACTAGGCTTTGGCTATTTTTGTCATTCCTTCGACATAAAAGCATCGCGATCTCTTGAATGTTGTAGCTCACGCTGGTCGATTCATTTGTTTTTAATGTCAAGGCACGCAAACATAATATGAAATTTTCAACCTACACCGAAGAGGATTATTATTATTATTATTATTATTATTATTATTATTATTATTATTATAGGGATAATCAATATTAGCCTAAATATGGTCAAACGTTGTTCGATTTGGACGAAACTCACTATACAGGGATTTTCTGGGCCAAGGAACTCGAATCTGAGGTCACTTTTACCAGGTGAGGCTATCTAATCGTGATATATAGTCCACATGATTTAGGTGTTAATATAATGATTTAACTATTATGCTCTTAATTTTTAATCTTTGAAATAATTATCGCGGGCGAAGCCGCGGGCACATGCTATCTTAAAATAATAAAAGGACATGTTTGTCTGTCTGTCCACGATGCCCAGCGAAATCTACTGAACGCGGAGATCTGAAATTTTAAACATAGATGGGCTGAAAGGTGGGCGAATGCGCATCGAAGCCGTATTTTTAATTTTAGCTTTCGTTCGCGAGTTGTGAGTGAAAAACTGGCAGAAAACGTGATTTTAGCGCTGTCGAAGCATCAGATTTCAGTAATACATTTCAATGTCAAATCAATTGCAGTTGGCTTTGGCTATTTTGGTCATACCGTGGTAATAAAAGCATCGCGATCGCTAGATTGTTGTAAGCCCACGCTGGTCGATTCATTTGTTTAGAATGTCAAGGCCCGTAGACATATGAAATTTTCAACCTACACGGAAGAGGGATAGGCCTAAATATGGTCAAACATTGTTAGATTTGGACGAAACTCACTGTACAGGGGTATTCTGGGCCAAGGAAATCGAATCTGAGGTCGTGTTTACCAGGCGACGCTATCTAATCGTGGTATGTAGCCCACGTGATTTAGGTGTTAATAAATATAATGATTTAACTATTATGCTCTTAATTTTTAATTTTTGAAATAATTATCGCGGGCGAAGCCGCGGGCACATGCTAGTAGTTAATATTAACGAAGCATGTGTCATGCCATAACCGTCGCTGGTGCGCCAAATGTTGTGCCGCATTTTTTATTTATTTATTTTTTTATTTTTTGCTTGTCTGTAAATCTGTAGAGACGAATTTTGTCCAGTCAATGAATGCCGTAAAAGGGGTTGTAGAGGACATGGAGAGGGGGAGAATTTTTTATTCAGGAATGTGTTGGGGGTAGTGAGCCGTGAATCGGCTCATTCGAAATAAAAAACGTTTCTAAATTAGCCAGCTGCAACTTAACACCGAAATAATATAAAACAGTAAACGCGCCCAGTTAAAACAGCGTGGTTTAGCGTGTTCATGAAAGCAGTTTCCGGTTTCATCTTTATGAACGCAAGGGAGGTGAGAGCGGTGGTTACGTGACGGCAGTTGGGATCAGGTGCTTGTGAGGATAACATGTAACTAAGTTCGAGTGATTCTGGTGGGCGTTTCTGCCGTGAAGACGATGACTGTCCTCTACGGCGTTTTGGGTGAGACCGTTTCTTTATACTTTAAATTCATTTAACAAATTATTCTTCATTCTGTGCTCACCCAATTTTTTGGCAATCTAAATTTCGTATTTATTAAACTTCATTTACTTTCGTATTTATTAAACTTCATTAGTAAAGTCATTATGCCGGTTTCTACTTTTGGATTTTGAAATTACGCCATTCACCATGTAACTATTCATATTCAATTTTGTCATGTCTACTCAGTATACTCATTTCCGTCCGTTTCTTTCGTTTTCTCATGTTCTCCTGCGTTCAGGCAATAATTAAAGTTACAGCAGTTACCACGTAATAATATGATAGAGAGTGAAATATGTGTTGTAAAATTTTAATAGAAGGGCTAAATTCACATAGAAAAAGGACTTAAGATTCAATTGAGGGATTAACATGATTCTATGGGTTCATATCTATTGGCATTACCATTTTTTCGGCTTTTTTCTAGTCATTTGGAAATTTCCCTATTAGATACAGAGTGATTTAAATAGGCACTAATTATTATTTAATACAGGGTGATTAACATTAAGGAATAAAGTTTGAGATTGTTTCAGAATACTTATGTGCAGGCTTTATGAACTCTAATTGGTGTATTGTAATTGAAGATTTTGCGTTGTTAAGACGATACAAACGAATTCATAGACAGTGAAAGTAAATTTCTTCTATGGCACATCAAAAGGGTTTTAGATGTTTAAAATTAAGAGTGTTATTAAGAATTTTATATTATTAAATTATGGGTATTTATTGTAGTTTGTACATAAGCTGGGAGTTGTTGTTTTTACACATATAATATATATTTTCTCATTCTACATTCCAAAAGATATATTTATGAATAAAGCTGTTCTAGAAAATTCCAATTCTTTTATGTATCTTGCTAATTTCCTAGGTCTTCACTACTAATTGCAATTAATCATTTCTGTGTTTCATTAAGGGAATAATGGGCGCCCAGTCATAAAGTTTAAAGAGTAGCGTCACAGATTTGGCTAAAAATGGTCGAAACCCGATCTACTTCATAAATCATAAATTCTAAGCTTCCGACATACCGGTATGTAATAGTGGCCTATAGGGGGCACAGTAGTTAGGAGGTATACATACTAAAAGTTCCCGCCCCTACCCCTTACGCTTCATGGGGGAGGGGGTGGAAAGGGCCCATTTTATGTTATTTGCTTATAACTTGAAAACGGTCCGTCGTAGGGAAAAACTTTTTATGTACTAAATTAAAGCTGACACAATTCTCTACACGTTAGTTCATATACAATTTTGTCGTATCTATATATTGTTTCAAGATATAGGCTTCTGGATATCACTAATTTTCCAAAAACTAATTTTTACCTCACGTTTTTCGCTACATTTGTCTTTCTAACTTCTCAGCTTTTCGTTTTGCAGCAACGTCGTAGGGAAAATAATTGTAGTAAATTAAATTTACTTTAAATATAAGTATAAATATTTAATTTATCTTCAACAAAACAAAAATAACAATAATTAGAAATTGTCGGGTAAATTTAGTGATTTCTCAAGAAAATTGTACATTTGTTATTTCTAATTCAAGAGCTATAATGGTATATAAAAGTAAAGTAACAGGCAATGGAGGCCCAGAGAGTTCCAGGAGGTTGAGGCTCCCAGATTTTGGACATTTGGCACGTGAAGGTGGTAAGGTTGTCAGCCTTACGCACCGGCCGCCATTGCCCCCAGGATTGCTCCTGGTACTCATGTCGTTAGAGGCTGAGCTATAATGATATGTAAATATACATACATATACATATACATTTACATGCATACATACATACTATATATATATATATATACCTGGGTATATATATATATATATATTAACACGCTGGAACCAAGAAACCACTTTCCTCAGCCCTATAAAGATAGTGTCTAAATTCTACAAAACGTTCGTACTGATGATTAGTAATGGGAAAATTATACAGTTATAACAATTTTAAAATAGTTTTTTAATTTCGAAAAAAGAAAACTTGGGAAGAAATTCCAGGTTTTAAATTGGGGTAATTGGTTTCCTACCCAGAGCTGCACCTGCTCGAAAGGCATGTTCTTTTATTGCTTGGTGGAAGTGACGAGAGATAAGTTTTTACATTAGTCATAGATTATAGAAATGAATGGTAACGGTAGGTTTTAAGGGAGCTTTCCTTTTCTGGGGCGCCGTAACATCTTAACATGCATGTTCATCCAGGTTCCTCAACATCAACTTGTGAAGAGGAGGGGTTCTAAAATACTTCGGCTGTTCTGTGAATATCTGGGTATTTTTGTTAAGGTTTGACAAAACCAAGCTTACTCTCTCGGAATGTTGCAGCCAGTAAAAGCATGGAGGAACAGAATTTGTTTCACGCCCAATGCTGCATTTGGTGGGTGGAGTAAACATTGGTTAAAACCAGTGCTTTAGTTGGAACAAAATATTTGGGGGAGCTCACCAAAATACGTAACATCAAATATAGAGTACCGGTATATTATTTGCACTGATCTACCTAGAAACTGACCGCCGCTATTCAAAATATCTCACCAAAGACGGTGCCTAAAATAGGGGTTAACCCGTAAACAACTTTCACCCTCAAGGCCTCAACTGCAACCTTTTCTTGCATTCCAAGAATTCAGGATCAGTGAGAATCCTCTATTGGAAATGAAAAACATAGACAAAGTTGCCGCATTATTTATACAGAGGAACATTTCTTCAATGTTCAATTCATGTCTGTGGAAAATATGAGATCTCCAATTAAAAAAAAAAAATAGAAATAAGGAACATAGAGCCAAATATTTCCCGGAGCCCAGCTCCGGTGAGCTCCGGCCCAACTAAAGCACTGGTTAGAACTTTTCCGCTCCCTGGTTTGATGAGTAAAATAATGTGATCAGGTGGAGTATTTCCGGTAAATATCAATGCTAGATCGACATCTTCCCCAATGACAGCCACATTATATGTTTCTCTCGTTGACTGTTCACTAGGTGTACTGACAATCAGCACGTCAGCATCGTCTAATGCTTCATGCCGTTTTCCTCGAGTTTCGACCTCAGTAAGTTGATCAGTCTGTCTTGATTGTCCGGATTGGAGAGGAATAGTTCTTCATTCACTGTTTCTCCTTCGGTAGTGTCTTCCCTATTCAGCCACTTTAGTGCTGTGTGGTCAGTTTATTTCCATCATATCCTCCCTGGGTAGTGGGTCTTGACAAATTCCACGTATTCGTCACGTATCCATTCATTTCGAAAATCTATGACCAATGAAAAACCTGATCTCTCGTCACTTCCACCAAGCGAGGGGGCAACAAAAGAACATGCCTTTCGGACATACCGCCAGGTGCTCCTCTGGTTAGGGAACCAATAAATTACCCCCAGAGTTATGGGGTTGGGAACGTAAGTAAAATCATCTTGCTCCAGTGCTGACCAGAGACCCAGCAGCAACACAAGGAATTTTAAGCAAGATTTTTTGTAAGTGCACAAAGGATTGCAGCAGTCTTATTATGTGACTGCAAGAAAGTTTGGTTGAAGTTGTTCCCCTTTATGCCAAAACTGCCAGGCGAACTGTTTGAACTTACGCAAATAAATGCCACGAACTTGAGCGAGGATCAAATCTGAGAACTTAGGAGCAGAGAAATAGCATCTTACAGACAGCTCGAACCATATCGGCACTTCGATTATTGATAAGATTTCGGGGTAATTTATTATGGCTACTAACACACTATTCATTAGGCTTATAGATTGCATTTTACTTTTGCATAATGAAATGTGTCACAAGTCGTATAAAGCAGTTTCATTTTGCCTTGCTTGATTTCTTTTCCTCATCAAGAACTGTGGCCAGTTCTTCGCTAGTCCTATGCCCTAATGCCAAGCCACGGCCGACTTGAAACATACGCTGAACTTCTGCTCATAAAACCAAGAATGAGAGAATTTGACCGAGAAAGTAACAAAAACTCTATCCTGGCGCATTCATATTCTGCGACCCACTACACATTACAATTTTGTGCGGCATGTCCCATACAGAACATGCAAAATTATTGGATAAAGTCGAACTAGAATAGAATATAATGTTTATTTCATCATTCATACATATGGTTACTTTTTCTGTTTTGCCTCAGAGCCCCTTTAATTGTAAGGAATATTATATACTTATTTTAATTACACTTACTAAAAAATTCCTTACAAAAGTAAGAAAACATGTAGGCCTACTGCGTTGCAAAAGAACACAAAAGAAAAGATTATTTCATCAAATCTCATTATTTTCTTATACTTAGGCCCACTAAAATTTACATAAAGTCAAACTAAATGCTAAACATTTGGGCATAAAGTAGGCCTACTGAAAATGAAAGCCGAATAATCCAATTATGACACTAAAAACAATTGAACATCAGTGTTATTGAAGTTATGAATATTCAGACTTCCTTCAAGTAGAATTTGATTCTTACAAAATGGTTCAGTGACTTAAGAAATTTCTGGTTTGATTTTAATTATTCAATACATTGTCAAAATTGATAAGCAATAAATAAAATCATTTCGTAGTAAAATTAGCGAGTGTATCACGAAAATATCTGGTGTATTGTACTAACATACCTTTATCTATCATAACCATGGGCAGTACAATGTTTCTCGTTTCACGTTCTGATATAGGCCTAGAAAGGCATATTTATCTCAACTTGCGTAAAAGTGTACTGTTCACGAGCACGACTTAAAAGCCTAAGAATTACAATAGCTGGCTATCTTTTAACTAACCTTAACAGAATTGTTACAAAACAATTACTAAATGACATTATATCATTCTTACGTTAGTATGTTTGTTAGTGTATAAGGTTTAAACAAGGAATAATGTTTAGCGAGAAAACCATGTTTCAATTCATACAGTAGGCTACTAGTAGAGTAAAAGAAAGTTGTCATCATGTTTTGTGTCACATCCCCAGAAGGTTGGTAATCCAAATATAATTTGTTTATTTTGATACACAATGCTGTTTACATACGCAAATAATTTGCCCATTGATTATATTTCTGTACTCAAGAGAACTTTAAAATGTGTATAACGCTGAAATCTCGACATCGAATTCCAATACTCAATACCTCCTCTATCTACACTACCCACGGTACGGGTAGAGAAAGTAAAAATTAATTAATTTCGAAATGGGAGCTTTATCCGTTTTGTGAAGGAAAGATTGATTCAGGTCTTCACAGTCTGGTTTATCTACTTAAAAATATTACAAGTAAATAACCACCTAAATTCTGGATACAGAGAAGAAGAAGATTTTTGGTTCTTCTGAACAGTTTTACGAGCACTCGTATCCTTCGTATTTCCGTTCTTGGTGAGCTTGAGTTCTCTACAGTAACGAGCACAAAAAACAAAGCAAAAAATACACCTTCATTTTATAATACAGCAAAAATATCAATAATTAATATCCCTTTGTTATCTTTAGAAACTCGTCTTATTGCATTAAGAAACTTAACCAAGTAATTCGGAAATATTTTGGGCTAATAATGTCAAGTTTCATCTATATTATATGGTAGCATTTTAATAATGGATACGCCTTGGAGTAGTAGTTGAGGTACTGCGCTACACACTGTGAGGTCGAGATTTTTCAAGCGTGTTAATCCTTTTGGTAACACTATGGCCCTGGGTCGACTCAGTCTCTGAGTACCAGAAGCAATCCTGGGAGTAAAGGCGGCCGGTGCGTAAAGCGGACAACCTTACCACCTTCACGGCCCGAATATCTAAAATCTGGGAGACTCTACTTCTTGGAACCATCAAAGGCTTTTTGGGTTGATTAAAATGTCTTATTTTAATGTTTTCCTTAATATGCCATTAAATGCATGAATATTTGGCATTACATGAGAATATTATAGTAAAATAATTCCTCTGGCACTGGGATTGGAACCCAGGACCTTCGGCTATCCGCGCCTCTGCTCTACCAACTGAGATAGCCATAGTTCGCTTCACAGCGCCAGATGGAACCTCTCTCCCATGACTGATCACTCTTAATGGTCCGCCTCACTGAAAGACAAGTTATGTCATATAGAGAATGGTGAGGCACACTAATTAGTTATTTTTGTGATCGGGCTTCCACTGTTATTGTATAGTAACTTTTAAGATGGATATATGCTTTCAAGAGCCATTACATGAGAATATTATAGGAGAAAAATTCCTTTGACACTGGGATTCGAACATAGGACGTTCGGCTATCCGTGCCGCTCCTCTACCAACTGATCTAGCCAGAGTTCGTTTCACAACGCCATATGGAACCATTCGCCTATGACTAATTGTCTTTAATGGTCTAACTCACTGAAAGACAGGTTATGTACTCGTAATATGCAGTACTGTGAGGTACACTAATTAGTGATTATCTTGTCCGGGCTTTCAGCGTTATTGTACAATAAGCATTTAGGATGAATGTATGTTTTCATGAACTACAGATTATTGTCTCTTTGGGACATTACATAAGAATGTTATAGGAGAAAAGTTCCTCTGACACTGGATAGCCGAATGTCCTGGGTTCGAATCCCAATGTCAGAGCAATTTCTCTCCTATAATATTTTCCAGTTTAGCTAGTTTGGTCAGGGATGAGGTTCTATTATGGACCGACGTGGCATCGTCCGGCTGTATAAGTTTGGTTGTCAGGGTTTATAAAATGAATGGGCGATTGGTACTTACGGTTCCTTAGTAGTAGTAGTAAATGATTTATTTTGCCTGGCAGAGTTAAGGCCATAAGGCCTTCTCTTCCACTCAACCAGGTTTCAGAAAATATAAACAATGTAGGTTTACATAAATAGCAAATTAGTGAATAAGAGACTTATGACTAATACTAAGACTAAGGTTAAGGCTAATCATAATAATAAATTAAATAAGTAAAAAGCATAGGTTTCATAAAAAGCATAGGCTTCATAGAGAGCGTGTCATCAAAGAAAATAGTAATAATGTTACAAGTAAAACAAGGAATATGTAAAATTATGTTACAGTGGAAATTTAAGTCTAGCTGTAGATACGTTATAAGGAGACTAAGTAATGTTATATACAGTGAAAGATGGAGTGACTACAAAGAGCTAGTTCTGTTCAGTGGGCAATAATTGTTTAATAAGCGCAGATTTGAAAGAGTGTAGCCTACACTCCGACTATCCCTAATATCTTGTGACAAGGAATTCCAAGAACGGGCTGTGGCTATGGTGAATGAATGAGAGTATGAGGTTGTATGATGACTAGGAATTGATAACAGAGAGTTGTGCTGCGAGCGTGTACCATGATTATGGTAGGAGGATAGAAATGTAAATCGGGGAGCCAAGTAAAGAGGTATGTAAAACTTAAGAATTTGGTATAATAAGCACAGAGAGTGGGCCAAACATCTATTTTGCAAACGAAGCCAAGACAGATGCTTGAAATATTTTGAGACATGATCGTGAAAACGAATGTTAAAGATAAAACGAACACAAGTATTATGAACACGCTGAAGTTTCTGTGACAATTCAACACTCAGATCTCCATACAAGATGTCGCAGTAGTCGAAATAAGGCATCACTAGGGTCTGTATGAGGGTTTGCTTTATTCTAGTAGGTAGGAAGTTTTTCAGTCGTTTTAGAGCATGCATGATAGAGGAAGCCTTTTTACATATATGCTTGATTTGGGAATTCCAATTCATGTTTGAGTCGAGATAGATACCTAGATTTTTTACTGTTTCTGTGTACGGGATAATAGTGTTGTACAGTGTCACTGGTAGCAATGTAGCCTTGTTGATGGATGACACGAGTCTTTGCTGTCCTAATACAATAACTTGGGTTTTGCTTGGGTTAAGTTGTAAGCCAAATTTGTGTGCCCAGTTACCGATTGATTGTAGATCTTCGTTAAGGAATGTTAAAGAGTCATTAATTGCATCGGGAGGTGAGTGAATATAGATCTGAAGGTCATCTGCGTACAGGTGGTGTTGGGAGTGTCTTATGTTGCCATGTGTCTTACCGTTGTTGCCTTCTGTAGTATAGCAGCCGTTCAATCCAAATGCACAGCTATAGTCAATCGAAGATTATGGGACATCTTAGAGCCTAATTTACTCAATATTTGCATATCAATAAAAATCCAGTGTTTAATGTTTAGTAGCAAATTTATTTCTTTGTTTCACAGATGATTATTGGCAGATTTATATTTTAATGTGTATCTGTAAATACAATTGATGGATAGAAAGGAAAGCGTATACTATCATACCTTAGTACGACTGTTGAATCTTTTAAATAATTTAACACTATTTTAATTGAACTGTGTATATTCCTATTGTAGGTCTAGGACTGGTAGTTGATGCCTGCCTCTCTGTTTGAAGAATCGCCGCAGATTGATTTTAAAAGGACTATATGCTGAATAAGTCCAGTCTGTTTGCTTGTCCGATGTTTTGTTTGAATAACATCTCACTGCTCCTTCACTCGCTTGAACCTGGATACTAAAAAAAAGAAGCATGACGTAATTCGTTTTAATTGGTCACCTCTTCATACGGGGTCTACACCCGTAATCAAACATTTCGAATTCTCTTGACCGCTCCAATAAAATTCAGTTAGTCAAGGGAATGGTGAAATCTCTCATATCGGCTTGGCTTGCATCCCTTTAAGACATTTGACTATTCTTATTTCCGGCTTTTAATATAATATAAATAAATTACTGTGATTATAATATTAATAATAATTATTCTGCACAACTTCCCCTAGGGCTATATAAATTCAATATAAGACGTCAATGACCCAAGTCATGGAACATACCAGCTGAAAGATCTGTCGCACACATCAAGGGCGGATGATACATCATGAGCAGCGCAGTAGTTGTGGAAACATAAGCAGAACAAAAGGCCGAAGTCCTGTGACTTACTGAGAAGTTTAACTATGCCCTTGACAATTTCAAATCTAAATTATTCTTGACTCACTACTTGCAATTTCTCACAACAAGACTGTCGCCATATGCATAGGCCTATGACATTATAGTACCGGTACTATACTTACAGTTGAAGTGGAATTCACAATTTTCTTCAATCAGCTAAGTTTAAAGTGAAACAAAAAATTGAAATCATGTTGTTCGGTGTCGTTGAGCTCGATCAGTAAAATAATTATGTAATACATTTATTCTCAACTTTATATATTTATTGAGCCTAGGCGTTTCGATTTCATTGAACCATCATCAGAGAATCTCTTCAAAAGCAGATGTCCTGGTGATGGTTCAGTGAAAGGTCTAGACACAATGAATATCCTAAGTTGAGAATAAAGGTATTATACACCGTGTCCGGCCTATAGGTTTAACATTACAAACTTTTATAATTTTTGTTGTATCAGTTTCTGATAAAAAATTCTTTCATATATGATTAGCAGGTCTCTTGCCATTTATGAAAATAGCTTGCAACAATGACAAAAATGATCCCATGATTACAATATCTAAGGTGGTTATGTGGACACCATAAAAGTTTGCTGTGTTCTTAGAATGACTGAAACAAAATCTGTCAAGCGAGTACAACGAAATTTTTGTCGTGAATTTAACCTTGGGCGTCATGAAGATGTTCTTTCCTATGTGAGCATTATGAAATGGGACAGACAGTTACGAGAAAGTGGTAGCCTTTTGTCTAATCGCGGGAAGCTTAGCAAGGAATATGTCTGCGGAAACTGTGGGAAGGATTCGTACGTCCTTCGAAAGAAGTCCCAAGAAGTTAATTCAATGCACTAGTCCAGCTCGGCATTCCAGGACCCAAGGTTCATGATGTAGTTCAAAAAATATTTTGTCTACAAGCCTACAAGATTCGGTTATGTCATGGAATCTATCCTCGTGTGTGGAAAAGTTAGCAGATATAACTGTCGTATATGGGGTAGTAAAAATCCGAGTGAGATTCGTGAGGTCGAAAGGGACTCACCAAGAAATTTAATGTGTGGTGTGTGGCCGTTTCTCTTCGCTGGAAAAAGAGTGAGAGGAACAGATTACTTGGATTTGTTGTAATATTATGCTGTGTCTTAATAACGTCTTGGAACCATTTTACAATAAGACGGGCCCCACCTCATTTTGCGATCCAGGTGCGAGAAATTTAGGACTAGGAGTTCCCCGGTCAGTGGATTGGAAGAGGGGCTGAACCACTCTCTTGGCCTCCACGCTCCCCAGATACGACCCCACTGAATTTTTCCTTTGGGGTATTGTGAAGGACCAAGTTTACAGCACTCCTGTGGAGAACTTAGACCATTTGCGATGAAAAAGTATCAAACCATCAGCAACGTCACATCGCAAATGTTGCTGAATACCTGGATGGAAGTGGAGTATAGGTTGGACATCTGCTGGGCCACTGAAGTTGCACATGTTGAAATTGTTCAAAAGACGTGTATGGTAAAATCATGACTTTCTGTATCAGTCAATATCAGTTTTTAAATTAAATATGGCTTACTTTAAAATATATAATATATTTAAATATATACTCTATTAAAAAGTTAAACCTATAAGCCGGACACCAAATTGGGTCTATTTGATTTAAAAATAAAAATTTTCTAACTTCCTGAGTACTTGCAGCTAACCTTTCTAGTGACGCTTTGTCTACCATATTATGAACCGACCTCCGCGGTGAGAAGTCGTCATCTTGACTATGAGCTGCTGCTTAGATCTAAATTACATAATTTCGTCGCATAACATTATGCGAGTATAACGATGACTAGAGTTGCAATGTAAATATGACGAGTGTAATGTCGATCACACAATCAGAAGAGTGCGGTTATGGCTATTTCCACAGCCCGGCAATCTGGGTCCCGGCGGTGAAGCCAAGCCTTGCGCTATGCCGCCATCTTGTCTCACCTGAAGACACCCACTGAACTACACGCAATTCAATGGGAAACTATCACGAGAACTTAGAATAAAGTCTATTTTCACAATTTTCTATTGGAAATTTTGTATCCACTAGTGAACACACTGAAACCACATTGAAAAAGCACGTCCTCTTGCTATTTTTCTCAAGTATTGGTTCCTATTACTTGCTAAAAATTAGGTTTTAGATGTGAAACTTCTTTAGTCGCGGTAGGATTAAATCGAGAGCTTGCGTTACGGACAAAATTGTCACGAAATTAGTGTTATGCTCAAAATCGTCGCGAAATTAGTTTGGTGTGACGGAACGGACTGCACAGAAAACAAGCAACTCAATAATTAGGCTTATCCAAAATTCAAAAAAAATAAAAATTTAAAAAATTCAAATTAAAAAATCGAAAATCCAAAATTTTAAGTCTAAAAATCCGAAATTTAAAAATAAAAATAAATTAAAAATATAAAAACTTCAAAGATCCAAATTTTAAAAAATAATCCAAAGTAAAAAAATCCAAATATCCAAAATTAAAAAAAATGTTAAAATCCAAAAAAATAAAAAAACCAAAATTTAAAACATTCCAAATTTAAAATCAAGAGAAAAACATCAATACTATTAATAAACTACAGTATTGCTCAATTACAACACGCACAGTGAAATGACAGGCATAAATGAAATAAGGACATTATTTTATTAAGACTATATTTTAGATAACTTCCATTCCATTGATCAAAAGAATCAGTATATGGGTCATTCTTCAAATACGGGAAAATTTGGAGTGTCTAAAATCAAAATTTTTTAGTTTATATTTAAAATCTCAAAAAAATTGCTAAAATACTTCAGGGGTTTCTTGATAATAATAAGACACCAGCAGAGCTTAAATGTTTATATATATATTTTTTTAAAGCCATGTGAATGACATCCGTGTACATGTGGATGGCAGAAGGCCACATTAATGACTAACTTTGGCAACAATATGCTTTTTTTATGTGGTTTCATATTTTTCTCAGTTTACTTCAGTTTATTTTGCACCAAATTTGCAATTTTGTGTGCATACTCCGGAATCAATGCAATTTCAACTAGACTGTGTTTTTACGGTTGGGGGGGGGGGAATCAAGCAGAAATTCATTTAATCAGTTTTAAGATTTTAAGTACAGGTCACAGACACCACAAACACAATAGTATCCTACATTTATCATCTACATGACTTGAGAGTCATCCACGTACCCCTTTATGAGGAATGTGGATGAAACAAAAATTAGGCATGTGGATGACAAAAAAAAAGGAGTTTAAGTGGTCTCAGCAAGCCATTCCTAAACCTCTGTAGGCTTAACTTCAGTCAGGTACTTTGAATTGGTAGGTTTATCATAGTGCATAATCAAAATTAATTAATATTCACTTTTTGCCTATTTTCTAGAAGTCATGTTAATGACGGAGAATAAAAACGCTTTCCTTTGCTAATCCCAAACTGTTTGTAAGCAAGCAAAATTCAACCACAAGCTGCTCTGTTAGCTTCCTAACACTGTTGCCAGTTATACAAATTTCTCATTCCTGCAGAAAATTTTTCTATTCTTTTCAGCCATGTGGATGACCAAAAACCCTTGGGACATTCTTTATGTTCATTAGGTGAAATGACAATTTTATTTTCACACAATCATACTCATTGGCAGGAAAAAAGTCGAAAAGGAAGTAACATTTTGTTTTGTGGAAAAATGCAGTAGAATATACAAAACCGGGGTATGGGACAGGGCATGTGGATAACATTTAATTGAATTAAATTTGGTTTTGGAGTATCATAATTTAAAGTTAGTGACATTTCAAAGTGGTAGTTGTGGTATGGAAGTAGTAGAAAAAACTTTTATTTCAATTTTTTATAAAGTTGAATTTGAAGGGAAATATCACTCCGGAACGCACATTTTCCCGTATTTGAAGAATCACCCATACATGAACTATCTACTACATATCCTATGTCACAATATAGCAAGGTAGTGATATTTTAATAATTAATTAGTCATTTTAGTTAAATCAAATTTTTAAATATTGACAACACACAGTTTTACTGATTTGAATATATGTAACTTTTGTTAACTTGAGCTCTTTGTTCAAACATGAAAATATAATTAAAGTATTGATACTAACCCGGATTGGATAATAGTTTTTATATCAAATCAAAATCATCATATAACTTAATCCTTGCTAAAATACTGACTAATAAACATACAAACAATTTCTCAATAGAAGTGAACTGGCATTCCTGATTATTTTTTCTCTTCTTCAGCTTTCACATGTGCCTAATCAAATTAGTGGTATACTAGGCGGAACTTATTAAGATCATTCAAGTAATACATAGATTTAAAAATATTACATAGTCCAAAGACAACACAGTTATACAGAAAAACACACACTACAAATTTCAATACATTAATATGAAAAATAATATGTTATGGGACACTTAAAATAAATATTCTGCCCTTATTAAGGGTGAAAATGGCAAAAACATATTCTTGTGTTTCGTCCATTTTGTAGTGATGTAATAACTTAATGATTCGTTTAGAGCATAGGCCTATAGGTTTTTTTCACTGACACTCACTACTGTGGTATGGCAATGTTAATTACCTTGTTGGAGCACTTTCAACCGTGTGGAGCGGCCATCTTCAGCAACTGACTCCCATGATGCCACTGTTGTGGCTAAGAAGACATTTTTGAATTACTGTGTCGTAGAGTGCATGTGATTTGAACTGTAATAATTACAATTATTGTTCGTTTAAGATGTTGGTGTTGTCTTGTGTGGTGTGTTTGTACATTTCATATTGTTCGAGTGTGTTGAGCATATGACCTTTGTGGTTAATGTGTAGGATATCCATGTCTGTATTGATGTCTGCGTATTTGTGGCCTGTGCTTATTATATGGTTTGCATAGTCAGAGTCTTTGAGAGCTCGTATGTGTTCTGTGTATCGTGTTTTGAAACTTCGGCCTGTATGTCCTATGTAGAACTTTGGACAGTCGTTGCATTTTAGTTTGTAGACTCCTGGATTACTGTATTTATTTCTGTGTTGTTTGTCTGTAGGTAAGTTAAATAACATTGCCATACCACAGTAGTGAGTGTCAGTGAAAAAAGCTATATGCTCTAAATGAATCATTAAGTTATTTTATGTATTATAAAAATATGGACTTTCCTCTTTAAAATGACATAATTATCTCATCTTTAGCTTGCTTATAAATATTTTAAAGCACTGGTTTGAGTCTCAATTTCAGTAAGTTAATTTTTTCCTTGTACTGGGGGGCATTTTTTCTAAACTATAAGAACCAGAGATTTATAACTTTCAGAACTTGTAATAAATGCCACTTTACATTTTGTAACATGTAGTCATTTTATTAAAAGTGCAATCATAGAAAAATATGGCCTACCGGTACCAAACTGAAAAAAAAAATTAAAAATAAAAATCCTTCATTTAAAAGAATAATAACTTTAGGAAAACATAAGTACCGGTACACTAAAAATCCCAATGGTAAAAAGAAAAACATGCAAAAGCATCATACAGGAAAAAAATTATTGTTCTAGTTCTAATAGTTTAGGAAAAATGTTCAAGATTCCACTCAATATGCTCCCTAGTGCAAACAGTGTAAGAGAAAATGTTGCTTTCATATAACATTGCAGATATAGGACCTTCCGGGTGCCCTTAACATACTTTGACCAAGATATTAACTATTTTAAATAATAGAATAATATATGAACTTTGTCTTCATAACTCCAAAAAGTAAAAATATTTGTTGAAAAATTTAAAAAATCAAAGGAAAAGGTTTTTAAGTATCCTTGGTCTCCCCTATTCTAAATTTGAAATTGAAGGGCCTAGTTCCATAAAGGCGTAAGACAGAAGGACATGGTTTCGAGAATTCTTGATGTTTTTAAACAATGTTACCACTCACAAGTAGCCTAGGTGGTTTAAAGTTTAATTTTATAACATATATTTTTGAAGGACAGGCTAAATTTACAATGTATTGGGATTCTTTTACAACTAGAGGTACCTAAACATGTCAAACAAAAACTGAAGTACTTTTACAGTAGCAAAATCTTTTTACTTTGTATCATATTATTTGTTTTTACTTTATTTTAGTAAAAACCTTTATTTTAGTATTTACTTTATTTTATTATTTAGTAAAAAGAGAAATTAACTTTATATCGGAAGCTGAACTTATGCGCGTGAAAGAAAATTTCCTAAAAAAAGTGCCAGTAATGTGTGGATGCAACAAGAGAACAATTCCAACATCTCTTGTGATGAAGTACGTGTTTATTTTCATTGTAATCTTAACTGTAAATGTGAGAACCTGAATCATTACACCGACCGTGGCTCTATTAGCGTAGATATTTCACCCGATCGCTCGGGAGTTGGAGCTGTGCCCGCCGCACCGCAGGAACCTGCGTCATTGGCCAACTCTTGCGTGGAACTCACTGTAGAATGAATGTGCAGTCTCACAGGTCTTTTCTTATAACTGAGCAGAGGTTTAAGGCACAAGTACAATATTTCATTGAGTATTTAAGAGATATGAGGAGAAGGCATAAATGTTAAAAACTCAAAATTAAAGATTTGTGCCTTACACCCTTATGGAACTAGCCCCTTCAATTGATAAACAGAATATTTACAAATGTTTGAAAATAGCCAGGCGATTGTAGACTGATCTGTGATCAATCTTATGTCTATTAGTTTCCCTAACTGCATGATTAATGCGAATTTTCAAATATGACAATGAAATTACTTGTATCAATCTATTAACATGAGTGTCCAATGGATTTAAGTCCAATACATGAGTATTTAATGAGGGAAACAAACCTAGTTCATTTGCTTCAGCTGCGACTTTGTAGGGTATGTTACTTTTCACAATTGAATTGATGCGTCTGCATAAATTCTCTCTAAAACATCTTTCACTTAATTTACATACTCTAACCACATCATTTGAAGGAATAAATAACTTCCCATTACTTTTGAAAGAAATAAATGAATATGGACATTCTGTCTGTGTAATCGCTTTTTTGCAGTTGTCACACTTTAGAGAACTGACTACTTTCTTAACAACATAACCTGATATGTATTCAACAATACTGTCTGACAACAATGTTAATGTTGAATAAGATGGGCAATAATCATGATCAGAAATCTGAACTGGTGACTGAAGACATAAGGGATCATCCTCATTTTGTATAAATTGAGTGCTCTTCGCATCACGAGTACTACTTACATTAAGGATAGGTATACTATCTTGTGAAATGCAATTTCCTGTTTTTATGCATTTTAGTTCATTCCTGGTAATCAGTCGTTTGAAGGCTGATTTGAACTGCAAACATGTGGGATTAACGTTCCAACCTCCTCGTTGCCTTATGAGACCAAAAAATAGTTCTACATGATCCTGGCTTAATTTGTATGTCAGAAGGTATTCCATTTTTTTTGTTTTTACAAACATGTCATATAAATTCTGCACAGACAATAAGCACACTTTTAGGCCCACAAATCCAACCTTCCTATTACACGTTATAATCTTCTGTTCACATTCCTTATCAGTGTATAGAGAGTCAATGTATGCAATAGCATCACAAATGAATGAACTCCATAGATTTTCATTTTCCATTGCAAGTGGGGCTTTGAATGCTTTGCCAAACTTGCTGGATGAATTGAGTAAATCAAATATCTTGTCCATATATTTAAGGAACTTCACAGTTTCTTCACAACCTTCAAATTCTTGTAGCTTTAACACCACATTACAGAAATCCAGTGCCTCTGCTACTGATTTACTAAGTGTCTGAACTGCAGGTCTCACACGCATTTTATGTTTATGCCAGTTGATATGTTTCGAGGTTAATTTGTTTGCC
The DNA here is from genome assembly GCA_964059195.1 of Ectobius pallidus. Taxonomy (NCBI): domain Eukaryota; kingdom Metazoa; phylum Arthropoda; class Insecta; order Blattodea; family Ectobiidae; genus Ectobius; species Ectobius pallidus. The sequence continues at coordinate 54,467,956 of CAXKWD010000005.1, read as the reverse complement.
AGACACAAACCCTCGGCACTTTGTAATTCGAATAGAGATTTCACATAAGACCAGCGAATTGCACCGTCTTTGCGATAAATTATTTGTTTCTCAGCTAAACAGTTGCGTACAAGTTTGATCATATGACAGGCATCAAGTAATACAGCAACTGATGCTCCTGACAGAGATGGGTGAAGAAAACTGGTTTTGAGATTATTTGCATCAGATAAATTAGCTCCCAAGTTGTTGGCCATACTTATATTGGAGCTGGCTCCATCAAATACAACTGCAGCTATGGTGACACCAATTTCATGCAATTTGTCGATGCAACTTGACATTAAAAATGCTCTTTCCTGACCTGAGAGTGAATCGATAAAAAAATAGCCACAAGGGATCTTCCAGGTATCATTTACTGCTGTACACATAATTACACAGGCCATTTTTGCCGTGGGTAAACTGTCATTATTAATTTCGGTACCAACATCTACATAACCTATAATTTTATTTCCAGTATATTCTACATGTTCCTTCAGGCACATATCATCAATAGAGAGGCATACTATAGGAACTTGAGCCTTCTCGTTGCTTTCTCTAACTTTACATGCAATTGCATTAAAAGCTTCAGTGCACAGACCTGGTTCACAATCAATTTTCATATACCAGGAACGTATTGTCCTTGTACTAGGCAATGAATTATTGAACTTCAACCGTACAAACTCATATGCTTTTGGTGAGAAATAGTGCAAGGTCAATGCAAATGATCTTAACAAAGGTTCATATGCCAAGCCGTGTTTACTTACTCTGGTTCCAGCACTCTGCGCTGCTCTGTCTAACAAGCAGCATACATCAGAAGGGAGTGAATTTTTTAATATTTCAGCATTATTTTCAAGAATGAGTTTTTCTTTCACTAACAAGTCAATAACTTCTCTGTCATATTTTAATTTTTTCTCATGCCGTCGTACCTTTTGCTGCAAAATCTTTATTTTCTTTCTTGCACTGCAAAGCTCAACATTTTTCTCACTCAATTGGGTCATTAATTTTCTTTTCCGGGGTGTTAATGGTTCAGAGCCACCACTATTGTCACATGTACCAATACTATTCTCACCAGAATTTACACCAACTTCAATCTTGACAGTTTCTGTTATTGTGATTTCACTGGCACACGTAGCGATATCAGGTTTTGAAGACACATGTCTCACTTTAGGTGGTTTCCGTGGGACTACATGTCGCTTCTGCAAATGCACAGGATAAGAAGGAAATACAGAGGGAACTGCTCCTTCTCTCAGCCTCCTGGTTTGGCCAGTATAGTCCATATCTTCGGGACGAAAATGTTGAGAGCACACACCTGAAGCTGTAGTCGGTTGCCAATTCTTTCTGTTGATCGCCTTTATCCATGCTTCCCGAATGTCCTTCTTCTTAGGAACTCTGAAATAAATAAATAAATATTAAATATGTTAATTATTAAACTCAAATAAATGATGCAATTAATTAGATACGGTAGGTATTCCTGCATGCATATCATAAGGGCCTACTTATTTATTTACTATCCAAAAGTTTAACCATTTTTGTACCTAGAGGTATATTAAGGTTAGAGTTATTTACAAACATAACATGAAGTATAACATAAGAATATTAATTATAGTGCATAAGATGGCTTATATGTTAATAATTACTTAGGGCCTACAAATATTATAACACATGCTTAAATTCTTAAGGAAGTATGAATAATACAAGAAATAACTATCAATGTATGCTTACAGTTATTTATAAAAACATAAAACATTCCTAGTAACTAAAGCATATTATTTACAATGCAAAAAATACACATAAATTGAGGTTAAGTTTATTTGCAATTTCTAAATGCTAAAGTAATATATGACTATTTACAGTGTATGAAATAGTTAACAATATTAGGTTATGGTTATTTACAACCATATAATACATTCCTAGAAACTAAAGCATGCATAATGCATGAAATGGCTAACAATAATAATAATAATGAAATGCCTACTTACGCATGTATTGAAACGTGTTCCTTTCCTTGTTTCTTTCTGTCGTAGTATGAAAAATTACACCCGAATACCACACAGGTATTCACCATTTTAGAAAAAGTATTTATACTCCTCAGTCCAATTACATTATTAGCTAAAATGCTAAAATTCACATCGCTGTAACGCACTTGTAGCATGTACACGATCAGCTGCTGCAGTGTAGTAATATGGCGGTCCTTGCATCACGTGGCTTCACTGCCGCCAATGGTACAGCATACACCATTGCCGATCTATCTCTATATATCTGTGGCTATTTCTAAGCAGATTGCTACAAGTACGTGAATGTACGCCCTAACCACAGATATATAGAGATAGATCGGCAATGGTGTATGCTGTACCATTGGCGGCAGTGAAGCCACGTGATGCAAGGACCGCCATATTACTACACTGCAGCAGCTGATCGTGTACATGCTACAAGTGCGTTACAGCGATGTGAATTTTAGCATTTTAGCTAATAATGTAATTGGACTGAGGAGTATAAATACTTTTTCTAAAATGGTGAATACCTGTGTGGTATTCGGGTGTAATTTTTCATACTACGACAGAAAGAAACAAGGAAAGGAACACGTTTCAATACATGCGTAAGTAGGCATTTCATTATTATTATTATTGTTAGCCATTTCATGCATTATGCATGCTTTAGTTTCTAGGAATGTATTATATGGTTGTAAATAACCATAACCTAATATTGTTAACTATTTCATACACTGTAAATAGTCATATATTACTTTAGCATTTAGAAATTGCAAATAAACTTAACCTCAATTTATGTGTATTTTTTGCATTGTAAATAATATGCTTTAGTTACTAGGAATGTTTTATGTTTTTATAAATAACTGTAAGCATACATTGATAGTTATTTCTTGTATTATTCATACTTCCTTAAGAATTTAAGCATGTGTTATAATATTTGTAGGCCCTAAGTAATTATTAACATATAAGCCATCTTATGCACTATAATTAATATTCTTATGTTATACTTCATGTTATGTTTGTAAATAACTCTAACCTTAATATACCTCTAGGTACAAAAATGGTTAAACTTTTGGATAGTAAATAAATAAGTAGGCCCTTATGATATGCATGCAGGAATACCTACCGTATCTAATTAATTGCATCATTTATTTGAGTTTATAATTAACATATTTAATATTTATTTATTTATTTCAGAGTTCCTAAGAAGAAGGACATTCGGGAAGCATGGATAAAGGCGATCAACAGAAAGAATTGGCAACCGACTACAGCTTCAGGTGTGTGCTCTCAACATTTTCGTCCCGAAGATATGGACTATACTGGCCAAACCAGGAGGCTGAGAGAAGGAGCAGTTCCCTCTGTATTTCCTTCTTATCCTGTGCATTTGCAGAAGCGACATGTAGTCCCACGGAAACCACCTAAAGTGAGACATGTGTCTTCAAAACCTGATATCGCTACGTGTGCCAGTGAAATCACAATAACAGAAACTGTCAAGATTGAAGTTGGTGTAAATTCTGGTGAGAATAGTATTGGTACATGTGACAATAGTGGTGGCTCTGAACCATTAACACCCCGGAAAAGAAAATTAATGACCCAATTGAGTGAGAAAAATGTTGAGCTTTGCAGTGCAAGAAAGAAAATAAAGATTTTGCAGCAAAAGGTACGACGGCATGAGAAAAAATTAAAATATGACAGAGAAGTTATTGACTTGTTAGTGAAAGAAAAACTCATTCTTGAAAATAATGCTGAAATATTAAAAAATTCACTCCCTTCTGATGTATGCTGCTTGTTAGACAGAGCAGCGCAGAGTGCTGGAACCAGAGTAAGTAAACACGGCTTGGCATATGAACCTTTGTTAAGATCATTTGCATTGACCTTGCACTATTTCTCACCAAAAGCATATGAGTTTGTACGGTTGAAGTTCAATAATTCATTGCCTAGTACAAGGACAATACGTTCCTGGTATATGAAAATTGATTGTGAACCAGGTCTGTGCACTGAAGCTTTTAATGCAATTGCATGTAAAGTTAGAGAAAGCAACGAGAAGGCTCAAGTTCCTATAGTATGCCTCTCTATTGATGATATGTGCCTGAAGGAACATGTAGAATATACTGGAAATAAAATTATAGGTTATGTAGATGTTGGTACCGAAATTAATAATGACAGTTTACCCACGGCAAAAATGGCCTGTGTAATTATGTGTACAGCAGTAAATGATACCTGGAAGATCCCTTGTGGCTATTTTTTTATCGATTCACTCTCAGGTCAGGAAAGAGCATTTTTAATGTCAAGTTGCATCGACAAATTGCATGAAATTGGTGTCACCATAGCTGCAGTTGTATTTGATGGAGCCAGCTCCAATATAAGTATGGCCAACAACTTGGGAGCTAATTTATCTGATGCAAATAATCTCAAAACCAGTTTTCTTCACCCATCTCTGTCAGGAGCATCAGTTGCTGTATTACTTGATGCCTGTCATATGATCAAACTTGTACGCAACTGTTTAGCTGAGAAACAAATAATTTATCGCAAAGACGGTGCAATTCGCTGGTCTTATGTGAAATCTCTATTCGAATTACAAAGTGCCGAGGGTTTGTGTCTGGCAAACAAATTAACCTCGAAACATATCAACTGGCATAAACATAAAATGCGTGTGAGACCTGCAGTTCAGACACTTAGTAAATCAGTAGCAGAGGCACTGGATTTCTGTAATGTGGTGTTAAAGCTACAAGAATTTGAAGGTTGTGAAGAAACTGTGAAGTTCCTTAAATATATGGACAAGATATTTGATTTACTCAATTCATCCAGCAAGTTTGGCAAAGCATTCAAAGCCCCACTTGCAATGGAAAATGAAAATCTATGGAGTCCATTCATTTGTGATGCTATTGCATACATTGACTCCCTATACACTGATAAGGAATGTGAACAGAAGATTATAACGTGTAATAGGAAGGTTGGATTTGTGGGCCTAAAAGTGTGCTTATTGTCTGTGCAGAATTTATATGACATGTTTGTAAAAACAAAAAAAATGGAATACCTTCTGACATACAAATTAAGCCAGGATCATGTAGAACTATTTTTTGGTCTCATAAGGCAACGAGGAGGTTGGAACGTTAATCCCACATGTTTGCAGTTCAAATCAGCCTTCAAACGACTGATTACCAGGAATGAACTAAAATGCATAAAAACAGGAAATTGCATTTCACAAGATAGTATACCTATCCTTAATGTAAGTAGTACTCGTGATGCGAAGAGCACTCAATTTATACAAAATGAGGATGATCCCTTATGTCTTCAGTCACCAGTTCAGATTTCTGATCATGATTATTGCCCATCTTATTCAACATTAACATTGTTGTCAGACAGTATTGTTGAATACATATCAGGTTATGTTGTTAAGAAAGTAGTCAGTTCTCTAAAGTGTGACAACTGCAAAAAAGCGATTACACAGACAGAATGTCCATATTCATTTATTTCTTTCAAAAGTAATGGGAAGTTATTTATTCCTTCAAATGATGTGGTTAGAGTATGTAAATTAAGTGAAAGATGTTTTAGAGAGAATTTATGCAGAGGCATCAATTCAATTGTGAAAAGTAACATACCCTACAAAGTCGCAGCTGAAGCAAATGAACTAGGTTTGTTTCCCTCATTAAATACTCATGTATTGGACTTAAATCCATTGGACACTCATGTTAATAGATTGATACAAGTAATTTCATTGTCATATTTGAAAATTCGCATTAATCATGCAGTTAGGGAAACTAATAGACATAAGATTGATCACAGATCAGTCTACAATCGCCTGGCTATTTTCAAACATTTGTAAATATTCTGTTTATCAATTGAAGGGGCTAGTTCCATAAGGGTGTAAGGCACAAATCTTTAATTTTGAGTTTTTAACATTTATGCCTTCTCCTCATATCTCTTAAATACTCAGTGAAATATTGTACTTGTGCCTTAAACCTCTGCTCAGTTATAAGAAAAGACCTGTGAGACTGCACATTCATTCTACAGTGAGTTCCACGCAAGAGTTGGCCAATGACGCAGGTTCCTGCGGTGCGGCGGGCACAGCTCCAACTCCCGAGCGATCGGGTGAAATATCTACGCTAATAGAGCCACGGTCGGTGTAATGATTCAGGTTCTCACATTTACAGTTAAGATTACAATGAAAATAAACACGTACTTCATCACAAGAGATGTTGGAATTGTTCTCTTGTTGCATCCACACATTACTGGCACTTTTTTTAGGAAATTTTCTTTCACGCGCATAAGTTCAGCTTCCGATATAAAGTTAATTTCTCTTTTTACTAAATAATAAAATAAAGTAAATACTAAAATAAAGGTTTTTACTAAAATAAAGTAAAAACAAATAATATGATACAAAGTAAAAAGATTTTGCTACTGTAAAAGTACTTCAGTTTTTGTTTGACATGTTTAGGTACCTCTAGTTGTAAAAAAATCCCAATACATTGTAAATTTAGCCTGTCCTTCAAAAATATATGTTATAAAATTAAACTTTAAACCACCTAGGCTACTTGTGAGTGGTAACATTGTTTAAAAACATCAAGAATTCTCGAAACCATGTCCTTCTGCCTTACGCCTTTATGGAACTAGGCCCTTCAATTTCAAATTTAGAATAGGGGAGACCAAGGATACTTAAAAACCTTTTCCTTTGATTTTTTAAATTTTTCAACAAATATTTTTACTTTTTGGAGTTATGAAGACAAAGTTCATATATTATTCTATTATTTAAAATAGTTAATATCTTGGTCAAAGTATGTTAAGGGCACCCGGAAGGTCCTATATCTGCAATGTTATATGAAAGCAACATTTTCTCTTACACTGTTTGCACTAGGGAGCATATTGAGTGGAATCTTGAACATTTTTCCTAAACTATTAGAACTAGAACAATAATTTTTTTCCTGTATGATGCTTTTGCATGTTTTTCTTTTTACCATTGGGATTTTTAGTGTACCGGTACTTATGTTTTCCTAAAGTTATTATTCTTTTAAATGAAGGATTTTTATTTTTAATTTTTTTTTTCAGTTTGGTACCGGTAGGCCATATTTTTCTATGATTGCACTTTTAATAAAATGACTACATGTTACAAAATGTAAAGTGGCATTTCTTACAAGTTCTGAAAGTTATAAATCTCTGGTTCTTATAGTTTAGAAAAAATGCCCCCCAGTACAAGGAAAAAATTAACTTACTGAAATTGAGACTCAAACCAGTGCTTTAAAATATTTATAAGCAAGCTAAAGATGAGATAATTATGTCATTTTAAAGAGGAAAGTCCATATTTTTATAATACATAAAATAACTTAATGATTCATTTAGAGCATATAGCTTTTTTCACTGACACTCACTACTGTGGTATGGCAATGTTATTTAACTTACCTACAGACAAACAACACAGAAATAAATACAGTAATCCAGGAGTCTACAAACTAAAATGCAACGACTGTCCAAAGTTCTACATAGGACATACAGGCCGAAGTTTCAAAACACGATACACAGAACACATACGAGCTCTCAAAGACTCTGACTATGCAAACCATATAATAAGCACAGGCCACAAATACGCAGACATCAATACAGACATGGATATCCTACACATTAACCACAAAGGTCATATGCTCAACACACTCGAACAATATGAAATATACAAACACACCACACAAGACAACACCAACATCTTAAACGAACAATAATTGTAATTATTACAGTTCAAATCACATGCACTCTACGACACAGTAATTCAAAAATGTCTTCTTAGCCACAACAGTGGCATCATGGGAGTCAGTTGCTGAAGATGGCCGCTCCACACGGTTGAAAGTGCTCCAACAAGGTAATTAACATTGCCATACCACAGTAGTGAGTGTCAGTGAAAAAAACCTATAGGCCTATGCTCTAAACGAATCATTAAGTTATTACATCACTACAAAATGGACGAAACACAAGAATATAAAATAAAGTAAAAATTAATGTTTTTGCCATTTTCACCCTTAATAAGGGCAGAATATTTATTTTAAGTGTCCCATAACATATTATTTTTCATATTAATGTATTGAAATTTGTAGTGTGTGTTTTTCTGTATAACTGTGTTGTCTTTGGACTATGTAATATTTTTAAATCTATGTATTACTTGAATGATCTTAATAAGTTCCCCCTAGTATACCACTAATTTGATTAGGCACATGTGAAAGCTGAAGAAGAGAAAAAATAATCAGGAATGCCAGTTCACTTCTATTGAGAAATTGTTTGTATGTTTATTAGTCAGTATTTTAGCAAGGATTAAGTTATATGATGATTTTGATTTGATATAAAAACTATTACCCAATCCGGGTTAGTATCAATACTTTAATTATATTTTCATGTTTGAACAAAGAGCTCAAGTTAACAAAAGTTACATATATTCAAATCAGTAAAACTGTGTGTTGTCAATATTTAAAAATTTGATTTAACTAAAATGACTAATTAATTATTAAAATATCACTACCTTGCTATATTGTGACATAGGATATGTAGTAGATAGTTCATGTATGGGTGATTCTTCAAATACGGGAAAATGTGCGTTCCGGAGTGATATTTCCCTTCAAATTCAACTTTATAAAAAATTGAAATAAAAGTTTTTTCTACTACTTCCATACCACAACTACCACTTTGAAATGTCACTAACTTTAAATTATGATACTCCAAAACCAAATTTAATTCAATTAAATGTTATCCACATGCCCTGTCCCATACCCCGGTTTTGTATATTCTACTGCATTTTTCCACAAAACAAAATGTTACTTCCTTTTCGACTTTTTTCCTGCCAATGAGTATGATTGTGTGAAAATAAAATTGTCATTTCACCTAATGAACATAAAGAATGTCCCAAGGGTTTTTGGTCATCCACATGGCTGAAAAGAATAGAAAAATTTTCTGCAGGAATGAGAAATTTGTATAACTGGCAACAGTGTTAGGAAGCTAACAGAGCAGCTTGTGGTTGAATTTTGCTTGCTTACAAACAGTTTGGGATTAGCAAAGGAAAGCGTTTTTATTCTCCGTCATTAACATGACTTCTAGAAAATAGGCAAAAAGTGAATATTAATTAATTTTGATTATGCACTATGATAAACCTACCAATTCAAAGTACCTGACTGAAGTTAAGCCTACAGAGGTTTAGGAATGGCTTGCTGAGACCACTTAAACTCCTTTTTTTTTGTCATCCACATGCCTAATTTTTGTTTCATCCACATTCCTCATAAAGGGGTACGTGGATGACTCTCAAGTCATGTAGATGATAAATGTAGGATACTATTGTGTTTGTGGTGTCTGTGACCTGTACTTAAAATCTTAAAACTGATTAAATGAATTTCTGCTTGATTCCCCCCCCCCCAACCGTAAAAACACAGTCTAGTTAAAATTGCATTGATTCCGGAGTATGCACACAAAATTGCAAATTTGGTGCAAAGTAAACTGAGAAAAATATGAAACCACATAAAAAAAGCATATTGTTGCCAAAGTTAGTCATTAATGTGGCCTTCTGCCATCCACATGTACACGGATGTCATTCACATGGCTTTAAAAAAATATATATATAAACATTTAAGCTCTGCTGGTGTCTTATTATTATCAAGAAACCCCTGAAGTATTTTAGCAATTTTTTTGAGATTTTAAATATAAACTAAAAAATTTTGATTTTAGACACTCCAAATTTTCCCGTATTTGAAGAATGACCCATATACTGATTCTTTTGATCAATGGAATGGAAGTTATCTAAAATATAGTCTTAATAAAATAATGTCCTTATTTCATTTATGCCTGTCATTTCACTGTGCGTGTTGTAATTGAGCAATACTGTAGTTTATTAATAGTATTGATGTTTTTCTCTTGATTTTAAATTTGGAATGTTTTAAATTTTGGTTTTTTTATTTTTTTGGATTTTAAGATTTTTTTAATTTTGGATATTTGGATTTTTTAAAATTTGGATCTTTGAAGTTTTTATATTTTTAATTTATTTTTATTTTTAAATTTCGGATTTTTAGACTTAAAATTTTGGATTTTCGATTTTTTAATTTGAATTTTTTAAATTTTTATTTTTTTTGAATTTTGGATAAGCCTAATTATTGAGTTGCTTGTTTTCTGTGCAGTCCGTTCCGTCACACCAAACTAATTTCGCGACGATTTTGAGCATAACACTAATTTCGTGACAATTTTGTCCGTAACGCAAGCTCTCGATTTAATCCCACCGCGACTAAAGAAGTTTCACATCTAAAACCTAATTTTTAGCAAGTAATAGGAACCAATACTTGAGAAAAATAGCAAGAGGACGTGCTTTTTCAATGTGGTTTCAGTGTGTTCACTAGTGGATACAAAATTTCCAATAGAAAATTGTGAAAATAGACTTTATTCTAAGTTCTCGTGATAGTTTCCCATTGAATTGCGTGTAGTTCAGTGGGTGTCTTCAGGTGAGACAAGATGGCGGCATAGCGCAAGGCTTGGCTTCACCGCCGGGACCCAGATTGCCGGGCTGTGGCCCTAACCCACATCAACTCGTGAAGTCGTAAACTATATTACGCCGCCAGCAAGTCCATTCATAAATAACGTGAAGAGTTCACAAAGGCCTTACAATGTTACAATCGATACAGCGACAGGTGACTTGAAGTCACGTGAGGTGAATCTTCTTTAGGAATCTCATTTTCGAATTATACAGAAATAACCACCAGTAATAAAACACTCAAAGGAAGACTGATTCCTTGTATCTTATTTTATATTTCTCTAAGCAAAATATCTTTTTACCAGGAAATGTTACAGTTATTTATAAATGATCACGTTAGAAAAGTCTGGGCCTTATTTCATAATCCTGACAGGCATTACAATTTGACAATTATATCACTTCGATACGCTACTGTCTCTATTTTTAATCTATAAATTTGTCTTACTTTACACGTAAGTAATTATAAATTGTCAAGGCCATTTCTCAATGGTGACAATTGTATAATTCTGTCTGTCACAGATTGCAAATCGATTGTTGCGACATGAAAGCAATCTATTATCGTGCTTTGTCAAACGATCAATTATTCATTTTGATTGACGTTTTAGCCTTATTTTTTGTATTGCCGGGATTAAGCGTAATAATGAATAAAACATGTTCACATTCTAGAGGCAGAACAGGTTTATGGCTTTTTGTAATCTGTTCCCTATTTTTTAGACCCTGATTTTGTTGATTCGGAATTTTTCTTTGAAAACAATAATGCTTTAAAATCTACAATATTTCACTTTCTAACCAATTTTTTCACTGCTGCTACTGCTACTGAAGGCTTATGTATATTACATATCAATATTATAAATTAACTTATTGTAATAATTGAATTCCAATTTCTCAGTTTTTCTTCTGATTTAACAAATTGTAAAAATGCTATGACATAAGAGGAGTCAAGTGTCGCCAAAAACATGACAATTTTACAAATATGTATAATTGTAAACAAAAGACCGCATAGTTAGGTGTTTCATATACAAAATTGTCAGAAAACATTACATTTTTGTCGTAGTTTTCTATATCAATTGTACAATTTTTTTCAAACAGAAAATTGACAAATTGTAATGACAATTTGCATAATTCTCAACTATTTTCCTGACATATATCTGGGTACAATTGCTTGTCCGCCGCCATGGGTGTATAGGAAGCATATTTTCCTTCTACCCTGGCGGTCCGGGTTCGAAAAATCCCCTGGTTAAGGACTGGACATCACCCAGGAAAATTATAGGCTGTATTAAAAAGCATTAAATTAAAGTGGTGACTGCTAGAATAGGGTATAGGGTATTCACAATAAATCTATTATGGTCGCAGTGTTGAAAAGTCGAAGGACTTACACTACCGGTACCCCCACAGTATACGTATTAATACAGTAAAGAAACTCAGTCCGTTTTTCTGCCATACGGACATGCGCGCGCAGATTCCATGCGATCCTACCGGCCATTGAGTAATACTACAATCACTACTGCGGGAAGAATGGAAATAAATAGGAGTCTTGAATTTTTATAGCAATGCGTGTTTGGAAAGGATGTTATTGTTCTGCTATAAATTGCAGTAACAATAAAGGAAGAAATCCTGAATTGCATTTCTTCACTTTCCCAAAAGATCCAGAAAGGTAAGAAGAAAAATACGTAATATTTATTGTATGCCTGCTGGCTTACTCTTGACACATGTTCTGGTGTGGTTATGTTTACATTTACTTTAATGTAATATTTTTATCTTTAATTATGTTGTAATTTCTAACAATAGATACTAATGAAATGAAAATGTCAGCAGTCTATATCACGGTTAAAGATAACAATATTTAGGATGTCGTATTGTGATCGCTTAAGATAACACAATATTTTCTGCGGTGCAGCTTATTTCCTATGTGCATTGTAATGTATATGTCAGGGCCGGTTATGTATACAAACATGTGTGCCGTGTTGGCAGTCAAGAATGGCTGTGTGAGCTCTAATGCACATGGCCATTTTGCAGCATGTAGCCGATTTTTTTTTCTTTGCTTGCACAAACCTGACAATCAAAGTGCACATAGCCGATTTTACAGGCGGTACGATATTTATTTTCTCGAACACGATGTAGGCGTAAAGATGACGAAAACATAATCTTACATCATAAATTCTCGGATACATGTGCCATTAAGGTGTTTGCGACAGTAAACTAACATGACATCATTATCCAAACCTAGGCAAGCAATAGGCTTACCTAAAATAGGCTACTGTTAAGAAGCGTATCTAGTCCAAGGTTTTTCCCACTTTTAAAATCAACGTTTAAGTTATAAATTATATTAAAGAGTGACCTTTGAATATAGGTTTGTCACACTGCTCGTCCTCAACTTCATTGTTGAGATTGTATTTTGTTTCTGTATCTTACGGCTTCGATCTACCTTCAATTGTTGTAATGATTTCAGGTGTAAAAAATGGGTCATCAATAGTCGGCGAGAAGACCTACTAACAAAAACTGTAAAATATTTAAATGTAAATTGCCGCCTATGTTTGGAACACTTCGAAAACAGCCAGTTTATGAATTCCAATAAGAACTCTTTAATTAAAACTGCTGTACCGACTGAATACAAAAAGCAGTTTTGGAGTATTAGAAATTGAGAAATATTGATAGAAGCCTATATTCTTATTTGAATTTTGTATTGTATCTTATGTAATATTGTATTATTTTTGTAAAATGATGACATTTCTATTCTAATGTAATATTAGGCTACTTTTAAAAATAAAAATGAGTTATAATTGGTTTTCCAAGAATCATCTTGAAGTTATTAAAACTTGTAATAAGAATAGCCCTAGGAACTGCAGTGCAAGTTACAGGTAAGTGGCATTTAAAAATTGTGCCTGATCTTAACTAAAATATAATACATGCTTCATTGTTTCTTAAATTTAAAATTCAGTTTTGAAAGAAGATTTTTTCCTCTTATTATAACATATTTTGTTATGTGTTTATGCATTTTCCCAAGTTATTTTATATGGTGAGAATGCAGTTTTACTCAACCGCCGCATGGAGCGCTAGTGTCGCCCAGCTAACAAGTTGTCATAGGACTTTTAACACACAGTTTCCTTACTGTATTAATACTTATACTGTGGTACCCCTCATTAATCTAAACTAATCTAATCTATACAAATGCTTTGAGAAACAGCAATATGTCGCATTGTAGGATTGTCAGACATTTGATTGTCACCTGACAATTGTAGAATGGTCATGTTTATGAAATAGGGCCCTGTTCACTGGGCACCGGACAAGCTTGTTATTATATTTATATAAGACATATAATTTTTAAAAAATAACCAATCATAAACAACAAAGTCTAATCTATTTACAGTATGGAAAAAAAGAATCGATGTATCGATAAATCTATTTCTATATCGGATTCAAAGCAATCGCAAATAAACAGCAGTGATAGAAATCATTCGACTATAGTACAGGTGTGAACATTGTCAAGAAAGAGAACTTTTTTTTTGTCAGTACCCAGTTATATATTATTGTTGCTATTTTCGGTGTGCCTTGTATTTTCGTACTTATTTATAGCCCACAATCATAACACGTAATGAAATACTCATGTGAAGAAATCATAGTTTTCATGCAAGTATGAATATATTTATTTATTCATTGATTTTCTGAAGGAACGAGGGAAAGTTGCGAATTAATCGCGTGGGTCAATCTAAATATAAAATATTCCTGTTAATCTTACATTCTCTTACCCGGCACATATAAAATATTAATTTTGTATAACTTTTAAAAATCATATATATATATACTGAATCATATGTATAAATGTATGCATAATGTGTATATTTGAATGTGGTTTTACTTATATCTATTCACTCTCATTTAAGTGCGTAATTTACGTGCTCTATAACAGTGGTCTCCAACTCGCTGTATTTTGTGCACGAGCAAGCAGGCTTGCACTGTGCGACCCCTGTGCAACACGTGATGTCAGTCTGAACTAGGGTTCCGTCGACAGAGGTGGGTCGTCTATTTCACCACCTTCCAAACATTATGTTGGGGGTTGAATGTGTTCCTATATGTAGGCCATCGACTCCTATATTAAATATATTTTATAAATTTTATGGTAACAAATACCAATATAAGAGAAGTTCGAGTGACTTTTATTCGGATTTTCTCCGAACTAAATTCCCCCGACTGCATAGACATGTTCCTAGGATTTTGTCTATGGACAGATCTACGAACATATGCGAGCAGTTTTTTCACTAATCAAAATAAACAAAACCAGCAGCAGGAGTCAATTGTCAGATGAAAATTTAAAATATTAACTTAATCTGGCTGCTGAACAAACATTGATTCCAGATGTTAAAAAAACTTCTGTGTCAAAGGATGCAACAAAAATCAAGAAAACAAGCTTCCACTAATGAGTGATTTTGTAGTGTGAAATGCTTTATTTGAGCTGATGTATTACATGGAGATATAGTTTCTTTGAATTTTGTTTCAAATATAACATTATTCATAATATTTATGTTAAATTATAAATATGGAAGTGTGTCATTTAAAGGAATGAGTCTAGATTTTGTTTTCATTTCACAGAATTTGTGGCATTACAATTTAATTACTATAAAATTGAATAAAATCAGGAACTTTTCAACTATGTTCAAAATTACAGAATTAATTATTGTGCGTATTATCTTGCTAGGAATATATTGTACATTATTTACATTGTTACAAACATAATGACTTCACGAATGTTCTTTGTAGAAAACATTAAGTATGTGATAATGAAATAATAATGTAATAATACATTTATTCAACAATCATCTGTTGAAATGCCAATATGAATTGTGAATTTCAAAAGCTTCGCCACCACCATACGCCAATTTAAGGGGTTTGGAGGGTATAGGGATGAGGTGGGTGTGGGAGAAGGGGATTGAGAATAGAAAAAATATTTGGAAGAAGATAAGAGGGAGACTAATTGATATCGAGAGGCAGAACATCGAGGCTGATTGTAATGGTCAAGTGTCAGAGTTGCAAGCAGAATTAAAGGCTAATTGGGGAAGGGAATCATATATAGAACGATTGGGTGCGGAAGATAGAGCAGCAATGGCCTGGATTCGCCTGGGGAGATGGAAATCTCAGAGAATTTCGGATGAGAGAGGGGTGAGAATCTGCCCAATGTGCAGGGAAAATGAAACCTGGGTTCATATCTTGGCGGGATGTGGAGTTACAGAGCGCTGGAGAGTTATGATGCTACCCGACAAATTTTTAAACTCGCAAAGAAGTAGGGAGGCATGTCTAAATCTGTTACTGGATGAGCACAATTGGCATGGGGTATGTAAATTTCTGCAGAAAGTTAGATGTATGAGAGAAAGCCTAGATTTAGAGAATGAAGGAAATCTAAGGGTTATTATTATTTTTTTTATTATTATCTTTTTGTTTTGTCTTAATAATGTCTATGTGTCTAGGAATTTTTTTTTACTGCTGGGTGTGGGGGGTTACGTCTGTGGTTACGCGTAGTTAGGTAAATAATAGAATATAGTTTTTTAAATTGGGTTTTTATGTTTAAGTGTATGCAGTGAGCACGTATGGTCGACACCGACCCGTGCGCCGGTTAATGTAAATAATGTGGTTTATATGTAAGATTTTTTTTGTGAGAAATAAATACACTACAATACTACTACTACTACTACTACTATAAAGCAACAGTGTCATATACTCCTAAACTATACATGGGTGTAAGTTTTCTACTCACCATTCTGCAGTACTTCTACACATGATCATCAATGTCTACAGTGAACTTTACTCATGGTTAATTATTACAATACGTCTAATTCCAGAGAGAGAGAGAGAGAGAGAGAGAGAGAGAGACAGTTAGAAGGAGAGAGAGAGACAGAGGGAGAGATTGAAAGAGAAATTGAAAGAGAGAGTGCAAGAGAGTGAAAGAGTGAAAGAGAGTGAAAAAGATTAAAATGAGAGAGAAAGATAGAAAGAGAGAGAAAGAGAGATAGAGAAAGAAAGAGAAAGAGAGAGAAAATAAGTAGTACTTCTGTAAATCACGAACTACCTGGGTTAGTGAACTTTGTTTGACCTAGTGATCTTTATCAGTTATAACATCAAAAACATAATACAAGGTTTCTGAACTTTGTGACAATGCTATAACTCGATCGGTAAGACCTGAGCCAAACAAACGGATGTGCAGTAGGCTACGATGACGGAATCTAGACCTGCATGACCTTCATAGCACATGATGTTCCCTGCCAGTTCATACTGTGTAAAATCATCTTGGTTAGCCTCACAGCATTCAATAGTGAAATGTGATACGTTAATAAGAGCAATGGGAGGAGAATGTAGTTATTCTAGCAAAAAGGTTGGTGGTAGTAAAGTGATTCACAGCCAGAGTAGGAAAATAGTGTGGAATATATATAGGTATTTCTAACAGGTGCACCAAGATGACCCTAAATATGCAATTCAGCAGCGTGTTTCGGATGATACAGGAATTTCATTCAGCAGCATTAAGAGAATTGTAAAAGACGGTGAGAAATGTGTTCAAGATGGAACGAGATTTAGTACTTCACACAAAAAAGACCAAGAAAAAAGTGAAAACAGACTTAGATGATTTTGATAAGTGTGTAATTAGAAGGACGGTGAATGAATTTCACAAAACAAATGAGGAAAAGCCAACTTTAAAAACACCATTACCTGTCCTAAAGAACAAAGTTAATTTTTCTGGAGGTAAATGGGCTTTAAGGCAAGTGTTGAAATATTTACATTTCAGGTGGAGGAAAACGGTGAATAACCGAAAGATATTAAATGAGAAAATGGACATCCGTAATTTACCGTCAAACAGTATTACTAATAATCCAGTTGTAACATTCATACCAGGAATATACACAGCTGAAGAGAAAAAATGTACTAATAATCCTTGCATAAGGTTGAATGTGTGCAACGCTTTACACAGCCTCGCCCTCTTGTATAAACTTGACGTAAATAATCAAGATGGCCGATATCCGTAACAGCCGGTCGTTTCGTAGATGTCTGAGATTGAATTTTGAGGCTATGCATATTCTGAGCTGCTTTTTGTGGAATTATAAACATTGTTCCCTGTTTGCGGGATATATTTTCATACTTGTACCCATGATTACAGCTTTCTGGAAACAATACAATGAAATACTGAAACTAGAATTACTATCTGCAGAGGATGCATCGCTGTTTGCCCGATACTCCGACAGATGGCGTTCAGCAGTCCTTCATAGCCAGGGGCTAGTAACGTCATGAAAAGCGTGACGTATTTGATGACGTTTGATGTACAAACCCGGTGTAACCCTGGCAGTTACACTGCGTTTATTGGTAATACGGCTTATGTAGAACTTGCGCGGAGAACAACCAAACAACCGTTCAACGCAGATATAAGCAGCTTTTATTAGTAAGGCTGGAAGTATTTACGATGTCTTACAACGTACAGGAAAGAAGGGCGACCAATCATCTACATGGACGAGACCTACATTCATTCATCGCACACCAAAAAACACGCATGGAGTGACAACAGTAAAAGGGACTGCTAGCTCCGGTTTCGAAAGGACAACGGGCTATAATTGTGCATGCAGGTGGTGAAGACGGTTTTGTGCCCAATGCACTTTTAATGTTTAAGTCGGGTACAAAATCAGGAGATTACCACGATGACATGAAATTTGTCAATTATCAAAAATGGCTTACAACTAAATTAATACCCAACCTTCCCCAAAACTCTATTCTGGCCATCGATAATGCACTATACCATAACGTAGAACTTAACCCCGCTCCAAATTCCTGATGCAGGAATGCAGTCATGATGGAATGGCTTACATTACATGGTATTTCATTTCTCTCGAAAATGCTGAATTATATTCACTGATTAAACTCAGAAAGCCCGCTTTCAGAACATTCAAAATTGACGCCCTTCTTTCTCAACATAGACATTCCGTACTACGACTTCCACCTTACCACCCCGACCTAAACCCCATATAATTAATTCGGAAGTCTCTCAAAGACCACGAGGGAAAAAAAAATTACATTTTACTTTGAACTCTGCAATGCAATTGGTAGAAGAGAAATGTCAGTCCATAATCCGAAGACTGGATTTCAAGATACCGACATGTACGAGACATTGAAGAAACGTACATTGCCCAAGAACCGGCCATTGATGCAGTAACAGAACAGCTGGTAATTCAAGTTGGAGATGACAGTGACGCAGATGACGATGGTGATGATGATGATGACGACGACGCCGATATTATGTCTGGCGTTGAAGCTTTGTGGACCCAACAGCGATATTCTGTGAGTTACATACCATTACTTAAATAATATTTCATAACTAAAAAAAACAAATACTTTATTCACTTTATTTTTGTATTCAATAGTTACGGGCTATTATGAACCGCATAGTTTTGAATGAATATTACAGTATATGCATTCTCTTCTGCTCCTACTCCATTGCTACCGGCGGACGATAAGCTATCTGCGCGAGTTTTGGTTCAGCGAGTTTCAGTTATACATGCCTTGGTAGTTTAAAGCTGGAGTTTCCTCATTTGTTTTGTGAAATTCATTCACCGTCCTTCTAATTACACACTTATCAAAATCATCTAAGTATGTTTTTACTTTTTTCTTGGTCGTTTTTTGTGTGGAGTACTAAATCTCGTTCCATCTTGAACACACTTCTCACCGTTTTTTACAATTCTCTTAATGCTGCTGAATGAAATTCCTGTAGCATCCGAAACACACTGCTGAATTGCATATTTAGGGTCATCTTGGTGCACCAGTTAGAAATACCTACGGTATATACATTCCACACTATTTTCCTACTCTGGCTGTGAATCACTTTACTACCACCAACCTTTTTGCTAGAATAACAGAATTCGCCTCCCATTGCTCTTATTAACGTATCACATTTCACTATTGAATGCTGTGAGGCAGGCTAACTAAGATGATTTTACACAGTATGAACTGGCAGGGAACATAATGTGCTATGAAGGTCAGGTAGGTCTAGATTCCGTCATCGTAGCCTACTGCGCATCCGTTTGTTTGGCTCAGGTCTTACCGATCGAGTTATAGGTTCTCCGCTATTTCTTATTACTACTTTCTGCGGGGTGTCTCCGCATTCTGCGTCATGGCCTTGTGATCCTATTCTCATGTAAGTTACGCCCGTTTTGTGATGTTTAGTTAAATTTTCAATTTCTGCATATTAATTATTTTCAATGTTCTTTCGTTATGTTCTGCTTAAATATTTTCTTTATATTTTTCGTTTTTACTTTTGTAATAGGCCTATGATATTTGTTTCCTGGTTCTGTATTTAGTTACCCTTCTGCGTAATATTACTTGACATTATGCG
The DNA here is from genome assembly GCA_964059195.1 of Ectobius pallidus. NCBI lineage: Eukaryota > Metazoa > Arthropoda > Insecta > Blattodea > Ectobiidae > Ectobius > Ectobius pallidus. The sequence goes on along the minus strand of CAXKWD010000005.1, from coordinate 54,448,110 downwards.
ACAGGTACAAAGTGCTTTTCTTAGGCCCTTGTGAGGGACATCATAATTTGCTTACTAATCGTGATGATTACATTTGGTAAAGTGTCTTGCTTTAGGGATGTTATTCTCAGGGTTACCATAATCATATAGTGATTTAATTCACTCTATTGGGCTTCACCCGCATGAATTTATATTAATATATTTTTAAATGAAATGAACTTGAAAACAACATGTTGTACATAGTGGGATGTATTGCTTGATCTGCCCATAGTTTATCTAGCTATTGTTAATAAATCTTGTTGAATTTTCTTATATTATTATTAGTAGATCTCCATCTTGCTTTGTCAGTTTTCGCCATATTCTCCACGGATCTCTAGCATTTATTGTAGGGGGTATCAAAATTCCAGTACATGGCAATCATTTACTTATTAAAGGGTCTAGTCATATGAAACCATTAACAATTCCTAAACCTAATTCCTTTTAAATTGAAAACAAAATCATGAAAATTCTCTGCTGGAATAAGTTATTCTAAGTTGGAAATATGTTGTAGAATGTCTTGTAAACAATACATATTTCACTGAGGCTGTAACAACTAAATTCTCACACCCGCTATTATCGTACTTCATGTCAGAATGTGAAGCGAGAAAATAGTTTTGTCCTCAAATAGGATAATTGAATTTCATACCAGATTCTTTGTTTTTCTTTCTTTCTTTCTTCCTTTCCCTTTAACTAATAAGACTTAGAGGAGCAGTAAATTATTATTATTTTGTTATATATTCAACGTTCATACCTATTTATGTATCAAGTACGCAAAATAAGGCTTTAGTGGACGAATCTAATACAGGCGTAAGCCGAGGCCAAAATACTGGATGAATCCGCTAAAGTTTTTCTAGTGACAAATTCTTTTGATTTGATGTATCTTTTCTTACCTATCTTTTGCACCTTTTCTTCTGAATGTAACATCCATTTTATGGGTTTAGTCCAAATTTTCCGAGAAGTTTAGCTCATATCATACTGTGAATAATTAAGCTGAAATCAACCGCTCTTTCCCCATAGTTCTCTTAATTTCATCTAATTATTAGTCTCAAGAAAATATAACATATGGACGTAGCAAATTACACATAATTACGACACCTGTAATGTACGGTCGTAAATCTTCAATTTCAGAGACAAGTGAATGTTTTATAAAGTATGAAATTCCTTCTTAAACGACCAATTAATGTTCAATCCTTGACTCCTGAGTACATACGAACTCATAGAAACTCTTTACGAATTTTCCACAATTGCTTGGTAGAAAGATTGCTTCATTTTGAAGAAACACCCAATAAATAGCTTCATGACCAATATCATAAAGAGAGGATTGAGCTCTGGAACAACGTTAGACACGACATGGAAGGACACTCTAGTGACGGATCAATTCCAAAGGACACAAGGATATAAACATGAATATGAACAGACAACGGACAGGAATCTTTTTCGGGTAGTTGTCAAGTAAAGTTCAATCCGATATTCGTCTTTGAAGAGCGAGGGAAAACTACCCCCCCCAAAAAAAAGAAACACACACACACTTGGATTGCCTGGCTACAAGATTCGAACCCACCATCTTACGATTATGAGTCCAAGGCGTTATTCCCTCGGCTACCTCACTCGGTCCATCAAATGGTTTGGATCGAAAATTAGATCATTCTGGATGTATCAAGACTAATTGCCAATATGGGTGTTGAAATTTTTCCGACAGGATCGACGTGCCAGCTGACAGCCTCAAAAAGCTGCCCGTTTGCAGCCTGAATAATCGAAGCTGAGATTTCAAAAGGCGATATTCTAATCCAATGCATTCGGACATCCCTGCTTCTGTGTTGGTTGGAATACGATTTAAACATCTCTCTTGTACAGGGTGACCAGAGGTCCTCTTTTTCGAAGATATGCCCTCATTTATATGCCCTGGTCCTTTGTCCTCGAACAAATTTGTAGTCTTCCAAAATGTCCACCTTTTTTGAAATAGTTGGATTACTTCGTTGTTCGAAATGGGTGCCTTAACACTAGCCAAATCTTGACTCTTTTCGGTACACACATTAAATAATCAATTTCGATTTGATCCTGTAAATCGTAAAACATGCCATTCAGAATTGTTAAAAATTACTGGATTTTGTTTGTATCCCAGTCTATAATTTCTTTAAATTCATATCAATGGACAGATAAACGAAAGAGGTTGACAATAATTATTGAATCTGTTAAAGATCTATTGTAGGTCTAATATAACTTTAATCAATACGCCCTATTCCTGTCAGGATTATTCTATGTAAATCTTCATACCTAAACTCCTGCAAGAAAAATCGTTGTGCGGGAAATGTCTGTGTAGTTTGCATGCTGGTTTTTTATTCCTGCAATCTGATAAATTATTGTTTAAAATGTTTAATTCAATATTTATTATCATTATTGACATTTCTAAACTCCACATCTATATTATAACCATTTCGTTAAGGCTTCCGGCTTGTCCTCATTTTTTCTCCTATGTCCTTATTTTCCACTCTAATGCCCTCTTTTTCATGAAGGTAGATCTGGTCACCGTATTCTTGTAATATAAATTTTTATCTCTAAGTTTGTGTTATTCATCATGGAATAGAGACTCCACCGTAACTTATCTGATAATAGCCGGCATGAAAAGGAATATTTTTTTCTGGAAACAAATCTATACGATACCAGGACAATTTTTACTAAAATGAATATTGAAAGAAATTACATCTTCTCTCATAAAAAAAAACACTACCAGTTCTTTACCTAGCAAACCTCGTGGTGACGAAAAATTAAGGGTGTTAGGCAAGCGTCACAAATGTCACAGTAATATTATCTCTTGTCGTGCCAACATTTCCAACCGAAAAAAGAATGTACTAGAAAGGAGTCAATAATACTGATGGTTGTGCTACAGAACAAAATAATTTTCTTTTCAACACTATATATTTTTTAATTATGAATACTTGTTTCATTTTCGTAATATTTATTTTATTTCTGTTCTCAACTTTCGTATATTGCCAGCATGGTATTGAAATGAGTAGTCTGCAATTTCCATACAACTTAATATTCAAAAGATGATTCCAGGTATGTTAAGACGCTGAAGCAAGAGGACATAGCACAAAATATTTATAATCATACAGACAGCAACTAAACATTAACACCAATGATCATTTCTGTACCCCAGAGCCAAAGGAACGTAACTCCAAATTTCGTATTTTTTGGGTTTTTTTATATTCTTTACTAACTTCTTGACCTCTATAGAACCAATTAATATTAAATCCATAACTTCATTAGAAACCAAGATATTGAGAGCCAAATAGTAGCAACTCCATTCCCCTTTATTGTTCATAATTTTGTTTTTCGCTCCTCCTGTAAAATTTAGTTTTTGGCAGTTACGTTCGTTTGGCTCTGAGGTACAGATTTTATTTCATGCCACTGCAACCTTATTCGTACACAACACTAAGGAATAGAACCCTCTTCCGAAGATTGGATAGTTTCCATTGATTTTCCATTTCCAATAAATGATTCAGGATCTTGTAATAGAGTGAGTCGCCCCAGGCGTTAATGATGACACCACACTTCCAGGAGGTCACGTGTTTGATTCCTGAGCCAGCTCATTTGAATATGCTATTTTTCGGTATTTTCTTCTCTCGGAGACAGGAGTGGCGTAGTGTAATTTAATTACCACCTAGATTATATGTTTCCTGAATACTTTGTAGGTATGTTTGTAATGTCAGGAAGAGATTAAACACACCAGGGAGTCCTTGGCTCTAATGGATGTGTTTCATAAGGACCTATAATCCCCGCGAATAGGGATATTAAATAGTAAAATAAAGACAATATATTGTGAAAAACTTGGATATGGTGAAAATACAGTATCAGGTTTAGACTATTTTTGATTCTCTGTTTAGTGACGTATGATTCTTGTTTTGTAAGTTTGGGTTTCTGCAATATTGGTGGTAGTGATTACGGAATGCTGATATTAAAGAGAAATTAGTAAACAGGAATATATTTTTAAAAACTGGAAGATCTCTGTGAACTAGTGGGTAGATGTAACACAATACAGAGTAGTTGTCATCTAGAATGAAAAGTAGAATGGAGGTGGGGTTGACTCAGCACGCAAGTGCGTGAGTACGGCTGGGTCTGCACATCATCTGTATTATCTAGGTCAGGCAGACTCCGGGTTAAGGGCAGAGCTGCTCTTTTCATTGATCCCCGCGGCTGAAGCTCTTGTAACCCCTGCGTGGTCAACTCTATCGTACATTCCAGTCCAACCAGATAACCTTTAAATTCCTGCACTTTCTTCGAAACCCTATAAATATAATTCTTGAACCAAGTAAAGGGCGAAGGGTTTAAGAGTCTTTAAGAGTCTTTAAGAGTCTTCAATTCCGAGAAGGATGAAACATTTACAGAGGGAGACAAGTAATAGAAAGGTAAGAATAAGATAAAGGAGGGAAAGAAAGAAATAAGGAAGAAAAGCTATTTATTTAAAAAACACTATATGATTTTTAAAAAATGAGTGAACGACCAAAGCGAAAAGGAAAATCACGCAATGAAAGTTAGAGGACGGGTACTAAAAGTGTAATCGGAGTTTTATGATGCATTCACATAAAAAATTAACCGTAAACTTAAGAACATAAAAACGTAACGCAAACTTTAGCACGGAATTGAGCATTCAAGACTAAAACTTAACGTTGGTAACAACCAATCACAATTGAGAACGTGAACAGCTGATAAAATGGCTGCCACAGACGAAAACACTTTCATGATTCTATTAAACACGTGTAGACCTTTCAAAATTGAATTCATACAAGAGTATGCAGACATATACAAATTAGCTGTATATTTTATGGTATGTATTTACTACTGTAGTTCATTTCTTGGGAAACTAATGTCCATATATTTTCCTTCAATGCCGCATCTTTGTATAATGAATGGCTTTAATCATACAGACAGGTATAGCATACAACGTTAGGAGTTTCTCATTCACAGACGCCATCTCTTGGCTACTCTCACTTCCGTCTCCTGTTCTGTGGATTGAGAGCTCAGATTGGTTGTATCGTTATTTTTCGCATAAACAACGCGAATGCTTTGAGTTTGCAAGGTTCTAAATTAACGTCAAAGTTTGTATGGTGAATTGTGAATGGTCCCATTGAAAAACAAGTTTACATTACGTTTACGATTTATTTTCTATGTCAAGGCGGCATTAAACAAATTAAGTTTAAACTTCTCTCCAAATTCTGTTAATAAAACCCAATCGCTTCTCAGAAAAAGAGTTCGGTGCAAAAATGACAGTTTTTTCTTCCTCGTGGAACGCGTGATAGGGGAAGGGCATTCAGAAGTACGTGTTGAATTCAGAGATACAATCCTGTCAAGACAGCCGTAGCTTTATACCTTAGTTATAGTATAATGAATAGAGGGAGAAAGTGTGACGACTCGGCCGCTCGGTATAGGAAGCGCGGTGGTCCACCGAAACACTGGCAGCACCTTCGTTTGCGATTCAGCTTCTGAATGCGGCACCATGATAGTTCGGCACCTTATTCTTAAACTCGCAACCTTTAATTAACCCTTGGTCGTATTTCTGTGAAATTTGTGCAGAATTGAAGGGCCTAGTTCCATAAGGGTGTAAGGCACAAGGACATTGTAAAATCTTGTGATTTTAGACCATTATTTACTTGACTTTAATTTCTGAACATACCCTGCCATGGTATATTTAACCTAGGTTTGTATTCAGATACTCTGATATTTCGATAAGTATCGATATATTATATTACATTTACCAGGGGGAAACAAATATTTTACCACGCTTTACCAATGTTCGATAGATCGAAACAATATTAAACACTTTGTAAAACTCATTATTTGTTAAAGAATACGTATTCACATTGTGTATTCTAGTATTACAGGTAAATGTGTGCCTATATCAGCTCAAGAAACCTTTGGTATTGCAATGGAACGAAGTAGAAGTTTCCAGAAAATTCTTACTACTACAACTCAAGAATTTCTGAATATATTCTCATGTAATTTGTAGTGGGGATGCGTTCACATTTTGTATGGACGAATGTATGACTGGTTCAGTTCTTCTCCGTCAGTTCTACAGAGTCAGTCTCCGCTGCGTGTTCAGTAGGCTACACATGCAGTCTCCGCTGCGAGAACATTACTCAGCCACTCTCCACCGCGAGAACATTGCTCACGCCGTCTCCGCAGCGAGAACATCATTCACCGAAGCCTACAGCTACAGGCCGCCGAGGAGACAGTAAGGGCCGCCTACTCGAAGCCTACCAGCCATGCACGATTGGAGGTAGCATTCCGCTGCCACAGTGTCAGCAGATAATCCAGGATTTCATCGGAGTTGTGCAAGCAAGAGCATAACCGGCATTCACCGAGGCCTACTGCAACATCTCAGACGCATATCTACACTACAATCTATCGCATGAGCCGATATCTGAGACAACATTTCAGACACACTCCAAAATGAGAACTCAACCACCACTTAAAAGTTAAGGAACTGTTTTCAGTCAGGCTGAGGCCAGGAATTTTTCTAGCTCAAAGAATGAGCTCTCTCATATTGAAATTTACCTTTGTAATTTCTGCGCTAGTCACTTTTGAGGATTTTGGGCAATCTGCCGGTCCTCCTTGTTTTAATTACTAAAGCATGTAAAGCTTAGTAATTGGTAAAGTTTTATTAAGTTCCAAAGAGAACAGCATTATTTGCATTTTTCTATTAAGTCATTCTGTATGATTTCATTTATTTGAGAAATTTGGGCTACTTGCCATTTCTCCTTGATTTGAATTTTGGTAATACAAGAAATAAGATATATCGCATCACTTAAAGAATAAGCTTTAATGTTTAGTACTCTATATAACATATCTTCAATAACATTAATGTATTGATTGTTTGATACTAAGAATAAATTTGTTATTCATTTGTTGTTAAACATTTGTATGTATCTTGGTAACTTTGGAAAGTGCAATCCCTCGATTACAGTATCCACTCAATCCAGAATCTCCTTGGTCCTCCGTATTATATGGCTCAAAATATTCATATGTAGCCGGATCCCATATTTCAAGGTCCACCGGGCCTGGATTCCTACAGACATAGTTTCGAGAAATCTTGATGTTTTTTAAACAATGTTATCACTCACAAGTAGGTGGTTTAATGTTTAATTTTATAAAATATATTTTTGAAGAACAGGCTAAATTAGTGTTCTGCAAATTTGCAAGGTAGAGTGTATTGGGATTTTTTAAAACTATATACCTGAACATGTTAAACAAAACCTGAAGTAATTTTACATTTAGTAAAAACCTGTATTATACACTGACAATTGCATGTTTGCCAATGATTACCAGTATAGTATATAGTGACAATTGCATGTTTGCCAATGAACACCAGTATAGTCATTAATACAATAGATAAGCAAAACAATCTATTTTGAATGAAGTTACACTTCAGAAATGCTAGTTCAGTTTGTATAAACATTTGCTTGGATGGTAACACTGCGGAAAATAAAAACAGTTGGTCAACACACCTCAATGACGAATAGGAAGTGTGCCTTACGCCTGTATGGAACTGTTATGAAGTAGAATTTCATGTATTTCCTTATAACTGAGCAGAGGTTTAAGGCACAAGTACAAACAGTTCATTGAGTATTTAAGAGATATGAGGAGAAGGCATAAATGTTAAAAACTCAACATTAAAGATTTGTGCCTTACGCCCTTATGAAACTAGGCCCTTCAATTAATTTACACACAACAGCCCTACTGATGGTTAAAAGAGAGCCTTTAAAAAAGCGAACATAAATGTTTTTATTCCATATTATAAATATCACCAATTAAACAAAATTCATGGAGGGAGAAGCGAATTTGACTATGCGACAAGTGTGTAAGTTTTAGTTAAATATTTGAATTTTATTATAAATCAAATACCACTTTTATATCTAGAATGGTTTATGAGTAATAGAGTTGTAATTACGCCAGGCACTAAAGCTATCAGAACGTTGCTTGATCATCTTGTATTTTAGTGATAGACATGAATTTGGATTTCTTTGTATTTATTTTAAAAACCAGCTTCTGGGTTTCACTTTCCAGCGCTATTAAAGCTTCTTCTACATCTTGTATCCTTCTTCCAGTAATTACTACATCGTCCGCATAAGCTAAGATCTGTTGTGTCTTGTTGAAAATAGTTCCATTGACCTGCACTTTTGATTTTATTATTGCAATGTGTAGGGCTATATTAAACAGTAGAGGGGCCAGCCCATCTCCTTGTCTAATTCCTTTCTCCAATTCAAAACTTTCAGTTGTGATCTTTCCTAATTTCACTATTGCCTTTGGTTCAGATGTCACAATCCTGCATACATTTATCAATTTCCTTGGAAATTGAGTTGATACATGTGTCCCCATATTACCTTAAGTGTTAGGTTATAATATGCAGTCTCAAAATCTAGAAAAAGGCAGTGTAGATCGATATTCATCTCCCAGCATTTTTCTGCCTCTTGTCTCATAATGAATAACTGATCCACCGTCGATCTTCCCGGTCTGAATCCGCACTGATAACCTCCTATTATTCCTTCCATATATGGCAGCATTTTTCTATACAAAATATTAGACAGTATTTTGTAAACATTATCAGGCATATTTTCCATAAAATACCACCAATGACGCAAAAATCCTTAAGTAATTTATCCGTGGACTCAATAATAAAACTATATTAACTGACTACTTGTACTCCTACTACAAGATTGACCCGCTGGGTCGCTTCGTAAATCTGCACTACTATTATTTAGACATTTCTTGGATTATTTATTATATTTTCTGTTTTGTTGTCTAATTAGCATAGCAAATGCCTTATTAGTTTAATATTTTACTACGCTTTTTTCATATTATAATATAATTTAACAACATAAACACGCACACCAGTTAAAGTGGGCGGCGAATTGCCGAGGCTTTAAGAGCGTACAAGCGGGCTATAGTTAGAGCAAGAGAATTGTATTCTTTTAATGAAAAAATCAGGTAAAATTCTTTGAAATATTGCATGATATATTTATTATGGATTGTAAAACAATTTTTGCGTATGTGTGTCCTTATCGGATGTTGAGATGCCAATTTTAAATATCCTGCACCTTCTTTTGTAGTGCTGCTTATGAAATTTTCCCTGCCCTGATATTCACAAACCATCTCTTGTTTTTATATTATCTCTTTCACATAATTTGTATACACATCTACACTTTTGACCATGTTTCACCTACATAACTTACCCCATATAGCAAGTAGAAAATTAATTTAATATAAATATATTACTATTAATACAATATTAATAGAAATTAATACTTGTAATATTCTACACACTGTAAAATTAATACTAATTTATAAAAATATCCATTAGGTGTTTTCTACCCTAATTATACGGTGTCGTTCCGTACAAATATACATTCTTTAACAATTTTTCATCAAATTATATTAACATACCATCTATCCTATTTTCTACGCAACACAATATTAGATCAAATCACCCCTTAGCTGTCTTATACCTATACTTGGAGGTGCCCGCGGCTTCGTCCACGATAATTAATTGAAAAATTAAAAATTAATAGTATAATAATTATTAAAACATTATATTTATTAACACTTACACGCGAATCATTCTTAAACTAAACCATTAATAATTAATGAAACAGCTAAAATCCCGGCTTTAGAGTACATTCCACGATTAGAAATCGCCACCTGGGAAAACGATCTCAGATTCGATTATGCAGTTCCAAAGATAACTGTGAACCACTGCCTTCTAAACTGTATAATTCTCGTGCGTAATTCTCGAGACGGCGGTGGATAATACGTATCGTTTCTCAACTGTTTGTTGACAGATGAATGTGATGTGAATTTTATTTGATAAATTCAGTGTAATTTTCAGAAATCATATAATTTTTCAAGAGAAGGAGTGATTGATTTGGATTTTTACTGTCCACGAAACTTCGAGGATTAAACTATCAATATATTAAACCTGATGCCCGCGGCTTCACCCGCCAATATTAATTGACTCCAGGATTTTAAGAAATTTTCAGTGTATTAAAAAGGTTTGTGGTTCAGAGCTATGAAAATTGTAAGTAAAAATAAAATTAGAATATTTGTTCATTGTGTTCATTTCACTTAGGACTTATGTAATAAAGAAACGGTTTTACTAATTTTGTAGGCGTCATGAAAGTTTACACTGCGAGAGACGAACATCGCCGAGTATACCCGATGTCTCACGAAGCGGGCGAGCGAGCAAGCACGCTATTTAGGGCCGTTGAATTGTATAAGAGTAGATAATAATATAATTGTTCATTGCTTGTGAACATCTTTGATTTTTGGAAAGACGTGGAACGAAATGTTACAGTCAAGCTTCTTGCAATCTGAGAAGTTACTAACGGCGGTAGTACATCTCTGCCCCGGCATAAGGTTCAGTTATTTATTATATATTATTAAGTGCCAGTATGGTACTTTATGAGATTGTGTGGGGGACGAAAAATGTCTGTCCGTCTGTCCGTCCGTCCGTCCGTCCGTCCGTCCGTGTGTCTGTACGCGCTCTAACTCAAATACGCTTTATCGAATTTTAATGAAACTTGGTATACGCGTTTATAATGTCCATGGGAAGAACCCTATTGAAATTGGACCAAATCGGTTCACCGGTACCGGAGTAAAACCCAATTTTGTGTATATTTTAAAGGCGCCATAACTCACATACGCTTTATCGGATTTTCATGAAAATTGGAATACCTATTTATAATGTCTATGGGAAGATGTCTGTTGATATTGGACCAAATCGGTTGGCCGGTACCGGAATAATACCCAATTTAGTGCCCTTTTATGGTATCATATAAGAAAAGGCGCGGTAACTCAAATACGCTTTATCGGATTTTCATGAAACTTCGTATACTTATTTATAACAATCATGGCAATAAGCCTATTGAATTTGGACCTAATCGGTTGTCCAGTACCGAAATAAAGAGTAATTATCAGTCAAATTAATTATAATATTTTGGTTCATTTCGAAGCATTTTGATTGGCTCGCGGCCAACCAATCAGCGGGCGAGTCCCGTAGCTAAGGTAAATAAAGGGTAATTCTGGTACAACCCTTCAATTCCTGTCGAAACCTTCGTTAGTAAAGGAGGGTAAAAAGAAGGCACCTTCTTCAAATGCAAAATCAAATTCTCGGTTCTTTCTTATAGCGTCATCAATTAATGACAGCTTATAAAGCTTCCTTCAGTTGCCATGGACAGTTGACACCTACATGAAAAACAAATGTTCCCATATGTACGATTATAGACGAAATGCTGTTGTATAATGACTAATTATTTTGCTAAAATTGATTACAATTAGATTAAAGCATTGAATTTTACTTCAGCCTATGTCAGATTTATAATCCCTGACCTCTTAATAAATAAAAACATTAACTTCTGAGAATTTGCTTAAGTTGGTAGGCCTACTCTGCTTTAGTGAGGGCCAAATTCGCATCGCATCGAATATCGCGAATATTATGTTACCAATGAATGAAATTATTCTATATTGTAACATAAGATAACTAGAAGGCTCGAAATATAGCCTAATTTCGAAATACGATGATTTTTCTTTTCTGTGAGCTACACCGAGATAGTATTCTATGGTATTGGACACTGAAAAGTCGCAGCGTAGTTTGGTCTTGGGGTAAGATGCTTGTCTAGTAATCAAGAGATATCACGTTCGAGTCCACCCTGAAGCAAGATTTTTTTTTATTATAATCAATTGTGTTAAATTGAGCCTATTCCATTCTTGTGTCCTATTTTGTCAATGTGCTTAAATAAGTATTGCATTTTTCTTTAAAAAAAAACTGGGAATTCATTGTCTTTCATTGACCTACATCATTCCTAAAGAATAACATAAGCCTATAAATGTTATTTCACGAACAGAAACTAGCTTTAAAGTTATTGCGTTGCGTTAAAATTGCATAAGCCTATACTCAGAACAAAACTGCATACCGCTAGGTGAAACTATCCTCTTCTTATTGGCTTACTGTACTATTTCATTGTCAATGCATTTTGTAAAATGTTTACATATTTTAAGAATTAGTATATCAATGTATACCAATATGAATTAAGGGTAAGAATCAAACTTTAGACCTTTGTTCTTCCGTAAGCCCTGCTTAATGAATCGATCTGGAGTTTAACTCGGAGATCTATTTAAAAAAAGTCTTATTTTCTGTATATCATAACTGCAATTATTACTGATTAAAAAAGCATACTGGCACTTTGTTATATCAGTTTACCTGATTTTATTTATTTTACTTATGGAGATGAGATCTTCCAAGACGTGTAAAGCAGCCCTAAAATGATAAAAAATATCTACTAAATGATTTTAGATAACGTGAGTCATTTTGAAATAGATTAATGTATTATTCTGTTTAAGAGCGTTTGCAATTTTTCCTATTCCGCCCGTAGTAACCTTGCTTCCGCGAATCTCAAACGGAGTAACTGCTACCTAGCGTCGGAACCAATGAACTACCTCAGTCGTCACACTTTCTCCTCTATTCGTTATGGTTAAAGCGATGCAACTGCCTTGAAGACTGGCGACCAAATTGCACATCACCTCTTCAAATGACAATGCTTCAATACAGACTCTTCCTTGCTACTGCGCATTTCTCTGAGAAGGACAAGGTAAAAAAAAATTGCCCTGTAAACACATTCTGTCCAGCTGCAAACGCAACAGCCACTACTTCAATGCTATCTAGTTTTTTATCCCCACTTTTATCTACAAAAAAAAGAACTACGTCTATATTCTGGGTAACTTCATACAAATGGGAAAATCAGAGGTAAGGAATAAATCCGTATTAATAGTCATATTGGTCAGGTAAAGAAGCGGAAGATGACAGCGAGTTACGGATTACAAAAGAGAGGTAATGCTGTTGAGTGAAATGTGGCCGAATTTTGGTTGCTAGAGAACTTAATAAAAATTGGAGAATGAAAAGTAATGGAGAAATAAGCATTACAGTTCTTATGGTCGGCTGAAGAGGAGGAAAATTGAGAGAGGGTAATGGGTTACGGAAGAAGGCTAATGCTTTTAGCGATAAGTGACCGAACCGAAGTTGTTAGGGAACTCTATTCAACTCATAGATGAAAGAGAAAACTGATTTCAAGTTCTTATGGTGTGATAATAAAGAGGACAATGAGAGCGGGGCATGGGTTTTGAATCTACGCCAGGTTATGGATGAGGACTAATGGCCGAGTGCACCAACCTCGGTATTCAGAAAACCGCGGTAAAGTTACTTAGTTTACCCCGGTAAAGTCACCGTGCTCGGTTTCTACTTTTACCGCGGTAAGATGCAAACCGGCCGAGAAGGAGCTGTAAAGTGAGAAAACCGCGGTTTTCTTTCCAAGATGGTGATCAGCGTAATGTATCATATTTACGATATCTAGGCCCAAAGCTAATTGAACATAAAGAATAATGAGAGACAGGTGGGGTCTATTTGAAGAATGAACGATGGTGCATATCTTTGCAAATACTGTGCTGTAACATCGATTGAAATGACCTTCCTTTCTTACCTCAACCAAACCAGGTCCATCGAGTAGGCTAGTGGGCGTAACCACGATTAGTACGATTAGTACAGTGTTTATGGTGTTTGAATCAAAGTTTGGATTCAGACGACATATATACGGAATATAATATTCCATTTTATCCTTATGAACATTTATTACTGAACAATAAGGCAACAAATAAATGAAATATGGAAAACCAGTGGTCCTAGGCCAAATTTAAGCGAATGGCTGCATGCATCACGATATAGCCTGTGTACCGGTATATAGGGTATGTAATCAATTTATCATACCTGCACGTACACGAACATAATTATATCAGCCCTTTCATGGCTATGCACATGATTTTGCACATAAAATTTCTACTAGTCTTACGGGAATAAAAGCGAGACTATGTCGAACTCAGAGCAGAGATTTCGTGGTGTTTCTTTGCCTTGGATTGCACACGTGTGAGAATTATTCTTTAAAACATCAATGTTATTTTATTGAAATGTACAGACTGGTGGGATCTATTTGAAGAATGAACGATGGTACATATCTTTGCAAATACTGTGCTGTAACATCGATTGAAATGACATTCCTTTTTCACCTCAACCAAACCAGTAGTAGGCGAAACCAACTCTTTTCACGATTGGTACAGTATCTATGGTGCTTGAATTCGAAGTATGAATTCAGACGACATATATACGCAATATAATGTTCCCTTTTATCCTTATGAACATCTTTTTAATGAATAATAAGGCAACAAATAAATTGAATTTGGAAAACCAATAGCCTAAGAGAGCCACCGTGACTGGCAGACGTGCAGAGAGAGAGAGAGAGAGAGAGAGAGAGAGAGAGAGAGAGAGAAAATCTAGCGGCCATGGAAGAAACCCAGACAAACCCAGACAAACCAACACAAAATTTCTCCATGGGAATGGCTTCATAGCAGAGTAACCGCGATATTTCCAAGCATTAGCAAACCGCGGTATTTTAGCAATGGTACACAGAGATTTTGAGAATACCCCGGTATTACGTTTACCGCGGTAACGAAACGGCTGAGAAAACCGGAGAATGGTGCACTCGGCCATAATACTGCCTTTCTATATGTCGCATTTTTAATCGTTTTAAGAAATTTTATTAGTATTTATGACCAACAGATTATTTGTACATAAGTTTCATATTCTGGACTAGTAGTTTATGTTACTTACGTAAGTCATATTATAGTAAAATAAGTTTTGTTTGTGAAGTAGGTTAGGTATTTATTATTTTATAAACTGACCTTAAGGGGAATTTCTATTTTAACAAATATGTACTCAGCTCAGTTGGAAAATGAAAATAATTGAAATATATATTACCGGAACTACGTGCAGGAAATTCCAATTTCCACCACCTTAGCATTAACGGGAAAGATAAGAATAAACGATATCCTAGAAAAATTATATTGTATTTTTCAAACTTACATACAGACGAAAATACGTTAAGATAACTAGGTTTTCTGGAAATTATTTGTGAGTATAATATTTATTCGTTGACCAAGCGTATCGTTGTTAAAAACTCTAGGTAAACATCCGTAATGAGCCGTGAAAAACGGCTCATTTCATTATATCAAAGCACTCAGTAATTTAGCCAACTGCCTTTTTCTTCAGAATGTAAAATCAAATATTTTTGACCCACTCTAAACAGCGTGGTTCTCGGTAATTCTTAAAAGCGCTTCTAGACCGCACTGCCATCTGTTGAAAGCTAGGGAGTAGAGGCTGGTACAAGCGACTTTCAGTTGGGATCCAGTGCTCGCGTCAAGAACATGTAACTTGAGTTTGAGTGGTTTGGTGGGCGTTGCTGCCGTGAAAACACGATGTCTGAAGAGTACGGCATAATTGGGTGAGACCTATCCACATTCATTTTCAATGCTAACAGTAATTTAATCTATTTTGTGCTCACCCGTTTTCGGCTATCTAAATTTTCGTTCTGAACATTTCATAAATTTTCTTTAATAAATTATTTACCGGTCAAGTTTGGATCTTGGAAATTACGCCTACACCATGTAAATTTCATGTAATATTGCTTGTGTTCATTCTGTTTTTCTTCAGTCAATAATATCACGTCCGTCCGTTGTGTAACTTCTAATCTCGTTCTTTGCCTTTCCGAACAGTAATTCAGTATTTTTGGCAGACATCCGACATTAGCATGATTTAGAGTGGGTTTTTTTACGTGTAGTATTTTCAGCACAGACGCCATTAAGATATTGAGATTGCCCTATGCATTGATGTTTATAGATAATCTAAAGATTACTGGGTTTTTCTAGTCATGGGGAATACTAGCCATTATGTACAGGGTGTTCTGGAACGTGTAGTACTTATTTATTGCAATTAGTCTGGGTTTTAGGAGATTTTTCAAGAGACGGGTTGGTTTTTTAATAAAGTGTATTTAGAATTATTGTGGTGCATCGCCCGTGCTCAAGGTTGTTGTATGTAACAAGAAAATATATATATATATATATAGATTTTATTCTTAGTCATTCCAAAGGTTATATTAAAGAAATAAAGGTCGTCCTTACAAAGAATATATTATCTTACAATGTTGTAATTCTAATTTGTTAAAGCTATTAATAAAATTGTTCCAGAAAAAACCATTTGTCATATATATATACTCAAAATCTCTTTCCAGTAAATCATATTAATCTGTCCAGTGTTCATTTTGTGATAATGGGTGCCCAGCCCTTTTGGATGTTAAACAGTAGCGTCACTAATTTAGCAAGAATGGTCGAAACCAGGTCTACTTCACAAATCATATGTCCTAAACTTCCTACATATGTAACTGTGACCCCAAGGGGGGCACAAATAAGTGCTATCGCAGAGCGTAGTTAGGTTTTTGACCCCATTTTTCTAAATTTGCGCTCTGTTTTCCATTCAGTACATTTTTCGAGAATTGCCTTTTTCAAATTTGGATTTTTTGGGGGGGATTTTTAACAGTATTTCAACCACTTAGATTTTTGATCCAGTGCCTAAGGTTAGGCTGGATCTGCATTTTTGTATTGGCATTTATGGTAGTTCAGCTTTTCCTGTTTTGTATTAAACATTATGATATTGGGAGAATATTAACGTACAATTTTGCTACTGGCATGTTGAGTAGTTCAGTTTTTCAAACTTGTGATAGCATTGATTTTTCAAATCTACTAAAGCATTGATTTTTTCACATTGCTACAGCATTGACTTTTCAAAATTTGCTAAAGCATTGATTTTTCAAATTCTCTACAGCATTGATTTTTCAAAACTACTACGGCATTGACTTTTCAAAAAATTGCTAAGGCATTGATTTTTCAAAATTTATTAAAGCATTTACCTTTCAAAATTTTGCTAAAGCTTCCCTTTTTCTAAATTTGTTACGCGAGTGATTTTTCATTGCTTAGTCCTACCCTAACTAAAGTTTAAAAAAAAAAATTGCTACCTGAGGACTTTAAGAATTTTGGATTTCTTTTTGAATTTTTCACTAAGCCATTTTTCATGCTTCATGATAGCTGTATTATTTTGAGGTAACTTAAATTCATCTTGAGTAAATTTTGGAGTTCTGGATCGTGTGGCTATTCTTATTGAGATTTAACCTCACTGATATTATACTTTTACTTTAACCACGATTTTGCATTCTTTATTGAAGTTTTGAAACTTAATTTATTGACATATTTCTGAACCCTAATAGTCATTTTCAAATTTTAATTTAAATTTTGAAACGTGATTTCATTGATACTAGATTTCTTAAACCTAACAGTCATTTTCTATGCTTAACATAAATTCTGAAACTTAATTTTAGTGATATTGGATTTCCGAAACCTAACAGTTAATTTCTACTCTTAGGGTGGCGTGCACCAAACTCATGCAATTTACTCTTTTAGTAAGCCTTACTTCTTTAGTTCTAACTACTTTAGTAAGCTACTCTTTTAGTAACCGTACTCTTTTAGTAAGGACGGCGTGCACCAACCAGGAGTAAACTAAACTCGGCGGCTTTCAACATAGAGGAATGTACTAAAGAAGTAAAAATTTTATTTACTCCCAGAGTAAATGAACTTACTCCACAAGTGGTGGAGAGCACCAACACGGAGTACGTTACTAACGTAGTAAGTTGTGTAGTAAATAAGGCCAATATTTACTCCTACTCAGGGGGTGGAGTAAAGTTGTGTAGTAAGTGTGTTCTGTGGCATTTGGGTGAGTTATGAGTTACATATCACATTAAATGGATTACATAGTTCAAACTGAGGATAAGTTATTGAGATGAAGAAGGTTGTATACCAAAAATGAGAGTTGTGGCAGGTGATTTAATAAATATTAAGCGAACCATACCTAGTAGGGCATTTAATAACGTAAATAATTAAGCTCATAAATCCTTACATGAAATTTTGGCGTTTGGAAGAAACGATGTCAGATTCTCACTACATCCATGTGATTTCAGCCAGTCAAATGTGGAAATATCATTGCGGAGAGCGATCCAATTAGGAAGACGTCCACCAAAGGTGAGGGGAAGAGTGAGTGGAAGGGACGTTTGCATTGCAGGGTACAAGGAGCTCATGTGCTCTTAAATATCTTCCTAGCTGGATCGGCCTTTAGATGTTGCAGTTCTCCCTAACTTTGGGTCAGAAAACGACGATGTATTTCAAGCTAATCATATGGATACAGATATCGGCGAGGTATAGTACATTCCAATACATGAAAGCCTCCGTTCTTGGAGCTACCCAGAAAACACTTCCCCCTGCTACTTAACCATAGAATTACTGAACAATAGGTGATTCTCATTGTTAAACGATTTAATGTAATTATTGTAAATTAATTTTATTACATTACACTTCTATAGCTTAACTTAAAGCACAACATTGCGAATGCCAGATTATAATAATAGTTATAAGAGCTAAAAGTTCAATAGTTGCACCCGCAGTGTTAATGAATAATATGTCCTTTTTTCTAACCCAGGTGTAAAAATGTCCAAACATGCCACATCGGAAGAAAATTTGACTGACTCTGGGATTAGCGTACATTGAGAAGGGGACACATTGTAAAACCATTCCTTAAAGACTCCCCAAGTCTCGAATGGAGGAGTGAGACGAGACTTTCATGTTTGGGAATAAACTATAGCAGATGCTGCAGGTCTATAGTATGCTGCTAACTATTTTAATTAACCCTGTGGACAGGAAAGTGAGAAGCATTATAAACTGTATAGAAAAAAATGCCAACATGAGTGCCGAAAGAAAATTTTAAGGAGGGGCCCGGAGGTTGAAGCTGCACAGGATCTAGAGAAGTAGTCACTGAAATTATTTTTAAACACACAACCATCTACATAATTCTTATTGGAGTTCATAGCTTCCGAAATATTGTACCGCCATTTTTTGTTTAAATATTACATTTCTCAGTTGTAATATTATTATTTTTATAAGGTAATATTTTTTAAGTAAATGTTCTGTGCATTTGAAAAAGGACAGAAACATAATGCCCCTTATTATCCCCCCTTTTTCATGATTTTGTGTAATACTTCTTATTAATATTGTTAAACAGTCAATATGTATTAATAATTCATTATAGTAAGATTTATGATAAACAACTATAGAATAATTGATTTATCGTTTTTGGGGAAGAATATGTAACTTTAGGAAGTATAAATATTTTAATATATTTTAGAACTTTATTATTATTATGAGAGAAATAATTATAATATTGACAGTGAATCAATTATGAAAATCAACTGGAAATTCCAATTGTTTGCATTATAATACAGAAATAGTTTGCACAAAAATTGTAATCACAGTACCCATACGTAGGCTACTAAACTGAAAATACTCAATTGAAGGAATTAAAATTAGTAATGAATAAAACATTACTATTAGACCTATTTTAAAACATGAAGATTGTCATTAGTAATATTTGGAACAACCCAAATTCATATTCATTGTTTCAGCGAACCTTTCCTTTTCATTATCTGGCACTTGAATAATACTGGCAATTGAAATGCACGTGTTCTGCTGCGCTGCACTAACGTTTCTGCTCTGTTCTGCGCAGAATTCGACTACTTCTTTAGTAAAAATCGCTTACTACTTTAGTAACAACTAAAGAAGTAACTATCAATTGAGCTCTCCAACACCAACTAAAAGAGTAAGTTACTAAAAGAGTAGCACTAAAGTAGTAAATTTAGGAAGGGAACCTTACGTAACAAAAACCGGTTTGTCTGTCTCACTCTAGCACATACATTAGTATGACTTAAGAGTGAGACAGATGTACTGGTTCTTGTATACTCCAGGTCTCCGTCTTAAATTTACTACTTTAGTAAGATTTACTCCTGGATGGTGCACGCCACCCTTAGTATTATTTCTGAAACTTAACTTCATTGATATTGGTTTTTCGAAACCTAACAGTTATTTTTCAATCCTTAACTTAAATTTTGAAACTTAATTGAGATTATTTTTCTGAAACCTAACTTTCATTTTTCTATTAACTTCAAATTTTGTAACTCGATTCATCATGAGTAACCGAACATACGTACCACTTGAGTTTCTCTTGAAAGCCGATCTTCTTTATGAATTATCAGTCCGAGGTATCACAGTGGATCCAGACGATTCCGTTCCAAATTTAACCAAGATATTGAAGGATAATTTGACTATTCCTGTTGATATTAAGAACTTACAACATATTAAGCCACAGTTAGAGGTACCGGCCCTTATTGCTAGGACGGAAGAAATTTTCGAGCAATGTCGGGAACTAGGTGAGGAAGGTGGCCTATCTCAAAAGCTGGCACAACGTTTTCAGGCAAAATTGGACCACATGTCAAATAGAATACAGGATCTATTACAATTAGATGTGTCGTCGGAAAATAGTAAATTGCTTTGGATACTTGTCCAGGAGATTTCTTTGGAAAAAGACAAAATTAGATATCAATTAGCAGCTGGGAATGTAATGAGAGGTTTTGGAATTTCGCCTGAAACATTTTTTGCGAATGATTCCGTTAGTATTAAAGAAACTCAACAGTCTCCTGTGCACATTGTTCACAATGGGGGTGCTGAAAGGTATAATGATTTTGCCAAATTACCCCATCCGCTTGGTAAGTTACTAGCCAAGTTAGAGAATTTTAGCGACCACACATTGGATGAAGTTGTTATTTTCTTAATAAAGGGAGTGAAATAAAAGTGATTTAGCATCTGTCCTGGATATTCTATTACAATTTTGAAGAAGAATTAAGTGTTGTTCTTTAGCTGTATTCAAAATTTTTAATATTTGGATCAGGGATATGGCATATCGCTATTTTGGGGTAATATCATAAAACCAAAATTGGGTTTTGGCATTTTGGAAAGGGTTTGATTTAAACTATAATTTTGCTAAAGTTTACTTAATTCAATTGTAGGGTTTTGCTTGGTATTTTGGGCTTCCTCTTACTTCTTCCTGGGAGGAAGGATGGATCCTTTATCACATAAAATTACTATGAGCTGGTAATTTAAACCCGATTACCTCACTCCTGTCTTTTCTAAGCTGTTTTCCATCTATTCACTGAAGTTTTCTCCTATTTTCTGTGTCCCTTGGCGGCATGTCCTCCTGGATTTCCACACCTCTGCACATAGTCGATTCGGAGTTTTGCTGTTTTTGAAGATCTGTCTGGCAGCTCCTGAGTTCAGATGGTTCCGCTATTTGGACGGTCGAAGGTGACCGCCTATTCAGACAAGTTGTTCCACCCTCAAGTGTCCTTCTCATCTCTGGCCGAAGCCTCTTGCATTCTTCGTGCTCTGCCTGGTGATGGGTATTGCTAGCTGGATGCCGCTCGACCTGGTTGGCTCCCTCAGATATCCTGCCTGTTGGGTGCAGATTGGAAGCTTCCTGCTGAAGTGGGGGTCAGGGGTGCCCTCAGTTCCTGTGCGCCTGGACATTCTCTTGGTCTTCTCTCTTCAGTGGGTGTTTTGTGCTTATCTCCCGCCCGGGGGGAAATAAGTGGAGTGGTTCAAGATGGATGGAACTCTTCTAAGAAATGAGAGCGAACGTGCATTTATGAAGTTGCTGCGGGGCATCGGGCAAGGCATGGAAGCATTTCGGAAGTCGCAGGATTAAAGATTGTGCTTTGTGTGTTTGTTTTGTTGTTTTTTTTCAGAGTGCTGTGTTATAAGATAGGATATCAAGTTAAAACTAAAAGGGTATTAGATTCAAGCTTAAACAAAATTTGGGGGAATAAAGTCTTAATGAAACGGCTCATTTCATTATATCAAAGCACTCAGTAATTTAGCCAACTGCCTTTTTCTTCAGAATGTAAAATCAAATATTTTTGACCCACTCTAAACAGCGTGGTTCTCGGTAATTCTTAAAAGCGCTTCTAGACCGCACTGCCATCTGTTGAAAGCTAGGGAGTAGAGGCTGGTACAAGCGACTTTCAGTTGGGATCCAGTGCTCGCGTCAAGAACACGTAACTTGAGTTTGAGTGGTTTGGTGGGCGTTGCTGCCGTGAAAACACGATGTCTGAAGAGTACGGCATAATTGGGTGAGACCTATCCACATTCATTTTCAATGCTAACAGTAATTTAATCTATTTTGTGCTCACCCGTTTTCGGCTATCTAAATTTTCGTTCTGAACATTTCATAAATTTTCTTTAATAAATTATTTACCGGTCAAGTTTGGATCTTGGAAATTACGCCTACACCATGTAAATTTCATGTAATATTGCTTGTGTTCATTCTGTTTTTCTTCAGTCAATAATATCACGTCCGTCCGTTGTGTAACTTCTAATCTCGTTCTTTGCCTTTCCGAACAGTAATTCAGTATTTTTGGCAGACATCCGACATTAGCATGATTTAGAGTGGGTTTTTTTACGTGTAGTATTTTCAGCACAGACGCCATTAAGATATTGAGATTGCCCTATGCATTGATGTTTATAGATAACCTAAAGATTACTGGGTTTTTCTAGTCATGGGGAATACTAGCCATTATGTACAGGGTGTTCTGGAACGTGTAGT
Source organism: Ectobius pallidus (assembly GCA_964059195.1). Classification (NCBI taxonomy): domain Eukaryota; kingdom Metazoa; phylum Arthropoda; class Insecta; order Blattodea; family Ectobiidae; genus Ectobius; species Ectobius pallidus. Next base: position 54,425,633 of record CAXKWD010000005.1, on the reverse strand, counting down.
ACTTATTTATTGCAATTAGTCTGGGTTTTAGGAGATTTTTCAAGAGACGGGTTGGTTTTTTAATAAAGTGTATTTAGAATTATTGTGGTGCATCGCCCGTGCTCAAGGTTGTTGTATGTAACAAGAAAATATATATATATATATATATATATATATATATATATATATATAGATTTTATTCTTAGTCATTCCAAAGGTTGTATTAAAGAAATAAAGGTCGTCCTTACAAAGAATATATTATCTTACAATGTTGTAATTCTAATTTGTTAAAGCTATTAATAAAATTGTTCCAGAAAATACCATTTGTCATATATATATACTCAAAATCTCTTTCCAGTAAATCATATTAATCTGTCCAGTGTTCATTTTGTGATAATGGGTGCCCAGCCCTTTTGGATGTTAAACAGTAGCGTCACTAATTTAGCAAGAATGGTCGAAACCAGGTCTACTTCACAAATCATATGTCCTAAACTTCCTACATATGTAACTGTGACCCCAAGGGGGGCACAGTAAGCACAGTACTTCTTTAGGTAGTTAGATGGTCATTTACTAGTTAAAAGCTACCATTAGATAGCTACAGGACTGCACTCTTATCACGTAGCGTGCCACGTGAATGGTAGACTATTCAAACAAACTCGCGTGCCTTGATGATTTATTAATGAGTTGATTACATCACTGCGCCCAGGCATGTATATACGTGCAGTTATTAATTTATCACACTACTGTCAATGTATCCTCTAAAGCACTTCCATACGGATCCTAGAATAACTATGGTGAATATCGTGTCGATCCGTTATTCAGATTTAATTGTTTGTAATTTATTTTGTCCCCTTTGAGTCTTTGAAACAATTGATTTTCATAGTAGAGCAGTCGTACAGACTGAAACGTTGCGGTAACAATTGACTCGCCCTTAAACGGACCCTTATTTAAGATTTTCTTATGTGATTACATGATTGTATAAGGTTATTTAATCACAAACGTCAAGTTTTCTTTGGCATTTATCAAGTGCGAAGTGGGAACGCTCTGCTCAGATGATCTAAATTAGATAAGATTTAATTAGGGCTATTAGTTGACGTTCATTCATGTAGCTCATTCGGTGGATGTACTGAATCATGTCTATATTTAAAGATGACTTCTAATCATAAAAGATTAAGGTCCATGTGGTTATGTGTTCCAAATTTATGTTAATGGTGAGAACGGCTTTATAATTTTATATGGCTAGAAGACAATGGTTGCTTCTAATATATGATTCAAGGCACGGTCTTACGTCGTCGCAAAGGTAAATTATGATTATGTTAATAATAATAATAATAATAATAAACGCGAATTGTGCAGTCCAGATATTGGATAAAAGTTTTTACAGCAAACACGAACCCTCGTACATTCAGCATTCCTGGATCAATATGATAATATCTCATGAACAGGCCTGTCACAATATTATGCATTCAATCAAACATTGTTCTAGCTTGACGTTGACATATTATAACATTGACATATTTTCTCACCTATTCTAACGTAAATTCCATTGAAAGAGCATTTGAAGTGCAATGCCAGGTTTCTTTTGAATGCTGTTTACAATGAGGTTCATTAGACAGTAAGAAATAGTGTTATGCAAGGACTATAGCTTAGGTAAGCGACTTCCCAACCGAATTTTTCATCCACTATAAGAAGTGCCCTATCTGGGAAAACGTAGGCCTACTCTGGATCTCAAAATGTGTATACCTAATTAATACAATAAGACCATAGGCAGATGGCCGTCAAGGACGGCCGTGAAAGACTTCTTCCGTCACTGCAGCCGCTACGTTTGAATCAAGTAGCTCCTCACGAGGCTGAGCGCACCCCGTTCCAACCCTCCCTATCTCAGAAATATCCGAAGAAGTACCGGGGATCAACCCGGGTCTGCGGGTCTTTAGTCAGCGACGCTAACCACGAGACCACACAGGTGGTCACAATGAGCACTGCAAGCCCTTAATGCGATAAATAATAGGCTATTATGACAGCTTTAAATGTACCTATATATTATCTTACAATTAACGCTACATGTTAACGAAAATCTGTCTGATTAACTTTAAGAAATGTTATCCCTCCCCTCAATACCTTTAACATCTCAGTTTTCAGACTCAGTAAATCTAGAAACCAAATTTATTGTTAAGTTCGCAAATAGGTTTTCGCCTGGTACTTTTAATTTTAAGAAGAGATACTAATTTTTACAATTCTTAGGTTTTTTATTCAATTCAGTGTCTATGTATTTTGCTTTCTGGACATGCAATCTAATACCGGATATAGCTCATTGGCGCGAAAATATGGATGGAGGACCAGCACCATCATCGTATTTCTACGTTAATGCTAAAATAAAATAAAATATTTCAGAGTGTATGTAAATATATTTCAACAAAACATTTTAAGAGATATCAAAGTCAACATATTTATGAAATCGCTTCTTATTTTTCTAACAAGGTCTTTCATATTTTTAATATTCTTTATGTTTTCACGTTTCAGCTACACAAGATGTTTACATAAAAAAGAATTTATACAAACTTCTCAAAGTGTAAAAACCTTACAGGCATGTCACTAGACAAACACCCCGCTTATCATAAAAAATTCACGAAATTGTTAAGACCATTAAAGCTTTCTTTCTTAGAACCCCAATTTAAAAATGTTTTGCACGACTTAACTAATTAGTGGTACTTACGAATGTTATTGCCGTGGATCGTAAGTTGACATTCCCACACGCAATCTTGTTGCTATGTGCGGTAAGTGTTTCCGTGCGGTTATGAATTTGCTTACGGCACATCATAATATAAGCCTTTATGGACAAGGCCCCCAGGACAAATATTCGGTTCGCATAACAACAAACACATGCGAATCACTTTCTGAAATAAACATCTATCTTCAAGAACGTATATAAATAATATTTTCAGGTAATATCACAATTAATATAATTAAATTGATATAAATAATCATCGTGCAAAAAAAGCATGCAATACTCGTGCCGTAAGCGCATAACGGATCTCGGAAATTGAAAAAAAAAACTCGGCGCAAGCGCCTCGTTTTTTCAAACTCTTTCCTCGATCCGTATGCATGGCTTACGGCACTTGTATCGCAATATATTATAAAAACCCACTTTAAAAAATGAAATTTATCGAAGAATATCCATGAAAACTATATTTCCCTCCAAGAGAAGACACTCAACGGCTCCGTCCGGATACTAATGTTCTGAATCTTCAGGCATTCCAGTCTTACAGCACTGGAACAATCTACGAATTAGAGATGGGGCGCTCCTGAGCGAGTCACTCTCTCTTTAGAGCGCCTTTTCCGCTCGCTTCTTAGAAAAGAGCGAGTCGTTCGCCTCCTTGTTTTCATGACTCTTCGTACCGCTCCTCTAAACCTCCTCTCCATACCAACCTTCTCTATCATTGGTTGCACTGGCTTTTAAATGCACACATCTGCACTCCATACACATTGGGGGAGCGAGAATTGATAGAATGAGACAACGAGAAAAGAAAGAGCGGCGAAAGGGGAAGTCGAATTCGCACTCCCTCGTATTTTGCAGATTGAGATAGTACAGAGCTCGTCCTCAAACTGAAAGCATGGACCAGGTCAAAGACAGAGGCTGCGGGAATTCGAATTCAAGCGAAACGTGCTGAGTTGAAAACATTGACGGTATCACGCTAGTATCCACTTGGTTAACTAAAGCTCGTGGAGCGGTGGACTATATTTTCACTGTGCATGCGCACTGCCAACGGCAGGTTCGAATTTTAACGGTCACCAAGCTTTCAGATTCCAGGCGATCTCTGTACGATCATTTTCATTGGCTGACGTTTCCCAAACAGGGAGCACGCGTTGCTGGAGAGCGAGAACTGATAGTTAGAGAGATGAAAGAACGGTGAAAGAGGGAGTCGAAGAGTCGAATTTGCACTCCTTATGCAATAGAAAATTGCGATAGCAACAGAAGAAAAAACAAGATTGCAAGCCTTTGAATTGTGGTGCTACAGAAGAATGTTAAGAATACGATGGATTGAGAGTCACCAATGAGGAAATATTAAGAAGAATTAATAGTGACAGGAAAATCATATATATTATTAAACAGAGGCGGAATTCACCTAATAGGACACCTAATCAGACATCAGAACTTTCTGCTTATAGGGGCAAATAGAGGGCAAAAATAAAAAAGGGCGCCCAAGGTTAACCTACATAAACAACATCAAAAGGGAAACCGGATGCAACACATATGCAGAACTGAAGGAATTGGCCATTACTAGAAGTAGACGGAGATCTGTCACAAACAAATCGCAAGATTGACAACTATAAGAAGAAGATGCAATATTGTGCTAAGTAATATGGGCGTATGGGAAATAGCCAATCAGAGGAACAGGCGCTTTTTACACCGCTTAGTGTTTTGCAGTTTGCGGTAGTACGAGCCATGCCATTGGCTCTAAACGCCATTTCTAAACGCGTTGCTGGAGAGCGAGAATTGACAGAATGAGCGGAGAGAAGGGGAATCGAAAGAGCGAGTTGAAGAATGAGCGGAAAGAAGGGGAGTCGAGAGAGCGAGTTGACATGAGGAGCGATATGTAGGGAGGGAACGCTCCTGTGGTTTTCGAGCTAAAACGCTCTTTGAACGACTCTCGAGGAGCCCCTCCTCACAAGGTGCGGAGCAAAATAGTGCGCTCTCACCACCGAAACGGCTCCGCTCCATCATATTGCAGTTCATGTACCCCAGCAAAGAAATAAATAAGATAATCAAATGAAATACATTAGATAAATAATTAATTGCTCAAATTAATTCAAAGTAGATTCATTAAATCTCATAGCTAGTGTTTGGTATCAAAATGACCGAGAGAAGATAAAACATTAATTATTAATATTAAATGTTAAAAATAAAGCAAGGTGTAAAAGTTAAACAATTTCATTTAAATGTTTATTAAAATGAAATTGTATTTATGAGCAATGAAGAGGAGGGAAGCTAGGAAATCCCATTAGAAAGTATAACGGGACTAGGAATAGAGCAAGACCATATAGCCAGGTAAGCTGTGACCGTGATTTCCCAGATTGATATAAAAGGGCATTGATACACTCAGCTATTTTAAGAAGTCGCCTATTGCGTTAAGGGTGAAACTTCTGATTTGCAGTGATGATACAAGAGCTAGGTGGTTTCTCATTTGTAATCGTTCTTAGAAGTCCTAAATGTTAAGATGTAGATAATGAAACACAGGGAAATCCGGAGTCGCTCTATGTGCACCCTTTTAATTGTTCTTAGAAGTCCCGAATATTATGATGCAGGTAAGAGAAAGTAGGAAATTCCAGAGCAGCTCTGTGTGCGGGTGAAATAATATTATTGGTGAAAATATTCACCAATGAAAATATGTCTATAGTACCACGTGCCTCGATGCACCAATAATAATTAAGAGAGTGGTGGTAATAATTGAATATCCGAGGTTTCCTAATGCCTCGAGAGATTGACTAAAATCACTCTCTTACGTGTGGAGCTTCGCTCCGAATATTAATTATTCACTTCATCGTCGAGAGCTCCGCTCCCAGTTCTAACTACGGCAATTAATTGGACTTAGAAAAATTTTACATAGAATATTTGAACTTAGAATATTTTTGTCGATAATCGCGAGCAATTAAGATATTATACCGCGAAGCGATTGTATCATCGCCATCGATCTACCTAAGACATTATTACAAATAACATTTGTTGTAACAGTGCTGAAATAATTATTAACGCCTGATATTATCTTTACAAGTGCTAAATAAATAGCTCATTTCTACGGTGTTCAGAAAAACTGTATTATTATTTCAATAATATAAGTAAGTTGTTCTTCGCTTCCTACCTTGAGGCTAGAGTGGAGTGTTCAGCGACCTACTGACTGCCGGAGGCGTGTTCGAAAAAGACAGAAATATTAGTATATGCATTATACTTGGCGCCCATCATCTTTAAACAGCGGACAACGACACCAGAACCGCCGTAATCACTACTACGAATAACTCAGGACTTACGCGCTATCTAGACATTTTTAAGATTTAAGAAGCAAAAATGTAAACAGTATTTTTCTTGTCTTGCAGCTGTAAATGGAATGCTACATTATGAAGTAATAAGGAAGCAATGCATTCAAGATACCGTATGCCACAAGCAAAAACAAAGTACGTCGCGGATTATCTGCCGAATTTCTTCAATTTATACATAATGAATTATGTTGACTCAACCTGCTATGTGGTTAAATGGTATAAAAACTAGTTTTATGTGTCTGGAATACAAAACCACAATATTATCCCTATAACATAAAGCCGCTTGGCTAACTCACTCACTCACTGACATTAACGTTTACCAACTTCCAGATGAGTTAGAAACTTGAAAATTGGCAGGCGTATAGCTTTTATCCTGTAACCGACGGAAAAAATCAAAAAGCTCATTTTTGTAAATTTCTACCTCTAAAAAAACTTTCAAAAAAGACCCTATAATATAAAGCCAGATGACTAACTTACTCACTGACATTAATGTTTACCCACTTTCAGATGAGCTAGAAACTTGAAATTTGGCAAACTTATAGCTATTATCCTGCAACCGACGGTAAAAATCCAAAACGTTTTTCTTTTTAATTTTACCCCAAAAAAACATTCAAAAGGGAAGTTGCACTTTAAACTCTCTGTTCAGTTCCCATGACAACAATATGCATTGCAGTGGTCACACAGGGCTTTCGAAGTTGCAATACATTTTGACAAATCATTAGAAATGCTAGCGATAGAAATAATTTCCGTAAACCGAGAGAGGTGGCCCAGATGGTGGACCTGGAGGTCGCAGTTCGAATCCCTAAGCCGGTCAATTTGATATGGGTTTTTTTATGGATTCCCCAGTCATAATGGCAAAGGCCAAATTGGATATTTATATGCCATGAATCAACCTTGCTACGTCATAATTTAATATCAGTTGAAATTTACTCCATAAAATATACCATTAATGTTTATGCACTTTCAGATGAGCTAGAAACCTGATATTTGGATTGTAACCGACGGCAAAATTTCAAAAAGTTAAATATATTATTTTTTACTCTGAAAAATCCTAAAGTTTTCCCGTAGTATTTTAGGATTTTTTGGCTAAACGTCATGGTGGATTTGGGGGCAGAGCCCACAACAAGCAAAGCGAGTCCATTGTACAAAGTGCGATATCCGAAGCATTTTTATTGCCTCTCGAAAATAGACAGCCACAAACATTAGTATTCGTAACTAAGATAAACAAGGCAAGCTCAGATGTATCGGTTTCTGTCAGTATAAATAATAGATGAAATTACTTACTATAGTGCATGCTTTGATTTGCAGAAGTTTTATTCAGCTGGTATTTACATAAACTTTATTACTAGCCCACATGACGGCAAATAGCCTAAACATTAATTATTACTTTTTATAATGGGCATAACATATGGTGGTACAATAATATTGCACGGCCCACTCTATCCTAAATATAACCTATCAAATTGTCGATTTTGTTAGCCTGCCTTGATTGATTCATTTCTTTATAACGATGTCAGTGTAAATAAACATAAGTTTTAAAAATACATCTAGCCGTTGAATAATTAAACACAGCTGTCTTGATATTATAACATTGTGCATTTAATCGAAATATATTGCTACAGATATCTGTATTATATGAGTATTTTTAAATGTAAGCTCTCCTCACTTATGTGTAAGTAATAGACCTAATGTAATTCCCGACAGATTATTTTCAAGATTTAAAGCAATTCATTAATATCCTATACGGCTGCTTTAAACCATTGTCAGTGAATCTTAGGCCTACATTTACACCATTCATATTATTTCCAATACATTTTGTGAAACCTTTACATATTTTAGGAATTTCTTATATCAGAGCATACAAGTATGAATACCGTTATGAAGCACACCTATATTAACTATGTGGGTATGCATTGCGCGGGTATGTACTAATTTCAGTACAAAAACAAGTTTGTGTAGAGAAATAATATTCCTATTATAGCTACTATGAATATAACTTGTAGACAAGTTTGTAGATGTAATTTAAATAAAATACTTTATGCCAACAAAATGCAATATCATTCATGTAGTAGTTCTGTGTTTTAGTAGATGCACTATATCTCATAACGGAAAATAATTAAGAAAAAATAATGATACCAACATCATGAAACCATTTATTTAAGAACCTGATGGTAGAAAAGTTAAGAAAGTTAAATAAAAACTTAATTAAGCTTTACAGCCTTGCGGTAACTTGAAATCAGCACGGACCGAGCTCTCCATCAAATTAATAAGAAGCGATCGAAATAACGGTAATATGTTTTAATTAGTACAAGAACGAAATGCTACATTTAGCATCTAAATTACAATATTAATATGTTTTACCTAACAGTGTATTTTATTTCATTTGCGTTGACGACGAAATATGAAAATGAAAACGCAAGATAAAACTATATTTTTATCCCTACATGTTAACTGACGTAAGTGTCAAGAATGGAGATAATAGTAGCAACACCAATATGGAAGCTTACTACAACAAAATAAATATTTTTATTAAAAAATAAGGATTAACTTGAATGCAATGTTTAAGTCTGCAATGACAGTGTTGTCCGATTTATAATGCGATTTATAGCCTATTTCGATCATAAAGGAAATTAGCAGTGCTAGCTGATATTTCATTTATTTGGTACAAGTCTATATATAATATACAATACATGTAATGTAGACTATTTATAAATAATGAATCGACTGTTTCTAAAACAGCACATGTAAGAAAAAACAGAGTTTGAGATACAGGCCTAAAAACATATTCTATTTAAAGCCATTATAAGAAGGAATTTCTCCACCAAACAGCATTCAGTGGGTATAGGCAGACATGTGCGAAATACATTGACATGTGTTCTTTCGTCTGGAAATGACACTTCCATACTTAATAAGCGGGTTCCTGACCATAACTCCATTTTGAAAAAAGTGACACATGCAGTTTCAGAAAAAAAAAAAGACTCAAAAGTTTGTCATTTACACACACTTGCTGGTGAAAGTATTATTTAAAAAAAAAAAATCTGGATAAGAGCCCTAATTGTAGAAAAAATATATTCCGTTCAAAGAGAATTGTATTGCGTTATCGTACTTTGAGAAGGAAAGGTTAACCGTAATATGTAATACAAGCAAACGTTCTAACACAGCAAACGATCTCGCAAAAGGGAGAGAAGTCAGCACGATTCTTCGATGCGGGCTCCAAATTTGCTGCCTTAGTCTTGCAAGGCAGGCTCGAAAGACACTGATTTCTCTGCAGAAGGTCGAACTGTAACTTCAAGGACCACGAGGACTGCAGACAGGCTGGGTGGGCTTACTGCTTAATCCTTCATGTTTGTTTATCGCACTTTCTAAAGAAACTGTGCTCTAAAACTCAATAGTTTCTAAAATATGACCTATTAAGTATTAACTCAATCTGGCACTTTGTTGTATCAGTTTACTTGATTTTATTTCTGCCGGTAACATTCAAAGTAAAATGGGCGAAAGAATTGTAGGCTCCTAGAAAGTGACAAACGCGGAAAACGAGAAATACAAAACAATGGCACATACGCTTTATTAAAATTTCGCAACAAATATAACGCACTGTAATATCACTTCTAGTGATATCTCAAATTACATTCCTAGATTTTAATTTACCCAACCACAGCACATGAAAACAATATTAGTAAAGTGTCCAGCTAGTAAATGGGAGAGTAGACTGAATTATCCACTAATAGGGCACCGCTAATGTCAACTCTTTAATTCTTAGTAGAGTCACGTGTTTCCTTAACTGACGGCATTTTGCCAACTTCTCCATGCGTTTCACAGATACTATCCAAGTGCACGGACGCGACAGACACTCTTACTAAAAACACACTATGCAATTCTCTGACTGAATTCTCTGCAATTCTACAATTGTAGTGATCTCTTAAAGGATTTGCAAGTGTAAAATTTATACAGAACAACTGGACAACGCGACTGCCATGCCCGAGTGCACCAACCTTGTTATTCAGAATACGGCGGTAAAGTTGCTTGGTTTACTCCGGTAAAGTCATAATTTTGTTGCACCATGCTCGGTTTCGACCTTTACCGCTGTATAATGTTTACCGGCCGTGAAGGAGCTGTAAAATGAGAAAACGGCGGTTTTCTTTCCAAGATGGAGATCAGCTTAATGTATCATATTTTCAATGTGTAGACCAAAAGCTAACATAATGAATAACGAGAGACAGGTGGGATCTATTTGAGGAATGAACGATGGTACATATCATTGCAAATACTGTGCTGTAACATCGATTGAAATGACCTTCCTTTCTTATCTCAACCAAACCAGGTCTATCCAGTACTGTAGTAGGCGTAACCAACTCATTATTACGATAGGTACAGTATCGAGGGTGTTTGAATTCAAAGACATTTATTAATCAACAATAAGGCAACAAATAAATGAAATATGGAAAACCGGCGAGCCTATGCCTAATTTATAGTGACGGACTGCATGCATCACGATATAGCCTGTGTACCGGTAAATAGGAAATGTAATCAATTTATCATACCTGCATGTACACGAACATAATTATAACATCCCTTTCATGGCTATGCACATGACTTGGCACCTAAAATTTCCACTAGTCGAACGGAAATAAAAAGGAGTCTATGTCGAACTCAGAACAGAGATTGCCTTGGATTGCACACGTGTAAGAATTATTCCTTAAAAAATAAATGTTAATTTATTTAAATGTACAGACTGTTAAAGAGGATTACATTAACACCAATAATGAACAGAAACGCTGTAAACATTGCACCTTATTGTACCCAAGAATTGACAACTGAGTCACCGTGACTGGCAGAGAGAGAGAGAGAGAGAGAGTTAGAGAGAGAGAGAGAGAGAGAGAGAGAGAGTTAGAGAGAGAGAGAGAGAGAGAGAGAGAGAGAGAGAGCGAAACTAGCGGCCATGAAAGAAACCAACACAAATTGCTCCATGGGAATGGCTTCATAGCAGAATAAAAGCGATATATTCGAACGTTTAGAAACCGCGGTATTTGTAGCAATGGTGCACAGGTTTTCTTAAAATACCCCGATAATACTCCGGTTACGAAACAGCTAAGAGAATCGGAGATTGGTGCACACGTGTATAAAGGTCGTGCCGCTATGAACCGCTGGAAAAAAGGAACGATTATCGCAGTGATTAAATTTCTCTCCGCATGAAGAGATTCAATATGTCACATAACGAAACGCGCGCTATTCAGTGTGCTGTTGCTAAACTAGTATAGGCCCAGCTGTTCATAATCTATCACTGGCAGTACATGTCACTAACCTAGAATCTAGCTACCACTATTTACCTGTCTTTACAATCAATACATTGTTATTAATCATTATGTTTCATTCTGAATTACCGTCGTATGTTATTTATCATTCTGAATTTACAAGCACCTGCACAGCGTTCAGTTTATAATTCAGAGTACTCTGACATCTGCTGACGACATTGTACACTTGGTCCCAATCATTGCGGTCTGGCCGAGTCGGCGGCAGTCGTGTCCTTAAGTTCAGCGAAGACATCTTCTTGTACGGTATATCCTCTTCCATTTTCTAAGTTTTAATAAATTTGTTGGAACCGGGGAAGCAAAAGCTGACAGCACATTTGAAATGCTAATTGCATAGAGGCTCTTCGTCGTCCACACGTCTTGGGGCGCCTTGTCACGAACCCCAATATACACTGAAACAAGCGGTCCCTCACGAACCATCTTCTTTTGCTCTTACATTTCCGAAACTATGACTACTGTTGATACTTGGTGATTCATATCGATGTGATTCGATGTGGATAGGTTTTCCTAATTTTACACTCGAATTATCATTACAATTGACAGTGATAGCCAGAAAAAAGAGATATTACGAAAGAAATAATACTATTTTACCCGAGTAGATAGCATGATTAGGATTAGACGCGTGTTTCTTTGGTTCTACTCTGGCTGACTGGGTGATTGGGGGGCGTAATGATCTATCTGGTTGGTAAGTAAAGTCGTTCGTACAATGTAAGTTTACGCCCCGTTAAAAAATAAACAAATCTTGGAGGTCCCTGGGAAAAATTACAGGCAGTTTCAAGTCTAACCTGTTCTTACCTTACCTTTCTGGAACCTCATTATTCGATGGATTAACTCCTAAGTTAATAAAAATTGTATATGTTTTGAGGGAATGAAGGGATTGTAGAATCACTCCGGTTAAAGAGGTATCGAAAGAGTCCTGCAAGAAACGGCATAAGCTCCAATATCATCGGCAGTACAGTCATACGAATGGATGACTGATACATTACAAGTTTCTACGGTTGTCCGTTCTGCTCAGCCATAGAGTTAACGTCAACCCTCAAGGCGATCTTCATAGACACCTCATTCACATGTGTACAGTGTGTGGTCGCTACGTCCCTCACAATGGATCAGATATCTTGTTTTATATACATAGAAGATATTATATCAAATCACATAAAAATATAATTATAATTATACAGTTCTGGAAACATTTCATTAATCTCAGATGAATTGCGCTGTACCTTTCTACATTAGATTCAGATGTAAGAAATTTCCTGATTCTCCTGGACCATTTATTTTGAGACTGGCAAAGACAATTTGGCGTGCTTATTACATGCTTTCACTTTAAAATGTAAACACATACTTCACTATCAAGGTGATTACTTAGACATAAATGCCTCCCTCGTTACAGTGCGAAAAACACAGTAGTAAAACCCAAACATACTTCTTTTTTATTTAATGTAAATTAAATGTGAAATTTTCAAATGTAGGCTATATTATTAATAAAGATAAGGTTTTTAAAATTTAGCACGTTCAAAATATAAGTTGTTTAAATTGCAAACTGTACATTGTATATTTCGTAATTTAAGTGTAATTTAGATAACATAAAATGCACTAAATAGTTAAGAAACATCTGGTAATTAAATGTAAGAAATTCTATTATATCTTTTAAAATTCAGTACTCTATAATGAAAACTAAAAAAATGTACAGGTAGTACATGCTTGCAAATCTACAACTCTCGCATTTACGCATACATAAAATGATATCGACTTATGCAAGGATTGAGCCCAGGTATTAAAACACTTTTAAAATAATGTATGTGTATCTTTCAAATAATTTTATTATGAATATTATAAACGTATGTATGACAACGTAAATTATTAAAACAATAGATTCTAAAGAATCCTATCCAATATACGAGTAGAATCAAGTTATATATCGTAGTGTGTTGAAAGTTTTTTCTATCCGAAACAAGAGTAATTACTTTTTAACTGAAAGGTTGTGTGGTAAGCAAAAACTAAATTAAATAACAAATGTTAAAATGAAATACGTACAGGGAAATATTTCTGAAGTAAAACTAATAACAAAATATGAATTATCAAAGCCCTGTTTCATCAAATACAAATATCTTCACCTTGCTAGACTTAGATGAGGGGGAAGGGGAAACAGAGAAAGGGGAAAACAAAGAAAGGGGAAGGAAGAACAGAGAAAGGGGAAGGAGAGGCAAGAAAGGAAGAAGAGGGAAAGAAATGTTCCTCCAGTAACACTGTGAATAAATTGTGATACTGTTAGAGGACGTCATATGTGACATCGGGTATAAAATTATGCTCTGCTAAACTTATATCCGTATTTAAATTTATGAATTTCATATTTCATACGAGGGACAAATATATATATTATTACATATATTTATACTCTAACACCACTTATCCTTTCATAGGCAGTATTATTGACATATTTATATGTAAAGTTATAAGAACGATTATTATGTAAGTAGTCATAATAAATATTTTCTTCGATGATAGTAAAATACTGAATTCAATTTCTACATTAAATTAATCAGGCTCCTAGAGAACTCGTCTGCTTTTTTAATAATCGTGAGCAAAGACCCTACTGTGGTTCGGGTTCATTTCTAAAGTGCATGTCTCGGACGCTACAAAAATATCTTCATATTACATCTACTCTAAATAATATGTCTTCTTCATCCTCCATGGTATTCGCTAATCGACAATAAATACACAGCTCACCACAAAATGTTTCGAAGGAGTAATTTCTATTCCTTGAATGGGTAGTACACAAGACATACTAAATAATTTTGCTTTTAAACGATATGAGCATGATATGTTTTGGTGGTATAAAAATGTATTCAGCAATTTTGCCATCATAAATAAGCAAAGATAATGAAAATCATTGCAGCCATTATCAAAGGGGAATATCCAGAACTATATTCCATTTCTGCTCTAAGAAATTCAATGAAAGAATATTGTTGAAAACACCAGTGTAGGTTTTATATTTGATTCGCAAACAAGGTTTTCTTTGAGATCTTATATTTCTATCCGAAAACATAACTGTACACCATTTTGAACGCCTTTTAGAACTCCAATCAAGAGAGTTCAAAGCATTTATCCTTCAAATTTTTATTTTATCTCCATAGGAGGTTGAATGTTTCAGTAGGCATTTTGTTCATCCCCAGAATCTGAAGTACACCTCGCTAAACTCAAGAATTCCTTGATCGCCATTTCAGCCGGGCCGCAACGATTCATACCAAGACGTGAACCATGACTGAACGTGCAGACTGAACTTAACAGATGGCAGAGTAGTCTACGGATTATAAACGAAACGCCGTTGTGTTATCTCCTATGGTGAAATACGATGGTAAATACAGGATGAAGAATAAAATCAGTGTTAGTAAAAGAAAGGTAAGGGAATTTTGAGGAACAAAGGCATCGAACTTCTTAGTGTAAGGAAGTTTTGCAAAAGGTGTAAGGGTAACAAATCTGCTGGAATAAGGTAAGTATTAGCAGCTAGATTTTAGCTCAGTGATGTAAATTTTGCTTAAAGTGCTTAAACGTATATTTGTGCTGTAATTATGAAATAACAACTCACCGATTAAATGGGGAAAGGTGAATTTGTCTCTCCACTCTCCAGTTTGATGTGGTTATATTCTGATCCAAGTTGTAGTCAAATGTGATCCCAAACGAATATTCTCTCCAGGCATGTCCTAGTTCTTCTGCATAGGAGCAACTGCAGTCCCTGTCCACAAACCAAACAAATTGCATTTTCACTAAAAATAATTCGTTACAAGCATAATCTATTATATTCAACTTACTTCCATAAGCTTAGGCTACATAAGATTAAAATACACATAACATTTACACAAATTTAAGAGTAACATGTGTTTGCCTTTCGTTGTAAGTCGACAAATCATAATCTCTTCTCAAAGGTAAGTAATTATAATTTTAGTTAAGTTATAATTGTTGCTGTAAATTCTAAAATTCTGTTTCTTCTCGATGTCATTAGAAAGATTTTTTACAACTGCTGCCAAAATCTGGCTTATTTTTCTGTCTGTTTAAACCCGATGCATTCGGATCTATGGAAGTCAGAATATAGAGACATGTTCCATATTAGATAAGGAAATAAATACAGTATTATAATACAATACACTGTGTTAAAAAGGTGGGGATAACTTGTTAAACTCTAAATACCTCGCTTACTCCTTCGATTGAATAAATTACTATTTAATTTGACAAAAATATTACAAGCTCGGATTTATTAACAGTATGTTTCGTTAACATAATATATTATAATGAATATTACACTACTATCTATATCAAAATCAACCATTTTTTCAAGTAACATGTGTAATTATTACAGGAGATTAGTGAAGAAGACAAATAGGGATTTATTATCAATCAAGTACCATGAAGAAAGCAGTGAGAAATATCCGCTACCAGCATTCACGTCACATTCTCCTTAGCTGATAGGATAGTCAATTGAACCCTGCATCTGAAAAATTGTTACTTTCAAATCTATATACAGTGAAACCTCTCTGTAACGGAATTGCAAGGGACTATAATTGTTTTCCGCTTTAGGCAGAATTCCGGTGAGTAAAGGTGACAAAGAAATACTAATAATTAGGCCTAGTTACGTTTTGATATGCGGTGGGGCTGATTTTTATTTATAAACAATGGTCCATAAATAGAATCCATTTTTCCATTGCCACTTAACCATTGTTCCCGTAGTTCCGATCTTTTCTTTAGAATTTCGTAAACTTGAGTCTTGCCAACATTAAATTTTGTCGTTTTCACTCTCATCAATGACTTTTATTTTCGTATTTAACTCTAAAACAACATTTCGGGACACAAAAATACAAAAAAATTGTCGCATAGTGGAATTTGCTTCTCCCTCCACGAATTTTATGTAACGGGTGATGTTTATAAAATGAAATAAAAACATTTGTGTCCGCTTTTTTAAGGCTCTGTTTTAACCATCAGTAGGGCTGATGTGTGTAGATTATTTCTGTATAAATTTCACAGGAATCTGACAAAGGGTTAATTAAAGGTTACGAGTTTAATCACGCGGTGTAAGATTTTCTAGACTGAGTAAAAACTGGGAATTCCGAGATTTGGAATCTGGTGACGTCACACACTCGCCTGCTCGCCGCAGCCCCCTGTCCTATAAACTCGCCGGAATACGCTACCTCTGTAGTTTACAAGCCTTGAACCTTCCCTGCAGATGGCTGCGTCCGGAACTTCTTGGGTTTCGGTGATGAGGAATGGCGCCATTCCTTGTTTGTTCTCTTTGTTTCGGGTTGGTGGTAGTGTACCCACGTTTCGTCTCCTGTAACGATTCTCGCTAAGAAGGCATCACCTTCTGCTTCAAAGCGCCGCAAAAGTTCTTCAGAGGCATCAATGCGTCGCTCTTTCAGTTCTGCAGTGAGCTGCCGTGGCACCCATCTTGCGGACACTTTGTGAAACTTGAGCATGTCATGAATGATGTGATGTGCTGAGCCATGACTAATGTTCAGATTTGCGGCTATTTCATCCACCGACATACGGCGATTTTCCATCACTATGGCTTCAAGTGCTGCAATAGACTCTGGTGTCACAACACGGTGTGCCTGACCCGGGCGCGGAGCGTCTGCCACAGAAGTCACCCCATTTGTGAACGTCCTACTCCACTCATACACATGCTGCAGTGATAAACATGCATCACCATACTGGACCTTCATTCGCCTATGGACTTCAATAGGTTTCACACCTTCACTGTTCAGAAAACGTATGACAGAACGCTGTTCTTCCTTGGTGCATGTCACAAGTGGAGCAGCCATTTTTGAACTGGTGTTGTGACAGCGTTTTGCTTGTCTCCAGTATTCTGCCACCTGTAGGATATTCTTGAAAGCATTTGTAACACTCCTGCCAACTTATAGATCAGTGGCGCGAATTTTCTATTTTTAATTTCATTTTTAAGGTTTTCATTTGACTCCCCCTCGTATATTATAACTAGCTTGAAAGGCCCTGCGTCACCAAGGTTATGTATTTTGTAACTTGAAATTAACTTATGGAGGACTTTCGATTTTGAAACTCTGGGTCCTTTTATAATATGTATTTAAAATTTTAAATGAGGAAGAACGACATATCACACTCAAATTTTCCAAACTATTCTCCAGAAAACGTTAGGTATAGCTTTTTATGGCTCATAGAGGATGTCGAATGTTGCCTTCCCTTGCTTCTATACACCATGCCTGGGAGGGGTTGAAATAACAAGAAAGAGAAATTCCGGTTACATAAGATTGTATTGTCTTGACAGAAAATGTTATTTCTCACTCTCATATTACCATACAACAGTTTCCGGGCTGAAATAAAAAAGAAATTCAATTTCCTTTCATACTTTCCTTCCCAAAAACCTGGGACATAATATACTGCGCACGGAGGACTGAAAATGTTCCATCCAATTTTGTCATCTTTTGGATGCTTAGGGCCTCCGATAAACATCCCTATTTCTCAAATCATACAAAGCCTACAGCTATGAATAACGTATCAGTGGATAGGATTTTTTTTACCGACTTCTGATATAGCATACTCTCTGGCAAACCCTTAAGCTGTCCCTGCAGTACGACTGCTTATTCTACATCAAAATTTGAAGTGAGAAAATGATATTTACCATGTCGAGAGTAGAGAAAGTTATTTGATTGCATCTCATTGTGTTTTATTTTCGTGGATTTCATTCTTCAATAATTATTTTCACAAATGTATTACATCTAAAGCATCAGAATATGTTAAAGCCCAGTAATATATAGTTCCCAAAGCCCTATGTGAACACTGTAAACAATACACTGCATTTAATTTTTTCAGTATAATATTTTCTGAAATTATATAAATTTTCAAGGAAAGGATTGGCTTGTTAGAATTTTAATGTTCATCGCGTTACTTCTCGGGCTTAACTGGGTATGTGTGCAAAATTTCGTGCAAATTGGTCAAGAAATGTAGATTTGTATAGGGAACATACGATTTGGCTTCATTGCAATACTCCACTTCTTTTCTTTTTTGTATTGTTTTGTTTTGATATGATAACATGTGACAGCGGAACTCTCAAACTGTGAATATGTCACATTTCTTTTGTCACACTTCAATTTTTTTTTATTATATTTGACAGTAGAACTCTCTAACTGTGCCTCATTTCACATTTCCGATTTTTCCCGTGGATTTACCAAAAATTTTCTTTCATACAAACCTTGTCCTGACAATTACGAACACAACAAAAAAATTAAATTACAAAATCAGCCAAATCGGTCAAGCCGTTCTCGAGTAATGCGGGAACATACATTTTGGAAATTTATTTTGATTAATATAGAAGATTATTGGCTATGAGACTTTTCTGAGGACGATGACAGAATGTAAAAGAAGATGTGGTGTATTAAAGATACAGTGCGTCTTTCGAGCGGCCGGACCGTCGCGCGGCGGCACCGGACTGGGTGAGGCTTGGCGCATCTTCCGCCAATGTTACACGTAAACGACCGGCAAGTCATGGGTACGGAACACTAACTACTGAACTAACTTACATTCGGCTTACCTGCATCACAACAGATGTTGAAATTGATGACCTTGAACGCGAACACATTCTCTATATCTCCGAAAACAATTCTGGTTTACTCGAAAAGTTCATGTTGACTGATTGCCTGTATTTCTCTCGTGATGCTGTCCTTCAATTATTATAACGTGTGCTGATTTGATGCATACACTTTATTCTTTAACGTTCCCCATAAATAAAAATCGCATGGCGACAGGTCAGGGAAACGAGGTGGTCACAATCCTCGACTGATTATTCTGTCACCATACACACTTCGCAATTCATTCATAGAATTTTCAGCAGTGTGCGCTGTAGCTGAATCCTGCTAAAACCAGTCACACAATCTTTCATTTCTTGTTAGTAGCGGAAAAAAATATTTAAAATAGAATTTACATAAACGTGTGATTCAACTGTTGTGTCGTAAAATATGGGACCGATATTTCTATGCGCACTCACTGCGCATCAAACCCAAACTTTTGCAGCGTGGTGAGGAACTTCAAGAATCATATGGGGATTTTCGGTAGCCCAGTATCTATTGTTCTGAGTAGAAACGTGACCTTGAAGATAAAACCACGCTTCATCAGTGAAGAATGTTAAAAGTGGGTCCATTATGAACGGACTGCAAAAACCAATTGCAATAATTAACCCTACTTACAGGATCTTGTGGTTGTAAAGCATGAACTACTGTTACCTTGTACGGCTTAAGTTTCAGAAGTTTTGTTGCCACAAAAGCTGCCGACTTGGAAATGTTAACCTCTTGTGCTAAACGTCTGAGTGATTTTTAGGGTGTGTGCTCTAACCGGGCCCCTACTTCATCGACCTTCTCTTCTGTCAGTACACGGCGTTGACGAACATGTTTCTTGTTCAAAAAAGATCATGTACCCCTGACTTTATTAACAAGGTCATGAATAGTTAACCGGCTAAGAATTCGAACACCTGCAAATCGTTGTTGAAATTCTCTACGACACCTTCTTGCAGAAGAGTATTTCACATACGTATCATAAAGAAAAATACGTTGCTCTAAAGTGTACTCAGCCATTATTAATGGACAAATTATCACCAAGAGACAACACAATATTTCACTAAACACGCGATCAGAGACGAGACAATTTTACTGTAAACACACAAACAGAGACAACGCAATTTTACACTAAACACTCCCAGAGAGTTTCTCACTCGACAGTTCCAAGCTGACTGATGCGTGAAGCCAGCGGTAGCAATAGCTACTGTCTGGCCGCCAGCGCCCCACTCATCACCGAGTCCAAGGTCGCCGTGGAACGGTCAGGCCGCACGAAAGACGCACTGTAGTATCCGGAAGGTAGGAATAACGTACCAGGGACATTTAGAAATGCTATCTGAAAGGTTAGAAAGGTCCTTTTAAAATTCTGGAATTAAATTTTCTGAAAACGGCAGTATGATTTGTACATGAGGTGCTTGTACGGAGGGCTAAATCTTTTGTTTGAAATATTGTTATAAGAATTCTCAGAAGGGTATTTACTGTATATGGCAGCCATAATTTGCAACACCCAAGCATGGTGAACTCCAAGCCTAAAATAGAGCCTCTGGACAAAATTCCACGGTCCTCTTACGTCTAAGCAATACCTGTTAAGTCTGTTAAACATGGGCATACCACCTGCCCCTCTGCTCTCTCTCTATCTCTATCTCTCTCTCTCTCTCTCTCTCTCTCTCTCTCTCTCGGAAAGTATGCCTAAAAAATAGTCTAGGTACTAAAACCTTCTCTTGGAGGATCTATACCCTCAAACAGGTGGCGGCTACAAGGATGTACGAAGTACGAATAAACTCATATGTTTGACTAGGGTTGCAAAATTGTCACTACGAAACCAATGCTCTGCTTACAATACCATAAGTAGGCCTACTCGTAGATTATTACAGCACCAGAGTAAATAACAATTAATTTTAAAATGGTTTAATGCAGACTACTAAAATACTCTTTCATTGAGCTAGTTTCTTCTGACAGCTGTCAGCAATGACTTTCGCTAATGCACTAAAAAAAAGGCATGAAAGTTCTTTATAAATAAATAATATAGTATCGCTCACATGAATGCATACTTCCCCAGGCCTGGCATAAAGAATAATCCTTATCATGAGGCTTTACTTAGTGCAAAAAACACAATGAATACAAAGTATAATTTTTACCAGCCGATGATGTGATTACGTAGCAGTTAACTCTTATCAATCCTCCGGCTTGCAGGCTCCATAAATAATTTACATCTCCATGTGTTTAATATCTATTGACTTGATTACGTGTTCTAATAGTTGCAAATCACGTACTGCGACTTACTTTACTTACATGTGAGTTTTGTTATCAATCTCCATTAACAAAAGGACGAGAACATCAAAATAATCTGTCAAATAGATTGAATGTTTAGATGAGTTCCGCCTATATACCACTAAATATTAAAACAATCAGCTGAAGTCTACATGAGATAAGGAAAAACAGTTAATTAACAACACATGTTTTGAATTTGGCTTTTATTGTGTTGTTATAAACGTACTTTTATTGTATTGGTTTTGTCTATCACTTAATAAGATAGTATATTAAAATAACATTGAGCTCAATGTGTTGTCAAATTAGATTATTTACAATAATCAGTATTAAAATTACGAAGCTGACCTTGTCACAATAGTTAAAATATGATTTAATATTAAACATACATGAAACTTGGACTGATAAAGTATTCTAATATTTTTCATTTGTTTTAAAAAAGCACACAGATGTCTATGTGTGTCATAAATATTTGTCTTCTTGGATGAAATTCACTTAACTTCTTTCTTCTTGTATTTGTGTTGTGCGACTATTATTACTAAAGAGTCAATTATAACATTGCCAATATTGTGAATAAATGTAATTTACGTGGTCCTTCTTCTTGGAATAGATTAGCGGATCTTGAGTAATGTAGTGACTTATCTCTTGTAATCTTCAGCTTTCGTTGTTTTTCAATATGTTGAGATGCATTTCGACGTCATATGCGTCATCATCAGTCACGCCTAGAATATGGATATTTTAGATATCTTAGATATCTGTCCGTCTGTCTGTACGGGTGACTTTATGCGCGATAACTCGAATACGCTTTATCATATTTTCATGAAACCAAGTATGCGCATTTACAGCATCCATAGAAGAAAGCATATTGAAATTTGAGCAAATCAGTTGAGTAATGCCCAATTAACGGATAATAAAGAATCATCACTATTAACATATTCCAGTCAATGCTCAACAGGGAAATGTGGTGGGAAATGGAAGGAACACAATTTTTTACTTTGAGACTTTGTTTGGATAGTTATATGATAAACATACTAAAAGTCCCCACTCCTAGGAAGCGGGCGGGGCAGGGGGGCCCGTAGGAGGTCCATTTTTCGGGTTTTCGCTTATATCTTGGAAACTAATAGTTCTAGCGATAAGATAACTCTATACAATATTAAAGCTGACACAAATGTCAACAAGATTGACTCCATTCATGTTGTCTCTATCTTAAATTTTTTCCAAGATATCAATTCTTAAATTTAGCTAATTTTTAAAAACATACATTTTGCCCCACTTTTTTGCCATATTTGACCTTTTAACTCTTAAATTAAATAAATAAATAAATTCAATAATAATAACTTGAATACTTTTGTGACTGTGGCTAGACGCAAACGCACGTAGTTTGAATTACTAGTACATAGCTTAGTCCCCTAGACAACGAATGCTAGTTGAAAAAAAAGACTTCAAATCTGAGTCTCTTGTACGATTGCTTCGTTTAACAAGGCATAATTCGTTGCAGAAATAATGATAAAAATGACGTGTAATTCCAATTGAAGAAAATATGTTTAGTTTAATTAATCAACATTATCTTCTTAACGATGTCTTTAAAAGGTTTTTAAGGAAAAGAAACAATCTACAGCAAGCGGAGTTTATAAACATACACTCCTGACACAATTGTCATTATCTTTGTTTCCTTCATACAAAATCATTGAAAATTTGTGAAAAACTGAGCTCATTAGTAGTAAAATTACAGAACTTTTACTAAAAACTATTGTATGCTCCACGTACGCAAAACTTTAGCGGACGACTCTAGAAATACTGGATGAGTCCCCTAAAACCTTATTTTGCGTACTTCATATATAAATAGCTATTAAGATGTTTCGTGCTGTTTGCAGACAGACACATACATACATATATAGGCCTACACACACAGAGATATGTTCCTAAAAATGGTATTTTTGGATTCATTGGAACTCAAAACGTGTAATAATGCTGAAAAGTAGATATCTAATTTCACTCTTCCTTTATCTACAGATGACCTATGGTATGGATAGAGGAAATAATATTGAAAGAAGTTCTCTTCAGTCAGTTAATAGGAAAAAATCCAGTATTCTCTCTATAAATGGCACATACAGAATATCTTCTGGCTTACACCGAATCGAAATTAATCAATGCACATTTCTATTATTTCAATTTCCAAACAAGTTCTGTTCTATAAAATAATCTGTTTTCGTGATGCTTAAATGGCAGCGTGTGACGTTGCACATTGATGCTTACATGTCCAGTAACGAGCAGACGATTTTATCCATAACATCATCCTCATATTAATAGCAAGCATTTTATAAGATAAACGATCGTGATTGGTCTATATCCGAGGAATTGCTAAACGTTATTGGTCAGTATCAAACATGCGGAATAGGAGTGGAATAGTCATTTTAAAAGCATGGAAAATGGCCAAATTTGACATATTATCCTTAAGAACCTAAGATTCCATTTATAAGCACCATAGATTTGCACGAAGATTCTAAATATAAGTCAAATCGTGAAGAAGTAAACACATAATTAACCTAAAATGGCATTG
Source organism: Ectobius pallidus (assembly GCA_964059195.1). NCBI lineage: Eukaryota > Metazoa > Arthropoda > Insecta > Blattodea > Ectobiidae > Ectobius > Ectobius pallidus. The sequence continues at coordinate 54,401,916 of CAXKWD010000005.1, read as the reverse complement.
AGAACTGCTGTCAAAACATGAATCTCCGTGCGCTAGCCGATGTTCTATTGCCGGGCAATCCGTTACGTGGTGATAATAAATAAAATACTGGAAACCTAACAGCAAAAAACCGGTCTCTGTGTGTCTTTCGTTATCGAGGCCAAAGTATCTACCGGGTACAAAACTCGATATCTGCCTACTGCCTACTGCTTTAGCCCCACCGTGGGCTGTGCCCCTGGACCCCCTTCAAAGCTTCCAGCAGACCCTCTTCACGCTGGGAGCTTCGAGTACGGTACTTAATCACAGGAGGGAACCTAACCACATAATCAGATTAAGAGCATTCATATATAAAACTACAGTATTTGTAGCACTGGATAAGCCTTTGCGGGAATGGCCAATGACATGCAAGATCATCGGCCAGCCAATGGGAGTGTTGGTATTCAACCTTTGGCTCGCGTAACCACTCTGAACACCACGCGTAAAATTGCAGTAAAGTGCTACACTATACCCTACATCTATTCAGGACTAAGAAAAGCCAGTTTCTAAGAAAAAATTTCCATTCCCATGTTTTACAGTTTTATATTACACGTAATATTAAATCGAATTTTTTATTTTGAAATGAGATAAGAGTAATATATATTTACAAGTGGATACGCAAACTATCGTTCCAGGATCACAAAGCAGAGATAATATTTATCTAAGCATGAAGCATCTGTTTAGGTCATAACATTTCACAAAAATTCAGTGTGTCGCACGAGCAATCAATGTCAGCTGTAACAAGAACTTTGAACGTTACATCAAGCTCCACGTTACATCAAGCTCCAGTCTGTGACTTCTTTTAACTTCTTCACATAACATTAAATGAATCCTTATCTTTCATCCCGTATCCAGCATGTGTCGTAATCACATAAAAGGAATTTTCCGCTATCGCTCTCTAAGGCCTTGATCTCGGCTTTGAGGTGATCAACAACACTTTTGCTTACAGAAGAATTACATCCACATTATAGTACAGCATGCCGCTTAGTGAGATTCTCCAGAATAATCGTCCTTGCATAGTACACACGTGTTCAGTTCTGCACATAGGCGTAACCAGGCCGACCATATGGGGGGTTATAACATCCGCGGGGTCTGGGGAGTATGAAATACCCCCCAGGGAGAGGGGGGTCCGGGGGTCCTCCCCCGGAAAATTTTAAAAATTAAGATGCAAAATAACAAGTTTTAGGCTTCCGGGGGCCCTCCCCCGGAAAATTTTAAAATTAAGACCCAAAATAACGAGTTTTAAGCTCCCACGCTTTATACTTGTATTAAGTAATTTATGGGCAGACTTAAAAAATTATACAATTTTCCTTTTTTTAATCAATGGGGGGGGGGGGTTCAAACCCCCAAAACCCCCCCTCGGTACGCCTATGGTTCTGCAGGCATATCCAACCTGTGGGCCCGCTACAAAATTAACGTCCAAAATACATAATTATCTTTTTACTAAAACTGAATCTATAGAATATTAAATTATGTGCACATCACTCAACTTTTTTTATATTAAGAACGTACTGTACAGCGCACAAGTTGTTCGGGTGCCTATCATGCTTGCCATTAAACGCAATATTCCAGGGTTCGAATCCGGATAAAGCCGTGGTTTTCTCGAGCGTAAAAATCGTATGGCATACTTCCCTCCCTAAGAGAAATAAAGCTTGGGCGCAGCGTCATAGATTATTTCAATAAAAATGGGTCTGTGTGTAAAATGATCAGACATTTCGCGGTTAAACCATTTTATTTTTCTTCTTCTTCTTCTCCGTTGCTCCCGAAATAATGGGGTAACCTCTTATTACCGTACGTCTGGAAGGAATGAAGGAAATATTAAACTTCTCTGGTTAAAGAGGTCTTAAATGGGACTGTGAGAAACATAGACCTACTTCTCGGTGTGTTTTAATGATTACTGGTGGTAATAACACATTCTGAATGAAAATACAAAGACGATTTTCATGAACAGGGAGATTCTATAAATATTCTACGCAATTTATGGATAAGATTGCTTGAGTAAATTTAAAAACATTAAAATATTTATCAATACGCGTACTTATCAATCAGCTTCTGGTCGGGTTTTGTGTAAGAAAAGATAGAATTATTTAGATTAGGTCTTTCAATTATTAAATGTACATGGAGATATCAAAAGTGTAGAAATTGAAACTCTAACAGAAGTAGGGACGCTATAGGTAAACTAAAAACACACAAATCGCCAGGCGTTGATAAAATTCCAGCAGAATTAATTAAGGCAGGTGGGGATAGTTTAAACTCAGAAATCCATAAACTCATTTTTATGATTTGGAGAAGGGAAGAATTGCCAAGAGAATGGAAAGAATCTATCCTTATAACGATCCATAAGAAGGGAGATAGGGCCAAATGTAATAACTATCGAGGAATTTCTCTCTTAACAACATCATACAAAATTTTATCTAATATACTACTGTCAAGATTAACCCCATATGAGGACGAAATCATTGGAGATCACCAATGTGGATTTAGGCGAAATAGATCAACCATTGATAATATATTCTGAATTCGCCAAATCTTCGAGAAAAAGTGGGAATAATATAAGTCTGTTCACCCGCTGTACATAGATTTTTAAAAAGCATATGATTCAGTTAGGCGAAACAAATTGTACAATATCCTCATTGAGTTCTGGATACCAAAGAAGTTACTTAGGCTGATGAAAATGTGTCTAAATGAATCCTACAACAGAGTCAGGGTAGGGAAATTTATATCAGATAGGTTTGCAATTAGAAGGGGATTGATGAAAGGAGATATTTCGTTTTGGAATATGTCTTTAGGAAAGTTCAGGAAAAGAAGGTAGGCCTACAATTAAATGGCAGTTACCTGATTTTAGCTTACGCAGATGATGTTTGCCTGTTGGGCGATGACATAAAGACACTCGAGAGAAATGCAGAAAGTTTTTTCGATGCCTGCAGGAATATTGGATTGGAAATAAATATATAAAAAACTAATATATTGTAACAAGGGCTCGTGGGGGTTCGAAATCAGAACACTTAGGGTGGCGTGCACCATCCAGGAGTAAATCTTACTAAAGTAGTAAATTTAAGACGGAGACCTGGAGTATACAAGAACCAGTACATCTGTCTCACTCTTTAAGTCATACTAGTAATGTGCTAGAGTGAGACAGACAAACCGGTTTTTGTTGCGTCATGTTCCCGTCTTAGATTTACTACTTTAGTGCTTCTCTTTTAGTAACTTACTCTTTTAGTTGGTTTTGGAGAGCTCAATTGATAGTTACTTCTTTAGTTGTAACTAAAGTAGTAAACGATTTTTACTAAAGAAGTAGTCGAATTCTGCGCAGAACAGAGCACAAACATTAGTGCAGCGCAGCAGAACACGTGCATTTCAATTGCCGGTATTATTCAAGTGCCAGATAATGAAAAGGAAAGGTTCGATGAAACAATGAATATGAATTTGGGTTGTTCCAAATATTACCAATGATAATCTTCATGTTTTAAAATAGGTCTAATAGTAATGTTTTATTCATTACTAATTTTAATTCCTTCAATTGAATATTTTCAGTTTAGTAGCCTACGTTAGGGTACTGTGATTACAATTTTTGTGCAAACTATTTCTGTATTATAATGCAAACAATTGGAATTTCCAGTTGATTTTCATAATTGATTCACTGTCAATATTATAATTATTTCTCTCATAAAAATAATAAATTTCTAAAATATATTAAAATATTCTTCCCCAAAAACGATAAATCAATTATTCTACAGTTGTTTATCATAAATCTCACTATAATGAATTATTAATACTTATTGACTGTTTAACAATATTAATAAGAAGTATTACACGAAATCATGAAAAAGGGGGATAAAAAGGATAACAAAACTAATAAGGGGCATTATGTTTCTGTCCTTTTTCAAATGCACAGAACATTTACTTAAAAAATATTACCTTATAAAAATAATAATATTACAACTGAGAAATATAATATTTTAACAAAAAATGGCGGTACAATATTTCGGAAGCTATGAACTCCAATAATAATTATGTAGATGGTTGTGTGTTTAAAAATAATTTCAGTGACTACTTCTCTAGATCCTGTGCAGCTTCAAACTCCGGGCCCCTCCTTAAAATTTTCTTTCGGCACTCATGTTGGCATTTTTTTTCTATATAGTTTATAATGCTTCTCACTTTCCTGTCCACAGGGTTAATTAAATAGTTAGCAGCATATTATAGACCTGCAGCATCTGTTATAGTTTATTCCCAAACATGAAAGTCTCGTCTCACTCCACCATTCGAGACTTGGGGAGTCTTTAAGGAATGGTTTTACAATGTGTCCCCTTCTCAATGTACGCTAATCCCAGAGTCAGTCAAATTTTCTTCCGATGTGGCCTGTTTGGACATTTTTAAACCTGGGTTAGAAAAAAGGACATATTATTCATTAACACTGCGGGTGCAACTATTGAACTTTTAGCTCTTATAATTATTATTATAATCTGGCATTCGCAATGTTGTGCTTTAAGTTAAGCTATAGAAGTGTAATGTAATAAAATTAATTTACAATAATTACATTAAATCGTTTAACAATGAGAATCACCTATTGTTCAGTAATTCTATGGTTAAGTAGCAGGGGGAAGTGTTTTCTGGGTAGCTCCAAGAACGGAGGCTTTCATTTATTGGAATGTACTATACCTCGCCGATATCTGTATCCATATGATTAGCTTGAAATACATCGTCGTTTTCTGACCCAAAGTTAGGGAGAACTGCAACATCTAAAGGCCGATCCAGCTAGGAAGATATTTAAGAGCACATGAGCTCCTTGTACCGTGCAATGCAAACGTCCCTTCCACTCACTCTTCCCCTCACCTTTGGTGGACGTCTTCCTAGTTGGATCGCTCTCCGCAATGATATTTCCACATTTGACTGGCTGAAATCACATGGATGTAGTGAGAATCTGACATCGTTTCTTCCAAACGCCAAAATTTCATGTAAGGATTTATGAGCTTAATTATTTACGTTATTAAATGCCCTACTAGGTATGGTTCGCTTAATATTTATTAAATCACCTGCCACAACTCTCATTTTTGGTATACAACCTTCTTCATCTCAATAACTTATCCTCAGTTTAACTATGTAATCCATTTAATGTGATATGTAACTCATAACTCACGCAAATGCCACAGAACACACTTACTCCACAACTTTACTCCACCCCCTGAGTAGGAGTAAATATTGGCCTTATTTACTCCACAACTTACTACGTTAGTAACGTACTCCGTGTTGGTGCTCTCCACCACTTGTGGAGTAAGTTCATTTACTCTGGGAGTAAATACAATTTTTTCTTCTTTAGTACATTCCTCTATGTTGAAAGCCGCCGAGTTTAGTTTACTCCTGGTTGGTGCACGCCGTCCTTACTAAAAGAGTACGGTTACTAAAAGAGTAGCTTACTAAAGTAGTTAGAACTAAAGAAGTAAGGCTTACTAAAAGAGTAAATGACATGAGTTTGGTGCACGCCACCCTTAGTTTCTAATTGAAGGATGGAAGTTCCTTTATTTCCTATAACAGTGCTCAATACAGCCAGAAAACTCCTGAATGTTCTCCAGTTCACCCTTCTGTTCGTTCCTGACTTCCACTGTGCTGACTCCAAGTTACAGCACTGTCTCCGTTCGCATACACTGTGCGGACTCCCAAGTCGAGGTAGTTCAACGCCCCGTCGGTCAACTCCGCAGTCATCGCTGCCGCTGCACGATTCACCCGTCGCGCAGAGTTCCCCGGAACGGCACTGTCTCAGTCCAGTCCAGTCCACCAGCTCTTCCGTTCACTAGTTCCTTCGTTCACTAGTCCCTCCGGTCACTGGCTTCTCAGCTTCCCAAGTCACACTTACTTGAGGTCGCGCTGATCAGTCCTCTCCGTCCAGTTCACACTCTCTTAACTCTGACTTACTGACTGACTGACTGACTGACTGTTACTCGCTCGCGGCCCTATATATAGCCCCGACGAATGTTCTAGGTAAACACATCAAACAAATGGTTACAAAAATTTGGTTTCACCGGAGGTGATAAGCTTCATTGCTTGGCACTGCGGGGGTAAGGGTAATTATTTAGGGTAGGATTTCCCCTATTAGAAGATGATGAGCCCAGAGGCTAGTCCTGCTCTGGGACAGAGCAGTGGGGGGGAGGCCCAAGACCTGTCCGAAGGACAATAGGCCGGATGATACCGCGTAGGGTGGCCATGTCTTTTCGCGGGAGCCCTCACCAAGGAAAGAAATTTTACATATCTGAAAATCCCCGACACCCACGGCGTCGGACTCCCCTATTAGAGCGGACTATATTGAATGATGTATAAAAGACATAAGTCTATGTCAAAATATAAGTTTTAAGGACTTTATAATAGCCTTAACTCAATATATCTTCAAAAGTAAGTGTTTTGACTTAATGCCTTTGTATCATCAATCACAGAAGTTACAATTAAATTTTATGATGACACTTGAAACCAGCCTACATCACTGAATGTCATGCATCTGAATAGAATACACGAATATAACTGACAGCCCTCCAGGCTCATGCTCGTTAAGAAAGATCTAGCCTACAAGTAACTCGATTGTAATATTACAATACCCCTTTTTTATTGTTAATAAGCCTAGAAATGGTATCAACACAGATGTGACACTAGCTAATCTTTTAGGAGCCAAATTAGTAATGGGTGGAACGTAGGACAAAGGTTAACAGAAAGTGATCATAATATTATCAGTATTGAAATCGGCAGAACGATGGAGGCACTATCGAGTAAGGTAACTAAGCAAAAGCGTAGATATGGCATTAGAAATGTAGATTGGGAACTATTTCGTAATACCTTCAAACCTCCGTAGATGACCGCATTAAATGGTTGTGTTGAGACTCTAGCTAAAGAGCTTACAAAAACAATCCATCAGGCGATGGTTGTAGTTATACTCCTTAAGAGCTCAATAGTTAAAATCAGTGGCACATCATGGAATGATCACTTGCAGAGGTTAAGGGAGCTGTCACAGTGGATTGATCGAGCCAAAGCGACCGACCGACTGATATAACGAACCAATAGACAGCAATGGTACCATAGCATCGATCAACAACGAGCGAGAGGGATCAACTGGTCTGTGAAATCAAACCTGCCCGTTTTTCAATCGGCAGTCAATGAGTGAAGATGGCAGCACTCCGACTGAAGCTTCATACTCACATTCCTGCTCCTGCTCCTGGTCTGTCATCTCACGACCTTATTTATGTTTCATATCCCCTGCAATGCCCTAAACGAACAAACTAAACCCATAACTTATAGGGACTTCAAACGTATTGACCAGAATTCACTAAGTACTGACGCATTAAATGTGCCCTGGCACACAGATTGGATTCTGCACACTGTAGACGAAAAAGTAGATACTTTTAATGACCTCATCATCCAGCAATACGACAAACACGCACCAACGAAGACAAGACGCGTGGCAAGACCTCCTGCTATTTGGATGACCGAAACAATACGTACACTCATGGCTAAAAGAGACTTTGCTTATCGAAAATACAGGATTAATAAAAACGAAACTTTCTTTCAAGAGTACAAACAACTCAGAAATGGAACCACTCAGATAATAAGAAATGAAAAACTAAAATATGTCCATAGTCTCATTGGCCTTAATATAAAGCCGTCAGATATGTGGAAGACATTAAAGAACATGGGCATAGGTAATACAAAAACTAAAACTGATAATATTAAAATTCCTTCCCAACAGCTAAATGACTTTGTTACATTCCTACCCATTACACCGATTGACACAAAGACCAAGAATCAGACAATTAACGAACTACTAAGCACTGAACCCCCTAGACGAGAAAAATTATTTTTCTCTTACATTACGCCTGTTGATGTAAAAATGGCTATAATATTAAATCCAAATCACAAGATGGAAGGCATAGATAACAACAACTTAACCACGTTACACAAAATTATTGATATCATCTTACCTACGCTTACGCACATATTCAATGACTCCATTATGACTTCAACTAACCCGAACCAATGGAAGAAAGCGATAGTACGACCTATACCTAAGAATTACAAACCAACGACACCCAATCACTACAGACCTATCAGCATTCTTCCTACCATATTTAAAGCTCTGGAAAGAATATTACACAGACAACTGACAGATTATTTCAATGAATATAATATTCTTGACCCATATCAGTCTGGATTCAGAACTGGCCATAGTACAAATACAGCACTTCTCACGGTAACAGAGGACATACGTGAAGCCATGGACGAAACCCAAATGACAATACTGACTCTTCTAGACTTTAGTAAAGCCTTTGACTCCGTGGACTTATATCTTCTTATAGCTAAACTGCGAGCAATGTATTTATCAGAGAGCTGCTTCTGGTGGTTCTATTCCTATCTTCGCAATCGTCAGCAATGTGTTTTATCATCCTGCCGGTCTTCCTCCTGGCGAGATGTGGCGAGAGGGCTCAGTACTTGGACTGTTATTGTTTTCAGTTTATTTAAATTACATCCACAACCTCAGTTCATAGCAAACACCATGTCTATGCTGATGATCTTCAAATCTATGTGCATTCTCGGCCTGGCGCATTTATCCCCAATATCAATGAAGTAAATCATGACCTTACAGGCAATATCCTCTTGGTATAGGAAATTTGGATTGAGTTTGAATGCTTAAAAATCGCAGGCAATCATTCTGGGGCAACAGATATTACAGTCTATTGTAGGATTAAATAATATTTGAATTCGAACCAGATACAAAGACCACATCAAAGCTATCCAAATCAAATTTCGCAGAACACATCATCACAACAGACCACAATATTATAAAAACATAAACACAGACATGGAAATACTACTCATCATACACAAAAGCAATAAATTAAACACACTAGAACAATTCGAAATCTACAAACGCACAAAGTCACACCCAACATTGGTTTTAAACAACCAACTCAATTTCAGATCACACACGCTATTTGATACATTAATACACGCAGATAGTCAAACTAAACCCCCATCGCCTACCCCCACCTCCACTATACCCCCAACATAATAGACCTCCTCACAAACGCCTACCACAGTAGACCTCAGTTGGCACTCTGCTGATGATGCAGGAACACCACCTGCGCAATGGCCGTCCAGAAGTTTACCAAGGTAAGTAAAGTGCGTTACGGAAAGTGTTTTCATTCAACTATTTTAATACACAACGCTAAAGTTGGACACAAGAATGAATGGATTAAATTATCTACCACCCCTACTAATTAATAAATCTCTAATTCCTTTAAGTTCATCTGTTAAAACATAGGAGTTTTCTTTCACAAAAATCTCAACTGGAATGTACAGATAACTCACAAATGTAGAAAAATATTTTCGAGTAATCACTCATTCATTAAAGCGCTGAAGAAAATCCTAATACAAACTCTCGTGATGCCCTTTGATTACTGTGATATATTATTAAGCGATCTCAGTGTCAACCTATCTAACAAACTACAACGTGTTCATAATATGTGTATTCAATATATCTATGACATTTAACAACTGATCAAATCTCGCCCTCATTCTCAAAATTATATTGGATTCGGCTTAATGATCGTAGAAATCCACACTGCAATCAATATGAAGTGCTGCTAACGCCTGGAATCTTCAGTTCCCAAAGCTAAGGAACCCCAACTTAGTAATATATAGCGTTCCAGAAGAGGTGACAGTAGAGAATGCAGAAGAAACTATTCTCGCACAGAACCTAGAATTAAACCTTCAAATAGGAGATGTAAACCCTAAATTTATATTTACATCCAAGAGTAAATGGCGGAACTTGGTGGTAGACGTAAACTCGCGGAGCAGGAAGCAGCTGCTGCAGAAAAAATTGAAAGTCGGATGGCTGATATGTCATGCCAATGATTACATAAGAATCAATCTTGTTATAAATGTTGCCGATTCAATCACAAGGCAAAGGAATGCAGAGGGGAGGAGACAAGTCCTAAATGTGCAGGTGCTCACGAAATGACGGGTTGTAATGTAACAGAACAAAGTCACATGAAATGCATAAATTGCATAACTTGGAACAAGTAAAACAACCAGCACTACCAAATAAATGTTAACCACACTGTTATGAGTAGACAGTGTCCGAGTTTTTCTGCTGAATGGAGAAACTTAAGAAAAATATTGATTACTAAGATGGACTCTCAACACTCAACACAATAATAACAACACATTTGCGACGAAAGTACAAACCAACGGAAATTTAATAAACTGTCTGCAAATCAACTTAAAGCACTGCAAGGCAGCAGCATACAACTTGGATCAAGTACTAATAAAACAAAAAATTGATATTGCGTTCATACAAGAACCATACTTTATAACAATAAAATTGCTGGAATTTCAAGTAAACATAAAATTTTCTCATCAGGAAATGAAAGGAAACGAGAAGCTATAGTGGTTACAAACAAATCGTTCGATACCTTACTAATAACCCAACATTCTGACGAAGATGTGGTGGTCGCAGAGATTGCTAGAGGCAGCGAGTGTATACCTTGACATAAATAATGACTTATCAAAATTAGAGATATTAACTAAATCAATTAAAGGTAGAGATCTTGTTCTGACAATGGACAGCAACTCGAGGTCAAAAACTTGGCACGAAAAAATAACCAATAAGTGAGGAAAGCTACTAGAAGAGTTTATAGCAAGCAATCAGCTGCACATCATGAACAACAACAAAGAAATCACAACCATTGAATCACCGACAGGGGCTAGCAACGTAGATATAACTCTAACTAGCAAAGGGATGTTGAAGTTAATAAGTTAGGAATGCTCTGATGAAGAAAACTGCTCAGACCATACGGTGATCAAATTCTACGTTGGGCAAAACATTATGCAACATAATATTTATAGTTTCCGAGGAATACGATGTATTATTCAGGAGGATAAATACAAGTACTTCAATAAGAACGTTTTGGAAAACATAAGGCTCATATTCGGCATTGAGAATGAAATAACTGAGTCGACGAATTTCTTGAAGAAATAGCATGCAAAGAACCAGATATTGACAGCCTGACAGACGAATTAGAGAAGTCATTGTCACATCATGCAACAAATCCTTCAGGACCTGCAAACCTAAGACAAAAGCTTTGGAGTATAAATCAGTTCCTTGGTGGTCCCAAGAATTGACCACAATGAGGAAAAGGACTAGTGCCCTAAGAAGAAGATTTCAAAAGACCAAGAGAAACGGCGATGACAATGAATCAGAACAACACAAACAGAAATAACTCAGTGAGAAGAGGAAATACGAGGCGACCATAAAGAGAAAAAAATTTGAATCTTGGAAACAGTACTGCAACGTTACAACATCTACAATGCTGGAATGCTGCATACAGAGTAGCAGCAGGGAAAATAAAACAAGAATGCACCTTATCAACTCTAAGGAAACCTGATGGCTCATTCACCAGGGATCTTAAGGGAACAATAAGCCTGATGATGGATTCTTTCACACCCGTGGATGACGAAAATGAGGATAATCGTAATCATCAGCTAAGGAGGATTGAAGCTACGCAACAGGTGAACACGACGAATGTCCAGCCACTTACAGTAGACGAAGTTAAGTCGACACTAAACGAAATGGACACAATTAAAGCCCTGGAATTACAGTAGAAATTCTCCTCCTTGTATCCAAACTCGTACCGAAATTTATCACTGCAATTTATAACGAGTGCCTGAGGAGAGGCCGTTTTCCGCGCAATTGATAGCATACAGAAATTATACCAATAGTTAAACCTGACAAAGAAAACTCAGATAGCGTCTGTAAACACAGGCCCATTAGTCTTCTAGATGTAGCAGCTTAGGTGTTAGAAAAACTTTTAATACAAAAAATACAACATCACCTGAACATCAACGGTATGATGAACAAACAAAAATTTGGATTCACTCCACAAACTAATACTTTGATGCTTTGATGGACCTAAAAGAGTTCGTTCAACCTAGTTTGAGCGAAGGCAAAAAAATAGCTCTCATAAGTTTGGATGTACAAGGAGCTTTCGATGTCGCGTGGTGGCCTAGCATTCAAACTACGCTGAGAGCCTGGAATTGCCCCAAGAATCTTTATGAGCTATCGAGAAGTTATATCAGCGAAAAAGGAGATTTATTAGTAAGAGATGCCCACAAGTTTCTTGAAGTGGTCCAAGGTTCTGGAACATCTTCTACAGCCCACTACTCAGCCCGAAATACACCAGAAATACGAAGGTCATTGCATTTGCTGATGATTTATTACTGGCAGTAAAAGGAAGAAGTAACTAAGAACTGAAAAATTGCGCTAATTTAGAATTGTAGAAAACTACAAATTTAGCAAAAGAAAATGAAGTAAAATTCAATGATAAAAAATCTAAGATGCTAATCAAAACACGGAGGAAACCGCAAATACTACGAGAAATCAACATCTACCAAAATAATAGGAAGATAAACCAGGAAGAAACAATAAAATACCTGGGAATAATAATTGACAGGAAATTCAGTTTTACTCAACATGTAGAAAATGTCACCCAGAAATCTACAAAATTGATCCATGCGTTATCCAGATCGGCCAGAGTAACTTGGGGCCTAAATAGCGATGTTATGAGGATCATATATAAAGGAAACATTCTACCACTGTTGTCCTACGGGTACCAGTGTGGGAAGGCGCCATTAGGAAACGATTCAACATTGTCCAGCTACAACGAGTTCAGATACTCAACCTCAAAATAGCTAAGGCTTATCGAACGACGTCTACGGATGCAACTGTGCATTCTGAGAAAAAAACAGCCTATCCTCATAGAACTACAGCAGATGGTTAAAATATCTAGAATCAAAAAGCAGCAGAATTGGGAGGGGAAAAAATTGTGGACGCAGTAATACCCCACTCCCTATTACCGCATCCGGCAGAAGTAGTCGAGATTAAGGAAAAGCAGGATGGTTGAAATTACAAAGTCAGCATCTACACAGATGGGAGCAAAGGGGACTCAGGGTTGGGGTCCAGTATCGCAATATATTTAGACCATGAAATCACATATCAACTGCAATACAGACTACTTGAGGAATGTTCCAACAACCAAGCCGAGCAGTTTGCTATACTTAAAGCACTGGAACAACTGGAATCGCTTCAAGAAATACAGTCGATTCAGAAAAACGCAGCAATCCACACTGACAGCAGAATTATTCTTGAATCTTTACAGAATTTCAACAACCACCTCCACCTAATAGATAGAATCAGATAACAGATCAGGAAGTTGGAGCAACTAAGTTGGAGTCTTCATTTCAAGCAAGCAGCGAGTAACGACGAATTACCGGTGAGCTACCGTAGGATACCGGCCACTGTCATCCTACAGGACCTTCGAGTGGAAAGTGTCTCAAATTGGGAAAGTGAATGGATCCAGTCTACAAAATCCTTTTTCCCCTCTGTGAAAGTGAGACTGAATTTAAATATACCGCTATACAGAAACAATTCTAACCGGCCGTGACAAACTAGATTCTTATTATTACCGGTTCAAAATAAAACACAATCCATCCCGCTCGTGTGGAGCCGAAGTGCAAACAGTGGACCACGTTCTATTTGAGTGTTCAAAACTAGAAACTGAGCGATCAAAGTTTATAAGTGAAATGCTAAGCAAAAAAGGAAAGTGGACTTTTACAAAAACTAAACTAATGCTTGAACATACGAAAAGTTTCATAGACTTCTTAAATGCCATAAATCTAGAGACAATATAAGAAAAAACAGATGTGGATTAGACAAGTTGTTACACAAAATGTAGAGATTAAGCCACCTACATTGAGGTAATTAGTCAAAAGCCATAGTAAAAAAGAGAGAGAAAACAATGAGTACGTAATAAGGGTGTATAATAGAGGGAAAAGCATGTATTAGACCCATTTCATCTCAGATCATACAGGGGGTGTCACATCAACACCATGGAATTATTGAAAAAAAAATATGTTAAAGGACCATATGACCTATGTTCAGAAATGAAATATTTTCCTTCTCACTTGATTTGTAACAATGTTACAGGCACACAAAGAATCGGGATTTTTGGTAAAAAGTTGCACGCAAGGAAAATATTGCAATTTTCAAAGCACTATAAATCAAAAACCAAAAATTATGGAGACTTGAGGTTTTTTATTTGAAAGCCTGTTCATAGTGGTTGCAAATCATGATATAGGAAGACATTTTTGAAATTTTCTTTAACTCTAAAATTCAACACGAAAATATAAAAAATTGAATTTTTTCCAAAGTTCATGCATTTTTATTTTGAAAATGTGAACAATCGTAAGTCATGACTTTTATTGGGATAATATGGTTTGGACACTGCACTAATTATTAGCAATAAAATTTCTGCCCTAGCTTCTCACATTAAGTAGATAAATCTTTGTAAAAGTGAAAAAACACATTTTTGACTGTTTTTTTAGAAATTATTTTCTCTAAAACACCCATCTCAAAAGTTTTGAAAATTACACAAAATATTCTTTGATGGTTGTTCTTATAGGTGGTACAATCCCATTGGGGGATATTTGTGTGGGAAACCTGAGAGAATGTTTTTAAAACTACTCTACCTATTCCATAATGTTGGACATTTAGTATATAATGTATTACATTGACAACACTGTTTTGCCAAATGTTTTCAATGTACACAGTTCTATTAAATGAAATTGTATTGAAAGACCACACCATAGATGGTTGAGTCCATTTCCGGAGTGACGTCACTTGAATAACATAAACATGCGGTTGAGGAAATGTTCGTCGTAAACTTGATGTTTATGAAGCTAATTGAATACACATGTATTGGAACTGTATACAATCGGAGGACCAGCTATAATTGTAGCAAAAAGATGTAGGTTACCGACATTGTTACTTCTCACTTGCTAGAATATTTGCATATTAATGTTCGTAGAAATGATAAAATGTGAATGTTTACAGTATCTGAAGCTCAGAATGAGGATTTGCATTGAATTAAGTGATTTACACACTTGCTAATTGATAAATCTCTACATTTATTATCAATCACAATGACATTAAATTCTCTTTGAGACTGCGAATATCACGAAGCCAACTAATCCTTGGTCCAAATATGCTGTGAAACGTACCTTTGGTATGTGATTCACGAAATTACTTAGAAAATGAAGGATTTTCCCCTTGATTAGTATGAATGTCCTGAGGATTGATGAAGATTTATTATCTTCGTAAAGAAGTCCTTGAGGTCCTTAATATTGTGTTACATGCAGTTTTCATGGTCGTTGAATTACTGAATCCATGATAAAAATGAAGAAAAAGGCCTTTCGCCCGAAATTAGCAATATCTTGAAATGCTATAAACCTTTAATAAGTTGAAAAAGAACTCCTTGCTCTTGGAAAAGGTGAATGGAACGTGGATGAAGCTATCCATTTTGAAGAAGTGTGATTAAATAAACAGAAGGTTGAAATAATTAGATATTCGCAAACCCAAAAAATAGCTTGATCAAAATATATTGAATTAATTAATCAATTCATGAAAAACACTACACTAAATATAATAATCTCAAGATAAATAAAAATAAACAAAGAAATGTTTTAATAGGAAAGTATTTAGAAATAAATTTCCCATGTGCTTCTTAAACTGGATCATTCTTTTCCACATGGACAGTCAGCCCAGCTTCATAAGTTGAATGTGGAACATAATATGACAAAAGAACTCTTCTCAGCAGTGTGATGTTACAAGTGAAAAATATAGGCCTAATGATATTTCAGTAATTGTATAATATGTTAAAATATATTTTACCTTATGTACTTTTTCTACTACTTTTGTCTAAATCTAGTGATCAATATTAATAATTAACTGAAACTGATGGACTCTCACAAAGAACCAGCAATACCTTTTGCTGAATTTGGACTCAAAAACCTCTAGTGCAGGGGTGCTCAAACGGTCGATCACGATCGACAAGTCGATCGCGAGTGCTTTTTGAGTAGATCTCGAGAAGAAAAAAAATTTTAATAAGTAGGTAGGTAACTAATAAAATAACACTGCTTGCGGCAAAAGGTGGCTTTATCAAAGGAACGCGCGGCACTTGTCAAAGAAAAGCCGCGTTGTTTCTAGACTAGACAGTGGAGTCTAGTCTAGAAACAACGAGAGACAGTACAGTCTAGTTTCGGGCGGCGCGTTTGACGGGAACATTCGAGACTTTCGTTCACGCCGATATAAATGTTGCGCCTGCAGGAATTGGAGTCATTCTGAATTGTAACTTGATGGCGATACTACGTCGATAAGTACAAAGTTTATTATTAAATAGTGGAAAATGAGTGCAGTGAAGAAATCTAAAACGTATCATTTTAATAAGGATTGGGAGGAAGAATTTTTCTTTTGTATGGTGAAGGATAAGTGCATTTGTGTTATTTGTCGTGCGTCAGTTGCAATACCTAAGCGTGGTAACTTAGAGAGGCATCATAAAACGGTTCATAAAAACTATGAAAAGGATTTTCCGCCACAGAGTGAATTAAGAAAACTAAAGGTACGTGATTTGATATCTTGTTTGAAAAAAGAACAATCCATGTTCACAAGACCAGTCAAACAATCAAAAGCTGCTACGATCGCGTCATTTAAAATATCTCATATATTGGCGAAACACAAGAAACCATTCGAAGATGGATCGGTGGTGAAGGAAGCATTTATTGAAGCGGGTGAGACTTTATTTGGAGATTTTAAAAATAAAACAGAAATCATGTCTGCTATTAGAGAACTTCAGTTATCTCGTCCGACTGTCACAAGGCGTATTGAAGTCATGAGCCAGGACATCGCAGATAAACTAAAACATGATATCATGGAATGTACATACTTTTCTTTACAGTTCGACGAATCCACCGATATGACAGACACTGCCCAGCTGTGTATTTTTATTCGGATGGTATTCAATGACATGTTGGCTAAGGAAGAATTTTTGACAATCATACCTCTGAAGGGGAAGACCCGTGGCGAAGATATATTTGACGTTTTCTTCAATTTTGTAAAAAACTACGAGCTACCAATATATAAATTAGTGTGCATTACAACCGATGGAGCACCAGCAATGACTGGAAACAAAAACGGTTTTGTGGCATTGTGTCGAGCTAATGAAGAATTCCCTTCATTTTTTTCATTCCATTGCATTATACATCAACAAGTTTTGTGTTCAAAAGTTTTAAACACGGAGGAAATTATGGGCATTGCGACAAAAATTGTGAATTCCATCCGTGCACGTAGCTTGCAACGGCGGCTCTTTCAGTTGCAGTTGGAAGATAGGGAGTCAGCTGAACACACTGATTTAGTTCTTCACACGGACGTCAGGTGGTTGAGTCGCGGAAAATTCCTAGAAAGGTTTCAAGAATTATTGCCCGAAATAACAGCTTTTCTAGACGAAAGAGGTGATGACACTCAGATTTTGAAAAACGAAAAATGGCTAAATGATTTGGCATTTTTGACTGACATCACAATGCACTTAAACACCGTTAACTTGGAGCTTCAAGGTAAAGGAAAAACTATTATTGAGATGATTAGCGCAGTAAACGCATTCAAAAGTAAATTGCAACTTATGATAGATCAACTGAAAAGAAAGGATCTGAAACATTTTCCGTCTTTGAAAGCAAGGATTCCTCAGTTGAATTATGATACGTATGAGGCTGAATTATCAAATATTTTGGGACAATTCGAAATGCGTTTTCATGATTGCAGTAAATTGGAAAATATAGCATCATTTATGAGTTATCCTTTTTCATGTAAAAACATTGAGGAATTAGCTACTGAAATAGCCAGTCAGTTTAATATGAACTCATGTTCTGTTGAAAATGAGTTGGTGCAGATTATATCAGATATACATCTCAAAGCTACAGCATCTGATACAAATTTCTGGTGTTTTATATCTGAAGATAAATATCCGAATGTAAGGCAAATCGCCCTTCAACTGACGGCATTTTTTGGGTCAACTTACTTGTGCGAGTCTGCATTTTCTGAAATGAAGATAATTAAGTCAAAATATCGCAATCGACTAACTGACGATCATATGTCATCATGCTTGCGATTAGCACTCAGTGGTTACGTACCATCTTATGAAAAGTATGCTGAGGACATGCAGTGCCACGCTTCAACATCCAAAGCCACTCCTTAGTTAAGTTTAACACCATATGTAACTCTTTTGTTTTGTAACAACCAATAAACTCGCAATTTTGAATAACTATGAGTTTTTTCATTGATATTGTAGAGAAGAACCTAACTAAACCTAACCCAAACCTTGACTAAAATAATGTACCTATACTGCGCAGAAAGCTAATATCTATATATGCTACGGTACGCCCTACCTAGGTAGGTAGGGTGTATCGTGTATGTACGACAACCCTGCATCACACACACTTGCAGTCTCTCAGAGTCGATCGTAAGTAGTCTAAAAATATTGAGGTAGATCGCCAGCAGTTCAAGTTTGAGCACCCCTGCTCTAGTGGTAAGATTTCCAATCCGGAAATGGACTCAACCATCTATGGCGTGATCTTTAAATGCAATTTCATTTAATAGAACTGTGTACATTGAAAACATTTGGCAAAAACAGTGTTGTCAATGTAATACATTATATACTAAATGTCTAACATTATGGAACAGGTAGAGTAGTTTTGAAAAAAATCTCTCAGGTTTTCCACACAAATATCCCCCAATGTGATTGTACCACCTATAAGAACAACTATCAAAGAATATTTTGTGTAATTTTCAAAACTTTTGAGATGGGTGTTTTGGAGAAAATAATTTCTAAAAAACAGTCAAAAATGTGTTTTTTCACTTTTTACAAAGATTTATCTACTTAATGTGAGAAGCTAGGGCAGAAATTTTATTGCTAATAATTAGTTCAGTTTCCATACCATATTATCCCAATAAAAGTCATGACTTACGACTGTTCACATTTTCAAAAAAGAATACATGATCTTTGGAAAAAAATTCAATTTTTTGTATTTTCATGTTGAATTTTAGAGTTAAAGAGAATTTCAAAAATGTCTTCCTATATCATGATTTGCAACTACTATGAACAGGCTTTCAAATAAAAAACCTCAAGTCTCCATAATTTTTGTTTTCTGATTTATAGCGCTTTGAAAATTGCAATATTTTCCTTGCGTGAAACTTTTTACAAAAAATCCCGATTCTTTGTGTGCCTGTAACATTGTTACAAATCAAGTGAGAAGGAAAATATTTCATTTCTGAACATAGGTCATGTGGTCCTTTAACATATATTTTTTAAGCCGATTTTGAAATCCAAAGGTGACACATTTGGTACTAAGCTGTATGATTTGAGATGAAATGGGTCAGTACTACATTCATTGTAATGGGACGTGCCATCTATGTTTATAGAAAAACTTAGTACACTTCTCCTAATCCCTTAACACAGTACAGCCTTGCAGTCGTTATCCTTCACCTTCACCACCTCTCGTCAATGGAACGGTCTTCCACACGGCGTCAGAGCCTGTAGACCCTATCATGGTTTTTTTATGTATAACATCAACATGTTCCATTACAATAGTAATACTACATGTTTTGGTGTAATCCTTATGTTGTCAATTAATACAATATTATATTTCAATATGGCTAGTTTCTAGTTTTGTTCCACTTTATCTATAGTAATTTACAAATTGACAGATAACAGTCTCATACTTATTAGTTATGTACTACATCTACTATATCCCTATCCTAGTCCGTATATTTACTTATCTATTTATTTGAAATCCATTGATCTATTTATTTTAAGTCCATTGCTTTAATAAATGAATTAAAGTCTTTTAGGTATTTTATTACTAAATCATTATATCTAGGTGGCCACTGTCCTCTGTTTCGAATTATGCTGGCCTTTAGTTGAGCTCGTTCTCTGTTGTACCTCGAACATTCCAGCAGTCGTCTCTTCTCCTTCGTTGCAGGGACAAGTGGAATCTTGCGTTATTTTAAATCTATGAAAATAGGCTTTTATTGGTCCATGTCCGGTGAGCATAGTAGTAAGCCCTATTGTAGGATAAATCTTGGAGGATAGCCTTTGCTCCACACTCGGAAAGTATTTCTTCGTTTCTTGACCCTTAGTTGTGGCTTGCCATTGAGTGTCCCATATTGCATAACTCTCCTCTCTTAACGTTTTTAATACGGTACTCTTCGGGACTTTATTGTATGATAGTGAGCTAGAGCTTCTTGCAGCATTTTTGGCGATGGTTGAAATCTAAATTACTGAATTTCCTGAAAATACTTTGCTTAGTTATTTACTTCCTTTTATTAATATATATTGGCTATATATAGTTTATATATAATTATTTTGAAATAGTGATGTCAATTTGTATATCCTTATATCCTTGTAATTACATTGTAAGAACTATTACTAAGGTGTCTATTTCTGTTATTAATGTATATCAAAACTTACATTATTTATTTTTTATAAGTTCACTTATTGTGTAATCAATTATTTTATAAGTTGTTTGTGTTTTTTTCTTCTCCTGGTTGAGTGGCCTTAACTCTGACGACTCTGCCAGGTAAAATAACTAAACTAATATATATATATGTGTGTGTGCAAATAAGTCTATTAGGACTATGCAAAGTACTTAGAGGTGTGCATTTGCCTTCCTTTGTGCCCATATCTCTTTCATTCTTTCATTCTTTCTCTCTTTAGACCACGTTGTTCCAGTCTTCTTCTTTGGTTTTTCCTCTTGGTCAACTTGCCATTTTTTGAATTTTGGTCCTGAAGATTTCCCGGTTTTGAACATCTTCTGGTGTAATTCCTGCCAGTTTCAAATCGGTTTTGATTTCGCCGATCCACTTCATAGTGTCTGTTTTCGCTTTACTCCTGATTTCGTAGAATTCGACTATTTGTTTTGTAAGTCTGTCTGGGTTCATTCTTTTAATATTTCCGTAGAATCTCAATCTGCGTTTTCTAATGTCACTGTGAATATTTCGGTATTGTTTGATTTCCTGTTTGCCTCTGAGTCGGTATTTTCGTCTGCGAGTTCTGGGCCTAGAATTTATCTTATGATTTTGTGTTCCTTTTTCTCATTATTTTCAATGTCTGCTTTTCTGTTCAAAATTAGTGTTTCTGATTCATAGATGCATTATGGTTTAATAACTGTATTGTAATGTCTTAGTTTTGTGTGCTTGGAGATACATTTTTTGTTGTAGATATTTTGGGCGAGTTATATGCAATCGCCATCTTTTTGCATCTAATTTCGTTGGCTTTTGTTTCGATTCCATTCTCCTGAATTGTTTCACCGATATATTTAAATTGTGAAATTCGTTTAATTTTGCCACATTTCCTATCCATGAATTTAGGTGCTTGTTTGTCGCATGTAATGTATTCTGTCTTTTCAAAAGATACTTGGAGGCCGACTTTTCCCGCAATTTCTTTCAAGAGTTCTATCTGATATTGGGTTATTGTAATGTCGCGAATTAAGATTGCTAGATCGTCCGCAAATGCTAGGCAATCTATCGCTAATTTGCCTCTGCCTAAAGTGACTGGTTGGTCAATTTTGAGGAGTAATTTCTCTTAGCGCCATTCTTGTATAATTTTTCAAGGACGCAGTTGATGAACAGTGGAAAGAGTCCATCTCCTTTTCTTACTCCAATTTTGATTTCAAAGGGATCTGAGATTCCCCCCATGAATTTAACATTGGACTTTGTGTCTGTCAGTGTCTGTTTAACGATTCAAGTGTTTTCAGGTCTAAACCTTGTTCTTTTAAAATTTTGAAGAGCGATTCGCGATCAACTGAGTCCTGGGCTTTTTTTAAATCAACAAATGTGCAGACAAAATTTTTGCTACAAATTCTCTGATGTCTTATAATTAGCTTTAGGTTCTAGATTTGCTCTGGACACAATCGGCCTGGTCTGAATTTTGCCTGATATTCTCCTATCAGGCTATTATTATTATTATTATTATTATTCTCTCCTATTATCTCCTAATATTATTATTATTAATATGTTCTAAAATATTTAATTAACTCAATTCTTATATCACATCACAAAAAAATTAATTTCTGAAAATGTTCAAATCCTTTCTTTTAGCAAACTGTTTTAATATATATGATCTGTATTCTTTGTTAGTTTTTAGATTTTTCCTAAAGTATCATTCATTTGAATATTACATTTGCAGGAATAAGTAGGTCTAATACTTATTCATTGATTAATTTTCCGTATACTCGTACTGTAAAAATTTAAATTTAAAATATTCAAATTTATAGTGTTAATGAAGTATAAGTAACATATGGCATGTTTAAAATATTGTGATATTAATATTATTGTATATTGCGTATTTTGTAATTAAAGGGTAATTAAGTAAATTTAAATATAATACATTTTATGAAACGTAGGCTATATGTATGTATACGTATAGTGAAAAACAATGTATTGTGTAAGCAAATAAATAAACTAACTAACTTCTCGCTCCCACCAGGACTACGGTTATCTGACGAGCAATTTGCCCCTACAGGATAATTTGACGGTACACCCGAGAAACTTCTACAAAAGGGAGCAGCTAATTACGATTACACATCTAAAGACATTCGTTCATACAATTTGGGTTGACTTATCCTTTAATAAATATACTGTACCATGATCGATTCTAGGCCAAAGGGGTACATGTCACATTAAACTTGAATCTTCAATACTATTATGAACATTCGAAGTCTGGTGATAATTATTGTTTATTTTTCATTATTGTAAATATAATTATTAGTACTATTATCACTTAAATCATGTCATTACTCTCAGCTTTTGCCTTTCTCTTCTGGTACTTTTACGTTATAACTTATTTATTTCTCTTGCATATTTTCTTTTTTCTTCCTTTTTTCTGTATACTACTTAACTTTAAGATCAGTTAACGTAACATTATATGTAGCCCTCCTTATTTGTAAAATATATAAAAATGCAATTCTGTAACTGCCCCCGAGTACGAGCTTCTGCTCTTGGGGACTTATGTATCATTTATGTGTCTTAAAATAAAATAAGTAATTTTAAATTCACCCAAAATAAGGACTTGATATGTACCCAAGGGGGTTACTTAATTTTACGGTTCATTTGTGGATATATGAGCATAATCCTGTCACCAATACACAAATACATTGTCCTTTTAGTGTAGCTGAATTTCTCTTTTCGGATAAATCTATTTAATAGGTATGCTGAAATTTCTCACACTGGAAATTATGCTGCTATTAGAATATTTTCCAGTAAATATTAAATTGTTTTTATTGTCATTTAACGTCTATTGTGGCTGCTACTTAGGCAAGTTAACAGTTGGCGTACTGGAGTTTTCCCAAGCATTTTTTTTACATGCTTATAAATGTACAGATGCATACACAATCGTCATTGACCTAGGGTAGCATCGAACGGTGACGCTGGAAACAAGAAGCACTGCCCCACCGACTACTTGAATCAGACCAACAACATTAATTCAATGTTACTATCAATTTACAACTGCATAATTATCTGTTCATGTAAAAATAAATGCATCGAAATGCGTCATTTTTTATTTCTGAAAACAGTCTAGACTCTAGACTTTATAAAGGCCATCGCCCGCTTACGAACTCTATGCATAATAGGGTCACGATCGATTAAGTTGGGACTGAAGTTGACACAAAAAAGTTAGAAATGAAAGCTCTCACACCAAAGGTGTGTAGTATTAAATTCGCTATTGATATCTTCAACATAACCTGACAATAAAAGCACAATGTTCAATATTTAAAAAACTTTTCAAGTGAACATAATTTTATAAAATTGTGCTTGCTTTGCTAAGAGTACAAATAAGTTTTACCTATCATTAAACATCCTGAAGCTTTAGGGGAACAAAACTATTTGAAGTTACAGCCTTAACTCAGTGTACGGGTTATTGACAGAAAAAATAAATAATAATTATGTGGGTACAGTTTGTGTGATTTTCACTTGAAATCAATCTTTAATATTAACTCGCAGTTGATCGGGAATTTGATCTTATAGGCTAACCCTGGAGTTTTATAGCTAGGTAACTTACGTTCATTTATGTTTTCAAGTTAAATGAGGGGTATTGTTTTCAAAATGATTATACTTTGTTATTTCCCTTATATTAGAGTAATTAAATCACTATTGGTATCAGTGAAAGTTATTTCATTATTTTAGGTTCAACTGAAAAAGAAATACGGAATTTGATAAGCTGTTTCTTCTCCCTTTTGACTTAATATAGCACAGAGAGAAAAATACTGATTACAACAGTGATTAAAATTAATGGTTAAAATATTGAAATAACTGATTAGGTATTGAATAACTTGGTGCTATTTCTCAAAAAGATGAAGATGATTTCATAATACATGAAATGCAAAATTGTCACGACTAGGAAAGAAAAATAAACCTAATCTATCAAAATACCTCTCTCTCTCTCTTTAACCTAAAACTGTGTCAATACATATCAATTAAGTATTCATCGAAACATGTACTACTTTATTTGGTAGAATTTGCATGCTTTTTAAATCTGGGTGTCCATTCGTCCCGCGTTTTCCAGGACAGTCCCGCTTTTTGGAAAATGTCCCATTGTCCAGAAAGTTTTACTGGGGACGCTCAAATGTCCCGGTTTCTTGTGATTACGCTTGATCGGTGAATTTTACGCCACATTAATAATATTAATAATAATATATTCGTCATTAAATATAAAAATACAGTAGACTTCGTCATAATAAAATCTTAATGGTAACATAATTATGAACAAATATATAATCTAAAATGAACATTTAAAAAAACACTACAAGTTTATATCATTTTGTTAAAACAAGATCTTCCAGATTACAAAACGGTCGCATACTTAGCCACTTCCTGAGTCTAGGTCTGATAAGCCAGTGGCAGTTGGAAATTTATTGAAGACTGTGAGAGTCAGTACTTGATCACGCTTCGAAATTATGCAAAATAGGTCGGTCTTACATAGGACTCTGGTAGGAGATCTCTCAATTTTGTGATCAGAAACAGCACTCTGGACAGCTTACGATAATGTAGTTAATCTGTGTGGACCAGAAAAGATGCGAGTCAACATAAATACCCAGTAAGTTTACACTTTCATACATGGTCACATCACCAACAGTGTCTGTTCTTAAACTAAAACAAAGGTTTGTGACTTTTTGTCATTAATTTTTAAAAAAAGTAGATTTTGAACACTCTAATAGCTTTTTTAAACTGCTATGATGAATTAAAAATGTCGCATGCTCTGCATAAATGAGTGATTGACATGAAATATTGCTGTTTAGATAATTTATCATTATCAAAAATAATACAGGATCCAACACAGAACCCTGTGGCACTCCAAAAGAAATGGTATTTTCACTTGATCTTATGCCCCCAATAACACATAGGAATCTTTCCATATTTTCCTTTGTTACCTCAGGATAGATGCGAGACACAAAAATCCATGATTGTTTATCTACGAAAGTTGCAACAGTGAAGGCCTTGTTCATTAACACAACTTACTTGAATGGGGTTTCATTTGCTGACTTTATTACAAATAATCAAAAGGAAATGCACGTTTTGATAAAATACATACAAGTTAAAAGAAAAATTACAACCAGGCCTCTACTTCTGCGGAATGATTAATTATCTACGCCAGTTTGCAGAAAAAATTAACAAGTAATTTACATAATTTGGGACAGTTTATGTGCACGAGACAAAGGCAAATTTAAATGTTCAGTACATTTTGTGGATGAAACGTTTGTACAGTCGGTCAAATAAAAAACGTCGGGCGTTATTTGATTAAGTACCATGAACGAGCATATGCGCATGTACAGGAAGACTTAAGGTTAGGTTGACACCTGCCTCTTGTCTGTCCATGTATTTTCTTGATTATTTAGTCAGTTTTGTTCCAAAACAAACATGTATAGAAGGCTGTGGCTATATGCCTCACGTACGCCATATTCTTGCATGGAAGTTCTTAAAATAATAGGCCTAATGAATAAATTTGCGAGGAATATGTTTATTCAAGGAGCATTTTATGAAGATTTTATTTGATAATATCGGTACTTGTAGTGCAAAATCAATAACTTACATTCAACTTCTGCAACCAATCTAGCATCGAAATACGCGGCCGGCAAGATCCACGTTTCCTATGAAAACTTCCGGTCGCATTATAGTAAAGTACCTCTGACCCGCTCTTTAATAAATATGGAACCTTCTCGTTGCTTCAGAGGCCGAAAAATGCAGGTCAATTACAGCCCTAACTACACTTTCTCTCAAGCTAGCATTTGTATGCGGCGCGATGACACAAAGCACAATGATTTATTACAATACATTAAGTTGAATATCGTGTGTTGCGCTTTCCGCGTTGTTCATTTTTCCCTCGTTGTTCATTTTTTCCCTCCTGTTCGCATGGCCTCATGTGTTCGGAGAATGACCTGTATTTAATGTTTTTTTATAGGAAACTTTTGAACTAACGCGTTAAAACTTCAATTTTATCTGCATACGAGTCCCGACGTCTTTTATTTGACCGACTGTACTTTTTTCCCTTAAATTGTCCCAGGATTTTCACAAAATTTGTGACAATGTCCCGTTTTTAAATAAACATATCGACACCAGGGCCGGCTTGTGCATATAGGCGAAATAGGCAGCAGCCTTTAAAAAACTGAAATTTTTAACACGACATTGAATTTAGAAAAGTTATAGGGTGGCGTGCACCAAACTCATGCCATTTACTCTTTTAGTAAACCTTACTTCTTTAGTTCTAACTACTTTAGTAAGCTACTATTTTAGTAACCGTACTCTTTTAGTAAGGACGGCGTGCACCAACCAGGAGTAAACTAAACTCGGCGGCTTTCAACATAGAGGAATGTACTAAAGAAGTAAAAATTTTATTTACTCCCAGAGTAAATGAACTTACTCCACAAGTGGTGGAGAGCACCAACACGGAGTACGTTACTAATGTAGTAAGTTGTGGAGTAAATAAGGCCAATATTTACTCCTACTCAGGGGGTGGAGTAAAGTTGTGTAGTAAGTGTGTTCTGTGGCATTTGCGTGAGTTATGAGTTAGCCTACATATCACATTAAATGGATTACATAATTCAAACTGAGGATAAGTTATTGAGATGAAGAAGGTGGTATACCAAAAATGAGAGTTGTGGCAGGTGATTTAATACATATTAAGCGAACCACACCTAGTAGGGCATTTAATAACGTAAATAATTAAGCTCATAAATCCTTACATGAAATTTTGGCGTTTGGAAGAAACGATGTCAGATTCTCACTACATCCATGTGATTTCAGCCAGTCAAATGTGGAAATATCATTGCGGAGAGCGATCCAACTAGGAAGACGTCCACCAAAGGTGAGGGGGAGAGTGAGTGGAAGGGACGTTTGCATTGCATGGTACAAGGAGCGCATGTGCTCTCAAATATCTTCCTAGCTGGATCGGTCTTTAGATGCTGCAGTTCTCCCTAACTTTGGGTTAGAAAACGACGATGTATTTCAAGCTAATCCTATTGATATAGATATCGGCGAGGTATAGTATATTTCAATAAATGAGAGCCTCCGTTCTTGGAGCTACCCAGAAAACACTTCCCCCTGCTACTTAACCATAGAGATTACTGAACAATAGGTGATTCTCATTGTTAAACGATTTAATGTAATTATTGTAAATTAATTTTATTACATTACATTTCTATAGCTTAACTTAAAGCACAACATTGCGAATGCCAGAATTATAATAATAATTATAAGAGCTAAAAGTTCAATAGTTGCACCCGCAGTGTTAATGAATAATATGTCCTTTTTTCTGACCCAGGTGTAAAAATGTCCAAATAGTGGGGTGAACTAGCTGAAAAACATTTCACTTCTGGCAACCAATGCGCCACTTTGGATTCAGATAGTACATGGGTAGACGAGTCTAAAAAGCCCGGGACACAAATTTTCCTGGCCCTCTAGCGGTTTTTATGACGTAATCAATATGGCCGCCAAAGTTGTATGACACACTTCTACATTTCCCTATATATCTTGGGTTTGTATTTTGATATTAACCTATATTATTAGTGATTATTAATTAGGAGAAAACGTGCTTTCCAGCGGTATATCTGACATTATTGTTTGCGTTCATAATACCAGAAATATTTGTACCTGAATTAAAATTTTTGTTTTTGATTTTGATTTTTTCGAAACATTTTGCTAAATAACTTAGAATCCGTTACATGTAGATGAAAATGTGTTCTATACTTTATTGTTCGTCAGACAATTTCCTTTCGAACGGTATCTATGACTTATATTTTATCACAAACAGTTCCTGAAAATTTGCCAAAACAATGTAGAGTTGCACTGCGAGTCGTTATGGCAACAATTTAATTTATATGGGTTCCGAAAAGTAATAGAGGGGCTTTATCACTGATTAAGTAGCAGATGTAATTGTTGTAATTTTTTATATATAGGTAATTAAATTCTAGATTTTTTGGGGGTACTTTTTAAAATCGTAGCCCCTTCAAAATTTGAATTTTGGGGGGGAACTTCAAAAATGTAATAATAAATAAAATAGATTAAATTAATAAGATTCCATTTAGTAATACTAAATGTGTTGTGTGAGGAACTTCACCGTGTTAAGAAGATATTGCTTTCGTCTACCTCATAGGAAGACAGAAATTACCCAATCATGTCAATGAAGAGGAAGCATGAATTGGTTGATGGCTACGACTGACCCAGTGGTTGCTCCGTTTGTATGGGAACTGTGTTTGTTATGCCAGAAGCAATCAAAAGAGCGCTTGATCATTCCGAAGTATGAAGGTTACTTAACAATGGCAAAGAATCTTGCATTTTTGCTGAACATGGTGAGCTTCCAAGTGGTATAAGTAATTTGGATTAGTTGGACGATGGAAGTTGTCTTTCACATGCTGCCCATGCAGCGAAATATCACAAATCCTGCAAGAATAAATATGACAGATAGATTATCTGGTGAAAAGAAACAGAAAAGACGTCCCCATTGCTCAGATAAAACTCCATCTACATAAAAATTAACAAGATCATCATGATTTTGTACAGATGTGGAAAAGGTGTGCCAGTTTTGTGATGAAGGAGAAGGTAGAGACAAACTTGTGACTGTATCCTCGCTGGAAATTGGGCCTACAATTCATACTCTTGCTCTACAATTGCAGGATGAAAAACTGTTGAAGAAGTTATCGTCAACAGATTTGAATGCTATACTCGCTTTCTAACATGTGCGAAAGCTGCTGAACGTTCTGGAAGAGAAGATTAACATAATCCTGAAGAAGTTGTTTATGGTACAGTTCTAACGGAATTGGTTCAATACATGCAGGATTCGTACTCATCCAGCAGTACTTCTCTAGTGTTTAAACTTTCTCATCTTACAAAATTAGTGTCTCAGCGCATGATGGAAATGGGAATACAAACTCACAAAAAGAATACCAATAGAACACGTCTTAAGGAACAACTATTATCATTTATACCTGGTCTGAAAGCAGATAAGTCGGGATGTGAAATTATTTTCACTTTCGAAGGGGATGTTGGCGATGCCATTCGCGATGCCTGGACATTTAATGACTTTAGTGATGGTATGTGTCTGGGACGGGCAGTAGGTTTATTACGAAGACAGCTCTAAGAACCTTCTCTCAAATGCATAAGTTATCTTCGTGATGCTTTGTGCCCACGTTTTTATCATCTTTTAAATTTGATTTCTCTTCAAATCCCTCAACTAAAGAACTGATCCTAGGGTCTGCTACCATCCACTTAAGCAGAGCATTTTTACTATCAAGGATGCCAAAGCTCAACCTTCACCCTTTATAACTTTGTTATTGTTTTCATAAGCTGGTTGTCAGATATTGCAGAAAACGTTGTAGCAGTTTTGCTGCTCGTAAAGTTGCCATGAAGAAATTCAGCATGTATATCTTGATTTTTTTGAAAGGTCCTGTAGAGAACATACGAATGCTGGCAAACGACGAGAATAGTGGACTGCGTCCAACGCAAATGTCCTCAGACATAACTGAGCCAAAGTATCGACATACATTGTAAAGTTAAATGTACGAATACTCAATGCAAGTTGCACTAGAAGGGATTCCAGTTTGATAACTGTTCCAAGATTGGAACTGAGGAAAATCAGATGTTTTCGACAAAATCCACAGTTCAATGCATTCGCCACTGATTCTTTCACAACATGCTTCGTTGAATGCTTTTACCTGTAGACAATGCAAGGCAGTTAAGTAACTTCATGTGCATACCGAGATCTTTTTACATGCGACGATGTAAGGCAGGATTTTGCAACACCAGAACTTGCAATACCAGTGGTTGTTACTAATTCAGTCCATCCACTGCCAGTTAATCACTTGCCAAGTAAGTTAATGACCATCATTTCTATGCGAGTATTATGCGATCCTCGCCATATTTGTCAGGAAATTTCCATTGCAGTTGCTTCCCAATAGCATATACTGGTTGGTCACATGTAATCACGGGTGTTTGATTTCCATTTAATTTTGCTGTAGCCATTAGTATGATATCCATCATATGAAGTACTATTGCTGGAGTCGCAATTTCGTCATTTAGAAGTGGAAGCAATAACGCATTGCACCTTATTTTTGTAACATCAGGTTCATTTTGGGCATGAAATGCCGAAAACGATACTCTAGGCACATGCTCTATTCCTTGTATGTCTTCATTATGCATTCTCTCTAGGACAGAGTTAAGCCAAGGATTTAAAACTTTCCTAGGGGTGAAGGCAGGATCAGTCCGCCGGCGTGGCCTTGTGGTTAGCGTCGCTGACTACAGATCCGTCGGCCCGGGTTCGATTCCCGGTACCTCCTCGGATTTTTCTGAGGTAGGGAGGTCTGGTAGGGGTGCACTCAGCCTCGTGATTCCAAACTGAGGAGCTACTTGATAGAGAAGTAGCGACTCCGGTCCAGAAAACCACCATTAACGGCCGTGGGTGTAGGCATGCTGACCACATGCCCCCCAATCCTGCCATCTGCCTACGGGAGATGATGCAGCGGTCGGGTGGTAGGCCAAGTCCCTCCAGGGATGTAGCGCCACGGAGTTTAGTTTTTAGTTTTTTAGAAGGCAGGATCACGGTCAGTGTATTGTAGATTAACAGTTGGGAAAGGTGGGTCACTTTTAACTTGACCAGTGGCAGGAAGAGTAGTGTAATATTCAGGGAGGCCATTGGCAGTTTGTTTGTTCTACTGCTGGATACGAACACTGTCATCGTCAATCTCCTTATTGCTTCAATGTGAGGATGCTAAATAATCGTAACACTTGAAACATGGAAATAAGTAATGACAGTAGAAGAAGATTGATTGTGCCCGTCCCAGACACATACCATCACTAAAGTCATTAAATGCCTAGGCATCGCGAATGGCATCGCCAATATCCGCTTCGAAAGTGAAAATAATATCACATCCCGACTTACCTGCTCTCAGACCAGGTATAAATGATAATAGTTGTTCCTTAAGACGTGTTCTATTGATATTCTTTTTGTGAGTTTGTATTCCCATTTCCATCATGCGCTGAGAAACTAATTTTGAAAGATGAGAAAGTTTAAACACTGGAGAAGTACTGCTGGATGAGTACGAATCCTGTATGTATTGAACCAATTCCGTTAGAACTGTACCATAAACAACTTCTTCAGGATTATAGTAATCTTCTCTTCGAGAACGTTCAACAGCTTTTGCACATGTTAAAAAGCGAGTATGGCATCCAAATCATGATAATCTTGTTAATTTTGATGTAGATGGAGTTTGGTCTGAGCAATGGGGACGTCCTTTCTGTTTCTTTTCACCAGATAATCTATCTGTCATATCTGTTCTTGCAGGATTTGTGACATTTCGCTGCATGGGCAGCATGTGAAAGACAACTTCCATCATCCAACTAATCTAAATTACTTATACCACTTGGAAGCTCACCATGTTCAGCAAAAATGCAGGATTCTATGCCTTTGTTAAGTAACCTTCATACTTCGGAATGATCAAGCGCTCTTTTAATTGCTTCTGGCATAACAAACACAGTACCCATACAAACGGAGCAACCACTGGGTCAGTCGTAGCATCAACCAATTCATGCTTCCTCTTCATTGACATGATTGGGTAATTTTTGTCTTCCTATGAGGTAGACGAAAGCAATATCTTCTTAACACGGTGAAGTTCCTCACACAACACATTTAGTATTACTGAATGGAAACTTATTAATTTAATCTATTTTATTTATTATTAATACATTTTTGAAGTTCCCCCAAAATTTAAATTTTGAAGGGGCTACGATTTTAAAAAGTACCCCCAAAAAATCTAGAATTTACTTACCTATACATAAAAAATTACAACAATTACATCTGCTACTTAATCAGTGATAAAGCCCCTCTATTACTTTTCGGAACCCATATAAATTAAATTGTTGCCATAACGACTCACAGTGCAACTCTACATTGTTTTGGCAAATTTTCAGGAACTGTTTGTGATAAAATATAATTCATATATACCGTTCAAAAGGAAATTGTCTGACGAACAATAAAGTATAGAACACATTTTCATCTACATGTAACGGATTCCAAGTTATTTAGCAAAATGTTTCGAAAAAATCAAAATCAAAAACAAAAATTTTAATTCAGGTACAAATATTTCTGGTATTATGAACGTAAACAATAATGTCAGATATACCGCTGGAAAGCACGTTTTCTCCTAATTAATAATCACTAATAATATAGGTTAATATCAAAATACAAACCCAAGATATATAGGGAAATGTAGAAGCGTGCCACAAAACTTTGGCGGCCATATTGATTACGTCATCAAAACCGCTAGAGGGCCAGGAAAATTTGTGTCCCGGGCTTTTTAGACTCGTCTACCCATGTACTATCTGAATCCAAAGTGGCGCATTGGTTGCCGGATGTGAAATGTTTTGGTATAATTTTCAGCTAACTCACCCCACTAAAACAGGCCACATCGGAAGAAAATTTGACTGACTCTGGGATTAGCGTACATTGAGAAGGGGACACATTGTAAAACCATTCCTTAAAGACTCCCCAAGTCTCGAATGGTGGAGTGAGACGAGACTTTCATGTTTGGGAATAAACTATAGCAGATGCTGCAGTCTATAGTATGCTGCTAATTATTTTAATTAACCCTTTGGACAGGAAAGTGAGAAGCATTATAAACTATATAGAAAAAAATGCCAACATGAGTGCCGAAAACATTTTTTAAGGAGGGACACTGGAGGTTGACACTGCACAGGATCTAGATAAGTAGTCACTGAAATTATTTTTAAACACACAACCATATACATAATTATTATTGGAGTTCATAGCTTCCGAAATATTGTACCGCCATTTTTTGTTTAAATATTACATTTCTCAGTTGTAATATTATTATTTTTATAAGGTAATATTTTTTAAGTAAATGTCCTGTGCATTTGAAAAAGGACAGAAACATAATGCCCCTTATTAGTTTTGTTATCCTTTTTATCCCCCTCTTTTTCATGATTTTGTGTAATACTTCCTATTAATATTGTTAAACAGTCAATAAGTATTAATAATTCATCATAGTGAGATTTATGATAAACAACTGTAGAATAATTGATTTATCGTTTTTGGGGAAGAATATGTAACTTTAGGAAGTATAAATATTTTAATATATTTTAGAACTTTAATATTATTATGAGAGAAACAATTATAAAATCGACAGTGAATCAATTATGAAAATCAACTGGAAATTCCAATTGTTTGCATTATAATACAGAAATAGTTTGCACAAAAATTGTAATCACAGTACCCTAACGTAGGCTACTAAACTGAAAATATTCAATTGAAGGAATTAAAATTAGTAATGAATAAAACATTACTATTAGACCTATTTTAAAACATGAAGATTGTCATTAGTAATATTTGGAACAACCCAAATTCATATTCATTGTTTCAGCGAACCTTTCCTTTTCATTATCTGGCACTTGAATAATACTGGCAATTGAAATGCACGTGTTCTGCTGCGCTGCACTAACGTTTCTGCTCTGTTCTGCGCAGAATTCGACTACTTCTTTAGTAAAAATCGTTTATTACTTTAGTTAGAACTAAAGATGTAACTATCAATTGAGCTCTCCAACACCAACTAAAAGAGTAAGTTACTAAAAGAGAAGCACTAAAGTAGTAAATCTAAGACGGGAACCTGACGCAACAAAAACCGGTTTGTCTGTCTCACTCTAGCATATTACTCGTATGACTTAAAGAGCGAGACAGATGTACTGGTTCTTGTATACTTCAGGTCTCCGTCTTAAATTTACTACTTTAGTTTGGTTTACTCCTGGATGGTGCACGCCACCCATAGAGTAAGAGTAAAAAGAGACAGCAAATTATATAAATAAATTCCCTAAGTAATAGTTCCCTAAGTATAAATTCCATTTGTTAAGAACATAAAATTGCGCGCTTGCCAGGGTAGGGATGAATCAACTCGACTCAACTTGGCACTCCTGCAATGCATCGTGAATTTCCATGTTTAATAAAATGGTAAAAAATGGAATGGTTGAGATGGCAATGTAGGAGACTCCGAAACTCTTTTCGCCTAGGGCGACAAAATACCTAGAGCCGGACCTGACTGACACCACACCTTAAATAAATATCTTGACTGGAAAAGACAAAAGACCCATTTCATCTCAAATCATACAGCTTAGTTAGTACCAAATGTGTCACCTTTGGATTTCAAAATAGGCTGAAAAAAATATATGTTAAAGGACCACATGACCTATGTTCAGAAATGAAATATTTTCCTTCTCACTTGATTTGTAACAATGTTACAGGCACACAAAGAATCGGTATTTTTTGTAAAAAGTTGTACGCAAGGAAAATATTGCAATTTTCAAAGCGCTATAAATCAGAAACCAAAAATTATGGAGACTTGAGGTTTTTTTATTTGAAAACCTGTTCATAGTAGTTTCAAATCATGATATAGGAAGACTTTTTAAAATTCTCTTTAACTCTAAAATTCAACATGAAAATACAAAAAATTGAATTTTTTTCCAAAGTTCATACATTTTTTTTAAAAATGTGAACAGTCGTAAGTCACGACTTTTATTGGGATAATACGGTCTGGAAACTGGACTAATTATTAGCAATAAAATTTCTGCCCTAGCTTCTCACATTAAGTAGATAACTCTTTGTAAAAAGTGCAAAAACACATTTTTGACTTTTTTAGAAACGATTTTCTCCAAAACACCCATCTCAAAAGTTTTGAAAATTACACAAAATATTCTTTGATGGTTGTTCTTATAGGTGGTACAATCACCTGGGGCGATATTTTTGTGGAAAACCTGAGAGAATTTTTTCAAAACTACTCTACCTGTTCCATAATGTTGGACATTTAGTATATAATGTATTACATTGAAAACACTGTTTTGCCAAATGTTTTCAATGTACTCAGTTCTATTAAATGAAATTGTACTGAAAGATCTCACCATAGATGGTTGAGTCCATTTCCGGATTGGAAATCTTACCACTAGAGGTTTTTGAGTCCAAATTCAGCAAAAGGTATTGCTGGTTCTTTGTGAGAGTCCATCAGTTTCAGTTAATTATTAATATTGATCACTAGATTTAGACAAAAGTAGTAGAAAAACTACATAAGGTAAAATATATTTTAACATATTATACAATTACTGAAATATCATTAGGCCTATATTTTTCACTTGTAACATCACACTGCTGAGAAGAGTTTTTTTGTCATATTATGTTCCACATTCAACTTATGAAGCTGGGCTGACTGTCCATGTGGAAAAGAATGATCCAGTTTAAGAAGCACATGGGAAATTTATTTCTAAATACTTTCCTATTAAAACATTTCTTTGTTTATTTATATTTATCTTGAGATTATTTTATTTAGTGTAGTGTTTTTTCATGAATTGATTAATTAATTCAATATATTTTGATCAAGCTATTTTTTGGGTTGGCGAATATCTAATTATTTCAATCTTCTGTTTATTTAATCACACTTCTTCAAAATGGATAGCTTCATCCACGTTCCATTCACCTTTTCCAAGAGCAAGGAGTTCTTTTTCAACTTATTAAAGGTTTATAGCATTTCAAGATATTGCTAATTTCGGGAGAAAGGCCTTTTTCTTCATTTTTATCAAGGATTCAGTATTTCAACGACCATGAAGACTGCATGTAACACAATATTAAGGACCTCAAGGACTTCTTTACGAAGATAATAAATCTTCATCAATCCTCAGGACATTCATACTAATCAAGGGGAAAATCCTTCATTTTGTAAGTAATTTCGTGAATCACATACCAAAGGTACGTTTCACAGCATATTTGGACCAAGGATTAGTTGGCTTCGTGGTATTCGCAGTCTCAAAGAGAATTTAATGTCATTGTGATTGATAATAAATGTAGAGATTTATCAATTAGCAAGTGTGTAAATCACTTAAGTCAATGCAAATCCTCATTCTGAGCTTCAGATACTGTAAACATTCACATTTTATCATTTCTACGAACATTAATATGCAAATATTCTAGCAAGTGAGAAGTAACAATGTCAGTAAGCTACATCTTTTTGCTACAATTATAGCTGGTCCTCCGATTGTATACAGTTCCAATACATGTGTATTCAATTAGCTTCATAAACATCAAGATTACGACGAACATTTCCTCAACCGCATGTTTATGCTATTCAAGTGACGTCACTCCGGAAATGGACTCAACCATCTATGGTGCGATTTTTCAATACAATTTCATTTAATAGAACCGTGTACATTGAAGAAAATTGGCAAAACAGTGTTTTCAATGTAATACATTATATACTAAATGTCCAACATTATGGAACAGGTAGAGTAGTTTTGAAAAAATTCTCTCAGGTTTTCCACAAAAATATCGCCCCAGGTGATTGTACCACCTATAAGAAAAACCATCAAAGAATATTTTGTGTAATTTTCAAAACTTTTTAGATGGGTGTTTTGGAGAAAATCGTTTCTAAAAAAACAGTCAAAAATGTGTTTTTGCACTTTTTACAAAGATTTATCTACTTAATGTGAGAAGCTAGGGCAGAAATTTTATTGCTAATAATTAGTCCAGTTTCCAGACCATATTATCCCAATAAAAGTCGTGACTTACGACTGTTCACATTTTCAAAAAAAATGTATGAACTTTGGAAAAAAATTCAATTTTTTTGTATTTTCATGTTGAATTTTAGAGTTAAAGAGAATTTAAAAAATGTCTTCCTATATCATGATTTGAAACTACAATGAACAGGCTTTCAAATAAAAAAACTTCAAGTTCCATAATTTTTTGTTTTTGATTTATAGCGCTTTGAAAATTGCAATATTTTCCTTGCGTACAACTTTTTACCAAAAATCCCGATTCTTTGTGTGCCTGTAACATTTTTACAAATCAAGTGAGAAGGAAAATATTTAATTTCTGAACATAGGTCATGTGGTCCTTTAACATATTTTTTTTCAGCAAAATAATATTTTATTGTAGCTCTGAAACCGAGATATTAGTTCATCGAAGTAACAATTGAAATTCTGATGTAATAAACAGTGGCGGTCTCTCATAGTGTGCCGTCGCCCTGGGTGGCACAGTTAGTATCGCGCTCGCTTTCTATGCGTGTTCGATCCCGCCCCAGGTTGATGGCATTTATGTGTGCATAAATGTAACAGGCCCATGTCAGTAGATTTACTAGAATGTAAAAGAACTCCTGTGGGACAAAATTCCGACACAACGGCGACAGTCACAGGCCTAAGTTTCAGTACATCCCCGTCGTTAAATAACCATATACCAAGCAACCAACTTCTCCTAATGTGCTGTAGTGCTGCAGCACACAGCTTCTTTTCTGCTTATCGCATAATGTTATTTTCAAACGCAATACGATATCTTCTTTTAACTAGATTTTGAACTTGGCACGTCCAGGAGAGAATTCATCTGCTCATATCTTGGAGAGTGAAAATCGGTAATTTGAAGACTTCCCTTACATCCGTACATTGGATTCTCTAAAGCCCCAAACTTTCTAAAGTTATGACGTCAAGCCCAAGCTTGAATCTATGTCATTTAACTAAAAACTATGCTACAGACCTCTTGTAGTGAATGTGGTACCGAGGCTTTACTAATTACTTACCGTCTCATCTGCGCTGTCCTGTTAGTTATCTGACAAGATCTTGCTTGTTATCTGAAATCTTAACACAGAAACGACACTGTTGGAATGTAGATAAAACTATAGTTCTGGCCTTAGCCACAAAAGGCATTACGCAGTCTAACGAACTCTGGATACTCAGACTGAATACTCTCAAACCCAGAACATTCCAGTGTTTAAAACATCCCATAGTAAGATTGTAAATGCCACATTAGTGTTGCCAATGAAAAAAGAAAAGAATAGCTAAGTCAAATCAGTCAAACAAAAGAATAGGATTAAACGGTAGTTAGAAGTAAGTCTTGAAGTAGAGAAAAGACCATAAAAATAATCACATATTACCTCATGTTGAACTTATTTTTATCGATGGTACAGTAATTTAATTTAGTTGCCTTATTATCGTGATTATATTTTTCATTCTTTTCTGTTTTCTTGGACTTTGGGGGGTCACAATCCAGACAACCCCACCCACCCTTGTCTACAGCCCTGTTCCTTATGCCATTAATTTAAGGTAAACAGTTTCTTTTAAATTCCTACCCTATTAGGTCCTAGACAGTAAAATAATTCACATTTTCGGATCTGGATAAAATATCGTTTTAGGAGTGTAGCCTATATCTGTTAGATTTAATTTGCCCAAAAACTCTTATGAAAGACATAATCCTGATAAAATTAGTATTCTTTTCAGATCGATTAATGTCTGCTATAATTATTTCAGTATAACTTAATCCTAATGATCTGGCGCTCGTTAAACTCTAGATATTACTTCCCTCATCCTCTAGTTTTATTTTTGGCACTCTTTATTTGAATGTTTTGTGTACTAGGAGAGCGATGTTTTCCTATTACATCAATTTTTTTTTTTTTTGCTGACCGGTCATTTTTATTTATTTTAACTCTACTAAACTAAAAAAATTACATAGACTCTATTGACAGTAAAATAAAGAACATTAAGAACAACAAAAGAACACTAAAACAATCAATGAAAACAACACACTTAATCTTCCAAACACTCGTAACAGTGAGAGTTTTAATCTTCCAAACACTTTGTTGATTAGATTAAAGGTTTCCAACGTGTGCGTCGAAGATAGTCCAGGAATATTTCTTTATCAGTGGAGCCAAAATTGTGAATAATGTACGTTACAGTATGTCCTATGAGTTGCATAATGTTCTGGTGCGTATTTTTCGGGGTGCATAAAAAATCAGGAAACAGAAACATTCTAGGATTGAAGGACAATTTTTGCGCTGTTAATATGTGACGGGTGTATGCCAATAGAGTACGCCATACAGGTAAGTTGGTTGGGCACTCCGTAAGACGATGAATTAAGTTGTCAATTTGGTTGCAAAAAGTACACTGATTAGAAAGCGTCATTTTAATTTTAAATAATCTGTCTCGTGTTGCAATAATATCATGAATCACTGCAAACCATGTTGAACGTGTTTCCGCCGGTAGATGAGTTGAGCTAAGATTTTGCCACAAACGTTCAAGTTTAATATCTGCTGGCGCTATGGGATGCACTCTCATTTCACTATGTGTCCACTGTGTCTGTAATTGCGCATAAATAATAGAAGTTAATTTCGTTGTAGGCATGTGCTCGTCTAACTGAAAGAAACTCCAGTCCTGCAGAAAATCACTCAGGTATTGCAAGTCATTAGGTATTTGGTTTTTGTAAAATGGATAACTTAGGTCCAAAGCATTAAACCAGTATTTGTACCACAGACCTGAGAAGGGTGTCCGTGCCAAGGTTTTACTGCATCCACTTCTACTTATAAACAAGGCCTTGCATTTTTCTTCAACGTTCACAAGTCCAATACCACCTTCGTTCGGTGGACGGTACATAGTAGATAGCGGCACCCTGAATATAAATCCTCGCCATAAGTACCAAGAAATGGCACAAGTGATTTGTCTTACACAGTCTTTTGGAATGGGCAGAATTTGTGCAACATACCAGCATTGTGATAATATATATGTATGCACAACCCAGCTTCTTTTGTATAAACAAAGATTGCGAAAACATAAGTCTTTAGCTAAGATTTTGATTTTGTTAACTATCTGAGCCCAGTTCAGTTTTTGCATTTCTGCGATTGAGGTATTATACTGAACACCTAGTATTTTGTGTGTATCCGTCATGGTTATATCAAGGTCTCGTAATGGAGTTTGCCACCCGACTGGTATAGCTTTGCATTTGTTGACATTAACTGTGAGACCAGATAATTTTTTAAAGCTGTGGAGCTCTTCAGAGAGTTTTCTGCTATCAGTGTCCTGACTTAATATAACAGTGACGTCATCCGCATAAGCTATGACTGAAAGATTGTGCTCTTGAAAGGAAATACCCTTTAGCTGACTGTCTAAGTTGTATATTAAGGGATTGAGGGCTAAGGTAAATAACAACATTGAGGCAGGACACCCTTGTCGAATGGATTTTGTAATGGAAAAGGGTTGAGTAAGGAAACCATTGACTTGGATAACAGCTGAGATATCAAAATATAAGCATTTAAGATAAGAGACAAAAGTATTGCTAAAACCATATTGTTTGAGGCATTCAAATAAATAATCATGACGGATACTGTCAAAAGCGCGTTGGAAATCCAGGGATACTAGTAGACCCTTCACTTTATAGATGTTTAGATAAGCAAGACAATCACGTAAAGTACACGTTGCATAAAAAATGGTGCGTCCGGCGACTCCACAGCACTGGGCTGGGTGAAGTAGTTTATCCATTAGTGGCTTAAGACGATTGGTTAAGATTCTAGCTAATATTTTGTAATCGTAATTGAGAAGACTGATTGGTCTAAAATTCTCAACCCCACCATGGCCTTGAGACTTTTTTAATAAAATTATCACACCTCGTTTCTGGGAAGCACATAGTTCTTTTCAGTGTAGGATAGCATTAAGCACCTCCGTCAGGTCATCTCCAATTAATTTCCAAAATCGAACATAAAATTCTTGTGGAATTCCATCACATCCAGGAGTTTTGGAGCTTTTTCCTTGAACGATAGAGTTGTAGACTTCCATTTTAGTAACAGGTTGTTCAAGTAATATATTGTCGTCTGCAGTAATTTGAGTCTGGTTTTTATGTACGATAGGTTGTATATGTAGATCATCACCATTTTGGTGAAACAATGTGTTATAGTAATCGTAAATCATTTTACTGATAGCTGGTTGAGATGTGTGACACTGTCCATTTGTGTCGAGTAGTTTTGTAATGCTAGACTTATTTCTGTGTTTCTGACTTTTGATGAGGTGGTACAAGGATATTCTTTCATTGGATACAGCATACTTATGTCTACTTCTAATTGCTAGGCTTCCCATTCTGAATTTGTATATCTGTAATACCTTAGCTTTGAACAGACTTGATTGTTGTCGACGTCGTGGAGAGGGTAAATAATCAGTTTGTAGTTCTCGTAAACATCTAAAATAAAAATTTAATTTATTTTCTGTCTCTTGATATTTTAGATAAGAGTATTTCTTAAACAGACGTTTAATGTTGGGTTTCACCATGCGATCCCACCAATCAGCAACATCCTTATAATAAACTTTTTTACGTTTCCATACTGCCCATAAAAGCTGACGTTCACGGTGTAGGGAATCTTCATCTAATAAACTGACATTCATTTTCCAATAACTCTTGCCTATTGGCGTATAATGTAGATTATTTAATTTAGTGGAAAGAAGAACGGCGGCATGGTCTGAAAATACTACAGGGTGTACCTCTATTCCACTAACATTACTTTGTGAATCTTTGGGAATGTAGAATCGATCTAATCTGGAAGCAGTTGTACTACTGAAGTAAGTATATTGTACGTTTCGGTGGCAAGCTGACCAAACCTCCGTCATTTTCAGATGCGTGACAAGTTCCTGCAGAGTATTACTTGGCTGAAAGGTTCCTGTAGTATCCTCTTTACGGAGAAGGCAGTTGAAATCTCCTCCAAAAACATACTGCCTGGGCAAGGAGCGAAATACATAAGCAACTTCATTCTGAAAGAACTCATTGCGCTCTTTGCGTTTGTTGGTACCAGACGGTGCATAGATATTGATAAAAGTAGTGTTGTGAAACTCACCAGATATGCCTCTTCCATTTGGTAACATTTCCACATTCTCCAAGGATATGGTTTGTTTTGTTAGGATGGCAGTACCTAAATTTTCTGTACCGACATTCACGTATTCATTATAGTTGTATATGGAAGAGAAATTGTGCACGGAAACCTCCTGTAAATAAACTATGTCAACGCTATAGGCATTCAGGAAATCTTGAAATGCTTTAAG
Source organism: Ectobius pallidus (assembly GCA_964059195.1). Classification (NCBI taxonomy): domain Eukaryota; kingdom Metazoa; phylum Arthropoda; class Insecta; order Blattodea; family Ectobiidae; genus Ectobius; species Ectobius pallidus. The sequence goes on along the minus strand of CAXKWD010000005.1, from coordinate 54,359,606 downwards.
TTTAGTAGGTGAGGATTTGTTATTAAAATTGACAGTTGCTACCGTATGAGTAAGTAGCACGATCCTGTACACGCAGTGAAAATGTGGATGGTGTCCGTAGTGATTTGTTTACTTTAGCGCAGGAAACCCTAACTTGCTGCATGTAGTACGGTACGGGTGTAGCCGTACATCCTTCTTTTCTACTTTCTCCTTCACCGAGCTCTGGTCTTCGGGTGTCAACTCAGGTAGCATCTTACATTCCATATCCATAATGTCATTCCAGTTAGAATCGGATTCTTTAGTGGTGAGTGTTTCATGATGTAATTGTTGTTGTTGCGCACTTTCAGTGTCTACTTCATTTGTAAGACAGTGATGTGACATAGGAGGCTTACCCATCTCAACGTCCTGTATATTCCTCATGGTGTTTATTGTTCGATTTAAGAGTGGGTCCGTTTGTATAGATTCCCCCGTATCGTATGTATTGAATTCTGTTCCATTTTCTTCCACCGAATCAGTTTCTGAGTCAGAGTGTACATTTGTTTGTGTTGTGTCAGAAGGTTCTGTTCGCACTATGCTTGCTTCGTGGGCCACCATCTTAGGAGTAGGGCCAGCATGTTGTTTATTCTTTTTCTTCCGTTTAGATTTAGTTCCTTTCTGCAAGGGAACGTGTGATTCAACATCGGCATTTTCGACTGACTTTAATGGTTCGTTTCCCACAACATTTTCAATGTCCATGGGATTTACTTTATTAACTAAGGCTTGATGATCCTAATTTACATTCTGAATTGGGACGGCCTTTATCTGTTCCTCGCTAGTGGAGAGTTGTTGTTGGTTTTCATGTACTGGTACTGTATGGCTAGCACCTGGAATGGGCTCTGTATTTACTGGCAGCGTACTAGGTGAATGAAATAAGTCACTCATCAGTAGTTTGTGTCTTGGAGCAACTAGCCTCTCCATAGGGCGACGTGGACAATTTTGTTTAACATGTTTGGAACTACCACATGTATAACAGGTTTGTTCCTGCCCAATGTACGTAATATATGCCTCATACTGTGATATAAGTAGAGTGGAAGGAATGTGCTTGTCAATTGTCATTTTCACTACACGAATTCCAGAGTCAACCTTGAAATTGTAACGGTTTGCCCATGTATCATTTTCTACCTGTTGAACTTTTCCATAGTTTTGCAATACATTTCTTATTCTGTCGTTAAGAATTTCAGGGGTAATATTTAAGACCCATACAGTAGCATAATCTAGTTCAGCTGGTCCTACTTTTACCTTACTTATGCTACCATTCATTAGTACAAAGTCCAAGTCACCACTGTGTTTACGCAGATATTGTTCATATATTTCTTGTGTTTTGAATTTAACATAAACTGCATGTTGTTTTGCCACAAGTTGTAACGTTTGAATATCTTGTTCACGTACCTGTAGTTTGTTCTCCAGCCACATGTGAATTTCCAAAGCAGTCGGACGTTGGTCTTGTTGGTTAAATACTATTTGCAAAGTATTGACACGCACTATTTTGGTTGCCATTGTTATCCTGTATGTTGTGACAGAAAGAAAAAGCACTAGAGTCACGAGAAGTACGCTAAGAGACACTGCGCAAGCAAGCGTCTCCCAGATTTGTAGGAGCACTTACATAGCTTGTTGCTCCCTCGGCAGTTGCCGACTGACTGTGTTTAAGCTATGGTTTGTCGACGGTATTCATCGCCGGCGAATGGGGGCGTCAGCGAACATTGCCGTAGAGGTGGTTTATTTTACGGGCGATCATCGTTCATGACACTGTTGTTATCCACAGTTGGCCACAGTCTGATATGTCAAACAGCTCGGAGGGACGTAGAATTGAAAATTTGATAGCATTCATAACCTCATCACAGCCTACAATATTATAGTCACTCAAGATAAAACGCTTATAGGAAAACGTTAAGTCACTTTTATTTAATTACTTACGTACTCAATGGCAATAGTAAATTCATGAGTAAGCTAAAAAAATATATATATTTTATGGAACACGGAGGTCCATTGCCTCGCTTACCTGAATCCGTCATTCAACCCTATTCTGTGCTAACTCCATCCAACCATCCCTTCCTCGCAAATCCGACTTCTCTTAAATGAACCCTAATATTTTCCTCCCACCTACATCTAGGTTTTCCAATTGGTCTTTTCCCTTCGGGTCTCTCAGTCAATATTTTTTAGATAAGTCTTTCCGTGCAACATGCCCGGCCCATTTTATCCTCTGAGATTTAATTACCCTTACTATATCCGGTGACGAGTACCTCGTCGTTTTGCAGATTTTTCCAGTCCCCATTTTCATCTCTCTTAGGCCCAAATATTTTCCTAAGCATCCTGATTTCGAACACTCTCAGATTATGTTCTTCCCGAAGAATAAGCAACCATGTCTCACATCCGTATAATACAACCGACAGGATAATTGTCTAATAAACTTTTATTTTTAGGTTTACGGACAAAAAACGAGAAGATAAGAGTTCCTGAACTCCATAAAAACAAGCATTTCCTGATTTGAGTCTACACTTAACTTCGGCCTTAATATTATTTGTATCTGTAATTATTGCTCCCAGATATTTGAAATTATCCACTTGCTCGAACGATTTACTAGCTATTCTAATATTTTGTAGACCATTATTTTGACGTCTCATTACCATGTACTAGTTTTTTGTGTATTAATTTCCAATCCAACATTCCTGCAGGCATCGAAAAGAGTCTCCGAATTCTCTCGGTTGTGTTTATGTCAACGCCCAAGAGACAAACTTTATCTGCATAAGCTAAAATAGGGTGACTGCCATTTAGTTCTAGGCCTACCTTGTTTTCCTGTACTTTCCAAATGACATATTCCAAAGAAAAATTAAAAAGTAAAGACAATAGTGCATCTCCTTGCTTCAAGCCGCTTTTAATGGCAAACCTATCTGATATAAATTTCCCTACTTTCCCTCAGCTGTATGTTTCATTAGACACATTTTGATCAGCCTTGGCATCCCAAACTCAATGAGGACATTGTACAATTTGTCTCGCCTAACTGAGTCATAAGCCTTTTAAAAATCTATGTATAGCTGGTGAAAATACTTATTATATTTCCACTTTTCTCCAAGATTTGGTGATCTCCTACGATTTCGTCCGCATATGGGGTTAATCTTGACAGAAGTATATCGGCCCTATCTCCTTTTACATGGATCGGTATAATAATAGATTCTTCCCGTTCCTTTGGCTATTCTTTTTTTCTCCAAATCATAAGAATGAGTTTACGGATCTCTGAGTTTAATCTACCACCAACTGCTTTAATTAATTCTGCTGGAATTTGGTCAACGCCTGGAGATCTATGTTTTTTTAGTTTACCTATATATAGCTGTTCCTATTTCTGTTAGAGTTGGTTCAGCAACAAACGGCTCTGCTGTGAATATTTCACTTTCTACATTTTGGACAACTCCATGTACCTTTAATAATTGATTAAAGAAAATTTTCCACGTATTCATGATATTATTTCGTGCCCAGAGTATAGTGAAATCGTCCTGAATTATGTTTGTTATAGGTTGAAAACCTTTCTTGAACTCATTTATTCCCTTGTAGAGATCCCTAACATTTTTGTTTTTACTAATTACTTTCTGTTTGAGATAGATTCTTTTCTTTGTTCTAATGGTTCCAGAGGTTCCTCATTTAGCATTATTGAGATTTTGGACAGTAGTTTCATTCTGATTTTGCAACCATTGTAGTTTCGCCTGCTTTCTTGCATTTACCAATTTCATGCACTCATCATAGATTCACGGTTTATTTAGTTTCAGTTCAAGCGGACATAAATTTTCTTTTGGGGATACTTTAATGCTGTCTTTAATGCTTTCCCAAGTTTTAGCGACATTCATCTCATCCCTAGCTTCTTGTTTTGCAGTTTTTTGTAGAACTGCAAATATATTTGGCATCTGAACTCGGTAAGCTTTCGTGAGTTGGTCATCATCTAGCTTTTTGAGATTGAATCTCTTCATATCGAAATTATTCTTAATCCCTTTGTGTAATAAGTTTCTCCCGAACAACCGCATTTATCAGATAATGATTCGAATCGCAGTCAGCACTCCTATAGGTTCGAACAACAATTATACTAAATGCCTCCTTGCATCTATTAGCACATTGGTCGATCTATATGAGTTATTCCAGCGGGCGAGGTCGATGTGTATTTATGAATATCACGATGTGAGAATTTTGTACTCTTTACTATTACATTCTTACCGGCGGAAAAATTCACTAATCTAAGCCATTTGTCGTTACTCTGCAATTGGAGACTTTCGTTTCCAACCGTGGGCTTCAAAATATTCTCCCTTCCTTCATTCGCATTAAGATCTCCTAGTACAATTTTCATATGTTAAGCCGGAAACTGGTGAAATGTTCGTTCTATTTCCTCATAAAAACTGTCCATGTCATCATCGTCTTTATCCTCTGTTGGACATTCATAACTATGATGTCACACCACCGTCCTCTTAGAATAACTCAAGAAAGCCTATCATTAATATACTCTACTTTCTTATTGACTGAAGTTATTCTCCTATGTATGAAGAACCCGGTCCCTAATTGATGGTTATCATTCCATTTCCCATAGAAAAAAGTATACGCGTCTGTCTGTATTGAACCTTCACCCTCCCATCTGACTTCCTGTACTGCTACTATATCTAACCTGTATTTCTCTAATTGCCTAGTTGCTGATTTAAGCGCCTCAGGCGTATACAAGGTCCTAACATTCCACGTTCCAAATGTACAGTGCAAAATATGTAGTCCCTACCCGGAGATCCGAACGAGGGACTATTTTACCTCCGGAAAATGTTACACAGAGGGACATTTACACACAGCTATTTCTTAACAATTTTTTTTATTGTGAGAGGTTGTTATCTTCATGCCAAACCCCCAAGCTGGAGGACTACCTCATGTAGTCTGTTCGCGACTGCTTATTCAATATATTCGCAGCTACCCTTCATATCTAGAGGCCGTATCCTCTATCCGCAACCTGAGAACGCGTCATGCCGTGGTGGCAAGAGACCCACCTCTTACATATATGTGTACCCATAGACATACATATAATAAAGTCACTTTTAGTGAACTAAATGTTCAATGGTTCAATAAAATAATAGTCACATTAAACCAGTAATAATATATCGAAAATAGTGTTTTTATTAATAAATGAACTGATTATTTTACTGTATGTTTCATTGATTGCAATTACGATAACAGCTTTATCTAACAATCCATCTACCATTTGCCACATGTTCTCTTTTGTGTAGGTGTCTTTATGGCTCATGTCATACAGGGCATTGTGTTTAAACACGAAATCTATTAATAATTCATCCGTAACTTGGGACAATTTACAATACTTTGGCCATGATTAAGCTCAAAATGGCTGTCTTCTACTTTTCTTGACCTACTATATACATGATAATCTGCGGCTATCATCGCCCGAAATTGCCTCAAAAGCAACTACCGGCTATCGACGTCAACTCCGGCGATCATCGCCATAGACAAACCGGCTGCATTGATTTTCATTGAGAGGAACAGGAAGCGATCATTGCCAGTGTTGATAGCTTTAAAGTTTACATACTACCCGCGCGCCATATCTTGAGCGCTGGATTTACGGGGAAGTGAGGGTCGGGGGGAACAAAACATAGCTATTCCGCCAGTCTTTCTGCAGTGTTGTCAACTAAAGAAATAACGTTTCAGCAGAATCGCACGTATGGTATCTTATTTGATGACTTATTTGATAACCAAAGGCTTATGACGTGTAATTAATTGTTACGCAATACCGTCACCACGTTATATTATTGGACTGCATTAAAATCGTTGTATATTAAAGTAACTTATAATAGCGAGGATGATTCAACGGAAATAATTATCCAATTCGGCATCCACACTTACGCTGTTGACGTGCGTTACTATACGTGCGATCTTACAGCAAGCCTCAGACAGGGACATGGAGTATAAGCCACCAAGATCTAGGTAGTAAAGCCTTTTGTAGACCTTGGGAGAATTATTCTTCAAACCAAGGATGGTACTAAAGGTCCTCCAGATCAATCTTCAGCACAAGAAGGCGGCCTCGGCTGCCTTCTGTAGAATCTTCAATACTGAAGAAATAGATCTAGCTCTGATTCAAGAGCCCTGGATTAACAGGGGTCGTATTGCAGGGCTAGGAGAATGCCAAGGGATGTTGATATACTGCAACAAGGGCACTCATATTAGGAGTTGTATCCTTGTTCGTAACGGTATTCAATGTTTACCTCTTTTGGAATTTTGTTTTAATGACATCACCACGGTGAGGATTGACTGCCAAGTAGGAGGAGGGAACAAAGGCCTTATACTGAGCTCTGTTTATCTCCCCTATGACGGTAGCAATCCTCCCACACGGGAACTAGAGCAGTTGGTCGCATATTGTACAAGGAGTGGCGAACAGACCATCTTTGGGTGTGATGCCAACTCTCATCATGAAATTTGGGGAAGCAAGGATATCAATAAGAGGGGTGATTATCTTTTAGATTTTCTGCTCTCCAATAACCTAAACATACTCAATGTCGGTAACAAGCCTACCTTTGCTAACCGCATAAGGCAGGAAGTTATAGACATTACTTTCTGTACTGGGTATATTTCCACACAGATTACCGAATGGAGGGTCTTGGATGAACCATCACTTTCGGACCATAACTACATTTCCTTTAATATTAATGTAGTAAAAATAACCAATCCCTACAGGAATCCCAGGAGAACCTGGTGGGATCCCTATAAAGAGGATCTCTCAGGAAGGATTGGGCAGATAGAAGGGATTAGATCTTTTGGTGATATCGACAAGGTCGCCTACTTGATTCAAGAGGCCATACTTGACTGTTATCATGATAACTGCCCCATGCAAACGAGGATTAAATCCACGAAAGTGTCATGGTGGACTCAGGACCTTGAATATAGGAGGCGCAGAGTAAGACACCTTCTTAACAAGGCTAAAAGAACTAGAGACTGGAGGGAATATCATATAGCCCTCACTGAATACAATAAAAGCATACGTAAGGCCAAAAGATCTTCTTGGCAAGCCTACTGTCAGGAAATATCTAGCCTGTCGGAGGCAGCCAGATTACAAAGAGCACTGGCCCACGGTACAGTCAATCCCGTAGGAACAATATGTAAGCCTACAGGTGGCTTCACATGCTCGGCCGAAGAAACACTCAAAGTACTATTTGAGGCACACTTCCCCGAGTGCATACATGATGATGACAAGACATGTGAATTCCTAGGACACTGTGAAAACTCTAGACCAAGAGCATCACAGGAAGAATGGGAACTGGCACGTCAAGTGGTCACAACACACAGCGTCAAATGGGCAATAAATAAATTCAGCCCATTCAAGTCGCCAGGTGGAGACGGCATCTTTCCTGCATTACTGCAGAAAGGACCTGACTCACTTTACATTCTTCTGTGTAACCTCTTTAGAGCCAGTATAGCTTTTAGCTATATTCCTCAGGCCTGGAGAGTTACCAGAGTTGTATTTATTCCCAAGCCCGGGCGAAATAAGTACACCGAGGCTAAGGCTTTTCGACCAATCAGTCTTTCATCATTCCTTCTGAAGGCTTTGGAAAGACTGGTTGAAAGATACATTCGAAGAAGAGTACTATCAGATACTCCTCTTCATAGAAACCAACATGCCTACCAGCCATCCAAGTCTTGCTTAACGGCGTTACACAGCCTAGTTAGCAGACTGGAGGATTCCATGGCATGGAAGGAAATAGCCCTAGGGGCCTTCCTGGACATAGAGGGAGCCTTCGATAACACCTCCTATGACTCTATGATCATGGCTGCTCAAAAGTATGGAGTCAATGACACTCTTTGTAGTTGGATAAACTCCATGCTCAGGAGCAGGAAAATTATAGCCAACCTTCTTGGGGCTACAATGGGAATTGTCGCCACGAGGGGATGCCCACAGGGGGGGGGTTCTTTCTCCCCTATTGTGGAGTCTCGTGGTGGATGATCTTCTCAAAGAAATGACCCAGGAAGGATATTACATACAAAGCTATGCAGATGACATAGCACTTGTTGTCTTTGGGAAATTTCCCAATACAGTCTCAGACATGATGAATCGTGGTCTGAGGAAAATTCACAACTGGTGCAAGCAGGAAGGCTTGTCTATTAATCCTAGCAAAACAGTTGTAGTCCCTTTTTCAAACAGGAGGAACTTGAAGGACCTGGGTAAACTTAAACTAGGCGATTCAATCCTGGAATACTCCGAATCAGTTAAATACCTAGGCCTTGTACTAGATAAGAAACTGACTTGGAACAACCACATCGAAAATACCATTCGTAGAGCTAGATGGTCACTTGTGACCATCAAACGCACTATTGGAACAACCTGGGGCCTAAAACCTTGCATAAGCCATTGGCTATATGTTGCAATGGTCAGGTGCCAGATATCTTATGGTGCCATCGTTTGGTGGCGCAAAACATTACAAATAACTGTAGCAGGAAAATTTACCAAGCTACAGAGACTAGCATGTCTGTGTATTACGGGGGCTTTCAGAAGTACTCCTTCCATTGCATTGGAGACTCTGTTGAACCTCCCACCCATGGACATTTACTTACAAGCGGAGGCCAGGCTCACTGCCCATCGCTTAGTACAAACAGGGAACTGGAGGAACAGCAGCTCAGCAACTGCCCATACCTCCATATTAAGCTTCCTGGACACTACAGAGTTGAATATGAGGTCAGATCTCATGAATACTCAACACTGTTCCTTTCCTCCTTTCGAGACCACTCTTGGTTCTCGGAATGACTGGAGTGGAGGAATTACACCTGATAAAGGACGGGATCAACTTGTGTGGTTCACGGATGGATCCCGCATAGGGGATCAATCAGGTGCAGGCATATTTAGCCTATCTCCAAGGACAAACGTCAGTATAAGCCTTGGAAAATACTGCACAGTTTTTCAAGCAGAAATAATTGCTATCTTGAGCTGTGCACTCAGAGGAATTGAGAGAGGCTACCGTGGTAAGCGAATTCTCATCCTCACAGATAGCCAGAGTGCTTTAAAGGCGCTCTCCTCAGACCAGGTAAAATCAAAACTGGTATGGGAATGTTTGAATTCCCTCACTGCCCTTTCATCCCACAATAGTCTTGAACTAAGGTGGGTGCCTGGGCATCAGGGAATTCTAGGAAATGAAAAAGCAGATCAACTGGCAAAAAAGGGTGCACAGATACCCTTTGTCGGCCCTGAACCCGTGGTAGGAATCAGCACAAATACTGCTAAAACCTCGGTTAAAACATGGACCAGGGAAAGACACCAACTTAGGTGGCAAACCTATCCAGGACAAAGACAGGCCAGGAAACTGGTCCTGGGTCCAAGCAACACTATCTCCTCATCTATCCTAAAATTGGACAGAAGAGGAATAAGGAAAGTGGTTGCGTTAATATCTGAGCATGGTCACTTCAGAAAACATCTACGCAAAGTGGGACTCTATGAGGATGATCCCATCTGCAGATTATGCAAACAGGATGAAGAGACGGCCTCACACATCCTGTTCGACTGCCCAGCCCTGGCAAGAAAGAGGTTCACTCTCTCTATATCCAGGGAAGACCTAGGGAATGAAAAGGACATTGGAACCAAAATACTACACCTTGTTCAAGGAACAGATTTTGGGAAACAATGAGATCTTCTCGCCCAATGGGACGAGGCGCAAAGCATAAGCAAGCAGGAGGAAGGAGTATCCAATACCCTGCTTGACTGCACTACCCTGGCAAATATCCAGGGAAGACTTTGGGAAAGGAAGCCAACAAGAGCTTCTCTACCAAAAGGGGCAGCACAATAAGCCTTTTAGGCTGACGTGCGGGAGGTCTCTAAACTCTCTTCAAGCCCCCCGTTATCTAATCTAATCTAATCTAATGCTTATGTAAGCAGTGATAAAAAAATCGCAGCAACATTTCATAGCATCCTGTTTTTGCTTTATTCCAACATGGAGATGTCACGGATTACAATGAGTATTTCTCACAGCAAATTATATTCTCGGTTATTCAGTTACGTAAAATGTGCTGGTCACGTTTTTGCAATGTGCGAAAAGCCATGCTCATACAACTTAATCTCCTGCTAGTGAACCACACATTACTTTTAATCTTTTCTATTAGCGTAGTTATTCTGTTTATATAAGCTGGCAGAGCTAAGGCTATTAGGCCTTCTCTTCCGCTCCACCAGTCAAACACAATATAACAAATACATAATTTAACCATTTAAAACCTAAATAAAATAAACTAAAATACTATTAAAATACATGTTAACTTAAACACTACACTCCTAATACAATTACTTGAAACTAAATTACAAAAACAAAAATTACTATTTACATTAAAGCCTAAACACTAACAGTTAGATACATTCCTAATATAAATTTAAAGTACATTATTTAGAATTAAGCTACTGACTTCTCTCTTAAATTCACCAAGCGTTCGACAGCCTCCGACAGTGCGAGGAATGGATTCCATATGCGAACTACTGATACAGAGAATGAAGATGAATAGGATGAAGAGCGGTGTAGAGGGATAGAAAGTGCAATACTAAACTCTGATCGTGTGTTTAGGGCGTGATGAGAGGACAGGTTATGGAAGCGACTAGATAGATATGATGGTGATGAAGTATGAAGAATTTTGAAGAGTAGACAAAGACAGTGAAATCTTCTTCGGTCATTCAGACGGAACCATGACAGCATTTCGAAAGATGGCGATACATGATCGAACAGTCTTATATTACAAATGAAGCGTACACACATATTATGAACACCTTGCAGCCTTTGGGATAAGTTAGTGCTCAAGTCTGTAAGCAGGACATCACAGTAATCGAAATGGGGCATGACCAGGGATTGTATTAACGTCTTTTTTACAGCAGTAGGTAAGGGCATATTTAATCTTTTAAGCATATGGATTAACGAGTTCACTTTTTTACAAGTTTCGTTTATTTGATTTTCCCAAGTTAAGTTTTTGTCTATCAGAACACCAAGATTTTTTACCGAATCGCCGAAAGGAATTACTGAATTATGGATTTTAATGGGAGGTAGATTTATTTCATTCAGCTTGTTTCTCAGCCGCTGATGTCCCACAGCGCTGTGATTTCGCTGGATTCAGATTGAGTCCCAAACTGTGCGTCCATACGTCTATTGAGTTAAGGTCTTCGTTCATGCTAGCTACTGCGTTATTGATGTCAGTATTTGAATGTATGTACAGTTGTAAGTCATCCGCGTATAGATGGTATTTGCTATGTCGTATACAATTAGTAATGTCATTTATGTACAGAGAAAACAGTAAGGGCCCGAGAATGCTTCCCTGTGGAACTCCTGCCTTTACGAGACGCCATGTAGAAGAACGATTATTGGAGACAACACATTGTTGGCGTTCGCACAGGTATGAGCTGAACCACAGAACAGCAGTATCTGACAGGTTCAACGTCTTAAGTTTAGCAATAAGAATGTCTGTGTCTACTGAATCGAAAGCTTTAGTCATATCAAGTAAGACAAGTATTGTCAATTTCCGTTCGTCACAGGCACGGCGTATATCTTCACAAATATTCAGTAACGCTGTGGTCGTGCTATGCCCTGCTCTGAAACCGGATTGATAGTGATCTACTAGGTCATTTTTATTAAGGTAGTCAGTTGATTATGTATAATTCGTTCAAAGGCTTTGGAAAAGGTAGGAAGAATACTGATAGGAGTTTCGAGGGATTTTGTTTTGGGAAGGGGTTTTACGTAAGCTTGTTTCCACTGTTTAGGGTAGGATGAAGTCATAAGGGAAGCGTTAAAAATATGGGTAACTGTAGGTAGTATTAAATGTATTATTTTATTGATTAGATTTATGTTTATTCGGTCCGGGCCTTCTGCTTTAGTCTTTATGCGTTTCAATGCTTTAAATACGTCAACTTCACTTACATATGTAAAGTGAAATTTGATTCTGTTTGCTGTTGTATTGTGTAGTAACTTAGTTGTTGAATGGTTTGCTCTTTGCCAACATTGTCTATTTCTGAGGAAATTTTTGTGAAGTGGTCATTAAGGAGTTCCAGTGATATGGTGCGGTCGTCTACCTGTGTCGTGGGTTTACACAGTCCCATTGCTTTAAGATCTTGCCACAATGCTGCAGGGTTTGCACCTGGTTCAATGAGACTGTATGCATGTCTAAGTTTAGCATTTCTGATGGCTTGGTTTGTCTTGTTACGGTGATGTTTATAGTGATTTAAGTTATCGTTATTTTTATCTCGTCTGTAAGTCCTGTAAGCTTGGTCTCTTTGCGCCATCATATTGCGTACCGTATGTCATCTGGTAACCAAGGGGCAGGCCGTCTATATACTCGTTTTGTGCGTATTGGAGCATGTTTGTCATACAGTTTCATAATGTAATCATTAAGCTGGTCAACTTTTTCGTCTACTGTGCGTAATGTCCAGATATGTTCCCATGGAATAGTCCTAGCGCCCTCTGTAAGGGAAGAATCATTTATGCGTTTTAGGTCTCTGTATGTTATAATCCTATGGTTCCTTTTAGGACACTGCAGGCCATATACTATGTATATAAGATCGTGAGCAGATACTCCTGGCACTGGCAGCTGTCCATGGTCTAAAACTCTGTTTGGGTTATTCGTAACAATTAAGTCCAATAAAGTATCTGAGTAAGCAGTATGGTGAGTGGGTTCAAGGGGTAAGATGGTCATATTGCAGGAATGGAACATTGTTTCAAGTTGGATAGTGTTGATAGAGTCTCGGGCAAGTAAATTCGTGTTGAAGTCGCCCATGGCTATAACGTGCTCATAATTTGGCAACAAATTTAGTAATTTAATTTCTAGTACTTCCAAATAGTTGATAGCGTATGTTATCCTTACTGGATTTTAATTTTTCCTTCTACAAAACAAACAACAAAGATCTCTGTTCATCTTCAATTTAGCGAGAATGAGTCTGATACGCCATTAAAAGATTATGTCTCCACAATGCCTCATTGAGAACACACAGTGCTAATAATTCAGTCGCTAGCTTAGGAATTAGCAATAATTTATTTTATCACGCCCCATTTCAAAGCCTTAGTCACATGAAGAAGCATCTGAATTTTAAAAGGGTCTTTCAGCTAGCATTTCTAAAAGTCCCTGGCGCGTTATATATAATTTCGTGGGCTTGAAAGGAATTAACTCCAAAAATGCAAAAAAAAAAATGAGTTATTGTTGGTAATAAGTAGGCTACAACAGATTGTGATCTATGCATAGGGAAAACGAACCAAATCCTACCCCTTATAGTTCCTGAGCAATGAAATTGTCACTAACTTTTAAGTCCACTACACACAGAATGTTTTTAGGTAAAAAATAATTAAGTCCACTTCATACCTTTTTGCCTGTATACCTAAATGACAAATATAACATATCTCTACAGGCAGAATGATTTATTTCGGTAACTGATCATGTTCATTGACCACCTGCAAGGTCTTGTGGTTAGCGTCGCTGACTACAGATCCGTAGGCCCGAGTTCGATCCCGAGTACCTCCTCGGATTTTTCTGAGGTAGGGAGGAGCTACTTGATAGAGAAGTAGCGGCTCCGGTCACGGAAACCACCATTATCGACCGTGGGTGTGGGTGCTGACCACATGCCCCCAATCCTGCCATTTGTCTATGGTAAGGATGAAGCGCAACATAGTTTAGTAGTTTAGATCATGTTATTATCAAGCACTGATTCCAGAACCTGCTGTGGAAGATAGTGCAAGTGATGAGTCTGCAGATGATTGTTAGAATGTTACTGGACAGTGTTCATGTAGCTTCTGAAAAGTAAATCCATAATTACACACATTAAAAAGCAGTTAATTAACAATTTAGAGGTAATAAGTTTGTTTTCCATCTATATATAGCAGAATTTTCTGTAATTCCTACCATTTGACTAAATTAGGCCCTAAAATAATTATGGAAACATAATTTTGATGTGTAAAATGAGTTAAAATGTAACCAACAGATGTGTTATTTAATTACAAAATGTACAGGTGATTGAATTCATAACCTAATTTTTCATCTACATACAAACTTTGAAACTGATTTTTCTCCAAACAACTTTTTTGGAGTTAATACCTTTTCCTTGTAAGCCCACAATATAATATGATACAATATGACATGACGTGACATGACATGACATGACATAATATGACATGACATCATAATGCAATATATTACAATATAACTTATAATATGATTATTATATTTATAATATGATTTGGTAATGTGAATTTAGGCGAAATAGTTCAACCATTAATCACATATTTTGTATTTGCCAAATCTTGGAAAAAAATTGGGAATATAATAAGTCTGTTCAACAGCTATACATAGATTTAAAAAAAACATACGATTCATTTAGGCGAGACAAATTGTACAATATCCTTATTGAGTTCGGGATACCAAAGAAGTTAGTTAGGCTGATTAAAAGTGTCTAAATGAAACCTACAGCAGAGTCAGGGTAGGGAAATTTATATCAGATAGGTTTGCCATTAGAAGCAGATTGAAGCAAGGAGATGCACTATAACCTTTACTTTTTAATTTCGTATTGGAATATGCCATTAGGAAAATTCAGGAAAATAAGGTAGGCCTAGAATTAAATGGCAGTCACCCGATGTTAGCTTATGCAGTTGATGTTTTCTTGTTGGGCGATGACATAAACACAACCGAGAGAAATGCAGAAAGTCTATTCGATGACTGCAGGAATGTTTTATTGGAAATTAATACAGAAAATGGGGTACGCCGTAGCGTAGTGGTTGAGGCGCTGCGCTACAAACCGGAAGGTCGCGGGTTCGATTCCCGATGAGGTCGTTGAGATTTTTCAATTGGCCTAATCCTTCTGGTGGCACTATGGCCCTGGGGTCGACTCAGCCTCCAACAGAAATGAGTACCAGGAGCAATCCTGGGGGTAAAGGCGGCCGGTGCGTAAGGCTGACCACCTTACCACCTTCATGTGCCGAATGTCCAAAATCTGGGAGCCTCAACCTCCTGGAACCCTCTGGGCCTTCATGGCCTGTATAGGGATCACTTTTACCTTTTTAATACAGAAAATACTAAGTATATGATCATGGAACGTCAAAATAATGCTCTTCAAAATTTCAGAATAGCCGTTTAAATTGTACGAACAATTGGAGAAATTCAAATATCTAGGAGCAATAATTACAGACACAAATAATATTAAGGCAGAAGTTAAGTGTAGACTCAAATCAGGAAATGCTTGTTTTTATGCAGTTCAGAAACTCTTTATCTTCTCGTCTTCTGTCCAGAAATCTAAAAATAAATATTTATAAGACTATTATCCTGGCGGTTGTATTATATAGATGTGAGACATGGCCGCTTACTGGTCTTGAAAAACATAATCTGAGATTGTTCGAAAACAGGTTGGTTAGGAAAATATTTGGGCCTAAGATAGATAAAAATGGGGACTAGAGAAAACTGCATAACGACGAGCTTTATGACCTGTACTCTTCACTACATATATAGTAAGAGTAATTAAATCACGGATAATGAAATGGGTTGGACATGTTGCAAGCATGGGGGAGGAAAGACATATCTCAAAAGTATTGACTGGGAGACCCGAAGGGAAACGACCACCTGGAAGACCTAGACGTAGGTGGGAGGACAATGTTGGGATAGATTTAAGGGAAGTAGGATTTACGAGGGATGATTGGATGGAGTTAACACAGAATAGGATTGAATGGCGGGCTCAGGTAAGCGCGGCAATGAACCTTCGGGTTCCATAAAGTAGATAATATTCCTTTAGCTTGCTGAGGAATTGTCTATTACCATTGAGTAAGGAAGTAAGTTAGTAAATAAATAATATAATATTATATAATATAATATAACATAATATAATATAACATGAATTAATATAATATAATATAACATGATATAATATGACATAATATAACATGATATGTAACTTAATATAATATACATGATATACAACATAATATAATATAACATGATATAACATGACATAATATGACATGCCATGACATTGCATTATTAAAGTTCAACGAATAGTATGTGTATTGCCCGAGACTGGAACAAATAGAGAATTAATGAAAATATTCGTCCGTGTATATGACAAGAAATAGCTGCACATAAACGTCTGTGTGTATACAAGTGTATGTATATTATGTCAAGTGTATGTATGTTACGTGTTCGTGTATAGTGACATACAACTGTTTAACTATGGTTTTACAATGACTTTACACTTACTTACATTCATGTAAACACAATAATCTTTTGGTCGATCCGCACCCTAGCCTCGAAGTGTTGAGAACACGGAGGCAGGAATATTAATATAGACTATAGTGAGTCAAATGAAGTTATTTTTCATTGGTATTCCACTGACTACAAGTGGCAAATTAAACTAAAATTAAATATTAGCAAGACTACTAATTGTTATTCTATTAACTTAATACTAATACTGTAGTATTTCTGTTGTTAGGCCTATATGCGCAATAACAGGCTATTCAAAAAACCTGGAGCACATATTGACAATATATTTTATTAATCAAATACTATGCACAGTTCAAACCTGGCAAGGAGTCGACCACCCAGATATGACGGTAAGAGTTAAAACGGACTGTAAACTAGGTTAGGTTAATTGACTCCTTACCGTACCTTCCTTAAACAATAATAGTTAACATAAAATAAATTTTATATATACGCTTTACTATTCTCTGTTTTAAGCTTCTTGATTTACAATATTTAAACAGATGAATATTTAATCTTCAAGATAAAAAATCCAGAATACGACTTATAATATTTAATTTATTCACCATACATATTTGTGGGAACTAAAGTTCAACAAGAAGCACAGAGCTGTTATAGTCGTCAATTCCTTTGATGTATGATGTACATAAAATCCAGAGGACTACCACGCAATTACGTGGAAATAGCAATAAAAACAATAAGAATTATCTTTTGTATTGAGATTTAACATAGAGACCAGATCTACAATTACTTAGTAAGAAATTTTGTAGCTTTATTCACAATCAGTTTGCATTGTGAATAGCCAATATGGAAATTAATAAGTTCAAAATATTTAAGCGTCTTGGCTGTAGTAATTGAGGTTCACAAATTATGAATGAATGGAGCAATATAATGATTTGTATTAAACAAAGTTCTTTGCATGAAGACGCAGAATGGAAATCCCATTTGAATCAAGATGGCTAATTTTATGCAGCAATAGCCAATATGAAGGACTATCTTCAGATCCGGTCTGCCAACAGAGAGTAAGGCTGTGGCAGAAATGTGTGGACTCGTACCCGTGCAAGAAGGACAAAGCACGTGTGTGCCGAAGAACACATGGTACAGAATAATTATTTTTAAAAATATGCGTCCGCTGCGTGCTGAACTTTCATTGTGATCAAAGAAGACAAAATAATATGCATATATATGTATATATATATATAATGAAAATAAATAATAAATGATTAATAAATAAATAATGTAAGGTGAATAGAATTACCTTACAAAAGTTATGCAAGTTCAAAATTGGAAAAGACTTCTTTAGCTTAACTGGTCTCGCTGCTAGAAGAATCTCCATAATTTGGATTCTCGATGATAATGGCATCGATCACATCTAACACAATCCCATCACGATCCCGGTATTCCTGTTCACTTTTCTTCATATGATTGAAGAAACCCTCCCAATCTTCTGTTGTCACTGCTGCGATATCTTGTGAAGGCAATTCTTCATGCTGCGACAGCGACATATCGCCCGACAAAAATTGCTCCCGAACATAACCTTTTACCTTAGCTCAGGCATACTCTACATTATTAAGTGCCAGTATGGTACTTTATGAGATTGTGCGAGGGACGGAAAAATGTCTGTCCGTCTGTCTGTACGCGCCATAAGTCAAATACGCTTTATCGTATTTTCATGATTTTCATGCTGTGCGCATTTATAACGTACATGAGAAAAACCCTATTGATATTGAACCAAATTGGTACACCGGTTGATAGGATTATAACCATGGGTTTTGAACATGATTATAATCAGAACCCATATTAAATATTATTGAACATTGATAGTACCACAATAAAATGTCATAAGAAATAAATATTAAGCATTGATATTACCACAATAAAATGTCATAAGAAATAAATATTAAACAATAATAATTAAATAACTAAATAAATAAGTAATATTTTAGTAATATAGTTTTCAAGCTAGCAAAACTTCATAGTGTAACTTCAGATACTCAGACGGAATTCACGGAAACCTAGTAAGGAAAATACACTTTGCTATTCTTTCACCACAGGACATAAGAGACAGTCATTGTTGAAAGTTGCTCTCTTATTGTGGTAAAAACTTACAGAATAGGGATCAAAACTAGTGAAAAGAAGGTTCCGAGAATTCTAAGTGGGAAAAGGAGTTTGTATGGCTATTCTGGGAACCCACTTGTAGTAACCACAACTGTATATGCTGGGAAACGAAGTTCTCCACGTGGGCTAGCATATAGACGCTCAAATTAAAATAACCAATGAGAATACATCTCTTATTGGAAATTAAGGTAAAATGCTCTAACATTAGTTGTTATTGGCAGTATAAGGAAGAGGGGATATGAACGAAGGAATGATGGACTGTAGAACGTGCGTAGGAGAGACAAAACACTTCTTCAAGAATTCTCAGCCGAGGTAGTCGGTGTGAGAGAATATCTCTTGCTTCGTGGCATTCAATTACCATTGAAGTACATTGTACTTTATTAATCATATAATTGTGATCGGGAAGGTCCCGCTCACGATATCAGTATTATTGTAATTAAAAGCAGTTATTATTAGGGTTGAGTTATAACTTAATTACAGTTAATACCACCTTTAATTCAGTGACTCACGTAAGTACTTATGGTCTACGAGGAATAATACAAACATTATCAACAAGCAGCAATTTGCATCTTAGAACGACATAAAATCACCGTTGTTAGCACGAGTATCAGATAGCGTTCTACCATCCTGACGTTCTTAGCTCATCGCTCACAAATTCAAGTTCATAAATTAATTACGAAAGACAGTATTGAGAATAATAAACATTAATCATACCAGTAAGATTGTGATATCATTGCTAGTAACTATAAGAACCACCCAATTTCCCCTGTTGATAAGATAGAGATACTCTTCTGCTTCGACTGAGCTACCGAGGCCGGCTTTGAACTTCTGTGTGCTAATTGTAAGTACATAAAACAGACAAGATTCAACCTCAACAACTACAGACTTTATAGCAAGGTGAGTCGTGTAATATTGACTTCCCCTAACTTCGGGGCTATGTAGAGTGAGCCGTTTCACGGAACCGGAGTAATGCCCAATTTAGTGCCTATTTTAATAGATTATATTAGAAAGGCGCCTTCACTCAAACACGCTTTATCGGATTTTCATGAAACTTTGTACACCAATTTATAATGTACATGGGAAGACGTCTATTGATACTGGACCAAATCGGTTGACCGGTACCGGAGTAAAACCCAATTTAGTGTCTACTTTAAAGACGCGGAATCAAATACGCTTTATTGGATTTTCATGAAACTTTATATACGCATTTATAATGTCCATGGGAAGACGTCTATTGATATTGGGTTGACCGGGTATCGGAGTAATGCCCAATTTAGTGCCTATTTTATGGTGATATATTAAGAATTTAACAAATGCAAATCTGTTATCCTGACAACATATCGCTTTACATACTTCATATACGGCTATTGAATAGTTAGCCATGACACATTCCTTCGCATTTAAGATGAGACGTACGGTTATAATAACGAAGTAAATTGGAAGATTTAATTATCAAACTATTCAGTGTTTATTTCGTTCATCAAGTTGAATACTGTTATATACAGAAGATATAAACTCTGAAATAATTAAGCCTACATACATTAAGTGGAGTCCTTCGCCACTGTATTTTGTGAAATGTTGACATAATTATTTTAAGAATATCTTATATCAGTGTATACGAGTTTGAATTAAGGTTAAGTATCAAACTTTAGACCTTTGTTCTTCCGTAAGTCCTGCTTAATGAATCGATCTGCAGCTTAACTCGGAAATCGATAACACTGTCATTTAGTCACAATTATCTGTCTGTTACCAGCAATTGCATTTGCACACACGCAAAGACATCGTCACTTTTCCAACATTTGCGAAAAGTGAGATTACTGTTTACCCCAGTTTCATCCAAATAAATCATGGCATTTCCCTCGTTGCGAAATCGCTTGATATTTATTAAGTATTGCGAACGCCAAAGTACAAGGTCTGCCCACCCCATATGAAGCTTATGCTTAGTCCTGCATTCTCCAATGAAATTTCATCATACGCAGCAGTCAGCGGAGAGTCTCGACAGACCATGGGAAGTCTATTTTTTGTCGTATAGCTAGCAATAGCTTTGGACAGGTTGGCACTAATTTTTGTGCAATGTAAAACTCCTGCACAGTTCTTAAACACACATATCGAAATCAACAATATTGACCTTCTGTTCACATGACCTCGGTCGGTGTTTCCCTGGCGTATGGAGAGCTAATGACTGGAACCGGCTTCTTTTCTAACTTTCGCCTCACGCCTTATTGTCTTAAGGATGTGGATACTCCTGTATAATGAGCTGCTCTATCTGTAGCACGCGCAAGAGGAATAGTCACCTGTTTACTTTGCGATTCATCATCTCAAACTTTAACGACGTTCGTTATTATTTTACATTTCTTACGCATGTTAAACATCACTATTATGTACTTCTGCAAAAACAGGATCGCTCGATGTATACGAACGGAGTTCACTAGGCATACAAAAAGCTGGAAAAGCATTCTTTAAAAAACTGGAAGGCGTCAATGACACCAGACGTTGACCAGATGTTTTTGAATGGGCTGTAAACTGAAACTGGTAAGTAGAGCTGTCCCGTATACCATAATTAGAATAGGCGTTACGGACCCCTGTACAAACAACAATTTCCCCCCTGCGCCTCATTCCCCGGGGAATTTCTTTGCTGAGGGAGTCAGTGCCTTTAGTTGAATGATGATGTGGTGCTTGACGAGTAGGCCTACTTACCCTCATAACAAGCGGACGCACATCAGCATTTGAAGTGACTATTGGAATTCCTCTTTCGGATAGCACTCAAATAAGAAATGTGAACTTAGGCCGACTGGCCACGAAGACGTGTGTCTTTAAGAAGAAATGACATAGAAGTAGTGAAAATGTATGCAGTTGCGGTTTCTCCTATTGTGCTGCAGTGCTGCAGCACACAGCTTGTTTTCTGCTCGTCGTATAATGTTATTTTCAAAACGCAATACTATATTTACTTTTACGTAGATTTTTAACTTGGTGCGACCACGCGAGAATTCCTTGTTTATCTAGGAGAATCAAAGTCGGTAATGTGAATATTATCTTTTTCGCCTCGCGATAGGATTCTGTAAACAGCACCTCTCTCGTAGGGCTGTGACGTCATGCCAAAGTTTAACTGTATTGGCTTATATGCCAGTTTTAACCTGCAGAATGTGCTAAGGGGGCCAAGCATGAGATTCCGAGGCTTTAATAATTACTTCACGTCTCACCGGCGGGCGCACTGTTAGTTATGTGACAAGATCTTCCACAGTCTGTCGGTAGAGGACCGTGATGTAGCGCGAGGGACCATCATAGTCGAGTAAGCAATGTTTTTCATCTTCATCGCCAAATTCGAATGTTAAATTCAGAAACACGGATTCCACAACCCCGACTTCCTCTACGTCGATCATTAATGATACTATTTTCTCGTCTCTTATTCCACTTCTGGGAACACTCACGCGATTTTTGCTCCCCTAATTATAATTATTATTATTTTGTTTTTGCTATTTTCTTCCTCACACAACTCACACAAGGTTCTGCACCTTAAGCATAGGAATTACTATTTCCTCCCGCCTTAATCCATCTCTGGGAACTCTCACGAGATTTTTCCTTCCTAATTATTTGTTTGCTAATTTCTCTCGTCGTAATCTATCTCTCTAAAAACCCTCGTGAAATAGTTCATCTACTGTAGTGACAATGCACGAGACATTTTTTGCATTCAGAAAAAAGAACTTAATCACATTAAGCGCGGGAAAGTTATATTTAGAATTTAATTGGTGCTTGTGTTTAAGAAAACCCATAGGAAGAACATTAATAGACAAGGAACTGTGATATAAGCCAGGGTGTAGAGTACAAGGCATTGGTGACTGGTTATAAACAAGAAAGTCAGAGAGGAACGAACATGTAGAAAGAATGAATTAAGAATGACTGGTTTATTAAATCAGTAGGCTACAAGAATAATAATGTTATACACTATTTCACGAGAGTTTCGGAGAGATAGATTACGACGAGAGAAATTAGCAAAAAAATAATTAGGGCAGAGAAAATCGCTTGAGAGTTCCCAGAAATGGATTAAGAGACGAGCAGTTTTGATAGGCCTACTAATCTTCTGTTTAATATTATAAGTTTTCTGTGTGAAATTATATTTGCAGCACACCCTCAATTTGAGCCACGAGCCACTACTGGAATTATGGCAGATGCTACGGGGTCTACAAGCTGGCTGAAGACCGAACTCTCATGGGTGCTGATAGCCCGCCAGAGCCAAAATACATTACGTAATAACTTAAATTAATTAATAAATAATGAAAATGTACAATAAAATATTCACTTGAACATAATTCATAATAAAAACAAAGTTAAAATGTTAATTTTAATTAATTTTGTATAGACGAAATTACTCAAATTAGCGTAATGAAAAATAAATAAATTCAGACACAAAGCTCCATTACAACAAATTATGAAAGGTAATTGTTGGTGCAAGATATGCAGAAAATAGTGTGATCTTCAGTTGTCACAGAAAATATACACAGAAAGACATAAAATAGTTGACCGTGCATAGAGAAATTAACAGAATAGATGAGAAAAATCCACCTATGAACCAATGCAACCATTATAATTCCCTTTGGAGAATGGACATAAATTAAATAAAAAATATGAAAGGAATTACGATAAATATCAATAAATGCTAAACAAGGGTTTACATAACTGAACAAGTATAAATCCAAAAACAGGTCGCCCCTTAAGCTCCTCCCACTCGATATTCACATTTGCACGGACTGTGTGATGTATTTTGTTTCTGAGCGAAGCAGGGTGACCAACTGTCCTTGTATATTGTCGCAAGTGCCTTGTACCCACCTCTGAATATAGTCTAAATAATGCATAACACTAACCACATAGTTAAGTCCGCGAAGCGGAGGCGGCAGTCGTAGCGAAGAGCCCTTGTATTTTCGAATAATGTACGATACACTGTTTGTAGGTTTCGGAAATGTGCCATATTATATCTCCCGCGAGGTTTGTCAGCCTGTCACAGCTCGTCTAGCGGTATGACGTCACATCTCCAACGTCCAATCAAGAGTTTCTTCATAATTCGAAAACAGAAGAATTCGCTAGATCGTGGTATAAAAAATAAAGCACCATTTAGGGTGAGCGGGGGCGGATAAAATCATCGGAAGGTGCGACCCGTTTTTGGATTTTCCCCTGAACAAAAGACGTGCGAAATTTCTTAGGCCTTCCGTGCCTCCTGTCTCAGCAAATAGGCTATATCAGATAAACAGGAAATAAGAATGGTTCTTTAGTGTTATACTTATACCTATACGTAACTTTATGAAATGACAGCTTTTTCCATGAAATATTTATTACCAAAATATGTCTTATTTGCAATGGCTACAGTTATCCCTATAATATAAAGCCACAAGGCTGACTGACTCACTCACTCACTCACTCACTCACTCACTCACTCACTCACTGACATTAATGTTTGCCCACTTCCAGATGAGCTATAAACTTTAAATTTGGTACACGTATAGCTTTTAGGCTGTAAACCACAGGAAAATTCCAAAAAGTTTATTTTTTTAATTTTTAGCCCTAAAAACCCCCTGAGAAAGGGCTCGGCTCGGCACACCGATATTAATGTTTGCCCACTTCCAGCAGAGCTAGAAACTTGAAATTTGGTAAACATATAGCGTTTAGGTTGAAAATCACAGGAAAATTCCAAAAAGTTAATTTTTTTAATTATTAGCCCTAAAAACTCCCTTAAAAGGGCTCGGCTCGGCTCGGCTCACCGACATAAATGTTTGCCCACTTCCAGCTGAGCTAGAAACTTGAAATTTTGTACAGATATAGCTTATAGGCAGTAAACAACAGAAAAATTCCAAAAAGTTAATTTTTTTCAATTTTTAGCCCTAACGACCTCCGAAAAAGGGCTCGGCTCGGCTCACCGACATTAATGTTTGCCCACTTCCAGAAGAGCTAGAAACTTGAAATTTGGTATACATATAGCTTTTAGGCTATAAATCACAGGAAAATTTCAAAAAGTTTATTTTTTCAATTTTTAGCCCTAAAAACACCGAAAAAGGGCTCGGCACGGCTCACTGACATTAATGTTTGCCCACTTCCAAATGAGCTAGAAACTTGAAATTTGGTACATACATTTCTTTTAGGCTGTAAACAACAGGAAAATTCCAAAAAGTAAATTTTTTAAAACTTTCAGCCATAAAAACCCCCGAAAAAGGGCTCCGTTTCCATGCCAATGGTATTATCATATAGTGTTCACGTATGGCTCTGAAAGTTTAAAAATAATTATTTCCGTAAACCTAAGTGGGTGGTCGAGATAGTAACGTCTTGGACTCGCATTCTGAAGTCTCTGGTTCATAATAATTAAATCCAATTAACATATTTTTGTCCAGAACTAAAAAAAGTTTCTTCTATCTGTTAAAGAAATTTCATAATTTATATTCTTTAATTATAACTTGTAGATGAAGTCTTGTATTCTTTACAACATATTATAACCAGTTTTACTTGCACTTCTCTATGATTTCTGTGGTCGTAAAGGCAAATGCCAAATTGAATATTTACATACCATGAATCTTAGTCGCTATTTCATCCTGTATCATGTCCACTTAAATTAATATCAGTTGAAATTTACGCCATAAAAAGCACCATAAATGTATGTACAATGCCAGTTGATCTAGAAAACTAAGACTTTGCAAACTGGTACCTTTTAGCTTGCAACTGTCGGGAAAATTCCGAAAAAATCCCAATGTCTTCCCACATTTATTTTTTCATGTTTATTGTGGCAAAAAAGGTAAAAGCCAATACAGAAGACTAAATACACGCACTCTATCTCCCATAGATCTTTTCAAAATCTTTTCCCGAGAACCTCAGCGGGGGTTTGGGGGCGGAGCCCCCAATGAGCGAAGCGAGTTTGTTTTATAAAGACGCAAGTCACTTTGACGCCGCCTATTTCTTCCAGTCACTGTGTTACAACTGTATAGAGGCCCATTTTCTAAAGGAAAATGTACAGAACACATGCGATTCGCTGGAATACAGCACATCATTAAAAACGTCAGGTAAACACAGTGTAATGAATAGTAAGTTAACCCAGTTTTACAACAATTCTGGTAAGGTAAAGTATTATCTGTCTTAACTATCTTTTTTCCCAAATAAAAAACATCTATAGAAGCAATTAAAAGTTATTATGACTCTATATCCGTGTGGAATAAGATACTCTTTGTTATTAAAGTTATCTCCCCCCCCCCCATGGAAATGATGTCTGCTATCATTCAGTGAAGTTAGGTACAAAACTAGTGAGTATGAACTAGAATACCCATCATCATGCCTTATGTAATGGGTATTCGGAAGTTCAGTTGATTAAGAAACAAGAAATCATTAATCGATTTTCACGGGATAATAATATTTTATAAACGTCTGAATTCGGTGAGAGATTTAGAACATTACTGAATGCCTCTTAAAATGAAGGATCGATGTTTGTGGTTAAAACTATTCTCTCCTGACTAGCTCATTACGGAAGTGTTACATGTACACTATTGTGCCATAGGCCTATTTTTGTTAGTTGTAAAAGACAAAAGATTGAGTAGAAAGTGTCTAATGGTTGGCTATGAGGTCAGGTATAAATCAATTTTTTTAAAGATTATTATTATTATTATTCTGTTTATTTATTCTGGCAGAGCTAAGGCCATTTGGCCTTCTCTTCCGCTCTACCAGTCAACTTTTTAAAAATTTTATTAGATGTATTGATAGGGTATTGGTGTATAAATAGCTTGTTGTGTTATTTAATGTGTGTAATTGTATGTATAGTGTGTCATTGTATGCATATACGTATTTGCAACACTGCCTCCGGGTTGTCGGCCCACTTGCAGTATAACAAAATAAGTTAAATATATATCTACACACGTGTTTCAAAAATACTTTTACAAACTTCGGCCATGGGTTCCTTACACCAAAAGAAGGAAAAAAAGTTCATATGAACATCGGTCCCATAATCCTTTGTTTTCTCGTTAGCAACTGTTTAACACATTGATACACTCATAACACGTCAACACACAAAACTCATATCAAATGCTCGAAATGTCCTCCTCTTGCTTCTAGACATGCATGCACTCGTCGAATCATGGACTGTTGCACCCTTTCAAATACTCCGTGATGGTGTCGAATGGTTTCGCAGGCTTCCATGACACGTCGATGAAAAGTTTCTTCATCCGGGATGCGACAGTCCATGAGTGCATGCATGTCTAGAAGCAAGAGGACATTTTGAGTAGTTGTTATGAGTTTTGTGTGTTGACGTGTTATGGTGTAGCAATGTGTTGAACAGTTCCCAACGAGAAAACAAAGGATTATGGGACGTATGTTCATATGAACTTTTTTCTTTCTTTTGGTGTAAGGGACCCATGGCCGAAGTTTGTAAAAGTGTTTTTGAAACACTCTGTATATATAATATTATTTGCTCTTATACTTTTCTAGAGCCGATAGTTCGTTCTAACAATAGTATAGACTTACGACAGTCGTACTATAAGTTATGTTTATTGTAGTAAAATAGCAGGTTTATTGTTTTCTTTACTATGTAATGAATTATTATTTTCGGAGGGGAGACAAGTTTGTGTAGAATTCTCAATCAAAAATATTTTACCATATTATGTAAACACACGATAGGCGTATCACATCAGAATATGCAATAATAAATTTAAGAAGTTATTTTAATCAACATTAAAGTATCTTAAGAAAGTAACTTGTACAAAAACGCTGTATGTGAATTAACATGAGTGTTATTTAAGGTAATAAAAGAAGTGGAATATGAAAATCGGCCACGAGGCCATGTAATACTGACTTGAATTTGTGTTTCGATTCTCTCTCTAACTAATTAGAACAGGAAGTTGTTCTATCCTTGACTCCAATGGAGGTTTCTATGAGTACGACTATATTTAAGTTGTCCCATCTTTCTGTTGGAACATGATCGCACTGTCCTATTTATAAGTGTTAATGCAGGATGGGAACTGGAGCAGACTTGCCACAGACAAGAGTAAACGACCTTTGTCCGTCCTAGGTTTTCAAGCTGTGGTTGGATTAAAGAAAACCCTGATGCGACATTTTCCACCCTAAAATATTTTGAAACGTTGCCACATGTTAACAAGACAGTATTTAATTGTGAAATTAACTGCCATAACAATCGGGAAATAAAGAGCATTCAATGGACGAATCTCACCATGGGGGGGGGGGGGGGACTGGAATCTGAGATAGTTTTTCTCACCGGGCATCGAACTCAAATCGTAAAATTTATATAGAAAGTTAAATTTTTAAATTATCAATTGTTTTAATTTCTTATGCATGGTTCATGAGTCTGTGCTACGTTTTAATCGTTTCATTTCAAATCTTTATGCCCATGCGGAAGCACAAGATTCGTTCTATTTGTTTCATTACTTATATTTGTTACGGAAAACCAGTATAATTCAGAATAAAATTATGTAATTCATGCAATTTATGTAAAAGCGATGTAAGCGTTACGCCTAATAAATGTTATAATTATTTTATGTTAAATAAATTATTTAAATAAAACATTTAGCAGTTTAGTAAACAATTGCGGGCACATGCTTGTATGAAATAAAAGTTTGTCTTAATAAGAGCAGTTATTGTAATAAATTTAAACCTAATCGTGAAGACCGCGTTTATATATTGGGGAGGGGAAATTATACCTATAGGCCTATACAAGCGTAAGAGACTGTTTCAGTTGCTTTATATCATATCATAATACAGATTGCAAAGTGGAATATAAAATTTATTTTTTATAAGAATTTGGTTTTTGAATTACGCTGTTTACAGACACAGGCACACACCCAGACACACAACCGCCCACAAACACACAGATGCCACGGTGATACACAAAGTTTTGTTTTGTTTTGTTTTGTTTTTCCCTGCAAGATTGAAGGCCTATATTTGGTCTTAGGGATCTCAAAACTGTACTACATCTGAAAATTCGAAATCTATGATCGGAATGTCGAATATCTCACTTCGTGTATCATTATAGTAAGATAAAGAAATAGAGAAAACATCTTAATTACTTTGTAATAGGAAATGTCGTTGAAGTATCTTCAAAGAATGAAAGAAGTAGTAGAATTCCATGTTTGTATAAATAGGGATGAAAATTATCATTAGCCCAAAAATAGTATTTCGGAAAATACCAATGATTGTAACTGGTACGCTATCTATAATACAGTTCAAAAACTAAAAATCGGTCAAAATTAAATTTTTCATCAGAGTTAGGCTTTTTCCATCGTAGCATGTTGGAGGTTTTTTCTTACTCCTATCTCCATTTTACATTAAGAAATTATAATTTTTGTTTTCCTGAAAACGGACATTTTTTGTTAATTAATCCCTTATATTGAGACTCACATTCCTTGTTTGAAACATCTTTTTTTTTTCTTCTTTCTTTTTTGTAGAAATTATCTGAAAAGCGGTTACATATCTCGACATAGATTCAGGGCCAAAGTAGCAAAGTAGCATACTGAACAACATGTATATGCCCTGAAACATAGACATCTGAATGTGCACTGTAGTAACGTCAATTTCTCTAAATTGAAATGAGAGGCGATAAAATCAAAATATCCATGCCTGGGATTGAGGAAGTTATAGATATTTCCACATTTCAATCTATTATTTTATAAAATTTCTACCAAATTGGAAACTTAATATTTTCTTTAGGCCTAATGGTTTATAGTTCACTAAGGGCCTATTGTGTAAACAGTTTGAGCTCGGATCAGAGATTAAACTGATCTCAGTTCACGCTGAACTCGGAAATTTCTGTTGTATAAACGCTAATCTGAGATCAATTCGTACTGAACTGGGATCAATTTTGACTGGAGAAATTTCTCCGATCAAACTCGTTGAACTCAGTTCAAGGGGTTGTTTTCTTATTTGAGACACAAGATTAGCTCATTATAAACATAATATTAGGCCTACCTGTGTGGTTACGATAAATATCAAGAAAATACACAAAAGACAGCTTCGTACATTCTACTTATACCACAGTTGTGCGTATATAGGCTGTGTTAGGCTTCTTATAATGCAGGGTACATAACTCTACACATAACCTGTATGTTATTATTATCATCATCTCATTCCAATTTTCAGATATCTCTTGATGATAAAAATTATGAATTTCGTCGGGCTCTCCGTGTGCTTTATTTTGTGTAGAGCAAATACTTTCTTCGTTCTCTTTTTACTTCCTCTGCTCGTACCATAGGTACTATAGGTAGAGGAAGTATTGCTTTCGACCCCCAAATTCGAAGTTTGGTTTTTAACATATATACGTTTCAAGGCTCCCTGAATCCAAAAATACTATTTTTGGAAACATGTCTGTGTGTCTGTCTGTGTGTGTGTGTGTGTGTGTGTGTGTCTGTGTGGACGGCTGTGAACAGGCTAGCTCCAAAACGGAAAATCTTATGAAAACAAAATTTCGTATTTGGGTCAGGTACCTTCCGAAGATGTGAGCTCAAGATTGGCGACAAGTTTCTCTTATTTTTAAGGGGACTTTACATGAAGAATTTTTCGTTTTTCGCGATTTCTCGAAAACGCCTCTAACGATTTTCTTTAAATTTTGCACATGGGTTGCGTATACTAAGAGCTAAAACTTTTATTTGATTTTTTTTTCGAAAAAATTATCTGAAGGGTAGTTATAAGCCACCCACTGTGAACACACGCTCTTTGCAATACGGCCTCATGTAACGGAAAGTTGTACGAAAACAAAATTTTGTATTTGGGTTAGGTACATTCTGAGGCTGTGACACGAAGAGTGGCGACAACTTTCCCTTACATTTAAGGGGACTTTACACGAAGAAATTTTCGTTTTTCACGATTTTCTCATAAATGGCTCTAACGAACTCCTTTAAATTTTGTACATGGAGTGCTTATACCAAGAGCTAAAACTTTTATTTGAAACTTTTCTCAAAAAATTATCTGAAGGATGGTTGTAAGCATGGGCGTACGGTATGGGAGGGTCCAGGGGGTTGAACCCCCCCCCCCCCCGAAACATCTGCAATATTTTTAAGATTATAACATCATGCAACGAAATAATAAAAACACTTGTTGATTAGAATTGATAAACTTCATTTTTGCCAATGAGGGGATATTACATAGTAAGAATTTTATATCCACCTTATACCCTCATTAATATGGATGTAGGATAGCCCAGAGAATTTGCCAAAAACATTCACTTTTAGTTACCAGTATTGTATTTTCATTTGTGAGTTTGTAAATTAATTGCTTAAAAAGTGATGAAATATAAATGATCTAAAAAATTACATTATATGTTAAAATATCTATAGGCCTGTTTATTGAAATTTTAAAAAATTTAAAAAAACAGTTATGCCAGTCATTAGTGTGTAACTTAATTAAGTTGTGTCTTGTATATGTTGTAATATTGAATAAAAATCTTGAGTGTTTTTTAAAAAACGAAGTTAAAATGTCTTGTGTGTTTATGTCACACGCATATGTCATAAATATAAAAGAACTGTGTACTCACAATGTTCTATCACTGTATTTTCTGTTAGAAGTTTTTGTACCTGTCGTGTGACATATACATATATATACATATATATATACATATGTGTGTGTTTGGGTTTGTATAATTATATTCATACATATATCGTTATAGATCTGGAAATAGGAAATAACCAATTTACAATTTTATTGAGAAATCACAAAATTTACCCGAAATTTCAAATTGTTGTAACTTTTGTTTTTTTGAAGATAAATTAAACATCTGTATACATATTTAAAGTAAATTTAATTCTCTGCAACTATTTTCTTTACGACATTGCTGTAAAACGAAAGGCTGAGGAGTTAGAAAGACAAATTTAACGAAAAATGTGAGGCAAAAATTAGTTTTTGGAAAATTAGTGATATCCAGCAGCCTATATCTGGAAAAACATTATATATACGACAAAAGTTATAGAAACCAACTTGTAGATAATTATGTCTGCTTTAATTTGGTATATGAAAAGTTTTTCCCTACGACGCACCGTTTTCAAGATATAAGCGAAAAACCAAAAAAATTGACCTTTTCCACGCCCTCCCCCCATGAAGCGTAAGGGGTAGGGGTGGGGACTTTTAGTATGTTTACCTCCTAGCTACTCCCAAAAAATTCATTAAGGAAAACATTCTTCCCCTCTTCATGTCCTCTACAACCCCCTTTTCGGCATTCATTGACTGGACTAATTTCTGAAGCTGACAAATGTTCTTACAGATGTACTAACTTCGTTGAAGCATGCTGTTTGTTAAATAAATATTCTATTATGTTCTATTCACAGGCAAATGTGATTCGTCAAATCGTCAGCCAAGGTAAAAGTGAACTTGTCTTCATACTGCTTTACACCACTTGTGCACACTTTCTACAGGTCCAACAGTGGTTTGGAAATGAATCTCTCGAACCTCAACGTTGGGATTGGAAAGCGAAAATGGGGGATAACTGATTCCTGACAGCGTGCTCTACTGCACATTTTGTCGTTGTATCACAAGCTGCGGTATGAGATACGGATGCTGGAAATCTGGCATCCGCTGCTCTCCCGTCTGTGGCAATTGCCATGGTGGTTGCACTAACAGTACTCCCGTTCAAGAGGAGTTGGAAGAGTTGGACGGTGAGGAGTATGAACAGCTTGAAATGTTTGATAGAATGGAAGGGTGAACGGAAATTAGGTTGTGTAAACGTCTTTTACTTTTGCATTATTAGCTAATTAAAGTATTTAATCAAAAAAACAATTGTAATATAATTTATGTTTGTGTTATTATTTGTTCCTCTCTACCTCTCATTACTAGGTGGTCACTTTTTCAACTAGAGGTCTTCTTGTATCGTGGTATATAGGTCCCGACATGCATTTATAGTAGACACCTCTAACTGGGAACACATCAGGTGGAACCCTTGATATCCACATGAGCCATTTTACCTGCGTACACGTACAAAACGTGCTAGGTAGGCCTATATGTTTGACACTAACTTATTGTCCACATTTTTCATCTAGCATAGAAAAAGTAGACACTTCATACATATCCATAATATTATTAGTTATGGATATTAAATACCATTTACGTTTACATAAACAATGAATAATGCGATAAAGAGAGTTAAAACCCTAGAAAACGGAAATAAAATGATGAGCGGTTTACTAGCGAAATCTCGGAATCGACCGCGAAATTTGAAAACGCTCTAAGTTCGACTGCTTGAAAATAAATTAGCACATTTATATATATTCTTGAAAGAAATTTAATTCGCTACATCTTTTTTTCTCACGAGTTTCCTGTAAAATGGAAGAAAAAAAAGAGTTGGAAGGACAAGTATGACAAAAAAACGTGAGGCGCTATAAATTATCCTGCAAATTTTCCATTTTCGCCGGCTCATTTCTTGGAGACGGTAACACATAGAGAAAAATATGAATGTACCCGTTTGTAGGGAACTTAATACGTTTTAATTCTGAGAAGAATAAATTTTTCTGCTTGACGCACCGTTTTCGACATATGTGCCAAAAACTGAAGAAAGTTACCTTTGAGCCTCTCCACACCCCCGCGGCGCCTGAAATCGGTGGGACTTTATTAGGCGTTGTTCAGAACACGTCCCCCTACACATTCCTGAAACTTTTGGAACTACGTGATTTAATGCAGCAAAACCAACTTTTTAGGTCTAATTTGACTGGGCTATTATAGTCCAGACCGTCTGAGATTGTATATTGTGATAACCTCATTCACTAAGGAACGTACAGTTATACATATTGTGTAGAGTGCTCGTGAGATCCGAGTTCTGATTCCTCATCTAAAACACGGAGAAGTTCGAAGCTGAGACTTACAACCATTTTCTAAATGTAGACTAATGTGTCAGCCAATGATATTAAAGCTAGGAAGTCATTTTGATTTCTTAACCAATTAGATTAAAGATATTTTCATCTTTAGGCTCTTGAAGGTAGCTATTCTAATTAACAGCGTAAGGCCACTCTGCATCAAGGACTTCGTGACATCGGTTGCGTTTAGGTAGTGCTCCCGAAATGGCTGTCGCGTGTACTGGTTCGTCTGTTTTTGATGACAACCCCCAAGGGTTATTTTCAACATAATATAACCAATTGTTACTTTAGACAGACATTAATTCGTTAATTCTTTTAAAAATCAATACTTTTTTTTCTGGCGATCTCACACTCTCCTAGGCAGAATATAGGTATCTGACTTCTGGAATATAACTTAAACGTTATTAATCGCCAATTTTTATAAGAAAGCCAGAATTATTCACATTTATTGATACACGTAAGCATGAGGCAGAACGAGATGGCAGGACCTCGTCTGACCCTGCTGCGCTCTTGTGGACAAATTTTTAACTGCACGAAAAAGGTTCCCATTAATCGTAGCTTTTTTTTGTTAGTATGAGCTCATCTCTATTTCTTGTCACCATAACTATACTGTCTCTATAACTTACTGTGTACACCAAATGCGAGTCTGTGTGTGTGTTTGTGTGTGTGTTTGTGTGTATGTATGTATTGACGCTAGTCTGCCTGACTCTGTGAAAAAACATGCCTGGAAAAGGAAAAGCATTTCATTTTTTTAAAAGTCAACTTAGAGTCTTATTACATGTACGACTTTTTCTCAATACAAATATACATGAACAAAATTTCCCTTTTTAACTAGTAATATTAGTTGTTTTATCGAAAATTTAGTCAATTTAGTTCGAAAGTATAGTGAGGTCGTAGAATGCAAAACGACTGGAACCAAGGGCGCCCATACCTGGGGGCAGGGGGGGCCGCGGCCCCCCCTAGCTTTCAGAGAAAGGAAAAAATGTATATTAATAATTATAGTCTGGTTTTTTCTTTTAAGACAATTATTTGAAAGCCAGTATAGACATAAGTTTGCAGAAGTTTTACCATATCGACACCATGGAAGCAGAATCCACACTGGATTAGGAAAGGGGATCTATGGGGGTTTGGACCCCCAAAAATCAAAACCTAAAATTCTATTTTTGTATTTTAAACAAATTAATAAATTAAACAATTTTTGTGGTGTGTCAAATATGATATAACAGTTATTTTGTTTTCATAACATAATGAGTAGGCCTGTTATTCCCATTGTTCCTTGTGTTATTTAACTTTTCTTATAAATAGTAATAAGTAATATAACTTAGGCAACGATTTCTTGTTTAAGTTCGCATGTCTTAGAGTATGGTAAACAAATTTCCTAACTAGTTTTTCAGAGCTAAAATAGCGTAAAATGTTATTTTGATTAGTTCAATATTTAAAAATTTTCCGGGGGTGGACCCCCGACTTAGGTAATGATTTATTGTTTACGTTGGCATGCCTTAGAGTATGGTAAATAAATTTCCTATCTAGTTTTTCAGGGATAAAATAGCATAAAATGTGATTTTCATTAGTTCAGTATTTAAAAATTTTCCGGGGGTAATCCCTGACTTAGGTAACAATTTATTGTTTAAGTTGGCATATCTTAGAGTATGGCAAACAAATTTAATAGCTTGTTTTTCAGAGCTAAAATAGCATAAAATGTGATTTCAATTAGTTCATTACTTCAAAATTTTCCGGGGGTGGAACCCCGACTTAGGTAATGATTTCCTGTTTCCGTTGGCATGTCTTAGAGTATGGTAAATAAATTTTCTAACTAGTTTTGCAGGCTAAAATAGCATAAAATGTCATTTTCATTAGTTGAGTATTTAAAAATTTTCCGGGGGTGAACCCCCGACTTAGGTAACAATTTCTTGTTAAGAGTATGGTAAAAAAATTTCCTAACTAGTTTTTCAGAGCTAAAATAGATTGAAATGTGATTTTAATTAGTTCAATATTTAAACATTTTCCGGAGGTCGACCCCCGACTTAGGTAACGATTTCTTGTTTACATTGGCATGTCTTAGAGTATGGTAAACAAATTTCCTAACTATAATAGTTTTTGAGTGCTAAAATAGCGAAAAAAGTTATTTCAATTAGTTGAATATTTTAAAATTTTCTGGGGATGGACCTACGACCCCCCTTGCTTGGGGGGTATTCCAAATCCCCTGCCACTTCCAATCCTCCCCGAAATTATTTTCTGGCTACTTCATTGATGCACTTACATTATTATATTATTAATGTAATGTTACAAACTAACCCATGAAGTTAAAGGAACAAAAAATAAATTAACTAAAAATTTGGCCCCCTCTAGAAAATATCATATGGGCGCCCTTGACTGGAACTACAACCTAGAAAGAGAAAGAAGCAGAATGAGGAAAGTTATGCGGTGAATTCAATGGCTGCAGTCGCAGGCACCGGTGGGGAACTGCATCAGTAAGTAAAAGTTACGCCCTTGATAATTTTATAAAGGAAATTATAGGTGATTATATCACTGAATTTGAAGCATTGTCTGATATTGACTTTATAAATGTTCCAGAAAGTATGCCTAATTCAACATTGACGAAATGGAATCCTAGTATGTTGAAGGAACCCATTTCAACTCTCCTACTCACCAGTGTAAATATATTTATTGAAGAAGTTGATATTGATGGCAACGTGTTACATTTCAACAAAACTCTGTTGGCGACACCAGAGAGTCAAAGAGAAGAAAAAAGAATGATTTGCCAATGGACTGGAAGTACAAGACACGCTGTGAGCTAATACAATAATGTGGAACGGGATATGTTGCTGAAAGAAGAAGAAAAACAGAAAAGGACTACATGAAGGGGAAAGCAGAGCTAAATGAAGAGAAATTGAAGTTAGAAATTTTATTATGTGATTATCTTACCATCAAAATTTAATTCAGTTTTCCTTAGTGTATGTTTACTTCAATTGCAGTTAAAATAAATAGTTATTCATTGCTCATAAAAATGATCTTGTATAAGCATTTGTCTCACAATACATCCTTCTCTGTTTAGGTCTATACTAGCATACTAACATACATAAAAGAAATATAATTGAGTAATTCTCATAGCATGTTGAAACTTATCTGATATTCAGTCCGTTGATACGGTCTTACGACCATCTGTTTTCATAGTTATTTTCATTTTTTTAATATTATTTATTATAATTCATTTATTGCTACAAATCACAATATAAAATATTTACAAATGTGAATTCGAACGCCACCCAAAGAAGCAAAGCTTGTGCTTGGGAGCGTTTTCAGTTCAATACAAGAAAATAACTTACACTAAAATAAGTATTTACGGTAATACCAACAAAAAATATTTTGTCTTGAACTGCCGGTTAAACGGTAGAAAATGTTAAACTTAAAGTTAAAATAAAAGTTAACTTGTAATTATCATTTATAGTTCGCAATAACCTGAAAAACCAAAGTTTAAATTAAAATTGAGGGTTAAACCATGATTATAATAGCGGCTACAGCTTGTACAGATGGACAATTGTAACAGTGCAATTCACATGATAGATAGATAGAGATTTATTGCTGGAGACATTTTCAATGTATAGCAACGTCAAGAAAATGAAATAAAATAAAATACAACTTACAACTATAATTAAAACCACTCAATATTATAATACTCTTCAACACTGTAGAGAGGGTTAGTTGATAAAAATCTTCTGATTGTTCTTTTAAAATTACTTAAAGTCATTTTCTTTATGCTTTCTGGCAGACTATTGAATAAATTCAATGACATCACCTCATAACTATTCTGAGTCTTGGTATATTTACATTTATTTATATGTAAATAACTACTGCTTCGAGTAGGATAGTTATGAAGAGATGTGCATTGAGTGTAATCAGACGAGTTCTTCTTTACATGAATAAGACAATTAAAAACATATATACATGGAAGGGTAAGAATACCAAGTTCGATAAAAAGTGGTTTACAGTGTGCTTTCAGGGGAGCTCCGCATATTATCCTCACTGCCCTCTTTTGCAGTAGTAGAAGTTTGTTTATGAATCGGAATAAATCGTAGGATTTATACTTCTTAGTGTAGAGATAGTTGAATGAATGTCCCACGTCAAGACTTTCCATTATTATTATTATTATCAAATCATATCGGTTATGAAACAGTGCATTGAGTGCAATAGGATTAAATGCTATGAGACTCAATATTATTTATATTTTTGCCATACACGACATACTGATACACAATTGTCATATCTGAACAGCTGAACCAACACCTACGTCAAATGTGGTTATTATGTAATAAATAAAGCGAGAAATAAATAAAGCTATCATTTTGAACTTTTGAACTATACATGGATAAGCTGTGAATGTGCTACCCTAGCAACTAGGAGCTAACCCCACAGATAACTATGTTAGTCGAGATATGTACTAATGTTTACTCAAAGATTTCAATTTCTTTATCTTTTAATAGTTCATTACTATCGCAAGACAATTTACCCTTCAATAAACAGTTCGGTGTTTTCCATTTCTTTTGCGCATAGATACGAACACACTATAATTAATCCTACGATTATGCAAGAAGTCTTAACGGACTTTATGTGCCAAATATTTGCAAAAGCCTTACAAGACAAAAAGGCTATACTTGATAACATTGCCATTTCCACTGGACAAACATATTCTACCGTATCTAATAACCAATGATGCGCCAATGCTAAACCTGAATGGAATATTGAAAATGCTGAGATGTTAGTACGGTATTTTCGATGTAACTGTTGTAACGCCACATAAAAAGTGGAAGCTTAAGTAAAATTGGTATAGAGTAGGCCTGTTGTTATGATCGACCTTGATATTTTGTGGTGTAGGAATTTTATTATTTATGTCAGATGGGATAATTTAGAGGAAATGGATGGAAAATATAAACTTACTGTATAGGTTAGATGAAAACTTGATTAATGCGGGTCACACAACTTTAGAAGTGTAGAGTATATTTTCCATCATTTTCGTCTAAATTATCCTATCAGACATACATAATGCCTACGCCACAAAATAATAATAATAATAATATTTATTTATCTGTCATTAAACTTATACAAAGTAATAGACATCATCAGTGTAAAAATTCTAAAATTATTAAAATACCAGATCATCCAGATTTGTCTCATCGAATTCCTGTATAGTGTAAAATGCCTTGCTTTTCAGCCATTGTTTAATTACTATTTTAAATCTTTTAGAATTAACATTTCTAGCATTTATTGGGAGTTTATTAAAAAGTTTAATTCCAACATGCTTAAAACTATTCTGACTTTTATTCAATCTTGTAAAATTAGGTACTAAATTATTTTTATTTCTTGTTTCGTATTTATGTTTATCTGAACTAATATTAAAATCATCATAATTATCTTTGACAAACTGTAGCACATGTAATATGTAAAGACTAGTCAAGGTCATAATGTTCATTTCAATAAAATGGGGTTTGCAAGATTCAGTATTTCTGATTCCCTTTATTACTCTTATGATCTTTTTTTGCCAGAGAAAAAGTTTTCTGGCACCAGCAGAATTTCCCCATAGCAGTATACCATATTGCAAGTGAGTATGAAAGAAGGCATAGTATGCCTTAATGACCAGGTCAATATTGGTGTATAATTTTAATTTCCTTATTAAATAGGCAACCCTCGATAATTTTACACAGACAGCTTCTGTATGAGTGTCCCAATTTAACCTTTTATCAAAATTAATTCCCAACAGGTTTGCATACTTGTCATTATTGCCATCATTATTATTCAAACTAAAAACAATTTCCTCAGTTTTATCTTTTTTAATAGTTAATTTGTAAACTTCAAACCATAGTTCAGATCTTGTTAAAACATCCTTATTCAATTGCTCAATCATGCCAGAATTACAATTTGTTGTTAAAATAGTCGTGTCGTCCGCATATAAAATACATTTGTAAGGCACAAAGCTAGGCAAGTCATTAACATAAATTATAAATAAAAAAGGACCCAGAACTGATCCTTGTGGTACACCACTAAGGACTTCTTCAAGTTTAGACATTTCTGATTTGAATTTAACACATTGCAGCCTATTGGTGAGGTAAGATTTCATAAGCCAAAGTTCCTTATCACAAATACCATAATGCTTAAGTTTTTCAATAAGTATTTCATGCGACACGGTGTCAAAGGCTTTGGTCAAGTCTAATAATAATGCACCAGCACAGATTCTATTTTCATAACCATCAATTATGCAAGAAACTATTTCTTGAACAGCCTTGACTGTACTTTGTCCTTTTCTGAATCCATACTGTGATTCTGTTAGCAAATTATTATGCTCAAAGTAAGCTTCCATTTGTTGCATAATAATATTTTCTATTATTTTTTATATAACCCAATGAGATGGGTCTGTAATTACATAGATTAGAGTTATCGCCCTTTTTATAAATAGATACAGTTACTGTAACTTTAAGACAATTAGGATAGGTACCCTCTTGTAATATCAAATTAATTAAATAAAGCAGAGGATTAATTATTAAATCAATAATTCGTTTCAATAGATAGTTGGAGAGTCCATAGTAATCTTCTGATTTAGAATTCGTTAATTTATTTATTAAGTTTATAATGTCTTCAGCAGTAACCAGTTTCCACTTGAACACTATATTTTCAAGGTTAGGTTTACTACTTAGAGTTAACAGCTCCTTTACCTTATTTATATCAACGACATCATTGTTATCTTGCCTTAAATTCTTCAGCTGTAATGAATGTGTTGTCCAAAGAGATTTTATTTGATCCTAGTTTAGTTTCTGAATTAATTACTTTCCATGCTGCTTTACATGGATTATTAGACTTTAAAATATAGTCATCATTTGCTTTTCTTTTGACAGGGTCGGCCAGAAAGTAATGCACTACATTTTTTCTTCAACAATTATTTATTGAACACAATGAAACTTACACAAAGAAAGAATTTTGTTTCTTCTACACTCCCTATTTTTCCACGTAACCTCCGTCCCGTTCTATGACCTTCCTCCAGCGAGACACAAGGGCGTGTATGCCCTGTCGGTACCACTCCTTTGTTCTGGTCACGAAGCCATTTCTGCACTTTGCGAATCGCCTCTTCGTCATCCTCAAAATGTCTTCCGCGAAGGCCATCTTTAATGGCCCAAACAAGTGGAAATCTCATCACTGTGCTTTGGGACTGTGAGGGTGTCATACTCGTTGATGTGATGCCAAGAGACAGCACCATTAATTCTGAAGCTTATATAAAGACAATAACCAAACACAAAAAGCGCTTCCAGCGACTTCGGCGCCGTAACAACCCAGGTCAATGTTTGATTCAACATGATAACGCTCGGCCTCACACAAGTTTGACGACTTCGGAACACATTGCTAAACAGGGTTGGACAGTGTTACCCCATCCACCCTACAGTCCTGACCTAGCTCCCTCAGACTTTCACTTGTTTGGGCCATTAAACAGTGGCGGCTCGTGGCCGGAAAATTAGGTGAAGAGAAAAAAATGCCACATGCTTATTTTAATAACGGAATTCACCTATGTCTTGTATACCAAAACAATCCTTCGGTAGCCCTTTAAGTGATATCATCTTAGAATGGCTGCTTTTCTTCTAGCTGCAGTAGAAGTTCTTTCTGAATTGAAATATTCGCTAAACAAGATACTTGTCTGGCAACATTTTGTATTCTTCATTTAGTAAGCCTACGTCGTGATCTGACAGCTGGCACAATGATGATTTGATTTTAAACAATGCGGGTAAGAATGTAGTTATTATTTATAAAATCTGATACATTTTATTCATGGAATACTCTTAATAAATCCCACTCGGGATTAGGAGTTTCATGAGATAAATTCGATCCTGCTTCTCAGCCGCGAATTGATCGATGTTTATCGTAATTATTATTCTCCTAATCAGATTATTCAGAATATTCCATTCATACGTTGCGGACTTGGTATTGACTAATATTTAGCAATCGACCAATGACTGTTGTTTATCTTATAAGTTAATATGCTTGCGAGGGTCGAAAGATGCAATTTTATCTGATAAACTTCAGCTCGTTACTGGATACTTCAAGGCTTTAATATGCAGTGATTAATATGTCCCTATGAAAAAATATGAAATGTAGGAATGAAACGTCGTGATCCACGTTCTCTTCGGAGTATAAACTGGCAAATGGATTGGGATTAGAAGAACAATTACAGTGTAATTATATTTGTAGTGTTCAACGTACTAACATCAAGGCTGTGATGGATAATATATGTGCTTTATGAACCCTGTATTCAAGTGCATACGTGCCCACCTCCTTCTCCGACCTGAGAGTGTGAGGTGCTGGCGAATAAAATGCCTGGACAAGGGGGACACTGCTTCATGGGTAGTCTGTTCTCGGACCAAGTGGATGTGGGATAAGCGAGAAAACTGCTGCTTGCCATCCTCATTTTGAGTTGAACAGACTACCCATGCAACGGAGGGAATGGTATCCAGTTCAGCTGCTTCATCACGACCGACTTGAAGCACGCTGCGCTCTCAGGATCTCAGTGTCTCCTAGCTTTGACACCAGGTGGTGGCGTGGCGGGCAATTCAAAAATACAGATACATTTATAGTAAAAACCAACATTCGTGATATGGAAAATAAACTTTAATAATACGTATTGTAAAGGAAAAATACTGGTGAAGTGCTACTTCACCTACTTCCCCTGAATAGCCGCCACTGCCATTAAAAGATGCCATTCGCGGAAGTCATTTTGAGGATGACGAAGAGGTGATTCGCACAGTGCAGAAATGGCTTCGTGACCGGAACAAGGAGTGTGCCGACAGGGCATACACGCCCTTGTGTCTCGCTGGAGGAAGGCCATAGAATGGGACGGAGATTACGTGGAAAAATAGGGAGTGTAGAAGAAACACCATTCTTTCTTGTGTGTAAGTTTCATTGTGTTCAATAAATAAGTGTTGAAGAAAAAAATGTGGTGCATTACTTTCTGGGCAACCCTCGTATCTAGGTCCATCATAGCAGTACCCCTATTATTTCTTTCAGTTAACAAATCCAATACCGATTGCAATGATTCTTTGTGGATGATTATCTATTGAGATTGGGAAACTTAGGATTACTAATCATTACAATTTTTTAACAAAAAAGTTCATTGTTTTGGAAAAATATTCATGCACAATTTTCAAACTTCTGATATCACAAACTCGTCACATCCAACACTTCAGTGTTACGGGAGTTCTAACCTTACCGACTGTTGCTATCTCTTTGCGAATAACGTAGATGCTAGTTTCTGACGTACCGTTAACGCCGATGTCAAATCCACGGATTAAAAGTTGAGCTCATGCGTAGACTGCACCCTTATATTAATATAAATCATTGAAAAACATGGATAATTTAATGTCCTAACTTTTTTAGGATTTATAGTTTATGGTAAAAGCTCCGATTAAAGAAAATTAAAAAAAAAAATTAAGTGAGCATTCAGACCGAAGAAGCATAGTATGCGAATCGCACTACCTGGATGCAGGCTGCATATCGAGTTGCATGGTTCACAGTTTTGCATTCATACCGAAGTAGCATACATGCGACCTGCAGTTTAACGTAAATTATATATTTTCACTTGAACAATTGAGAAACCCATTTAAAATAATGTAATTTACCTAAAGAGGATATAGTTTCAGCAATTTTAATCCAGGCTTTTTTCCTACTAGTTTCGATTGCCATATCGTATAGTCTACGCATGTACAAATTGTATGTTAAATAGCTCTCTTTCTAGCAATTTTCATGACATTTTTGCCATAATCTACCGCTACACAAGCGAATGTGTGTTCAATTTTTTTAACAAATAAAAAACAGCTGAAAAGCCAACTGTACGCATGCGTCATCCAGAGTAGCGTTGCATGAAATAAGTCCAGATCTATCTGAAGAAATGAATGTCGCACTCTGCGAGCTGCACTATTGCCACGTTACTTTGGTGTGAAGACCTCAACTTATTTATTTGTCATTTTAAATTAGTAACGTGCAGTGTGTATACAGGTAGCACGTTGCAAGTGGCATGCTTCTTCGGTGTGAATGCTCCCTTAATAAAAAATTACAATGGAATGTACGAGCGTTATTATATGTATATCTAAATATATAAAGTGTGTGTGTATGTATGTATGTATGTTTGTTCCCTATACAAATCTACATTTCTTTACCAATTTACACGAAATTTTGCACACATACCCAGTTAAGCCCGGGAAGTA
The DNA here is from genome assembly GCA_964059195.1 of Ectobius pallidus. NCBI lineage: Eukaryota > Metazoa > Arthropoda > Insecta > Blattodea > Ectobiidae > Ectobius > Ectobius pallidus. Next base: position 54,316,234 of record CAXKWD010000005.1, on the reverse strand, counting down.
ACGCGGTTAACATTAAAGTTGAAACAAATCAGTACTTCCCTTCAAAATTATATAATTTCTGAGAATATTATACTGAAAAAAATGAAATGCTGTTCAGTTCACATGACAACAGTGTATTGTTTACTGTGATCACATAGGGCTTTGACAACTATAGAATACTGGACTTTAACGAATTATGATTCCATCGATGTAATATATTGGTGAAAATAATTACTGAAAAATGAAATCCACGAAAATACAGCACATTGTGATGCAGTCACATAAATTTCTCGACTTAAGAAATATTTTATGTGATGTAGAATAAGAGGTCGTATTGCAGGGATAACTTAAGTGTGTGAGTATGCTATATCAGAAGTGGGTAAACAATCCTTTCCGCTGATACGTTTATCCATAGCTGTAGGCTTTGTATTGGTTGAGAAATAGGGATGTTTATCATAGGTCCTAAGCATGGGACGGAACATTTTGAGTCCTATGCTCGCAGTATATTATGTCCCGGGTTTTTGGGGGAGGAAAGTATGAAAGTGATACTGCATTTCTCTTTTATTTCAGCCCCGAAACGGTTGTATGGTAACATGAGAATGAGAAATAAAATTTTCCATCAAGTCAATACAATCTTATGTAATTTATGTTTCATCTTATTTCAACCCATCCCAGGCATGATGTGTAGAAGCAACGGAATGCAGCATTCGACATCCTCTATGAGCCATAAAAATCTATATCTAGCGTTTTCTGATGGAATAGTTTGAGTGTGATAAATCTTTTTCTTCATTTCAAGTTTTACATACATATTATAAGGACCTAGAGTTTCAAAATCAAAAGTCCTCGGTAAGTTAATTTCAAATTACAAAATACAAAGCCCGGGCGACGCCGGGCCTTTTCAGCTAGCATGTACCGTATATAAAGAATACCGAGCCATGTGGTAAGAGGAATTCAATGCCTATAATATTAACCTATATTAATAAAAGGAAGTGTGTCTTTCCTTCTGTCTGTCTGTCTGTCCGCGATGCCCAGCGAAATCTCCTCAACGCAAGGATCTGAAATTTTAAACATAGGTGGACTGAAGGGTCGGAAAATGCACCTCGAAGCCGGAATTTTAATTTTCGCTTTCGTTCGTGAGTTATGAGTGAAAAACGGGCAAAAGACGTGCATTTTTTGCGTTTTCGAAGCATCAGTTTTCAGTTATGCATTTCAATGTCAAATCAATTACAGTTGGCTTTGGCTATTTTTGTAATACCTTGCAAATAAAACTTTCGCAATCGCTTGAATGTTGTAGCTCACGCTGGTCGATTCATTTGTTTATAATGTCAAGGCACGCAGACATATGAAATTTTCAACGTACACCGCAGAGGATTATTATTATTATTATTATTATTATTATTATTATTATTTTAAGAGGGATAATCAATATAGGCCTAAATATGGTCCAACGTTGTTCGATTTAGACGAAACTCACTATACAGGGGTTTTCTGGGCCAAGGACCTCGAATCTGAGGTCGCTTTTACCAGGCGACGCTATCTAATCGTGGTATGTAATTTACGTGATTTAGGTGTTAATAAATTATGCTCTTAATTTTTAATTTTTGAAATAATTATCGCGGGCGATCGCTTGATTTTGTAAGTCCATCCTTGACGATCCATTTGTTTAGAATGTCAAGTCCCGTAGACATATGAAATTTCAACCTACACGGAAGAGGGATAATCAGTATAGGCCTAAATAGGGTCAAAATTGTTCTATTTGGACGAAACTCACTATACAGGGGTTTTCCGGGCCAAGAACCTCGAATCTGAGGTCTCTTTCATCAGGCGACGCTATCTAATCGTGGTATGTTGTCCACGTGATTTAGGTGTTAATAAATATAATAATTTAACTATTATGCTCTTAATTTTTACTTTTTGAAATAATTATCGCGGGCCATTGCTTGATTTTGTAAGTCCATCAAGGACGATTCATTTGTTTAAAATATCAAGGCCCGCAGACATATGAAATTTTTAACTTACACGGAAGAGGGATAATCAATATAGGCCTAAATATGGTCAAACATTGTTCGATTTGGACGAAACTCACTATACAGGAGTATTCTGAGGTCGCTTTTACCAGGCGACGCTATCTAATCGTGGTATGCAGTCCACGTGATTTAGGTATTAATAAACATAATGATTTAACTATTATGCTGTTAATTTTTAATTTTAGAAATAATTATCGCGGGCGAAGCCGCGGGCACATGCTAGTCTATATAATAAGAGGAAATGTTTGACTGTCCGACTGCCTGTCTGTTTGTGTGCGATGTCCAGCAAAATCTACAGTGCGAAAAAAGATCTGAAATTTTGAACATGGATGTTCTGAAGGGTGAGCGAGTGCACTCCGAAGCCGAATTTTTAATTATCGGTTTCGTTTGCGAGTTAGGAGCAGAAAACTGGCAGAAAACGTGATTTTTTAATAACACCAGTTTTTGATTAGCATATTTCAATTGAAATATTAAGTGCAGGTGGCCTTGCTCTTTTGTCATAGCAATTGGAAGAGAAGAACATCGCGGAATATATATTTATTCAACTTAAAGTATCGCTCGCTTCGCTTCGATTTTGTTAGCCCGCTCGACTTGATTCGTTTGTTCATAATGTTATTTATTGTTAATGTTATTACTTTTTACATAGGTGGACGGAATAATGAATAATGAATTTGGGCCTAAATGGGAAAATATTGAACGATTTGGATAAAACTCACCACACGGGTTCTTTCTTGGGGGGGGGGGGGGGAGGGAACTCTAATCTGAGGTAGCTTTCCCGGGCGGCGCTCTCTAATCGTGAAATGCATCCCGAAGCCTGATTCTGTTTAATTATTAAGCATTATATCGGCCGCGGCGGTCTAGAGGTATCGGGCCCGGAGTCCTCCGGGAAGGACATTAAGCTGGGTGCCCTTGTCGTATATTTACGGCACGTTAAAGAACTCCAAGCCTAAATTAGAGCTTCTGGAAAAAATTTCTAAGCCCTTTCACGTCCAAGTAATACCTTAGTTTCGAGAGGGGGGTTGAGAGGCGATGGGCTTACCACCTGTCCCTCTGCCCTCGCTCGGAAAATAAGAGTAACAAAAACCACGTAGGTAACAGAAACCACCACTTGAAGGCCCAGATTAAGCAATTTGTTTATGATTGTTTTGCGTGTAAGTGTTAATAAATATAATGTTCTATTTATTTTTCTCTTAAATAAATTATTATAGAAATCTAGCGATTGAATTAATAACCGCGGGCAAACTCGCAGTCACCTGCTAGAAATGTTATAAAAGTAAAATAACATAAAGGGATTTAATAGAAATTAGACATATTTCACAAGGAGTAAGGCAAGAATGTTCTCTTTCACTTATATTGTTCAATTTAGAATTGGATGTACTCATTAAAGAATGGCATATTCATTTTAAACGAAATAACAATTTAGAAACATTTTACTGAAATACAATGTTACTTGCTGATAAACAGGCAACACTAGCAGATTCGGAGGATGATCTAAAAAGAGAATTATACATTACATTAAGTAGATCAGCACAACCATATGATCTACAATATTCATTCGCATTCCAAGGAATAGAGCCCATAAGAGTCAAAATAATTATAAATAATGAAATCATAGAACAAGTTACCTCATTTAATTAATTAAGATGCAATCTATTCAATAATCAAAATAAGGATACTGACACAAAACTTGCTAGATTCCAAAAACTCTTAGGTACAATTAAAACAACACTACTAAAAAAAGTGAGACAAGATAAAAAATTTAAAATTGTATAAAGTAATGGCACTACCGACACTTTTGTATGGTTCAAAAGTGTGGACATTAACAAGAACGAAGAATAGAATCTGTATAAATGAAACTGTTAAGACCACAAGCAGGATATTCTCACCTTGATCATCGAAAGCATGGGGTTATTAGGAATGAAGTAAACATGCCTTGTATTTTAATCAATAAACGATTATAAACTAAATGAAGAGAAAATGCCCTAATAATGACCCCAGAGTAATACTACACCCTTTAAATGACATTTCACATGAGACGCGCATTGCGTTACGAACCTGTCGATACTCTTCTTGTAGCTTGGTTTTTAGTATATAATTAATCAGGTTTTACCATGTCATTACTTTGTCTTGTACAAAAACTTGTGTGCCTGCTTAGAGTATAGACAGGGCTGAACAAAATAAACTGAAGAATATTCTTACCGCTGCTTACTTAGAAAACTTGCTCAAGAACAATTATATAATGTGGGATTTATTAATGATTTCGGGATGTCAAGATCACACACAAGCCCTCCTCCACTTTCCTCATTTGCTCGTATTGCAATTTTATCAATTGGACCGGCCACCCCTCAAACTTGTTAGTCCCAGATACAGATTCCCCCCCCCCCCTCAGATACATCGGTCAAGTTTGTGATCATGAGAAAGGGTGAGGAATTTGCTTGCGACGTTGCAGCTAGACGGCATTTTGTGAAATGAGATAGGAAATTCGAAAAAATGGAAGTAAAGAAATTGGTAAAACAAAAACAGGGAAACAGAAAACCCCGAAAACTGCTGGCTTTGTAGTTCTCTGTAGGACCAAGTTGTATTTTTATCTGGAAAAATTATGACATGAAAGCACAGACTTCAAAGGAAGAATACAGGAAGGTGCATTAGGGTAAGGTTTTCGGACATTCTCGAACATGGTACAATTCGGAACGAAGTAAGATATTGGTCCTTTTTCGGGTTCAAATGTTGGTCAACCTGTTTTGAATTATATCGCGTTCATACTGATTGTTTTGTTCATCTGTTTCCACAAGAGTATTGTTTTAAGCTGTCTGATTCTGCACTAAAAATATTATTTTCCAGTCGAAGGTAAATAAAATTAATTATATTAATTAATTACAATTATAATATAATAATTTTTCTAAGTTGTGTTACTGCAATACATTGTTGAGGACCGATTGTTAAGTAATACCAAAGAATTATGTGGTCATTGGCACAATATGTGTCATTTGTCAGCGGAATGTTTTACTGCGTAGTTACTCGTTGTATATTGCTAATTATCTTCTCTGGAATTCCGATGTCTTGAATGTTCTTTCATAAGAATGTTCAGACCACACCTTCCACTGATATTACTATTGGTACAATTTTTACAGTTTGTAGTTGTCACATTTTTTAAATCTCTAATGCCAGGTTTCGGTATTTACTGACTTTGTGCATATATGTCTTCCTTAAGTTATGAGTGGATGGGATGCTGACATAAATTATAATTGCCATAGAGCTCTTTTTATCTATCAATAGCAGGTCTGATCGGTTATAAAACTCTATCCCAATATAACAGGGATTCTTCAGACTCAAAAATGGGTTCTGGAGTGTATTTGTAATTCGGTGGTGGATCCTGGATGTGTTGGGGAGCTATTTGTACATGGAGAAGTTTTGCTGCCGATTATGTCTAGCTAGGTATGAGTTATCTGCTACAGCTTGACTAGCAGATATTATGTTTCTCCTTGTGGTTTCTCCTTGTATATTGCATTTCCGACATTTAGTTCTTATTACTTTATCTTGAATAACCACAATGTTTCTGAACATAGTGAGCTCCTTTGCAACCATTCCAGAGATTGATCCTTGTGATTATTTTCATCATCTAAAGCTATTGGATATTTTCCGTGAAGCACTTTAGCGTTCCGCTCTTGTTCGCTGTTCAATGAAGCTTGTTGTTATTATTATTATTATTATTATTATTATTATTATTATTATATAAAAACTTAAATATAATAAAATGTGTTTTTAAATTTTTTTAATATGATTACATATAAACTTATTGTCAGTTTAATCAGTAGGCTATGTTTGAGTTGTATTTAATATCTATAAAAGAGAGAAAAGTACATTGGGTAATATTTAACACACAAGTATGATGGCCATATAAGCGAATGATGCCGGGTTAAACTATCAGTGGAGTTATTTTTATCTTTTCTGTTTAATATTTAGATGTCGCGATAGGAAATGGAAAGAAAAATGTACCTTAAATGAGATTCTACTATCATGGAAACAGCAGTAAAGAGTGTAACATCTGGACATTTGTCATTGCGGAGGGCATCAGGATTATATCATTTTCCACTCAGCACACTACATGTTATAATGTGCAAGGAAATGGAAAGGCAAGCTGGCCTTAATCCACGTGTTACTGGAAACATTGGACATCCAGCGGTAGGCCTACTCTCAGGAGAAATGGAAAAGGCTTTGCTCCTGTATTTAGAGAACAGGGGTTTAGGTATTACCGTCCCCTCCAGATGAGGCATGCAACTTTCGATTTGGCCGTGGCCAGTGAAATTCGTCATCCATAGAATCCTGAAGATAAAATAGCTGGGCGAGATTGGTTCATAGCATTTTTGAAGAGAAGCCCGAACTTAAGTTTAAGGGAACCAAGGGCTTTCGAAAGCTAGAGCACAAGGTTTGAATGAAAAAGAGGTGCAAAATTACTTTCAAAATTTGAAAAAGCTTATGATGGATTTAGATTTATTCGACAAAGTCCAAAAAATATATATATATATAATAGACGAGTCAGGGATTCCTTTAAACAATAGACCATTGAAGATAGTAAGTGCAAAAGGAAAGTGTAGTTTGTGTCATTAACAAACGTTGATAAGGAGGAAAACGTCACAATCATTTCTTGTTCTGTATTTTCTCCAGTATGCGGCTCTGGGAAAATTGTATAAATTAATTATTTGGGTGACTACCAGTACAGGTAACAGAATGGTTACACCAAAAGCCCAATCAGAACTTATCGAGAAAAAAATAACCCTCTTATTTGAGAAACTTGGAACGTAGCAGATTCTATGGGGTCTGCTACCAAGGGGTTTGCGTATACTGGAATCATGCCCTTTTCAGACGACGTTGTTCCGAAGGAAAAGCTTGCTCCTGCTCAGCTCTACGAACCTATTTCCGAAGAAAATAGCCAATTCCAGAATGATCTCAAAACTGAGGAAATTTCTTCCCCATGGAGAAGAAAATTCTTGAAACAATGGAAACTTCTGTACCTGGTCCTTCGAAGAAGAAGGATCATGAAACAAAGAAGACGACTTCTAAACTTTCGAAGATGGCTGTTGAAGAAGAAAATAATCAAATTCTACCGAAAGATTTTACAGAACCCCTATCTGCTTTACCAGAAAATATAGTTCACGATGTCCTTAAAACACCTGAGAGATAGACCACTATATCAAAAAGAAAATTGCTCACTTCACTTCACTTCACCTTACATTCCCCGGAAATGTTGCAGAAACTCGAGCTAAGAAGCCCATTTTGGTTAATACGGAAGGGAAGAAGAAAAAGGCTGAAGTAAAAAGAATCAATGCCGGTAAGCGAAGAGGGCTGGCATCAGCTCCAACAAAAGAAGACGAGTGTGACTTTTGTGTGTTGAACTACTACAATGCTGTTTTGATACGATGTCAGTCATGTAAAGTGTGGTATCATGAATTGTGCGTAGGAGCCGAAGGAAAAAATAAGTTTTTTGTGTAAAATGCCACTGATCGAAATTGTACCTACTGGTGTTCAGAATGTACCTATGCGGTACATTTTTAAACGACTTTTTTTAAATTAAAAATTGATTGCTATGACCAGTATTTACTGAAGGGTTAGCTATGTTGTGAACTTTGTCATTACATTACAAATAGTTTTTCCTTCTGTTTATTTTCTTCATAAAACAAGAAAATATGTTAAGTGTTCGAAAAGTTACCACCTTACCCTATGTAAAGAATACGTGGTAGGCTATATGACTGGTGGTATGGATTTGAGAATAATTCCTATAACAGCATAGACTATCCTCCCTTGGAATTTAAAAAATGGTCAATTCGCTACGAGGGATACGACATATTAACGAAAAGGTAATCATTGTTGTGTCTTTTTTTACTTAGAGACATAGAGGGTTGTAATTTACATACGGTTCTGGGATTTCTTTATGCTACAATTTTCCGGTTTCACAGCGACTAGTTGGTTCCACACGTACGAACTCTCATTCCATTGGATAAGATTCAAACCCATGACGGCCACTTTGAGCGAGGATTTTCACCATTTTCAGAGACGAGGGATGGATTGGAATGTGCTTATCCTTGTATTCTATAAGAAATGGCAATAAGTCAAAATTACCTATTTGCTGTCGAAAGGCCTGTAAACATTAATAATTAAATTACAATTATTGTTTTCAGCTAACGCTATATTTTGCAGGAATAACAATTAGGTGTTGGTATGTAAAAAAAAGTTGTTAGTAACCAAAGAAATATGTAGTGACAGAATACTCTACACACATACGCCAGTCTTCAAGGGAATCACATCGCGCTAACTAATGTACCGTATACGGCAACGGCTGTCATAGGAAATGGCATTACTTCCTAATCTTACGCCTATCTTCCTCTCACATGCGTTTCACCAATGTCAGGAAGAAATAAAGCTGTGTTAAAGGCTAGCACAGAAAAAAGTACATTATAGAGACAATTAAATTTTATTTATTACATTTTCATAAAACTAACAAGTATCTAGAATGGAAAGCACCAGGGTCGATCTTTATGTTCAATGCTTTTACCGTGAAATAATAGTAATAATAATAATAATAATAATAATAATAATAATAATAATAATAATAATAATAATAATAATAATAATAATAACAATAATAATAATAACAATAATAATAACTTGGGGTTTGCATGGTTTCCTCAATCTCAAAGGTCAAAATGCAGGATACATTGAGATATAGCCGAACAATAGAAGCAAATGTTGCACGAATGAGTTATTAACTTATTACAAGAGTTTACTGGTAAATTTCGTTGGCCACGAAATTTGATTTGTACCAAGGACCTTCCCTATTACAATATACCACCTCGCTCTAATTGATTTTGGTGTATTCAATAAGACTGTGGTAAACTGACTACATTTCATAACAATATCTAGATTATAGTATTCTTGTTACCATGGGTAACAAAAGAATATTCATATTTTAATCAAATTTTTTTTTTTCTGAAATCCGCATTTAATTCATGTTATTTCGTTTTTATCTTCATACCTATTAATTTTATAAATAAACTCGCTTCGCTCATTGGGGGCTCCGCCCCCAAACCTCGCTGAGGTTCTCGGGGAAAGTTTTTTAAAAGATCTATGGGAGATAGAGTGCGTGCATTTAGTCTGCTGTATTGGCTATTACCTTTTTTGCCACAATCAACCTGAAAGACTTGTGGGAAGACTTTGGGGTTTTTTTCGGAATTTTCCCGTCGGTTGCAAGCTAAAAGGTATCAGTTTGCCAAGTCTAAGTTTTCTAGATCAACTGGCAGTGTACATACATTTATGGTGTATTTTATGGAGTAAATTTCTACTGATATTAATTTAAATGGACATGTTACAAGGCATTTGCCTTTACGACCAAGGAAATCATAGAAAAGTACAAGTAAAATTGGTTATAATATGTTGTAAAGAATACGAGACTTTATCTTCGAGTTATAATTAAAGAATATAAATTATGAAATTTCTTTAACAGATAGAAGAAAATTTTGTTAGTTCTGGACAAAAATGTGTTAATTGAATTTAATTATTATGAACCTGAGACTTCAGAATGAGAGTTCAAGAGGTTACTATCTCGACTACCCCGTTAGGTTTACGGAAATATTTTTTCCTAAACTTTCAGAGCCATACGTGAACATTGTTTGATAATACCGTTGTCATGGAAACCAAGCCCTGTTTAGGAGGTTTTTAGGGCTAAAAATTTAAAAAAATTGCTTTTTTGGAATTTTCCTGTGGTTTACACCTTAAAAGCTATAAGTTATGTGTACCAAATTTCAAGTAGCTAGCTCATCTGGAAGTGGGAAAACATTAATGTCAGTGAGCCGAACCGAGCCGAGCCCTTTTTCGGGGGATTTTAGGGCTAAAAATTAAAAAAATAAACTTTTTGGAATTTTCCTGTGGTTTACAGCCTAAAAGCAATATGTGTACCAAATTTAAAGTTTCTAGCTCATCTGGAAGTGGGCAAACATTAATGTCGGTGAGCCGAGCCGAGCCCTTTTTCGAGAGGGTTTTAGGGCTAAAAATTAAAAAAATAAACATTTTGGAATTTTTCTGTGGTTTACAGCCTATAAGCTATATCGGTAAGAAATTTCAAGTTTCTAGCTCATCTGGAAGTGGGCAAACATTAATGTCGGTGAACCGAGCCGAGCCCTTTTTCGGGGGGTTTTAGGGCTAGTAATTAAAAAAATTATGTTTTTGGAATTTTCCTGTGGTTCACAGCCTAAGAGCTATAAGTGTACCAAATTTCAAGTTTCTAGCTCATCTGGAAGTGGACAAACATTAATGTTGGTGAGCCGAGTCGAGCCCTTTTTCTGGGGGTTTTTAGGGCTAAAATATAAAAAAATTAACTTTTTGGAATTTTCCTGTGGTTTACAGCCTAAAAGCTATACGTGTACCAAGTTTCAAGTTTCTAGCTCATCAGGAAGTGGGCAAACATTAATGTCAGTGAGTGAGTGAATGAGTGAGTGAGTGAGTCAGTCAGTCAGTCAGCCGTGTGGCTTTATATTATAGGGATGTGTTTAACTTAATATGTGTTTTTTTAATTTTCTCTACAATTTAACTGTACTAACATTCCATGTAATTCCCAATGTAATGGAAATAGCCTAGAAAAATTGAAAATTTATACGAGTAAAGTACCCTTTAAGTCATTTATGCAGAGAAACGGATATAGCCATTTTGTTAGTCATAAATAAGAGTTTTAAATTTAAAATTTTTATTAAAGTCGTTTAAGCCAATTTTTCAAAAAGCAAAATTTTTCAAAACACTTTCAAGAAAAGTCCCCTTAATAATTCAGTTATAAAACTCAATTTCTGGCCGGTTCGATAAAATTCCGAAAAAGTCCTTAATTTAAAAAATTAAGTAAATACAATGAACCGTTTACCCGCTGTGCTTGTCCACAGACAGATGGACAGACGTCATTCCAAAAACACTTTTTTCGGTTTCTAGGCATCGTGAAACATGCTTTCCCGGTGTTATCTCGATTTCGATTTTTTGTCACGATCACAATACTTTCTCTATACTACGAATATGCGAGAAAGTAAAAATTACTGCAGTGAACTTTACATCCACAATAATTTAAAAGAAACCACAATTTTAAATTGTTATTGTACGTATTCTTTGATAAGCTCATGCTCCAAAAATAAAATATTATATGCCGATGTCTTTATGGTCTATTATACATGGTATCAACATTTTAAACTAAATATACTTCTGTGGTTGAAGGACAAGAAAGGCTACTAATGTAAAAGCCTGCATGAAATTTCTGTCTAGTGAGAGCTCATTACTATGTAGGTTTCACCACAAAAAATAAGATAATAAAAATTTTGTAAATGTAAATTGCTTCAACCTGATTACCACTTCATTACAAAATCAAAGCTAAACCACTCGCCTTGAAAATTTATCTTCTTGGCCTGTATTTTTCATGGGAATAAATGTTTAAACATTCTTAGAAAGTTTACAATAACGAAGAGAATCTGCAGCAAATGAACAGTGTCTTAAAACCAGCTGCTATGGGTCAAATTAATGACATTAACTTGGAATACTTATCTTCACTATACGTGTACATTCCTATTTAATTACTGCAATTGAAACAATCCTTGTGAAGGCCAATAATAAGGTACGTAATTAGAAGATCTTCAGACTGGCGCCACATACACACTCATACACATGGGCGCCCATACCCGGAGGCAGGGGGGGCGTGGCCCCCCTCTAGCTCTCAGGGAAAGGTAAAGAGATGTATATTAATTATAGTCAGGTGTTTTTCTTTTAGGACAATTATTTAAAAGTCAGTAGAGACAAAAAGTTTGCAACATGGAAACAGAATCCACAGTGGATCCAGGGGGTCCGGACCCCTAAAAATCATAGGCTAAATTTCTATTTTTGTATTTTTTTAAATAAAATGTATTAAATTAAACAAGTTTTGTTGGTGTGTCAAATATGTTATACCAGTTATTTTGTTTTCATAACATAATGCGTAAGCTCTTGTTTACGTTGGCTTGTGTATGGTATGGTAAACAAATTTGCTAAATAGTATTTCAGCGCTAAAATGGCATAAAATGTGATTTTCATTAGTTCAATATTAAAAAATTTTCTGGGGGTGGACACCCGACTTAGGTAACGGATTCTTCTTTACCTTGGCATATCTTAGAGTATGATAAACAAATTTGCTAACTAGTTTTTCAGTGTGAAAATAGCGTAAAATGTGATTTTCAATAGTTCAATATTTTAAAATTTTCCGTGGGTGGACCCCAAACCCCCCTTTCTTGGGGGGTACTCCATACCCCCATACCTCCAAACCCCCCGGCACTTTCGACCGTCCCCGAAATTATTTTCTGGCTACGTGATTGTTGCACTTATTACTTTATTACTGTAATGTTATAAAGTGGTCCAAGAAGATAAAGCAACAAAAAATAAATTACGAGTCATTTACAAAATTGCCCCCCCCCCTAGAAAATATTATATGGGCGGCCTTGTTCATACATACACATTAGTCCGCTATTCATTCATTAAATGCACGAAATTACGACTTAAAACTTGTTGTTCTTCTGTCCAATGGTAAGCGCAACTTTGCATCTAAAAATTAACAAAAGCATCGAATTAAATATATTATCCTATTATCTACTTTCGAATTGTGACAGGTACATTGGAAGGTGGAAATAAAACCTAAGCTATCATTAAGTGGTCTGATGTTTACCCATCTGATGTTTCTAGTGAGCATTAACTATGCTGAACTATTATCATTACTACTGTCATAACTTTGAACACTAACAGCTCAAATCAAACTTACTACGTTCATTTAATATGCCTATATTCGCTCTGCAGAGAATGCTGGTGTGAAATATGAAGTTTAACTATTGTACATCCAAATTTGCGCTAGGAACAACGAGCAAACACAAATTCAATTTTAACCTTTTCAATGCAAATATAATCATTTTGGATATACAGATGAAAGTAATTAAAGGACTCAGAAGAAATGTGGAACAAGTGACAACATAAAAATGTATTTCTTATGTGCTTCTTATTTTCTTCTATTCAAGAATTTAATATTGTTCAATTTAAAACTAAAAACACCCTTTTCCTGAGCTTTTCACACAACTGAGAGTGCCTCTACTATAACCATCTACTATAACCTCAGCGGTTGTAACTTTTACCATCTTTCTTCTGAGCTCTTCAATTTCATTGCAGTCTTCGAATATGTTGCAAACATAAAGTTATCCGTAAATGGGAGAATTCGATAGAACCGCACTACCACTCAAGGATGAGTGCCTGTCTGTCAGTGGATTTGGGTCTTCGAGTCTGTGTGACTTGAGTGTAAGTGAAATAACCTTGGAAATTTTCTAAGAGAATTATTATAATGTCATTATAAGAAAGAAAAGAAGTATAATGCCATCACAGCAGGGACTTAATAGCGCTCAAAAAATAATATGCCTAAACATCTTGCAAAATACGGTAACTAAAATCTTCATTTCTGATTAAGAGAATAGAAAATCTAACAATAGTAATCTTTTCCTTCCCCAATAATACACAACTTGGAGTCATGAGTGTTGACTTATTCGAAGTAGTACCATCACTATTATCCGTTACAGGTGCAACATTTCGTAGGTTACGTGTATATGGTATGTCGAAGTTAGGTCAGTACCTCGCAAGTTCAACTTCCATCACAACATTGCCACCTCTAGATTTTAAACTCTAAATCTAATTAACTGCGGACGTTATCACAAAATATATCTTGTTCATTGAAGTCCACTCTCCTCCAGTCTGCATCATCATTTCACTTTTATTAAATTTATTTATTTATTTATTGTACTAAGAATATTACAGGCTAATGCCCAATTACAATATTCTCGCTTATAATAAACACCAGATTCTAAAATTAAATATTTAAAGTGATATTCAAAATAATTAAGCTAATGCTATAACAATAAGAAAAAAACACACAGAAAAGAAAACCAGAAACACAAACAATATGACAATTACTCAAGGGAACATAATATGAAAAAACAAATAATAATATCTATATTAATAAAAGGAATTGTCTGTCTTCCTCCGTCTGTCTGTCTGCGATGCCCAGCGAAATCTATTGAACGCAGAAAACTGAAATTTTAAACACAGGTGGACTGAAGGGTCGGGAAATATACCTCGAAGCCGGAATTTTAATTTTTGCTTTAGTTCGTAAGTTATGAGTTAAAAACGGGCAGAAAACGTGTATTTTTTGCGTTTTCGAAGCATCAGTTTTCAGTATATTTCAATGTCAAATCAATTACAGTAGGCTTTGGCTATTTTTGTCATACCTTGGACATGAAACCATCGCGATCGCTTGAATGTTGTAGCTCACGCTGGTCGATTCATTTGTTTTTATTGTCAAGGCACGCAGACATATGAAATTTTCAACCTACACCGAAGAGGATTATTATTATTATTATTATTATTATTATTATTATTATTATTATTATAAGTGGGATAAACAATATAGGCCTAAATATGGTCAAACGTTGTTCGATTTGGACGAAACTCACTGGGCCAAGGACCTCGAATCTGAGGTTGCTTTTACCAGGCGACGCTATCTAATCGTGGTATGTAATTCACGTGATTTAGGTGTTAATAAATATAATGATTTAACTATTATGCTCTTAATTTTTAATTTTTATGATAATTATCGCGGGCGAAGCCGCGGGCACATGCTAGTAAATAATAATGTAATCGTTTTGGAGGAAAATATACATATCAGAAAGATTCAAGTAAAGAAAATGACATGGAGCAATATTTAATAATTATTATTTTAAAATTTCAAATTTTTTTCATATATATTTATTATTCACTCTGACAAAAAATCAGATGAATAAAAATAAAGTGTAATAATTTCACACAAGTGAAGTGACACAACTTATGAAGAATATTACCTACAGAGTGGCGCATGAAATGTCATACACTGAAAATATGTAATAAAACATTTAATTTTGGGTTTAGAACTTTCAAATTTTATGACGATTAGCCTTAGTCCATGCATGGTTCGTTAGAAGGCAGCACTTGTCAATGCCGCGCATGCGTGGTGTCACCCGATTCGATTTGTGAAACATTGCGCGTTGTGCGCATTTAACATTGTTATTATTTGTGAAACATGGCAGACAAGGGCCGGTTGACGCTCAAACAGAAAGTGAAGACGGTGTTTTGCGCGGAAACGAGTGTAGCCGCGACTCAGGAACGTTTTCGCTTTTATTTTCGTACGAGGTGGGCTCCCTGCAGACAGACAGTGTACAGATTAGCCGCAAAATTTGAAGCAGATGGTACTGTTCTAGAGAAGAAACGACCTCGTGCCGCCACAGTCCGTACTCCAGAGAATATTGAGGCAGTGAGAGTGGCCTTGACACGAAGTCCTGCTAAATCCACCAGACGAGCTTCGGCCGATTTGGGTATCTCACATCGTTCTCTTCAAAGAATACTGCACGCTGATCTGAAATTATTCCCATACAAAATTACAGTGCTGCATAAACTAATGGCGAATGACAAGGAACGGCGAGTGCAATTTGCTGATTGGGCTCTTGCAGAAGATGATGCCGTGATTCTCTATACACTCTCTGTCTGCAGGGAGCCCACCTCGTACGAAAATAAAAGCGAAAACGTTCCTGAGTCGCGGCTACACTCGTTTCCGCGCAAAACAACACCGTCTTCACTTTCTGTTTGAGCGTCAACCGGCCCTTGTCCGCCATGTTTCACAAATAATAACAATGTTAAATGCGCACAATGCGCAATGTTTCACAAATCGAATCGGGTGACACCACGCATGCGCGACATTGACAAGTGCTGCCTTCTAACGAACCATGCATGGACTAAGGCTAATCGTCAAAAAATTTGAAAATTCTAAACCCAAAATTAAACGTTTTATTACATATTTTCAGTGTATGACATTTCATGCGCCACCCTGTATCTTGAAGTACATTTTGATGCTCACGGTATTACTAGAGCCGTAAGGGAAGGACTAGTCGAGCGGAGGATATAGAATAAATAACATATGCCAAAAAATATAATTATGTGAAAAAAAAAATTTTAATTTTAAAATAATAATTATTAAATATTGCTCCATGTCATTTTCTTTACTTGAATCTTTCTGATATGTAGGCCTATATTTTCATCCAAAACTATTACATTATTATTTATATTATTATTATTATTTTTATTATTATTTGTTTTGTATGCTCTTGGAAGTAAGTTACTTTATACAGTGAGGACAGGGGGGACGGGGTAATGGCGTTCCCCTACTGGTTTTTTGGTATATTTAAATAAAGAGGATTCAATTCTGTCCATGTTCCGGCCCTGAAGTTCATGAAGCTTAACGGTTCAAACATCCAGAAATGGAATCTGCAGCCTTGCGTGAGAGCATGGTTACGCAAACAGTGATCAGCTGATGACACAAGGACAAGAAGAAAACAATGACATGAATGAAAACATTTTTCCTGAATTCTTGTTAGTGTACACAGAAACTTGTAACTAATGTAGACTATTTCTTTCTTCTTTTTAGATTTTCGTTCTCATACTGGAAAATTTGCCACTACACCACTGAATGAGGATAGTGTAACAACATTTTTGGAGCAGAAATGCCCATAATATTAGCAGAGATGTTAGCAGGAAAGAAGGAATCATGTAAGCTTACCTAAGCGTTGCTCAACTGTATAATTTCTGTGATATCATAGAAGCCTCTCTTCAAACTCTCATCAACAGGAAATAAATAATGAATTATAAATATTTATTTCGGCTCGAAAGTTATCTCTGCAGAATTCAACAGCAGCGATAGCCATTTATTCAATCGTAAACTTTATTATATTGACCATTCAATTTGAAATAGAATACCTCCTCCAGTTAACACTGCTATAGATTAATTTAAATTTTCTTAGATATTCTTATTATTAACATTAGTACCGTATGTGACTAGCGAACCACCAATTGACTTTAACTTATATATATCATGTAAATGTATGAAATTACAATATTGTATCCAAGTTTAGCCACATGTAGTTTTGGAGTCTTTAAATCTATAATTTAAAAAATCAAATAAACTGTTAATTTTCATCCCTTTTAAATTAATATTTCTTTGCCACTTGTTCTGCTCAGTCTTCCTGTTTCTATCATGATAATTATAATTTTATATTATTATAATAGTTAGTCTATTATTATTTTTATCAGTTGAGTCAAGCCAGTATTCTCACCTTTTGCCTTTCTCCCCCTGTTAGGATAGTTTTCCATCAAATTAATCTTCCTTTTAGTTTTAAAATTAGATTAATATAACACTAAAAACACATAAAATATACTTCTGGAACTGCTCTTTCGGGCTTCAGGACCATCCATGTGTTATTGCAAATCTTTTCTTCTAATTTTTCATGACTATCTATTCAACTGGCATTTTTTCTAATTAGTGTTTTTATGTGTATTCTTTGTGTTTTGTTTATATAATTGTATTTATGTAGTATATTGTATGAGTGGTATAATAAGTAAATGAATCATAATAAAAATCAGAATTTCGGCCTTGATGGCGCAGTTGGCATAGTGCTTTCTGTGTCCGAGATAGCGAGTTTGATCCCGGTCTAGGTCGATGCCATTTATGTTTGCATAAATGTGACTGACTCATGTCTGCAGATTTACAGGCATGTAAAAGAACTCCTGCGGGACAAAATTCTTTACTTTACTTTATTTCCTTAAGTAAACTAACAAATGTTTTACTTCTTTGATAATCTTTGATAATGCTTCAATTTCTCCCTCCCTCTCCCTCTTTATCCCCCTCTAACCCCTCTCTCTTTCTCTCTCTCACACAGAGGTCACGGGTTGGAATATTAGTGTCAAGATAATTTTTTTCTGCTAATACAGTATATTATCATTTAATATTAACCAGTATATTGTGGTTTCACTAGCTAATGAACGTGTATTGAGTTACGCGTATCTCTCATTAAATTTTTCTGATTACAATGCCATAAGTTACAGAACATCAGAATACAGTAACATATATGCTATCTCGTAATATTCATGTTGAATTGGCAAAGACAACTACTAAAGAACTCAGCACTAAAAGGTACTCAGCATTATTATGCGATATTGCAAAACCACGTAATTACTCAATGTTTTGCTATGTTGTCAATGAAGATGCAATTGCTGACATTGTTTACTATACATGTGTATGCATAGGCCTACATCTATTTGGATATGGGAAGGAAGCAAAACAGATTACTGCCTACTCAAACACACTGATCCCGATAAAACGAAACTAACGATAATTTAACTAAAATAAACTTAACTTGCATGCGAAGAACTCGGAAGTTCAGCACTTTAACCCCAATAGATCGCCATCGTTTCATGTGACTATCGTCCCAGTCGATTCTGTAAAGATTTTAATAACCTTTAATAGGGTTGACATTTTTAGGAGCAAAAGAACATACCGAGTTGGGCTCACATTATCATTTCGAGTGTTTTTCGGAGTTTTCCTAATTCGCAAAAGAAAATGCTGTTTAGAATTCACGTAACACTTACCCTGAACGTCGTCTGGGCCTTAGGAAGAGATCTGCCATGTACTGGTAAGTGATTATATAATCAAATCCTGTGAAAGACGCAATGATTTGATTCCTTCCACATTGGCATTAGCATGTAAAACCGTTGTTTAAAAAGATGAAGAAGAAGAAATATTTTTCCGACGTTGCAAAGAAGTAAATTTCGAAGAAAGACCACCGTTGCAATCATTACCATGGTGTGACTTAAGGAAAATTTCTACTTGGTTTTATGTTCATGACCATAGACCCCAAAACTATCGTCAACTCAAAAGCTTATATATATAGCATTTTTTATGGATATGATAACTGCCGTAATTTTTTAATAAGTAAATCCAAACTGATACACAGTATAAAAGAAATGGAAGTTCTCGGTTAAGTTCATTAATAGGAAAAATAGGACCAACGGGTTAGAAGTGGGGAAGACTTTCTAAAACTGAGAAATTACTAAAACTCCTTAATATGAAGAACATTACATTCCTTTAAAGTTATTAGATATTACACCTCCTAAAAGTAGTACCATAAACACCAACGTTTAGCTCGCGGGGTGGAAAAAATAAGGGTTGAAGGAGAAAAAAATTTAACTTTCTTGGTAGGCACAGTATCAAATGCATTCGAAGTTACTATAAACCTAAATAAATTAATAAAATCAGGTAAACTGATGTAATAAAGTGCCAGAATGCTTTTCTTTAAGTAGTGATATTTGCAATTATTATATGCAGAAAATAAGTTATTTTAAATCGATTTCCAAGTTTAGCTCCAGATCGATTCATTAAGCAGGTTTTACGGAAGAACAAAGGTCTAGTTTGATAAGCATATCTGAAGGAATGTGTGGTTAGTGTTATTTGTCAAAGCTAACTGTATTGCAACTTCCAAAGCCGTATATATACACTATGAAACAATATGTTGTAATGAGAACTGATTTGCATTTGATAAATTCCTTCTAATATATTACCATAAAATAGGCACTAAATTTGGGATTACTCTGGTAATGCTAAATCAATTTGGTCCAAAATAAACATGCTTCTTCCCATGGACGTTATTAATGTGTAAACCAAATTTCATGAAAATCCGATAAAATGTATTTGAGTTATCGCGCGTACAGGCAAACGGACAGACGGACAGACATTTTTCCGTCCACCATAAAATCTCAGATAGTACCATTCTGGCACTTAATAAAACGTCTGTCTGAAACCATTTTTGATGTGACTAATCTTTTCTGTAACGGGTGACCAAAATGAGGTCGCAAAACAAAACATTCATTAGTCCTTATTAGACACAATATCGATCCCGTTTATAATAACTGTTGTAAATTGAATATTACCAAAATCTTTTGTCCAGAACTTTTTTATGGCTGCAACCCATAGCGCAAGGGAGAACAAAATAATGCTTGATTAACATGAACTTTGGACCTTTCTGTTCCAACATAAAGATATATGAAATTGTTACAAAATCTTCTAAATATTACCATATTTTTTCAGAAAAATATGAACTTCGAAATCTACCTACGTCTGTAGGCCGAGTCGATAGAAACCTAGCCTAATGACTTTATTTAAACTTGGGATTGTTATGATGACACTGGCCATGACCATGACATTAATGGTAAGTTACCGAACCAAATAAAAACAACCCGGAGAAAAAGAACGTCTCCGGGAAAACCGCGACATTATCTTGCCAGTCTAACGAAAACAACACAGAATCATTGCAGCTATTGCTTTGTGAAATACAGTAAGCGCGACGGTAGAATGGATATATTCTGTCCGTTTTAGATACGGTCCTGAAATAAACAAGTACGTCGTCTCACTCTAGCGCGTTTCTCATATCTACTATCCGCGCACGATATCTTGGGCGCTGGTTTTAAGGGTTAGCGAGGGTCGGGGAGAAGAAGGAACAGCCATCCAGCCTGTCTTTCTGCAGTGTTGTCAACCAAAGAAACCAGATTTCAGCAGAATCGCGCATCAACATCGTAACATCGTAGGTGTGAGGTGTATGGACAAACAATAAATTGAATGCCGAATTGGATAAATACTTACCGTGAATCATCCTCGCTATTTCATCCTGTACCATGTTCATTTGAATCAATATCAGTTGAAATTTATTGAAATAAAATACACAAACAATAGAAAAGTTGGCAATCAATAGTTGCATGGCCTACTGTATAGACCAGCATTTTTCAAGCAGTATGCCGCAGCACATTGATGGTGCCGTGAATAAGCCACGAGAAAATTGAAATATAGTTAACATTTAATGTATAACGATTTTAATGCACTGCAATAATATAATGGGGTGACTGTTCTGCTAACAATTAATTACACGTCATAAGGGTTTGGTTATCAAATAAGTCATTTTCCTCCGGGTATAGAGTATTAAATAACGTAGGTTCAATATTTTTACATTGAAAGACTTTTTAAGCATAAAGAAGAATGTTAGCGGAACATCATTTCGTGTTGTATAACGTAAGAGAGGTAAGGCATTTTATAGCGGAGAAAACTATAGGCCTAATTTTATACGTATCTAATACTTTTGTGAAAAGTTCCCTCAACTTTCACTGTTTCTTTGGTCTATCGGTGTATCATCAAATCGTGTTAGTCATGAAAAAGGAAACCTCTTTAAAGCAAGTTTTACTGGAATTCTCCGCTAAAGAAGACTTGGAAAGTCCACACATTTTATCTTCTTCAAATTATTGTCAAGTAATCACGTTGTATTATTTATATTAATGAACATTTGGAACTCCTTCAGAAGGGAAAGGGTAATCTGCGCCACTTCTACCTTTTCCCCCAACCTACACGATGTAAACTGTGTCACCGACATATGTAAACTGCGCCACCGACATATGTAAACTGCGCCACCGACATATGTAAACTGCGCCACCTACATTTAAATGGCGTCACCGTCATACTAACGCACTAACATTTTCCTTCCCACTTCTCAAGACTTAGGATTGGCTATGAAATTGCATAGGTGTGGTAACTTTGTCATTTCAAAAATGTTAAAAACAATACCCTAATTTCTTTTGCATGAACGCTTCGCCACTTATAAAGATTTTTTTGCATGAGCACTTTGTTCTCATATGACGCCTTCTTAATAAAATCAAAACGGGATATTTCATTGCTTATATATTGTTATATATTATTATATATTGTTCTCCCCATTTGAGTAGACGAAAATACTTGTCATTTATTTTAGCTTCTCTTCTTACAGGTATCCCTTGTTCAATACTTCTCAGTTTTATGTAGGCACTTGTTTGGAACTGGAGAAGTGCATCTACATATCTCCGTGGCGCAGTTTATATATCTCCGTGGCGCAGTTTACATATCTCCGTGGCACAGTTTACATATCTGTGTGCCGCAGTTTACATATCTGTGTGCCGCAGTTTACATATCTGTGTGTCGCAGTTTACATATCTGTGTGCCGCAATTTACATATATCATTTTTACTCCATTTCAAATTCGGTGTCAACCGTGGTGCAGATTACATACACCCCTTCAGAATAGCGTAGCCAGCCATGCTCTGCCATTAGCGACCGTGCCCCTCTGAGCATCAGGGAACAAAAGAGAAACGATCGATGCTAGGGTAAAATTTCCCGTCGCAGAAAAGGTTCAATGTGAGACATAATAAACCCCGCGCTATCCAGTATATTGCTCCTAACTAACACAAATGTTTCTAACCTAACATAACCTGTCACTGACCTAGAATTTGGCTGTCACTACTTCTAGAAGCCTTGCCTTGTTACATTTCCACGCCTTTCGTAAAACATTGTTACATGGCACGAACCCAGCACTAAGAAGAATAATACTGCTAAACAAACATGACTGTTCCTAACCTAACATAACCTGTCACGGACCTAGAATTCTTAATGCAGAAGCTTTTTTACCCTTAGACATCTTTCATAAAACATCACTTCAATAATCGTTATCTGCCTAATTCAATCGGCATGTAATCAACCTAAGACTGTCGATATTGTAGACTTGTCCCACTCGGCACTGCGCGGTTGTGACGGCGGTCACCTTATTCTCAAGTTTAGCGGAACATTTATTCACGAGAGATTACGAGTTTATCGATATATTTGCGAGAACGAAGTTCGAGTAAATTTCCCTGATGGATTTCGTAATCTCTAGTAGGATTTATTAAAACTATTCCATGAATACAATGTTACCTATTTTGTAAATAATTATTTTCTTACTTTGTTGTCAATATTCAGTCAGCCGTAAGATCACGGCATACTAGATGAATGAACAGTCCACGAATCGATTCGATGAATCTATCCGAGTTCCCAATGCTACCAATAGTGCGCATCACAAGATGGAGGGTGTCGTGGTAGTTGCTTCAATCAAAACGCTATGTAAGCATACGAACTGGCTTGCACCGAATCTAAATCGTGTTTTTAATCAATGGACATTTATATCATTTCAATTTCCAAACAAGTTATGTTGTACAAAGAATGTGTTTTCATTCTGCTTAATAGCAGCATGTGACATATTAATCGCCGCACGTTGATACCTTACGTGTCCAGTAACGAGCTGACGTTCTATCAGATAAAATTGCATCCTTGCGATCCGAGGAAGGATATTATAAGATAAACGATCGTGATTGATCTATATCCGAGGAATTGCTAAACGTTACTGGTCAATATCAAACACGCGGCGTATGAGTGGAATAATCAGCGTAATCCTGTTACGGTCGAAGGAATAGGCCCAGTGTAGGACTGCCATATAGACTAAGCGAACTCTTCCTAGCTACTGCTGGTGGTCATGTGCTTTCATGGGATATTTTATTTGAAACTGAGCATTATTCTCAAAACAAATGGGCCTTCGGAGATCAAACTCAGGTTATCCTAATTCTGTGGTCATTCTAGTAAAATAACATGATCATTGCATTCTTGAGCAGAAAATCACGAAATCCTTATAGAGATAGATACTACATTCTTCATACTATAAAATAATATTTCGCTATTCGTTAAGACACTATTGATTTTCTGACTACTTTCAATATCAATACAATTCGCTAACATAATGGAGTATTGTACAAGATTACAAAACAGATGGGCATTAAGTATCCCTGAATTTATCCTTGAGTTCTTGAAATGAAAACTTAGAATAAATAATAACGCGCAAAGTTTAACGACCACCTCATATTAAAGGTTAAAGTTTGGATTAAGTTCTCATAGGACAAAAAGTAGTAGCTTTATGGGTACCAGTAGCCTATAAATATATTGTCGTTCGATAATTACATTACCGTTCCGGCAATATAGAAAATTATTAGCAAGCGTAATCAATCCCTCTATGGATTACTAATGAATAATAATAACTATATTTCATGTCAACGAAATGACACCAGTTCCATTGAAAGAAATCAATAGTTACAACATAATTATATTATCATAAACAATGCAAGCCTAATGAATTTAAAGGTGAGATAATATTTTAACCATTAGGCCTACATATTGCATTATTTCAAAGACACTCTAACCTAATATTTCAAATGGTATTAGCCTATTAATACTGGAGCTTAAGTATTGGCATAGGAGAACTGTAAAGAATTCTACTGGGATTAAATTAAACAATTCAACAAAAGATGAAACTTTTTTACGTAGTTTAAATTAAGAAAAACCTTTTTCTAGGAATTTCAGTCAATAGGCTTTAGACCGGCTCCATTGAAAATATCGATATGGCAGTCTTAAGCTTGAATCACGTGGCAGTATGCAATTTTTGTTGCTCTAATGTGCTATATATTAGGTACGCTTAAGAAGAATTTTCAACATTCAGAAAATTACACTGGAAAACAATGATTATTAAAACTGATTAGGCCTATAATAGTTTTACTTACGTAAATACAGTTCAAATGCCTTACGTGCACACAACGCCGGAGTAAGGCGTTTAAGTTTTTCAAAAAGAAACAACGATTAACAGTGAAGATACAGATTACGGCGTTATTAGGTATTTTAGTATACAGCTTCCTTCAACTTGAAACCCACAGCAGAAAACTAAATTAATACACACTGCACGGAAAGCAGATGAAAACTGACATACGAAACAAGCAACATAGTATAAGGAAGAGTATCAAAAGCAAATATACTCCACTTTAGTCCAGAATTCCCATAACAACCTCAACACTAAAATTATACTTCATAATTTATATATCTGTGTCAATAAAACCCTTTAAGCGTGAATCTTACTCATAATGTTATACAAATGTTCGCAGTCAATACAAAGTTAATTCAGAAAGTGGGAGATTGGGAACCGGTAAAAGCTGCTTCCTTCTTACGCAAGGTATGTTATGAGAGTAGTAGAACATCTTTCTTGCCAAATGCTCCAAGCGACACCATTGGTTAAATGTTGTTACGTCATGAGTCAGGCCCACATTACGTATCGACTGGTAGAAACGAGATCACATGATTGGCTTACCAATAATATTTGCTAAGCTAATAGGAAACGCGCGAAAATATGACAGTTTTGGCATGCCCAAGTTGTAAACTGGGTGTTATTTTCACTGGACAGCTTGATTATTATTAATGGTTGAAACGAATATGCCTATAGAGTATTTAAAAAAAATAGAATAATAATAATAATAATAATAATAATAATAATAATAATAATAATAATAATAATAATATATAATTTATACAAATCTGAAATAAATCTTCGCAATTGGAGTTATGACTGGTAACCGTGGAACCATCACGAAACAATACTTTTCCCATAAAATGATCCTTCTTGCTGTGCTCATCTTGTTTCCAATTTTCGAATCTGTTTTGTTATATAAACTAATGTTAGTATGTACAGAACAAGAAAGATTTTTAATACTTCGACCTTGCATAAAATTTAAAAATAATACTTATGTAATACTTAAGAGATATCTTGATGCATATTGTTTAAATGTTCGTGTCGATCAGGTTATTCTCGGCACCCGTTTATATTAATCTATGATTACTTTTGTATTTACAAGTATGGTCATCTCTTCTCGGCGACTTTTCTTTCATCTTTGTTTTGTTTAATCTCGTCTTTTAATCTCGGTGCCCAATATATTTATTTAATTACCCGCTTTGGCTGTGGTGTCGCTCGCCTCGCTTCTCGAGGGGCGTTTTCTTGTTAGATCAGTGTGGATTTTTTTTTTTTTTTTATCTGTCTTGGGATTTTATCTGTCTAGGTAGAGTCAAGTGAAAGTTTATTAATATATTAATCTGATCGCTTTGCTGGTGGGTTTTTTTATTTTTTATTTTATTTTCCCACTTATACATTATGTTTCACAAGACATATTTTTCGCCCACCAGCCTTTGTTTTTTATTAGTTTTCGTATCTTTTGTTATATTGCATTATTTTTCTATTTCGTCGTTTTTAGGTTTTTTTTTGCGCCGTGAGGGGATGACCCGCATTTAGCTTCTTTCTATTCATTATCTTCTTATTGCTATATGCTGCCGGATCTATTGAAATTCATTATGTTAACTGTTATTCTTATGTCGCCACAATGCCCACAATACTATCGACTCAGCATCTTAATGTAGGGACCTACCTGTTTTGCTAAAATAAAATTGTTAATATATCACTGTTTATGGTAGTTATCATTTCAAATGTTTACTGGTTTGATAAATCCGTCTTTTTCCTCTGGGTAGATAGATAATTATTTCAGCCATTCACATACCGATGATGTATGGCATCGTCAAATAGAATAAATTCATATAATAACATTATTATTGGGTTATTTACCAATGCTGACTTGACCTTCCTCTTAAATATTTCACACGATAAGTTTCTGACACTGTTTGAGAGACTGGTATCAAGCTTCAATGAAATAAATTCAAAACTGTTCTGCGTTAAAGCATACTTACATTTATTTATATTGACATTAAAATTATTTCGCGTTGCTTGACCATGTACGGTATCTCATGTATTAAAGCTACTTAAGTTTCTCTTTACATAAAGGAGGGAGGCCAGGATGTACGTCGACGGTAAAATTAGTATACCTGATTGAAGAAAAAGTGGTTTACAATGATTCCTACTGTAGATGAATCTCGAAAGATTAATCTGATTGCTTCTTTTGTAAAATAAAATGTCTACAAGAAGACGTATGGTTTCCCCATAATAACAGTCCATAATTTAAATGACTATATATATAGACATAGTACACAGTGAGCAAGGACTCAATTGTTACATTAGCCTTGAGTAGCCAAAGCATAAATAAGCCATTACTTAGCAACACAATCTACTTGGGTTTGCCATCCCAGTCCTGATTCCACATGTAGGCCTACACCCAAGAACTTGACTAATTTGATGTCTGTACAATTAACTCTTTCATTAAAATTTGCTTCTGCATTATTATTATTAACTACTAAGTTATTAGCATTGCACCAATTTTCAAATTGATTACTTAGCGCGCTAAGCTCTGTATTTAGTATTCAGTATCCGGATGAATTAAACAGGCAGCCAAATAATCTGCAAACATATAGGTCTCTAGGTGTTCATGACAAACAGAAATGTGGAGGTCATTAATATTATATTATGAATAATAGTAACCAAGTAAAGAGCCTTGTGGTACACCTTACGTCAACATTTTATAATTTTGTACTTGACCTTACAAAGGGGGCATGGGCGTCGGCATGGGGGGGGGCAAGGGGGGCAACTGCCCCCCTCTGGATTGCCTTATGGATTCATTTATTTGTGGTACTCTTTGTCAACCTACAGTTGTATCATGGAGAATTAAAAAAAAATAGAATTACTTTATAATGAATTTAGCAAGTATTAACTAATTATAACTATAATATATATTTATAATAATATCTCACCAAGGCCATTGCTCAAAAGAGCGTAATCTGTTAACTTAAAAAACTTTGTAGCCTCGTCGAATTCAGCTTGGGTTCAAAATAACGATCCGGTTAACTACTGTAAGTGAATATTAATGTGTTTAGCCTAATCATTTGAAATTGAGCTCCGAAATTGACTTTGCCCCCCTTAATAAAATTCCTGGCGACGCTGCTGAAAGGGGGTAACCGCCAAATTTAAAAAAAATTACATTTTACTATACAATGGTGGTACATGGCATCCTGCATTGCCCTACAAAAGCGCGAAGTGAAATTCATAATAGTGTGGTTGCAAAGTTGCTCGAAAGAAAACACCGCAGGTAAGGACCAATGCTATTTCTTTACAAGGATTGTTGATTATCTCAGAAACTTAATTTTGGCACTTACCCCCTTTGTAAAGTCAAGTACACAATTAGATATTCTACTTCCATTTAAAGATACTGCTTGATGTCTATTGGTCAGATATGATGAAATGAGTTCACTGCTAACATAATTAATACCGTAAAATTTGAGTTTGTCCAAAAGAATTCTGTAAAAAAGAGTATCGAAAGCTTTGGTAAAATCAATAAAGCTACTAGATACTACATTTCCAGATTCATAACCATCAAGACACCGCTTATAAAAGGATATTACTGCGTCAGAGGTGCTACGAGGAGTAGCACGATTCCGTACCCACAATTCTGTCAGATCATGATGCAATACACTTTACTGCAATGTTAATATAATTAGTACGATTTTGAATCCCCGCAGTGAAAATGATAATCAGATCATTTCAGTTATAGACGATTCATAAATGATTTTAATGGGATTTATTATGTATTTGTTTTAAAACACTTGTGTTGGTTTTATTTATACACTCTGGTTATTAATAACCGTACTGGTTATTAACTAATAAGGAATTAGTTTCAAAATATTTATAAAATTGTTTATTGATTAAAATTAAAAAAACTTTTGACACTGTCGATATTATACTTATTGGCCTGTAATTCTCATATTCTGTTCTGTCCCCTTTTTAAAAACTGGAATGACTTTAACATACTTAAAAGCATCAGGCAATGTTCCAACATAAAGACAACAATTAAAAATGTGCGTTACTGGTTGACAAATAAAAGTATTTGCCAATTTTAAAATCTTATAATTAATTTCGTAGACATCGAAAGTGGGTCTATTACTTAACTGCGATATAGTAGAATACACATCTTCAATACCAATATATTGAAAGTGAAAGAGCAGTCAACTTTAGGCATATTCTCCAAAAATCTCATGGCATCATTATTATCTGGTATACTATTGGCAATCTCTCCCTGGGAGTTGCAAGACCTTGTAGTTGGTGGGAGAGCTTGCGCGGTCCGTCGATCCTATGGGCTATGCCGGCGGTAGCTTAGCTACTGGTAGGGCCTCCCATGCCGGACAGGTCATAGGGGAGGATCCAGACTAAGAAGCAACTCAGAAGAGGAGGTCCAATGGTGCTGAAGGCAGAAGAGGAGTGATAGTCCCAATGGCGGAAGCAGCGGAAGAGACACCTCAAGTTAGGGAGGGGCAGGTCAGGCTCTGTAGCTGTAGAGACAGCAACTGATCTAGGGGAAGAAAACCCCGAAATCAAATAACCTGGTCCTCCAGGTTGGGGGTTGGGCTTGAGGCTGACAACCTCATCCTTGTAAAACCATTATCGTTGAGAAACTGCACAAGATGAAAGCCGGGCGTCTCACAGGAAAACGACCTACTGCAATGAAAAAGGAATATGATTTGAGGATTGCTACTTGGAATGTTCTATCACTGTATAGAGGAGGGGCACTTCATAATTTGACAAATGGACTCCAAAAATATAAGGTGGATATTGCGGCAGTACAAGAGGTACGCTGGCTAGGACATGGGATTATGGAAAGGAAAAAGGATACAATATAATAGCTGTAATAGCGACAAACATTAATTCGGAACAGGTTTCATAGTTACAGGGAGAATGAGGAAATTGATAACGGACTTTAAAGTAATTAGCGAGAGGATCTGCGTTTTAAGATGTAAAGGAAGATTCTATAATTACTCTCGGATTAATGCCCACGCACCCACTGAAGAAAAAGACGAACCCACTAAAGATGAGTTTTATGATAACCTGGAAAAAGGTCTACGAGGAATGCCCAAAATTTGATATAAAAATTTGTTTTGGGGACTACAATGCCAAAATTGGAAAGGAGATAGAAGCTAAACAAAATATTGGACCCCATAGTCTACATAACAATAGCAATAGTAATGGGGAACGACTAATAAATTTCGCAATAGCACGTTATAGCAGGGACGTTATTCCCACATATCAATGTACACAAACTTACTTGGAAATCCCCTGATGGCAATACATTCAACCAAATAGGCCATATCCTTATTGACTCTAGGCACTGCAGTAATATACTAGACGTCAAGGAGCAAACGCAGACACTGATTATTTTATGGTAATATCTAAATTAAGGTGCAGAATCTCAAGTATTAAAAACTCCAATGTAAATAATAAGTTGTATAAATATGATTCACAGAAACTACAAATACCAGAAATCAAACAAGACTACAGAGTAAGTCTGTAGGCTTCCGCGGCCGGAGTCATCACAGTCTAGGCTGTCCGGGTAGCGCCGCGTCGAGTGTTGAGAGGCCAACGTTTCTACAGCCATGTTGCTGTCTTCTTCAGGGCCAAAAGGTCACTGACTAAGCCAGACCAGACCAAATATGCTAACTGAGATCAGAGCATTGCGGGCGAAGCCCGCAATGCGATGATCTCGACTCCGATTCCATACCTGCATACGAAATGCATTGCTGGAAATGAAAACGGGTTCCTATCCTATAACTTAAATTTGCATACGCTAACGGTGTTTTGCATAGGACTTGAACCTATGCAGGGCAACTGCAATGACTTAGGGGTTCGGGCCGTGGCCCTTTTTTGTTTAAGTTCCGGTATTCACCTTACAACCAGGGAAAACCACGGAAAACCCTGGTCGGAACTAGCAAAGGGGATTTGGTCATGGTCCTCCATTCTGTAATGCCTGGTAGGGTTTGAACCAACCAGTTGGGATACGTGTCAGCTGAAGGCTTATACGTATTGGGAAAGGGTATTGTTAGGCTGAAGGCCTCAAAAATTCTGACGACTTTAATCGTCCCCTGGGAAGCGCAGTCGCTTTCCAAGTTGCCGTACTAAAGGGTTCTCAGCATCTTGAAGCTTGGAGTTGAAACTCTGTGCAAGGCTTCTGATGTGTGTGGCAAGTAGTGGAACCTTTAGGTCTTCATGGATCTGCCTGTTACTGACGTACCAAGGTGCGCCCGTAGCGAGGCGAAGACATTTCGACTGCACGGCTTGTAGTCTTGCGACATGCGTGCGTGCTGCGGCCCTCCAACCTGGACTGGCATAGTCTAGCAGAGGTCGGATGAGTTGCTTATAGAGCAGCGCTCCATTCGCAGGTAAAAGTCCTCCTCTGCCGTTAAGCAGAGGGGATAAAATTCCAAGCCGTTGGATGGCTGTTCGTCTAACCTGGGTAACGTGGGGTTTCCAGGTCAGCCTTTTGTCCAGGGTTACCCCCAAATATCTGGCTGTGTCGACCCATTCGATTGGCTCTCCGAAAAATTCTACAGGCCTAGGCGGCGCCGTTCTTTGTCTTCCAATGAAGAGCAAAGCTGCGCTCTTAGTGACGTTGATGGAAATTCGCCACTTTGTCAGCCAGAACTCTAGCTCTTTGAGATATGTCTCGAGATACTTGACGATTAGTGCAGGCCGTTTCGACGTTGCCAAAAGCGCAGTGTCGTCGGCATAAAGCGCCAAGTCGACGTGGCGGTGTGGTGTGGGCATGTCATTCACATACAGGCTAAAGAGGACAGGGGAGATCAGTCCCCCCTGAGCAACTCCAGCTCGCATGAAACGACAAGAAGATGTGGCTGACTGGAAGGACGCTACGAACGTCCTATTGGTAAGGTAGGAGGTGATAACTTTCACCAGGTAATAAGGGAAGTTGAGGAGAAGGAGTTTGTAAAGGAGACCTTTGACCCAACCTGTGTCAAAGGCCTTGGCCACATCAAGGAATACCGCGCCGGTTAGTCGCTCTTCGTCAAAGTTCCTCTTGACTCTCTCAACCAGGCGGGCTATCTGCTGAGTCGTGCTATGTTTGGGTCTGAACCCAAACTGCTCATCACGAATATCGCTGTGCCTGTTGACGTGCCTTAGGATTCTGCTTAGCAGAATTTTCTCGAAGAGCTTCCCCACCGAATCAAGAAGACTTATGGGTCTATAAGACGATGGAAGTGTCGGATCCTTTCCGGGTTTCCGGATAGAGACAATCCTGGCATGTTTCCATGCAGGTGGGAAATATTGCCTCTTAAGGACCGAATTAAAAATCTTGGTGACGTAGGTGATTCCCCGTTTTGGGAGGTTGCTCAGGGCCCTATTGGGGATACCGCTAGGGCCCGGAGCCTTACCAAGCTTGAGCTCTTTTATAGCCTTGACGACCTCTGATGGAGTAGTTAATTCGGGTTGACTTGAAGGAGCAAACTCAAACGAAGTCAGTTCCCTTTCAACCAGCTCAATCACGGCAGGATCCGAAGGATCGTCAACCGGCGTAAATTGAGATTCAAGATTGTTGACCAGGGCCTCCGCTTTCTCAGAATCTGATAGAGCGAGTCCTCCTGGCACTCGTAAGGGGGGTGTGGGATCAGAGATCCGCATCATCCTCTTTGTAACCTTCCAAAGGGACTGATCCTCTACGTTTAAGGATGAGAGCGTCTCAGACCAAACGCCGTTCTTCCACTTCTTCAGCTCATAGCTAATAGACCGCTGGAGCCTATTAACTTGGGCCTTGATAGCGGTGTCCCTAGTTGCCTGCCACTCCCTTCTCAGCCGGTTTTTCTTCTGAATATCAGAGAGAATTGCCGGCGGTATTGAAGGTCGTAAACAGGTTTTCGGTCGACTCTTTGGTGCTGATGCCTCCAGAGCTTCCGAAATCGCTTTGGACAAATCCTCAATCCTAGCATCAATATCCTCCTCGGAGTTTACCACGGGATTCCCCGGGAGTCTGCATTGCAAGTGGTTCTGGAAGCTAGTCCAATCTACTCGTCTAACGTCTGGCCTGTCTGGAAGGGTTGCGAAGGATGTTCGACCTTGGAGGTCGACAAGGACGGGCAGGTGGTCTGAGCTGAGAGCTGGGCACACAGTCAGACTCACTGGTAGTGTGAGGTCCTTGACAACCACTATGTCAAGTACATCGGGAGAGTGTGTGGTACAGTAAGGATCGGTTGTAGGTTCATCCGGTCCATGGACGATACAGGAAGTCCCAGTTACATACTCTGCCAGTTGCAAGCCCCTGGCATTGTTAGTCCTTGAGTTCCAATCCGTGTGCTTGGCGTTGAGATCACCTGCTAAAATCACAGGTAGTCCGCCCCCAAGACACTCGGTCAGATCTGCATCTATCATGTTCCGGGTTGGAGATAAATAGACAGCCACGAGTTTGATAGGCCTACCTGCAATCACAACGTGAATGGCAGTGGCTTCCAGTTGCTGCAGACCCGAGATCGGCACGGTGCAATGATCAATGCCCTTTCGGACAAGGATCGCTGTGCCACCCCCCTGAGCGAGTCTGTCATTTCTATAGCAAACGTAATTTGCTAGTCGAAATCGCAAGCCCTCCCGAAGGTGAGTCTCGTTCAGGAGGCATATATCAATGCCATGATGACTGAGGAATATCTCCAGTTCCGCCTTCTTGCTGTGAACTCCATCGGCGTTCCAGTAAGCGAGCCTCATGAAGGGCCGTGCACTCCTTGCATTAGTTTGTTCTGCCATATCCAGCTAGGAAAAGGGCGATAACTTTGAGGACTGCCTTGGGACGGGCATCCCCAGTGGGAAGGGATGGAGCTTGTTTAAGTAGACAACTGACTAAGCCGGGCATCGGGCTCTTATATATCTGTGTGGTGTTGCGGAGCAGTAGCGGGCGTCCGGCCAATCACAGAAGAGGCATCTGTTGGAGCTCTGGGATTGGTCGGTCGACAGCAGCGGTTGGTCGGAGCTCCATTATCCCTATCTGCTGCATCATGGTGGTGTCGAAGAAGGGGTTGCCAGGTTTTCGGCAAGTCCAGGCCTTTATCCCCGTTGATGTTCTGGGGTCTTCTCGCTATTTCAATCGCTTCTTTCACACTTCTCGGCCACCATCTTTCTTCTCTACTTATGAGGCGCCCTCCACTCAGCGAAGACTGGACACGCTATCGTTTTTGATGGTACGCTGCGACACCACCATGATGCAGCAAATAGGGATAATGGAGCTCCGACCAACCGCTGCTGTCGACCGACCAATCCCAGAGCTCCAACTGATGCCTCTTCTGTGATTGGCCGGACGCCCGCTACTGCTCCGCAACACCACACAGATATATAAGAGCCCGATGCCCGGCTTAGTCAGTGACCTTTTGGCCCTGAAGAAGACAGCAACATGGCTGTAGAAACGTTGGCCTCTCAACACTCGACGCGGGCGCTACCCGGACAGCCTAGACTGTGAAGACTACAGAGTAAAAATCAAACAAGGAATAAATAACACTGACTCTTGCCAATGGGAGAAATATAGGGAAGTGGTATGTGAAGCGGCCATGGAAACAGTTGGGAAAAGTAAGGGAGTAGAAAGAAGTAAATGGTTTGACCAAGAGTGCCACCAAGCTACTGAGAAAAAAAACATAGCATACAGAAAAATGATCCAAGGACAATTTATCAGAAGAGAAGAGAAAGAGTATAAAGAAACTCGAAAAGAAGAAAAGAAAATGCATAGGAAGAGAAAAGGGAATATTAGAAAACACAACCATCACAACTGGGACATGTTCACGCAGCTAATGAATCTAGAATTTTTTTAGAAGGGTAAATGCAATACGCAAAGGATACCAGCCCTACCTTACAGCATGCAGGAATATGGAAGGAGAGATAATAAGTAACAGAGAAAAGGTATTGTCAAGATAGAA
Organism: Ectobius pallidus; assembly: GCA_964059195.1. NCBI lineage: Eukaryota > Metazoa > Arthropoda > Insecta > Blattodea > Ectobiidae > Ectobius > Ectobius pallidus. The sequence continues at coordinate 54,281,927 of CAXKWD010000005.1, read as the reverse complement.
AGAATATTTAGAGGATAATATGGGAATTAGGAGACAAGATCAAGACGGTGAGAACGAATAGACTATCGGAAGTCTAGAACATGGTAATGAGGTTGAACAGCCACCGCCCACACTAGAAGAGGTTACACAAACTGTTAATAGACTGTAGAACAATAGATCCCCGGGACCAGATAGCATATCAGGGGAACTAATTAAAGAAGGTGAACTGGACCTAATAAATGGAATCCAAAAGGTTTTGATTGAAGTACGGAATAGTGAGAAAATGCCAGAAGACTGGGAGGAAGGAATAATTTGCCCTATCTTCAAGAAAGGCGACAAGTTAAATTGTGAGAACTATCGAGGAATCACATTATTGAATACTTATAAAGTCTTCTCAGGTGTTCTACTACAGCGCCTGAGTCACTATACAGACAACATCATCGGTAACTGAGGTTTGCAGATGATACCATCCTGTTTGCATCTTCAGCAGAAGAACTAAGACGGAATATCCATGAACTATCCTACAAGAGCAAGGAAGCAGGACTGGAACTGAACCCTCACAAAACAAAACTAATGACAAACAGTACCGAAAAAATTATCAAAGTTAACAACGAAGAACTACAATATGTCAATGAATACACTTACCTTGGCCAAATTATATCATTCGGAAACGCCACCCGCAAAGAAGTTCAGAGACGCTTCTCTACAGCATGGTCCAAATTCTGGAGTTTGAAATTTATTCTCACAAGTAAGGCCTATAGCATCAGATTAAAGAAAGACATATTAGACACTTGCATCTTACCCATCCTTCTGTGCGGAGCCCAAACCTGGGCCCTGACAATTAAAGGAAGAAAAATGTTAGAAACATGCCAGAGGAAAATGGAGAGAAAAATTCTAGATGTTCAACTCCAAGACAGAATCCGCAACGAAGACTTAAGGGCAATGACAAACATCAAAGACATAACAACATCGGCCATATCTCTGAAAAGAAAGTGGGCAGGCCTCGTCATGAGGATGGATCATAACAGATGGGCGCATATAACAACAGCTTGGGACCCACGAATTGGCCACAGAACAGTAGGACGACAGAAGAGAAGATGGGCAGAAGACCTAAAGCTTCACTTTGGGACAAACTGTCTACGAAGGCCAATCGAAGGGAATGGAGGCGACTGACAGAAGCAACATAAGAGGAATGCGGATCTTTCCCGCAGTGGCTTAGCGGGATTGCCGAAACAGCCACCTTGCCAGTCAAGAGGTCCTTGCCCTTTAGGGATGAAACGGGCTAATTCTAATTCTAAAATGTCGACAAGCGACCAGATCCACGCCTTAAGACAGATACTTGAAAAGACCTTGGAATTTAATATAAGCACCTTCCATCTGTTTATTGACTTCAGGTCAGCTTATGACAACGTAGTAAGATCAACTGCACGAATTAAAAATCCCAAAGAAATTAATCTCTTTGACTGAGGCAACCTTAAAATCAGTCAAATGCAGAGTTAAAGTTGGAAATGACCGCTCGGAACATTTTACCTTAGGTAGAGGACTAAAACAGGGAGATGGTCTGTCTTGGAAATACAGGGCACAATATATAATAAATCGATACAACTGCTCGCATATGCTGACGATATCGATATAGTGGGTCGGACCATGACCTCTGTCAAGGAAGCATTTCTTGCCCTTTCAAGGGCAGCTGCCAAAATGGGCTTGGAAGTAAATGAGAAGAAGAAAAAATTTATGCAAGTGACCAAGAGACCCACCATATCGTCAAAGTTGGACATTGGGGAATATAAATTCGAAATTGTTCAGCATTTCAAATATCTGGGAACCATAGTAACGGACGACAACAATATGGATAGAGAGATCGAACATCGAATCTCCCTTGCAAATAGTAGTCCAGTCAATGAAAAGTTGTAGAGGGAAATGGAAGGAACACAATTTTTGACTTTGGGACTTTATTTGGACTAGTAAGGAGATAAACATACTAAAAGTCCCCACTCCTAGGAGGTGAGCGGGGGGCAGGGGGGCCCTTAGAAGGTCCCTTTTTTCGGTTTTTCGCTTATATCTCGGGAACTATGGGTCCTAGCGATAAGACCCTTCTAAACAAAATTAAATTTGATAAAATGCTCCACAAGATTGATTTAATTCATTTTTTCGCTATCTTGCCTAGTTTCCGAGATATCTGCGCTCAAAATTAGCTAATTTTGAAAAAAATAAAATTTCCTCGCGTTTTTCGCCTTATTTCGTTAGCTAATTCTTCGGCCCTTCGTCCTACAAAAAATTCATAAGGAAGGAAGTCTTAGAACATTAAATTGCCTTCAAGTATGTATGTCAGTTTACGTTTTATCTTCAACCGTTCAAAAGGTAGAGCAGTTTTAACTCTATGTGTAAATTCCGGGATTTTGCAGAAAAACTTAACTTTGGTATTTTACGTTCTTCCACTGCTGAAACTCTATATAAAATCCAATATATATGTATTATATATATTTATATGTATAAATAGTATGTATTATATATAAATGGCACATAAAGAAATAATGTGTATATATAGGCTATGTATTTATAATATATTTTCAAGTATATATGGTGTTCTTCAAAAGTAATATTGTTTGGTGTCGTTTACTAATTTCGAACCCCGAACCTAGTGGAACCACTTTGAGAGCTCCATCATTTACCCCAGAGAAATACAATTACTATAATATATTATGGAAATTTTTGATAATACTCAAAATTGACAATTTATCGAGGATTGACGAATCTTTATTGTTATTTAGGAGCCATAATTACCCTCTACATAGGCAATATACAATGTATATAATATATAATGTACAGTTAATATAATATATAGGCCTATATTAACTATACATTCGCTCCGCAAAGGCACTAGGGTAGGATGGGGTAGGATGATTCCAGAGTCAACAACAATTTGTACATAACTTTTTTTTATTAACACATTAACTCGTAGATGTTTCTTGAAACTGTGTTACATTTAGTTTAATAATATATTTACACCTTATAGTACAATTGAACAGCATTAATAATTATAAATTCCTGACTCTCTTGGAGCAGGAGGGTCCTTCCGCGTCATGGTAACTTGGTCCTGGGTATAATTCTGCTTCGTTTTCTTCTTCATCCATTGAGAAAGGGGATACATCTTCTAGGATAACTGGCAGAGGATCGATGTCGAGTTCTTCATCCTCATTTTCCAAGAGGGGACCCCCATTAAGACTGTTCCCCTGGCAGTTTTGGCACGCAGGGGAACACTTGAGAGATGCCTTTCTGCATCCGCATTTGGTGGTGGCACAATCCTTTGTGCACCGACAAAAAAAATTAATATATCATCCAGTGCAGCCTGGTGCTCACTGTGTACCGGGGTTAGAAATTTGTTAGTTAACTCCCACCCATACATCTGAGGAGGCAGCTAATGTCCCAATCACATCTCGACTTTGTGATATGCCCTCAGAATGTTGTTTCGCTGCCCCCTCAGTTGGTGGGAGGGACGAGATGTCTGGTTTGATATTGGCTACCGATTTTACATAGGATTGGTAACGGTAAGCGTTTAGAGATTTCTCTTTAGGTGGGGCCCCGTACCACCTCAAAATACACTTTTCCCTAGCTTCCTCTACATCATCCTTGGTTGAGGAAGGGTCTAAGAAAACTGCAGCAGTTCCCTGGATATCTGGAGACTTCAAATACAGTTTGATAAATCCCAGCTTACTCTTTCAGAAGGCTGCTGAGGTGGTATCGCACCCAGTGAAGACATGTAGAAATAGTATGTCTCGCAGCCCCTGGGTAGAAAACAATGTAGGTTTTATGTTTCTACGCCCAGGCTTGACAGAAATTATGTTCTGGTCATAATTTATGTTTTGGCCATCAACACGACTATTAGGTCGACATCCTCACCAATAACTGCAACAGCGGTGGTATGTGACAACTCCATAGCCATATCTACAATGAGGACATCCACATCATTCCGTGCTTGCAGGGTTCTGACTCCATGTGCCTGTAGTGTGACTTCCAGCATGTTAATCAGCAGACTTTTGTTGTAGAAATTTGACAGGAAGTCTTCCTGCTTCGCAGTTATGATGTCTACTGATTGAAATGTATGTCGGCTGACTTGCTGAGACGGTACCGCCTTTGCTGCTCAGCGACCTTTGTACTTGAGGATGAGCTCGTGTACCCATCAAACACTACAGTGCAACTCCTTCCACGATAGTGACTGTTCATAAAATTGACGTTTCCATCACAAATGGCAGATGTCGTGGAACCTCTTTGCCAAATAACTTTGTGCAGGAGAAGTCCTCCGTCTATAACAATGTCAAAGTATGTCACACGTACATCTTTGATAGTTGGATTGAGCTCTTTCTAGAGACAGTTTGATACTTATTTTCAAACTCTAGAAAAAAAAGTTGTTATTCTTGAAAATTAATTCCCGATCACATACAAGTTTAAAATAAACTGTGCGAGATACCGAAAAAGTGAAAGGAATCAGTCTTGATGGAACATTTTATCAGGTTTAATTTTGTATACAGTGGTATTAACGCTAGGATCCATAGATATAAGCGAAAACCCGAAAAAAGGGACCTTCTACGGAACCCCCTGCCCCCGCTCACCTCCTAGGAGTGGGGACTTTTAGTATGTTTAACTTCTAACTAGTCCAAACAAAGACCCAAAGTAAAAAACCGTGTTCCTTCCATTTCCATCTATTCATTCAATCACTGAATGGACTATACATATAAGCATATATATTTCTTGAAAATATATTACAAAATACATATATATATATATTGATTCGTTTATGTACAACTTATATACATAGTACATACTATTTATATATATAAATACGTAATATTGGCTTGTATACAGAGTTAGAGCAGTGAAATATAGGAAAATACGAAAGTTAAGTTTTTCTGCAAAATTCCGGAATTTACACATAAAGTTAAAATTGCTTTAACTTTTGAACGGTTGAAGATAAAAAGTAAACTATTACATATGCTTGAAGGAAATTTAATGCTCTACAACTTCCTTCTTTATGACGTTTTCGTAGGACGAAGGGCCAAAGAGTTAGGTAACGAAATAAGGCAAGAAACGCGAGGCAATTTTATTTTTTTCAAAATTAGCTAATTTTGAGCGCAGATATCTCGGAAACTAGGCGAGATAGCGAAAAAATGAAAAGGATCAACCTTGTGGAGCATTTTGTCATCTTTAATTTTGTATAGAAAGATCTTATCGCTAGGACCCTTAGTTTACGAGATATAAGCGAAAAACCGAAAAAAGGGAACTTCTAAGGGCCCCCCTGCCCCCCGCTCACCTCCTAGGAGTGGGGACTTTTAGTATGTTCACCTCCTAACTAGTCCAAACAAAGTCCCAAAGTCAAAAATTGTGTTCCTTCCATTTCCCTCTACACCTCTTTTTGAGCATTCATTGACTGGACTATAGGTGCTATTATGGATTAAATAAATTGTTTAGTTCCCAATTCTTGAGCCTAAGAGCGGAATTGAATCTGTATGAAACTTTACTAAAACCTGTCCTAATATATGGCTGTGAGTGCTGGACACTACACAGGAGTACTGAAGAACAGTTACAGGTATTTGAGAGAAAGATTCTGCGGAAAATCTTTGGACCAAAATGTGAAAATGGAACCAGGCGTATCCGCTATAATAGTGAATTGTACTCCCTATATGCTAAACCCGATATTATTAAAACAATCAAAGTGTCCAGATTACGCTGGATAGGACATATAATGAGAATGCCTGACGATAACCCAGTTAGGAAGCTCACCCTACAAAAACCTGAAGGAAGCAGAGGAATAGGTAGTCCTAGATCAAGGTGGCTGGACGGAGTAGAAGAGGACCTAAGGAAACTTGGTATTAGAGGATGGAGAAGGAGGGCACTGAATAGAGACGAATGGAGAAGAGTCTTGTCAGCGGCCAGGGCCCAAAATGGGCTGTAATGCCGTTAGTAGTAGTATACGATTGACAATTTCATTAACAGTAATCTATAAAGAAAGAGTTACATTCTTCTGGATGTAAGATGATGTAGAATTCATATTTGAATTTCTGTTAATAACAGACCAAGTTTCTTCAGACTTATTTTTGGATCTATTAATTAGCCTGGAGAAGTAATTAGTCGTGGTATATTTTAAGGTATCTTTATATAACCTTTTTGTTTCATTGTATATATTGTGAAATTCGGACATTCCACGATGATAATATAGTTCATAATAGGTTACACATTTTTGTGTAAGTGTTCGGAGCTCCCTAGTATACCACTTTTTATTCACTGACCTTCTTCTGGACTTAGATAAAGTTGGAGGAAAAGCTTAATAAATTATATCAAGTGTACGGGCAAGCAGCAACAAGCGGACTGTAGTTTCCATAGGGCGAGAATGTATTTACTTTGGAAAACATTCTTAAGCAGAAGGCTTAACTTATCACAAATTAAGCTAAGCTTGCCCAATACATTTTTATTAGAGATGATGCTATATCACAAATTTATTGTAATTAACAAACCATACATGAAATGATCAACATATTTTATGTTAAAAATGCAAGTGAATTGACAAGCTGATCACTTGGATATATGTCTAATTGTTATTGAATAACACTTGGGAAATTCATAAATGTGGCACGATTCTTGATTGAATTACAAGCCCTTGGGTTCAAGTTCATGAAAGGAATTATCCTCGAGATGGCTATTCAATCAGGTTTAATTCAAGGCACTCAAGAAGCTTAATTCGCTGATGAAATTATTCAGCTGAGATCTTCTTCTTAACGATGGAAAACTATCAAATTGATGTACCTTGAATAGTTTAATAATTACCGGATACAGATAATTATGTAGAATTGCTGGCTCTGAATCCTTGCAACGACAAGACCATGAAGAGATGTCTTAAATCTCTGAAGATAAAGAGTCAAATCACATGATGGGTGATTGATATCTGAAGCTATATAGCAGTCTTCAGAAGATAAGTAGGCATTATAAGCCCATGAAATGATCTTGAACGAGCTGATCTGTCCAGCATCTTGCAGAAGAGAAATCAAGCTAATTGACTTGATGAAAAGACAGGCACAAAGAGCCTATGAATGAAAAATTCGATGGAAGGAATAACAAGCAGAATTAAAATTGAATGTAATAATGACTAAGCCCGAAGTAAGCAAAGCCTAATTGGCTATTTAAACATGAAGATGTGTTAATCAGTCTCTTATTGGACACCAACAAACAATAAAAGTAATTAAATATCATAATAGCTATAAACAGATTCATTTGTTTAAATAACAAACAAAGGAGCAATGAAAGCAAATCCTGCTAATGAAAAACTACAAAATAAAACATGGCTAACTAAGAATTAATTGATATAACGGAACATCAAGAAAGGTCGAAATAAAATAATTAACATTTTCATTTAAGTTAATAACAGTGTATAAATAAAACCAACACAACTGTTTTAAAAGAAATACAAAATAAATCCCATTAAAATCATTTATAGCTATTTTTGTAGATAACCGCTGGAAATCTAAATTTCTTAATAAAATAGATACTGATAATCATAATATATTATCTGTTCAGATTGAAGTAAATAGAAATAAATTCACCATTATTGGATTATATAACTCTAGGATAAGTAATACTGATGCATTTCTTGATGATTTTGGCAAATTTATACAGGATTACAGAAATGATGCTTTATTTATTGCTGGGGATACACTCTTGATAATTCCATGCAATATGAAAATTACAAACAATTTTGTGATTCCTTCAGTATTCATTTAGCTAATAAATTGTATGCTACTAGAGAAGCAGAAAAAACTTCAACTTTACTTGATCACATTTTAGTTAATAATTGTGAATATCGTTATGACATATTTAATGTAAAATCTGATATTAGTGATCATAATATATTAATATTAAATACTCATATTCCCTCATTAAAATCAAAACAAAAATTGTTGGATAGTCCAAAAGTAATCAACAGGCATATTGATTTTTTAAAGATGAATGATTATTTTTTTTAAAATAACTTTGAATGTAAAGGTGATATTGATCAATGTTTTGATGAACTAATGGAATTTATTAATGTCGGAATTAGTTCATCATCTTGCATCACTAAGTTTAAACCGTCATCACAATTTAAACCTACTTATGAGAAAACAATTCCTTGGATAACAAATGACCTTTTATTGTTAATCCAAAGAAAAGACATTTTGCATGCACATGTTAAAAGACATTGTAATAATAATAGTTTAAGGTTGGAACATAAGAAAGTTAGAAACTTGGTTACTTCAAAAAAAGAATTCTAAAAAAGGAATATTATGAGAAGTGTCTAAAAAACTAATGGTAATCCAAAACAATTTTGGAAAGAGGTTAATAAAATACTAAGCAATTCTTCTGATCCGAATATTACTAATGAAGCTATAGAACTTTATAAAGAAGGAATAAACTATCAGGAAAAAGATGTTCCTCAAATATTTAATGAATACTTTGTAAATATAGGATCTACATTAGCTGAATCGATTCATTGCAATAACATATTAAATATTGAAAAGCAATACAATGAAAGGAATTCATTTTTCATTGCACCAGTTATGGAAATTGAAATTAAAAATATAATTTCTAACTTGAAAAACAAATGTAATATAACTAAAGATGGATTAACAAACGTTTTCTTTAAAAAATGTATGCAGTCCATTAGTAGGTATAGGCCTATTGCAGATTTTATAAATTATTCGTTTAAAATAGGAGCAGTCCCTAAAAAATGTAAAATTTCACGTGTAATCCCAGTATTTAAAAATGGCGATAGAAACAATCTAAACAATTATCGCCCCATTTCAATTTTACCAGTAATATCAAAGATTTTAGAGAAATGTATGAAGAAATGGTTAACATCGTTCCTTGAAAAAATAGATTTTCTTTATAAATTCCAATATGGGTTTCGTAAATCTTCCTCAACTTTAAATGCTGCGGTAGATTTTATTATTCAAGTTGAAGAAGCTTTAGACAAAAATAAGTTTGCAAGTGGACTATTTTTAGATCTACGAAAAGCTTTTGACACAGTTAATCATTTAATTCTACTGGAAAAACTAGAAGCAGTTGGTATTAGAGGTTTAGCATTAAATTGGTTCCAAAGTTATATGAATTATAGAACACAGTATGTTACTGTGAATGGTTTTGATAGTGATTCTATTCCAATAAATTATGGAGTTCCACAAGGATCTGTTTTAGGACCATTGCTTTTCTTAATTTATATTAATGACGTGAGCAAAATAAATCTGAATGGTACAGTCACAATGTTTGCAGATGATACAACCATATTTTATGTAGACGATACTATTGATGCCGTATTGAATAATATGCAAAAAGACCTCAGAATCTTAGAAAAATGGTTAGCGTCCAATAAATTATCAATAAATGCTCAAAAGACAGTATATATGATATTTCATAAACCTTCAATCATCCTAAACATTAATTCTGCAATTACAATAAATGATGTACCTATACAGCAGGTAGGCTATCAAATGCAAAGTATTTAGGTTTAATAATAGATGAACATTTAAACTGGGATATGCATATTTTAAGCCTTTGTAGTAAAATTGCGCCGATAATTGGAGTATTACGACGATTGGGAGGAATATTATCACATTCTAGTATGAGATCTCTTTATTATTCCCTTGTACACTCTTACATATTGTATATGGTATTTATATGGGGACGTTCAAAAAAGAAATATTTGCATAAGATAAAAATTCTTCAATATAGGGCTGTAAGAAATCTTTCAGGCTGTCATTACTTAACACCAGTCAAAGTATTATATGAGCAATCAGGAATTCTTCAAAAGTATAGTATAAAGTATAAAGTATAAAGTGTAAAGTAAAGTATAAAGTGTAAAGTATAAAGTATAAAGTATAGTATAAAGTATAGTGCTGCAATCTTTATATATAAAGTAGTAAACAGACATGTTCATAATAACATTGCATTGCGTTTTCTTGAAAATGTGCATTCTTATGGCACGAGAAACAAATCAAATATTTTCGTCACGCATTCTGAATTGGTTACATATGGACTAAGGGGAGTGAAAAATTATCTTGCAAATCTTTTTAATGAAATTCCACTGGAAATAAGATCTGTAAAAAACTTAAATAGTTTCAAAAAAAAGTTGAAGATTTTTCTATTAAATGATTAAGTGAACAATATTTCTATTATACTTACTGTGTATACTTATTTGTGTAAATTATTGTAACAATTTTATTATAATAACTTTGAATTTTGTCATCCTTGTAATACTGTCCCTTAATGTGAGCAATTGGCTCGTTGGGACCTTTTGTTAAATAAATAAATAAAATAAAATAAAATTTATGAATCGTCTATAACTGAAATGATTTGATTAATCATTGTTACTGGAGGCATTCAGAATCGTACTATTTATAATTACGTTAGCAGTAAATTGTATTGCATCATGTTATTAGATAATATTAATATCACACTCTAATTTTGTTTGGTCTTTCAATGTTTCAATCCAATTTATTCCATTTTTCGTTGTAAATGCTATTTTTAACCACTGGTTAATGCTAAAAATTATTTTTATTTACATGTACTCATAAATTTAGAACTTTTTCGTGTATAGTATACTGTGCAGTGATATGTAATTATATTTATATTAATCTACTGTATCCCCTAAACACGAGCGTTGCTCATATAGGGGAATGTTTGGTTTTGGTTGTATTTACATGTATTAAATATGTAATAATGATAATGATAATGTTTTGACAGAATAGTGGGTACAACACACGCTTCATAATGACCAGGATCAAGATTGGTGATTGCTTGTCAATACAACTACCTACAGTATTGTTCCCACCAGGAGGAGTTGGTGTATTCACAGTGTGTTGTAAAGCATTGGCTCGTAAATAAGGCAATAAGGTCTCTAACTTCTGTTCTATCAGATAGGAAGTCAATATTAAAATCGCTTGTTAAGACAATATTAATTTTTTCTTAAAGTGCAAAGCCTATTAAAGTACTTCATTAATATTTGTTAAAAACTACTAAGATTTGCCCTATTATTACCAAGGGCTCTGTAGAAGTTTATCTATAAGAGATTCAGACTATCAATACAGTACAACACACTTCAAATAAAGACCTAGTAGCTATATTAGATAGATAAACCACCCTATTAGCTAAAATCCCATTTTTTACATAAATTGCAGACCCACCGTGTTGCATGGTATTAGATCTACAACAATAGTCGGCTAAATAAAAATCAGGAATTTGCAGTTCATCGTAACTCAAGCAATGTTCTAACATACACAGAATTTGAACGTTTAGTTCATTGCTAAGTATAGAGAGTCTATTTTATTTAATAAACTTTGAACAATCCAGTAAAGGATGTTTACACCACTTGTTGATAAGAAATTGTACCCATCATTATTAGGATTTAGTCAATTCGTAGAATTCCAATACTTAAAGTATTGGGTTTACAACGAAAACTTTTAGAAGAAAAGCTGTAGAGCATTAAATTTACTATAAAATACACATTCAATTTAGTAACTCTGTGAAACAGTGAAATACTTTTGTGACATATTTTACATGTTACTAATTTTGATGAAGCTTCCTGTAATGAGTTTAAATTCATGAACTCGTTCCCATTGTCTTCTGTGTCTTCAAAACCTTATGAATGAGAATATAATAACAAAGAAATGAAAAAAAGGAGAAAATTCAGAAACTTAATCCATAACATGCGACCTGCCAGTTAGCGACCAGGCTGCGTCTTGCGCATACTCACTTCATGCTCGGCGCCTGGCTGAACAGCGTAGCGACCAGGAAGGGGACCAACCAGGCTGCGTCTTGTTCGAACCCTTAGGGTTGCGACCATCCCGGTTCCGTCTTGTGCGTACCCTTAGTTAGCGCGAAGCGGCTCCATTCAAGACTGGCATACGAGGGTTGATCTATATGCTCCACCCCTGACCCACTTCCTGTTGAGATAAAATTATCAAAATATTCATGCAAGCAGCTTCATATCTCAAGGTAAACACTGCACTGTTTCAAGCTTTTATCTTTCTCCCTTGGGTCAGAGGATACTTTTCTTGTGAAGGATATGTGTGTCAGTCATAAAATGGAACCTTCAGAATCTTTTGTTGAAAATCGTCTTCCACGAATATCTTCTTTGAGTTTCGGGAACAATCTGAAGTCACTAGGGGCCAGATCTGGTGAGTATGGTGGGTGTTCCACTAATTCAAAGTCTGCTTTGGCTATAGCAGCCATGACCACACAAGAGGTGTGACTGGGGGCGTTGTCCTGGTGAAAGAGGATTCCTGCACTTAAATTCCCACGTCTCTTACTCTTTATAGAATGGCTTAATTTTGGAATTAAATTAGCATAATATGCTCCTGTGATTGTAGAACCCTTTGGTAAGTAATAAACCAGAATTACTCCCCTGGCATCCCAAAATACTGTGGCCATTATTTTCCCTGCAGATGGTTGAGTCTAGAACTTGCGGGGAGGAGGAGATCCCTTATGTTTCCGCTCTTTAAATTGGAGCTTCGTTTCTGGGTCATAATGGTGGACCCAGGTTTCATCCATAGTCATAAATCTGTCAATAAATATTTTTGAATCTGCTCTGTATATTTGTAACAGACGTTCACAAATCAACACACGCTGTCTCTTCTGTGTTGCTGTCAACATTCGAGGGACCCATCTTGCTGTCAATTTTTTCAAGTCCAGTTTCATAACTAAAATATTTCTAACTGTGTAATATGAGAAGCCTGTTAGCTCCATTATTTGCCTAATAGTCAGTCTGCGGTCTTGCATCACTAGATCATGGACTTTGTTGACATTGTCTTCAGTTGTAACGCTTACTGTGGTCCTCCTGCATGTTGATCTTCACATGATTCCCTACCACATCTAAATTGACGACACCACCTTTTGACTATGTCATATGATACTGCACTTTCACCTAAAGTCGCACATAAATCCCGATGGATTTTTGTTGGACTCATTCCCTTTTTCTGCAAGTGTTTAATAACAGTTCTTTGTTCTACAGGCTCCATTTTATGACTGACACACACATCCTTTACAAGAAAAATATCCCCTGACCCAAGGGAGAAATATAAAAGCTTGAAACAGTGCAGTGTTTACAATGAGATATGAAGCTTCTTGCATGAATATTTTGATAATTTTATCTCAACAGGAAGTGGGTCAGGGGTGGAGCATACAGATCAACCCTCGTACGAATGAAACATCACTCCTTCAATTATAATATTTCGATAGTGGACTCGTTCTTTCTGAGCAGGTTCAGGTAGAAAAAATTACTGTATTTATAAGACTGGATACTGCAAGCAATAGACAGATATCACATTTCTGGATAAAAACAGTATTTTAAATTCTTATAACTCTTTCTAATAGCTACAAGCTAAATGTCACACTTGAATGAGAAAATTCATACATATGCTGAGCTAAAATTTGAAATTAAGCGAACAACGAAGTTACACGAAGTTCACATTCTGCCATTAATTTAAAGTACATGGATCATACCTTTATTCTTAATAAATAACATCATAACCTTAGGATTGAATCCCAATTTGTTTAGAGCAATGCAGAAAGTTGCCAATCTGAATACTACTAGTATTGACCGCGAATTTCAAGAGGAGTGAAAATGTTTTGGCTTTGCCCCGCATTCCTAGGTTAACCAACACTAGTCAAACAGCTGAGGTACCGTAATAATAATAATAATAATAATAATAATAATCATAATCATAATCATAATCATAATAATAAGAATAATAATAACTTAGTAATAACAATAATAATTACGTTATATAATAATTAATACTAATTTAACATAATAATTTTACATTATTATTATTATTATTATTATTATTATTATTATTATCATCATCATTATTATCATCATCAAAGACAATGACGAGTACAGAAAAAGTCCAACCAGAAGCTATATATAAAAAGACTCTCATTTCCCGATAGTATGCTACTGTTCTGATTCTTTCATTGAACCTTATTGAAGTATCTTTTGCCCACCTTGATATTGACTACGTCTTAATTTATAAATGTACCACTGTAATTAAAACAGTTTTACTAAAGCAAAAATTTAAAGGCGGAAGGGAAATAGCCAATCAGAGGAAATTATTGACTGTAACTCACCCTTAATTACACAAAGTGTTAATAACACCGAAATATTTTACCTATGTATAGAGGGGACATAGACAAGCAACTTTTATTAGAAGACTTTTGCTCTATGGATTCGGTTTTTCCTGTTACAGCATAAAATCTCCCAGGGCATGGCTGCCACTGACTTCTAACATTTGAAAAAAATTAAAAACAAACGAACTTCGCAGCTACAATAATTTAAACCAAAAGCACTTCGAAATATACCTCAGCCAGCCTAAAGGGATTTTTTCATAATGGGTCAAGTGAATAAAAAGCAAGCATTTGCTTTTAGGAATAAGTACTCGCTTCGCTCATTGGGGGCTCCGCCCCCAACCCCCCCTGAGGTTCCCGGGAAAGGGTTTTTAAAAGATCTATGGGAGATAGAGTGCGTGTATTTAGTATGCTGTATTACCTTTTTTGCCATATTAAACCTGAAAAAATAAATGTGGGAAGACTTTGGGATTTTTTTCGGAATTTTCCCGTCGGTTGCAAGTTAATAGGCATCAGTTTACCAAGTCTAAGTTTTCTAGATGAACTGGCAGTGTACATACATTTATGGTGTATTTTATAGAGTAAATTTTAACTGATATTAATTTAAATGGACACGATACAAGATGAAATAGCTACTAATATTCATGGTATGTAAATATTCAGATTGGCATATTTTGCCTTTACGACCAGGGAAATCATAAAAAAAGACAAGTAAAATTGGTTATAACATGTTGTAAAGAAAACGGGACTTCATCTCCGAGTTATAATTCAAGAATATAAATTATGAAATTTCTTTAACAGATAGAAGAAAATTTTGTTAGTTCTGGACAAAAATATGTTAATTGGATTTAATTATTATGAACCTGAGACTTCAGAACGCAAGTCCAAGACGTTACTATCTCGACCACCCCGTTAGGTTTACGGAAATAATTATTTCTAAATTTTCAGAGCCATACGTGAACACAGTTTGATAATACCGTTGCCATGGAAACCGACCCCTTTTTCGAGGGTTTTTAGGGCTAAAAACTTTAAAAAAAATACTTTTTGGAATGTTCCTGTGGTTTACAGCCTAAAAGCTATTTGTGTACCAAATTTCAAGTTTCTAGCATATCTGGAAGTGGACAAACATTAATGTCAGTGAGCCGATCCGAGCCCTTTTTCGGGTGTTTTTAGGGCTAAAAATTAAAAACATTTACTTTTTGGAATTTTCCTATGGTTTACAGCCTAAAAGCTATATGTGTACCAAATTTCAAGTTTCTAGCTTATCTGGAAGTGGACAAACATTAATGTCAGTGAGCCGAACCGAGCCCTTTTTCGGGAGTGTTTAGGGCTAAAAATTTAAAAAAATAAACTTTTTGGAATTTTCCTATGGTTTAAAGCCTAAAATCTATGTTTGTGTCAAATTTCAAGTTTCTAGCTCATCTGGAAGTGGGCAAACATTAATGTCGGTGAGCGGAGCTGAGCCCTTTTTCGGAGGTTTTTAGGGCTAAAAATTGGAAAAAATAAACTTTTTGGAATTTTCCTGTGGTTTACAGCCTAAAAGCTATATGTGTACCAAATTTCAAGTTTCTAGCTTATCTGGAAGTGGACAAACATTAATGTCAGTGTGCCGAACCAAGCCCTTTTTCGGGAGTGTTTAGGGCTAAAAATTTAAAAAAAATAAACTTTTTGGAATTTTACTATGGTTTACAGCCTAAAAGCTATATGTGTACCAAATTTCAAGTTTCTAGGTCATCTGGAAGTGGGCAAACATTAATGTCGGTGAGCCGAGCCGAGCCCTTTTTCGGAGGGTTTTTAGAGCTAAAAATTGAAAAAATAAACTTTTTGGAATTTTCCTGTGGTTTGCACTCTATAAGCTATTCATTCATTCATGGTACTTCTGTCTTACGGCAGGTCTACACTCCCATGTAAAATTCCATTTTCCAGCTCCTTCTATTTTCTGCTGCATCCTTTAACTCTCCATAATTTCTTTTCTTCTTGATGTCATCCAGTATCTCAATTCTTCTTCTTCCTAGTCTTCTCTTTCCTTCTATTTTTCCTTCTATGGCATCTAGCAAGAGTCCTCTTCTTCTCATAATGTGTCCCATCCAGTTGGCTTTTCTCACTCTCACATCTTTGCAAGATGTGTCTCTTTTCTTCCACTCTTCTTAAAACATTTTCATTTGTGATTCTATCCGTCCATCGAATCCTCTCCATCCTCCTCCAACACCACATCTCGAAGCTCTCCAGATATTTCTTTTCTCTTTTCCTGAGTGTCCATGTTTCGGCTCCATACAAAGCTACACTCCAAACGTAGCATCTCATCAGTTTTTTTCTTAGCTGCAAATTTAGTTTTCCTGTGAGTAAATTTCTATTTTTGTTGAATGCTATTTTAGCCATAGCAATCCTTTCTCTAATTTCTTTGGTGCATTGGGCATCTCTGGTGATCATGCTTCCTAAATAACGGAATTGGGACACATTATCTAGCACTCTGTTCTCTATCAAACACCTAAGCTATAAGCTATATCTGTACAAAATTTCAAGTTTCTAGCTCATCTGGAAGTGAGCAAACATTTTTGTCGGTGAGCCGAGCCGAGCCCTTTTTCGGGGGGTTTTTAGGGCTAATAATTAAAAAAATTAACTTTTTTAATTTTCCTGTGATTTTCAGCCTGAAAGCTATATGTGTACCAAATTTCAAGTTTCTAGCTCATCTGGAAGTGGGCAAACATTAATATCGGTGTGCCGAGCCGAGCCCTTTCTCGGGGGGTTTTAGGGTTAAAAAATAAAAATAATAAACTTTTTGGAATTTTCCTGTGGTTTACAGGCTAAAAGCTATAAGTGTACCAAATTTCAAGTTTCTAGCTCATCTGGAAGTGGGTAAACATTAATGTCAGTGAGTGAGTGAGTGAGTGAGTCAGCCATGTGGCTTTATATTATAGGGATAACTGAAACAATCCATGCCTGTCTACGGTCTATTTTTTCTACAGTCACAATGCACGTATGAGATCAGTCAGACTATCCAGTCTGCTCTTTGTCTACATTCTGAATAAGAAGACCTTAGTATCCTGGAGGTGGAAAAGGACTTCAAAGAAGTGGAAATCACATACATTTTGAAACCTATCCTCTTCGGAGGGAACTTGGAGAACATCAGGATTTCAAAGAAAAGTTAAAACTGTGAAAGGACCGGAATAAACTTATGAGGGAAAGAAAGCTCACCGAAGAAGTATGTGCTAATAGTGGGCACAGGTTGAAGACCATAGCAAAAAACAGTTGAAATGACGTGGTCTTTAGCTGACCGAAAGGAAATAAATAAATAAGTCATAAATGTACAAGGGATCACTTCGCAAATTTTTTCAGTTGAGCAAAACTGCAAGTGAACCGTTTGGGCTCAAGAGACTCTTAAATTGTTTATGCTCTGGGCGTCATCAAATCCCAGCGGTGACAGTAGCTAGGGGAGAGTGGGTAATTGCAGTCAAGGGGTAATCGTGGTCACCATGATTTCTCGAGGGTGGCAGTGACCACACGCATTGTTGGTTTCACGAGTGATAGTGTCATATTTAACGAATTACATAAGTATATTTACATCTTTTGTGTGTTTTAATTGTTCCTACAGTTCCTCAATCGCATTACTGTGTTCAAGTGAATATTTTCAAGATATTTATAAGCAATTAACTCAGTGTTGACTGTTTTTTGTGTTGCTGAATTTGCATTCTGCATCTTAGCTATATTGTTATATCGTTTCGTGTTATAAGAAAAACTAAGTTAAATACATTTCGATGGCTCATACCATCAGCCCTGATTCTGGGCATTTAATAATCAACAATCCATCATCTTCTGCTAATATGATTTCGCTGAAACTCAAAACAAGCTTCAGAATAGTCAAAACATATCAACAGACCAGCTTACCAGGCGTCAAAGCCTTCTGCACCCACCATCACTAGTGCTAAATCAGTCTGTACAACAGCATTCTATGCAGTTATCGGTTTCAATGACAAATCCTAATACAAACCATTCTCTTGCAGCAGCACATGTAAATAAACAAAATAATAAACGCCAACGCGAAGATTATTCTAATTCAATGGACACTAATTCTATTTCTGAAGGCACTTTTCAAGTCCCTAATAAAAAACATACAATCTCAGCTGCTCATGTTAACAGCAAATATGTGGTTGACTTAACAGCTATTCACAACAAGTTTTCTGTACTAGATGATATGGATGAAACCAGTTCTAACACAAGTGATCCTACACAGTCAGTACCAAAGGTTAAAATACCACCCATTTTTCTACACCAAGTAAATAACTACCAACAAATAATAAAAGATCTGACCTCTTTAATTGGTGATAAATTCTCAACTCAGCAGCAAGGTAAAGTCTTAAAAATAAATACACTTAATGTGTCAGATTTCAGATCCATAACAAAGTTCTTAGAGGATAGTAAGTTGCCATTTCATACTTACAGAGATCCAACTAACAAAAAATTGGAAGTTGTACTACGAAATGTGCCCTTCTCACTTACAAACGAAGAAGTCCTTGAGGAACTAAAATCTGCTGATCTGCCAGTAACAAACGTAGTTAGATTACTACATCATGACAAACAGCCTATGCCCATGTGTGTAGTAGAATTACTCAATAACGAGGACGCCAAACGCATATTTGAATTGACTCATATACAGCATGCTATTATCTCAGTGGAATATCGACGTAAATCACCAAATATTCCACAATGCACTAGATGCCAGCGTTATGGTCATACAAAAAACTTTTGTCATCTTCCACCACGATGTGTGAAATGCAAAAATGACCACCATTTTTCTGAGTGTAACAAGCCCAAGCACATAGAACCAACTTGTGTTAACTGTGGACAGAATCATCCGGCAAATTTCAAAGGTTGTTCCTACTACTTGGCTTATAAGGATAGCCATAAACGGCGTAACTCTACAGTACACAGTGCAACAATAAACAATACATCAACATCACCATCTCCTCCAATCAATGATAAGATGAATTTTCCACCCATGCCCAGGAGGTCTCCTACGACTGCAGCAACACAGCAAACATCAACTTCTGGTGCTCAATCAACGGCATGGCCCCTACGTTCAAACACCAATACAGGATCTGCTTCTAGTGATACCAGTTCTTCATCCCTGACTGATCACATAATTAATCTTATCCCAGTGCTACTGTCTTTTATCAAACCTTACCTTCCACAAATCAAGTCTTTCATTGCAAGTATAATAACTACTGTATTACAAAATGACCAATAATTCAAGATGTTCTTTCTCTTCCCTCACTTTACTGAACTGGAATGCAAATGGCATTAAAGCTAAACGCCAGTGTTTCCTTGAATTCCTATCCAGACACAACATAGATGTAGCCTGTGTTACAGAAACACACTTGATTGAATTGGAAAACTTTAAAGTTCCAGGTTATAAGACATACAGAACTGATCGAAATGCTCCAATAGCATCAGGAGGTGTGGCTGTAATTGTTAAAAGTAAGTTGAAACATAGTTCTGTATACTTACCGTCCCTGAAAGGTCTTGAAGCTTGTGCAGTTAAACTTCATTTGCGCAATAATACTGAACTGTTAATTATATCTGCCTATAAACCCCCCTCTGCACGCCTGAACTCACAAGACTTTCAGAACTTATTCGATATATCCACGCCTACCATTCTCCTAGGCGACTTAAATAGTAAAAATGAAATTTGAGGCTGTAGAGTTACAACTCCTAATGGTCGGCGTCTTCTAGATGCAATTAATACTAATGCAATTCACATTGTAGCCCCATCTATGCCGACGTATTATTCTAACAATCCAAATGTTTTTCCTGATATTTGGACATAGCACTTACAAAGAACTTCTCTTCTCAACTTTTCACGCATGTCTTACCTGAATTAGACTCTGATCATTGTCCAGTAATCCATAATTTCTGTGATGAACAGGAATTTGCTACCCGACCTCCTAGTTTACTTAAAGGATTTGTAAACTTGGAAATTTTCAAAGAAAATCTAGATTCAGGACTGCAACTATTTCTGCCTTTGAAAGAAAGAAGTGACGTCGTGGCTGCTGTAGATCATTTTACAAACACAATCTGTTCTTCCTTGAAGTCAGCAGTGTCGTCTCCTCGCTCAACTAACCGAGCAAGGTTTCATGAGGAAATTCCAGCAAAAATAATGAAATTGATAAAAACTAAACATCAGGTACGAAGATTATGGCAAAATGAAAGACAACCTTGGCAGCGCCAAAGATTGAATCAACTAATAAGGCAAGTAAAAAAGGCATTGGATGATTATAGATTTAAATCTTACCAACAGCATCTTTCTACCATTTCGCCACATGACTGTACATTATGGAAAGAAACAAAAAGAATTCTCCGTGAACCTACTATAATACCACCTTTGAAAATAGCAAACGATCATTATACAAGTGACGCAGATAAATGTAAAATTTTTGCTGACTGTTTGGAGCATACTTTTACACCTAATCCTGTAATCAATGACGAACACAATTCAAAAATAGAAGACGAACCAAAATTTTATGTCACCGCACCTTTGCCAATTCGCTTTACTGCTCCCAGTGAATTAGATTTTATAATAAAAAATCTGCAAAGCAGGAAGTCACCTGGACATGACTTGATTCCAAACTTAGCTTTGAAGCATTTGACCAGGAAAGCTCTTGCCTTTCTTGCCTCCATATTTAATGCTCTTCTCCGTTTGGGACATTTCCCTGAGATCTGGAAACATGCTGAATTCATTGTTTTACATAAGCCTGGAAAACCTGTAAATCTTCCATCTAGCAATCGCCCAATATGTTTACTACCTACATTATCGAAAGTTTTCGAAAAGGTAATCCAGCAACGTCTATGTAAATTTCTGCATGATAATTCAATCTTACCTCCACAACAATTTGGTTTCAGAAAACACCATTCTACTACTCACCAACTACTGCGTGTTACTGAATGCATAGCCCGAGGGTTTGAAGCTAAACTTCATACAACAGCAGTATTTCTCGACTTCAAACAAGCATTTGACAAAGTGTGGCATTCTGGCCTTCTCTTTAAGTTGCACGCAATTGGTCTTCCTGACTACCTATATAATATCGTGCTCAGCTTCCTCTCAGATCGAACATTCTGTGTCAGAATCGGAAATGATAAATCACCAATCAAGCCTATCAAATCTGGTGTTCCGCAAGGATCAATTTTAGGGCCTATTCTCTTCAATGTTTATACTTATGATATGCCATGCCCATCTTTCACCAACGTCGCCATGTATGCAGACGACACTGCAGTATATACCTCACATGAAGATATTCTTAAAGCAACTTCTCGTCTGCAATCAGCATTGTCACGAATAACTGACTGGCTTTCTAAATGGCGTATTTCACTTAACTATGCAAAATGTGAAGCAATGATCTTCACCTTACGTCGTCCAATAACTCCTCCCGTTATTACTCTTGATGGCATAACTGTTCAATGGAAACCATCTGACCAAGCAGTTAAATATCTAGGAGTTCATCTAGATCGTCGCCTCACTTGGAAGCATCACATTAATATGAAACTAAATTTAGCTTATGCTAGACTTTCGAAACTATATCCTATTCTCAACAGAAACTCCTCACTCAAATGTGATTATGCAATTCTACTGTATACAACATTAATAAGACCTTTAATAACCTATGCTTGCCCAGTATGGGGTACTGCTGCTAATAGTACAATTAAGAGATTACAAGCTCTTCAAAATAAAACACTACGTATTGCTGTTAACGCTCCATGGTTTGTGCGAAATAGTCAAATTCACAGAGAACTTGGTCTGCACAGTATCTATGAATTTATTCGCAAACAAGCTAAAAAGTTCTTCGCAGATTTGTATAAAGTTCCAGGAGCAGTACACTTCAATCTTGGCCATAGAACATCTCAACAAACTAGAATTAAAAGCAGACTACCTCAAGACAATCTCCTATCAACTCCAGAAACATCGGACGAAGAGAGTACCTGAAGCATCACTTTATCTTTAAACCAGAAATATGTATATTGTTACAGAGGGGCCATTGGCTGACCTCAGGTCTTGTTTGTTTGTTTGTTTTATGTGTGCATGTGTGTGATTGTTAAGTTAACAGTAATCTGTAAAGCACTGATGTTGCTGGGCGATTATCAACTGATTAAAGAAAAAAAAATGATTTCTCGTAAAGTTGTTAACGCAGGTTGAAACCGATTGGTGCTGACATGGCGCGCCTCTCTCTTGAACTACTACACCAGAGCTCGCCATCTCGGCACTAGTTTGGATGTTGAGAGAGATAGAGTGTATTTTTCCATAGTTTGTTGTAAGCAAAGCCATAGTACAGATCACAATTAATCGCCTGTTTCACTGCTTCTGCTCACATACTAATGATTACCGAGTATTTAGGTAAGCCCTACTTTTGTATCGCATAGTTGTTTATTAAGGATTTTAAGCACAGTACTTTTTTACTTATTGAATAAAACCATACGTTTGGAGTAATGGCAGACAACATGATCGAGATAATGGCAGTCACCAGGTCACCTGACCCTCATTACCCCATTAGTATCCAATTTTTTATGTTTCAGGTGTTTAGAAATTATTTAAGGACAGACAAAGCTACATGAACTGTAGAAGATTTGAGAAAATCAAGACAAGTTGTTGCTGTAGGTTTATCGATGAGAAAGGCCGCTGAAAATTTTAAAATACATTTTAGCACATTGCAAATCAGATTAAAGAGTGGAACTGAATCTGACCCGAGCTTAGGAAGAAAATTTGACTTTCCTCTTGCACACGAAGAAGCTCTAGCTGACCATGTTTGATCGTTATCAAAGATTTTCTATGGTATCGCAGCAACAAACTTAAGGAAAATAACGTTTGAATAATATGCAGAAAAAAATATTTGTACCATAGATTCAATAAAGAGACTAAAATGGTTGGCTTAGATTGGATGTATGGGTTCATGGCAAAGAACAAGATAAGTGTTAGGAAACTTGAAGCTACAAACATAGGAAGAGCCGTAGGGTTTAACAAAAAAATAAGTTAATTGTTTCTTCATGAACTTAGAAGAAGCAATTGACAAATATAAGTTTAAAGATACAAACTTTTGGAATGTTGATGAGACAGGAACCACAACTGTGCAAGACCCTGGTCGTATATTTAGCGGAAAGGAGCCAAAAAGGTGTAGGCTCCATTACAAGTTGAGAAAGAGGTAAGATCATATATGTTGTATGTGCAGTGAGTTCAGGAAGGATTACGTGCCACATCTTCACATTTCCTAGATCTCGCATGTCCCCATTGTTAGAAAAAAATGGGCTTCGGGATAATTTTACAAATGTTCAAAGACGGGTTGGATAAATGAAGATCTGTTCTCAACTTGGTTAAAACACTTCGTTGAATTTGCTCATGCTAGTGTAGACAGCAAAATGCTCCTAATTCTCTACAATCACAGTATACATTGTTCTGCTGAGGGTTAGGGAAAATGGAGTTGCTACCACATACGTCTCATAGGCTTCAGCCTTTAGATGTTATATTTTACTCACTATTAAAGGCTGTATATAGAAGGGAATGCGATTTGTTTATGAAGTCTAAGAACTTAATCAAGATAACCCCTTACGATGCGATTTGTTTATGAAGTCTAAGAACTTAATCAAGATAACCCCTTACGATGTAGCAGAAATTTTCAACAGGGCTTACTCGTTAGTTGCTACCACTGCCAAAGCAACGAGTAGATTAAAAACACTGGGATTCATCCATTAAATCCGGGAATTTTCACAGGTGAAGACTACTTGGTAGAAGACATCCTTCAAAAGAACAAGGACTCAACACCATTGTGTGCTGACGTTTCTGTGACAGCTCCTTTAAGTGACAACCCCAACGAAGATGTCAACAAAGAATTCATCGTTGATACTGTGCAACTGTCACCAGGGCTTGCATTGCCTGTTGATATTGATAATCCAGTCCATCGCAATAATTCAAGTACCCATACAAGACATTTCTCCTCTACCTGGATGCAGTACTTTAATTGATCTGCCGACAAAAGGAGCAAGAGCTAAGCATTCCGAGATATTGACTTCGTCGCCAATGAAAATCAAGCTTGAAGAAAGCAAAAATAATAAAAATAAAGCAAGTCCAAAGATAACAGAGATGGATAAAAAAATAATAAAGAAAGAATTTACGATAGAAAAGAAGAAAATAAATCAGGAAAATTTAAGCCGAAGAAACCCAAAATGAAAAGGAAACTTTTTGAATCTGACACAGATACCTCTAAGAAAAGAAAGTTGACATTTATGACTATGTGTCAGAAGATGACATAACTCTAACGGAAGTGCAATAAGACACTTGTTTCTATTTCGAGAAAACAGGAAAAGTCGGTGAACTGTACTATAGCTGCACGTCTAGTGGTTTATGGGCACATTCAGACTGCTCTGGTAGAGACACACCTGAGGGATATTTGTGTGACATTTGCTCGAGAAAGTCAATAAATTAGCGTGTAAATAGGCTGTATACTTTTTATAAACTTTTTTTACTCTGATAACAATTATTACGTCTTGATTGTGTCCTTATGACTATAGGCTACTTGTCTGTTTTGTGTAATTTTCCTAAAACTTAGGTATACTATTTAATATAAACAAAAGTATGAATTTTTCAGTTATACATGGTTAGAACATAAAAAAAATTCCATATTCCTCGCTTTATAGTCAGTAAATAATCACTGACACCACCAGAGTTGGGGTAGTACCGGTCAAAATTAATATTTTACTTTTGTCATTTTTTATTTAGTTTTAATTCAATATTAAGTAATTAGTGCTTAGGAAAAAGTATAAATGTACTATTAGGGATTGTAGTGTTTCAAACTTATAAAAATTATGACTTTTATAACGTTTTCCCCTTAGGTGACTGCCATTACCCAGTCTCCCATACTACCGGTAGTAGTTTAAGTAGTAGTTCTTTATTAAACAGCAGAGATGTTAACCCAAGTTTCACTGATAGAGATACTGAATGAACACACACTAAAACGAGTAGGCCTAATAGTAGTAGTACCGGTAGGCAGGGCCGGCTCTAGGTATTTTGGTGCCCTAGGCGAGAAACAATTTCGGCGCCCTCTCTATATTTCCACCTCAATCATTTTATTTTTTACCACTTGATTAAACATGGAGTTTCACATGATGTAGCCTGGTAATGGTAAGTGGTTAAATAAATTTAATTTGAATTTGCCTAATTTGGGAAAGGCTTGTATTTATGAAGACGTTATAACATATCTAGATGGTATGGAGTTTAAATAAAAATACATTTAATTTAAAACTTTTTATGTATTTACATTAAACAAACAAGAAACTACTTCATAACTTTTTTTCCAGGAGGCAGGGGCTGAAAAAAGGCTTGGAATCCTAAAGGTACTTTTCTTGCTTTAATTATGGCAGCTTTTTTGACAAGATCTTTTACGTCCATTTGAGTGGCTAACGTATTTTCGAGTAGGAAGACCTGCAAATCTTGCCTGGCTCAAACAGGTACGTTTTAATTAGTTTTACTTTTGAAAAACTTTCTGCGCTTGCCACAGACATCGGTAGTGTCAAGAGAACCCGAAGAGCACATAGGGTGATGCAAGACTGCCAACTTCAGTCTCTAGGGTTCAGACAGTCAAATACTAATTGATACTCGTGATAAAGACTGATATCTGTGGTGGGTAGACATTTTAAATAATAATTATTTTCTACATCAAAATCATATTTAGCCTATACCGTCATATTAAAATTGTATTTACGAAAACTCCTATTTCCTGTACAGATTAGTTATAAAAGATGCGAACTTGTGAATCGATTAGGCCTTTTTCTTTTTTCTTGTCATTCCTCATTCTTTCTCATTCCTGTTATTACTGGTATGCTAGACCGTCGGTACATTATTTTCATTTCTAGCTACGAGGCAGAATATTGTTAGGAATATTTCATTGCATCACATACCAGAATTTAAAGGGCAATCTATTTCAGATTTACGAATTATACATACATTAAGTTATGTGACCTATTACATTGGCAACGCTATTGTCACTTTTTTTTTCGAGGCCGACAATCTAACTTGGCTAATCAGAAATTACAGAATTTATATTTTTATCTTAAATGGAATAGAAGGCTACACTAACAGTAATATACACATATTTGTACAGCAAGATAAAATAAATATGCCTAAAATAACTAATTAAATTAAACAAGGACGTGATCTTTAAATTTAAGGGTGTACTAAAAATACAATTTAAAAAAGTATTAAACTAACACGATGTACAGTCGGTCAAATAAAAAACGTCGGGCATTATTTGGTAAAGTACCACGAACGAGCATATGCGCATGTACCGGAGGACTTAAGCTTAGATTCACACCTGCCTCTTGTTTATCCATGTATTTTCTTGATTATTTAGTCAGTTTTGTTCCAAAACGAAAATATATAGAAGGCTGTGGTTATATCCTTCACATCCACCATATTTTTGCTTTCAAGTTCATATATTTATTTATTTATTTATTTACGTCCTCGTGATCATTAAAATGATATGGGACTATGTATGTTCAATATATATAATAAGTTACATGTTAGACAACAAAAGCACAACATATTCCAAACAAATTAATAGTTTGAATACCTAGGTTATGAGTTCAATGTACATTCAAGTGAATTACATTAAAAGCACTGATTACACTTAGCGCACCATATCTCCGAGCTTGCACGACCGTTAGGAAGTACAAAAATTAGGGTGGGAGGGTCAACTACCTGGCATTTCTAGAGCTCCCGCCTGTGTTACTGTGTGACAGGAAAACATCACATCAGTATTGAAAAGTGTCTTGTGGCAGTTAAATTTAAAGTGAAAATCATTTTCTGTTCTTAGTGTAAGTTTCAATAATCGTTATTATTTAACACCACCACTTGTGTAAAATTGTGTATTTGTGTGCGTGTGCGTGCATACCCAGTAAAATGCTGCCTATTATATCGAAATTGAAGGGAATAAATTAAATTCACAATCCAGAGAAATGCTTTATAATGTCACACTTTTTATGGAAGAAGAATAAAAAAAATGGGCAACCAATAATTCCAATAAAAAAAGCACAATTGCGAGCTTCGGCAGCGACCAAAGTTTCACGTACTACGGTGCAAGAAATAAAAAGGGAAGCTAAAAAATGGAGGTGGGTGAAGGAACCTCATTTGAGACGCCGGACAAAAAAAGACAGAAAACGTGTAAAATAAATATAGATGAATTTGATGAAGAAGTCATTCGTCGAACAATCTATGACTTTTATTTTACAGAGAAGCGTTCGCCCACCATCGAAACGTTTGGACTCAAATTAAAAGACACTATTAATTTTGATGGTTGCAACACAACATTGAGAAAAATAATTTAAAAACTCGGCTTCAGGTGGCGAAAGACCAAATCACAGCGCCAGGTATTAATTGAGATATCCGACATTCGGGAGAAAAGGGTTGAATATTTGCGAGTGATAAAAAAATTCCGAAGTGAAAATCGCCCTATTATTTAAATGGATGAAACATATGTACTTTCATCTCATATCCAAAAGAAATCGTGGAGTGACGATTCTGTGAACGGGCAGCGCTTGATAATAATTCACGCAGGTGGGGAAGACGGTTTCGTACCGAATGCTCTTGCAATATGGAAATCAAATCAAGCGACAGGGGATTATCATCGCAACATGAATCAAAACAATTATGAAAAGTGGTTGTTGGAAAAATTAATTCCTAATCTTCCAAACAGAAGTGTCGTTGTGATAGATAACGCCCCATATCATAATGTCCAAATAAATAGGGCCCCATCTTCTAATAAATCAAAACAAGAATTGCAAGAGTGGTTAAGAAGTAACAATATTCCCTTTCCACAAGGATATGTTGAAACCCACATTAGCCAAACTTGTGAGGGAAAATAAACCAGCTCGTGCGCAGAATTCTGTAGACAATATCTTGAATCCCAACGGACACACAGTGTTACGATTACCACCATACCATCCTGATTTTATCCCGATTGAGAACATTTGGGATAAAGTTAAGAATCAGGTAGCTGCCAGGAATGTTACCTGAAAAATAACAGAGGTTAAGCAATTGTGTGAAGATATTTTCCGCAGCATGGGGAAAGAAGACTGGTACCCAATTTGTCAACACGTAAAGAAGCTAGAAAATGACTATTATGACAGGGAGGCTCAATTTGATAATATTATTGATCCACTAGTCATATCCTTGGGAGGAATGGAAAACGAGACCGATTATGAAAATACGGAAAGCGACGATGAAATAGAAGGCATCGCTCCACTTGATTGCAGTAACTGAAGAGAGAGGTGAGTACCTGATGTTTTCATGTTTTCTTTAGCTAACAAAATAGTCTTGCTCCCTCTCTTGGTCCTCTCACTCTAACAAACCCTTAGACTTGTTTTTTTTATCAGTTAATAATCGCCCAGCAACATCAGTGCTTTACAGATTACTGTTAACTTAACAATCACACACATGCACACATAAAACAAACAAACAAACAAGACCTACCTGAGGTCAATATACATATTTCTGGTTTAAAGATAAAGTGATGATTCAGGTACTCTCTTCGTCCGATGTTTCTGGTGTTGATAGGAGATTGTCTTGAGGTAGTCTGCTTTTAATTCTAGTTTGTTGAGATGTTCTATGGCCAAGATTGAAGTGTACTGCTCCTGGAACTTTATACACATCTGCGAAGAACTTTTTAGCTTGTTTGCGAATAAATTCATAGATACTGTGCAGACCAAGTTCTCTGTGAATTTGACTATTTCGCACAAACCATGGAGCGTTAACAGCAATACGTAGAGTTTTATTTTGAAGAGCTTGTAATCTCTTAATTTTACTTTTAGCAGCAGTACTCCATACTGGGCAAGCATAGGTTATTAAAGGTCTTATTAATGTTGTATACAGTAGAATTGCATAATCACATTTGAGTGAGGAATTTCTGTTGAGAATAGGATATAGTTTCGAAAGTCTAGCATAAGCTAAATTTAGTTTCATATTAATGTGATGCTTCCAAGTGAGGCGACGATCTAGATGAACTCCTAGATATTTAACTGCTTGGTCAGATGGTTTCCATTGAACAGTTATGCCATCAAGAGTAATAGCTGGAGGAGTTATTGGACGACGTAAGGTGAAGATCATTGCTTCACATTTAGCATAGTTAAGTGAAATACGCCATTTAGAAAGCCAGTCAGCTATTCGTGACAATGCTGATTGCAGATGAGAAGTTGCTTTAAGAATATCTTCATGTGAGGTATATACTGCAGTGTCGTCTGCATACATGGCGACGTTGGTGAAAGATGGGCATGGCATATCATAAGTATAAACATTGAAGAAAATAGGCCCTAAAATTGATCCTTGCGGAACACCACATTTGATAGGCTTGATTGGTGATTTATCATTTCCGATTCTAACACAGAATGTTCGGTCTGAGAGGAAGCTGAGCACGATATTATATAGGTAGTCAGGAAGACCAATTGCGTGCAACTTAAAGAGAAGGCCAGAATGCCACACTTTGTCAAATGCTTGTTTGAAGTCGAGAAATACTGCTGTTGTATGATGTTTAGCTTCAAACCCTCGGGCTATGCATTCAGTAACACGCAGTAGTTGGTGAGTAGTAGAATGGTGTTTTCTGAAACCAAATTGTTGTGGAGGTAAGATTGAATTATCATGTAGAAATTTACATAGACGTTGCTGGATTACCTTTTCGAAAACTTTCGATAATGTAGGTAGTAAACTTATTGGGCGATAGCTAGATGGAAGATTTACAGGTTTTCCAGGCTTATGTAAAACAATGATTTCAGCATGTTTCCAGATCTCAGGGAAATGTCCCAAACGGAGAAGAGCGTTAAATATGGAGGCAAGAAAGGCAAGAGCTTTCCTGGTCAAATGCTTCAAAGCTAAGTTTGGAATCAAGTCATGTCCAGGTGACTTCTTGCTTTGTAGATTTTTAATTATAAAATCTAATTCACTGGGAGCAGTAAAGCGAATTGGCAAAGGTGCGGTGACATAAAATTTTGGTTCGTCTTCTATTTTTGAATTGTGTTCGTCATTGATTACAGGATTAGGTGTAAAAGTATGCTCCAAAAAGTCAGCAAAAATTTTACATTTATCTGCGTCACTTGTATAATGATCGTTTGCTACTTTCAAAGGTGGTTTATAGTAGGTTCACGGAGAATTCTTGTTGTTTCTTTCCATAATGTACAGTCATGTGCGAAATGGTAGAAAGATGCTGTTGGTAAGATTTAAA
Organism: Ectobius pallidus; assembly: GCA_964059195.1. NCBI lineage: Eukaryota > Metazoa > Arthropoda > Insecta > Blattodea > Ectobiidae > Ectobius > Ectobius pallidus. Next base: position 54,251,559 of record CAXKWD010000005.1, on the reverse strand, counting down.
TCTATAATCATCCAATGCCTTTTTTACTTGCCTTATTAGTTGATTCAATCTTTGGCGCTGCCAAGGTTGTCTTTCATTTTGCCATAATCTTCGTACCTGATGTTTAGTTTTTATCAATTTCATTATTTTTGCTGGAATTTCCTCATGAAACCTTGCTCGGTTAGTTGAGCGAGGAGACGACACTGCTGACTTCAAGGAAGAACAGATTGTGTTTGTAAAATGATCTACAGCAGCCACGACGTCACTTCTTTCTTTCAAAGGCAGAAATAGTTGCAGTCCTGAATCTAGATTTTCTTTGAAAATTTCCAAGTTTACAAATCCTTTAAGTAAACTAGGAGGTCGGGTAGCAAATTCCTGTTCATCACAGAAATTATGGATTACTGGACAATGATCAGAGTCTAATTCAGGTAAGACATGCGTGAAAAGTTGAGAAGAGAAGTTCTTTGTAAGTGCTATGTCCAATATATCAGGAAAAACATTTGGATTGTTAGAATAATACGTCGGCATAGATGGGGCTACAATGTGAATTGCATTAGTATTAATTGTATCTAGAAGACGCCGACCATTAGAAGTTGTAACTCTACAGCCCCAAATTTCATTTTTACTATTTAAGTCGCCTAGGAGAATGGTAGGCGTGGATATATCGAATAAGTTCTGAAAGTCTTGTGAGTTCAGGCGTGCAGAGGGGGGTTTATAGGCAGATATAATTAACAGTTCAGTATTATTGCGCAAATGAAGTTTAACTGCACAAGCTTCAAGACCTTTCAGGGACGGTAAGTATACAGAACTATGTTTCAACTTACTTTTAACAATTACAGCCACACCTCCTGATGCTATTGGAGCATTTCGATCAGTTCTGTATGTCTTATAACCTGGAACTTTAAAGTTTTCCACATCAATCAAGTGTGTTTCTGTAACACAGGCTACATCTATGTTGTGTCTGGATAGGAATTCAAGGAAACACTGGCGTTTAGCTTTAATGCCGTTTGCATTCCAGTTCAGTAAAGTGAGGGAAGAGAAAGAACATCTTGAATTATTGGCCATTTTGTAATACAGTAGTTATTATACTTGCAATGAAAGACTTGATTTGTGGAAGGTAAGGTTTGATAAAAGACAGTAGCACTGGGATAAGATTAATTATGTGATCAGTCAGGGATGAAGAACTGGTATCACTAGAAGCAGATCCTGTATTGGTGTTTGAACGTAGGGGCCATGCCGTTGATTGAGCACCAGAAGTTGATGTTTGCTGTGTTGCTGCAGTCGTAGGAGACCTCCTGGGCATGGGTGGAAAATTCATCTTATCATTTATTGGAGGAGTTGGTGATGTTGATGTATTGTTTATTGTTGCACTGTGTACTGTAGAGTTACGCCGTTTATGGCTATCCTTATAAGCCAAGTAGTAGGAACAACCTTTGAAATTTGCCGGATGATTCTGTCCACAGTTAACACAAGTTGGTTCTATGTGCTTGGGCTTGTTACACTCAGAAAAATGGTGGTCATTTTTGCATTTCACACATCGTGGTGGAAGATGACAAAAGTTTTTTGTATGACCATAACGCTGGCATCTAGTGCATTGTGGAATATTTGGTGATTTACGTCGATATTCCACTGAGATAATAGCATGCTGTATATGAGTCAATTCAAATATGCGTTTGGCGTCCTCGTTATTGAGTAATTCTACTACACACATGGGCATAGGCTGTTTGTCACGATGTAGTAATCTAACTACGTTTGTTACTGGCAGATCAGCAGATTTTACTTTCTCAAGGACTTCTTCGTTTGTAAGTGAGAAGGGCACATTTCGTAGTACAACTTCCAATTTTTTGTTAGTTGGATCTCTGTAACTATGAAATGGCATCTTACTATCCTCTAAGAACTTTGTTATGGATCTGAAATCTGACACATTAAGTGTATTTATTTTTAAGACTTTATCTTGCTGCTGAGTTGAGAATTTATCACCAATTAAAGAGGTCAGATCTTTTATTATTTGTTGGTAGTTATTTACTTGGTGTAGAAAAATGGGTGGTATTTTAACCTTTGGTACTGACTGTGTAGGATCACTTGTGTTAGAACAGCTGCCTTAAAGAACTTCAAGTCAGCAGAGAGACATTGGCCCGGAAAAGGACCGATTAAAATGATAATGCCCCCTCATTGGTCGACTCCTCCCAATTTGTAGTAGTATATAATATATTACCCCCACGGTGACGTCACTTCAGCAACCTTGAGAATGGAGGCAGCGTTCGTCTCCGAAACGTCGGACATTATTGACCTACAAACCTGGCTGACAACCCGGGAAACCTTTATGAATACTTTTTTTTGGCCCGCCACCACCCACGGAGATGGTCTCGTGGTTAGCGTCGTTCGTTGCGGATCTGCAGGCCCGGGTTCGATCCCCGATACTTCCACGGATTTTCAAAGGAATTAGTAAAGTAAGTAAGTAAGTGTTTATTACAATAATTAACTTTTTACAAATTCCAATGCAAACAATCGCACGGGTCCGCATGGACCGTACATGCTTACGCAAAAACACACACACACACACAAAAAAGAACAAATATTATAAATACAAAATAACACAAACAAAGTAAATCTATTCCTCACCCTCCACACCCGCTCTCCAATTTGCCGCTTTTTCAAACCAGAGCTGTCTCGCTTTCATTAAATACTTCCCAATGCCTTCCTCAACGTTTTTTCCCGTTAGTAACTCCAAACATTTCCGTTTTTCCCTATTTGATTCCAGAAAAGATAATGGTAAGTATTTTTCCCCCCAATTTTCCAAACCTTCACAATTCGCCAAAATATGCAACCTTCCCCCTTACATAATGGACAAACTCTCATTCCGTTTTCATCTGTGATCTTAATCATTCTCCACGCACCTAGTCTAATCCAAGCGAGGCCTAGTTTACTGACTTTAGATCCTTTTCCTATGTATTGCTCTTTCCCCCACTCCAATTTTAACCGCGATTGTAATTCAAGTAAAACCATAGTCTGACATTGTGCATTTGTCTGTTGTCTATCAATATCCTTCAAACGGTTCTTAACCTTCCTCCACACACTTCTCCTATTTCCCTGCCCATCCATCCAAACGTATCCCATCCCAATTGTTTCTAATCCCTTTCTTAATTTGAAAGCCCACGTATTTCCTCCTATTCTTAGCTGTTCTTGATAACATATTGCTCTAATTAGAGACTGATCCCCCAGCATAAATTGTAACCAATATTTCACCGCCCTAATTTTACACTCTATAGTCTCACTATGCGCTCCAAACTCTCTCATAATGCCACAATTTGCAGTACCCCTCCCTACCCCCAAAATCCCTTTCAAAAAACGCGTCCTGACCTGATCTAGATTCCCTGTTTCTTCCCAACCCCATATCTCAGCCCCATAAGTAATCGTCGATCTCACTATTGCCCCGTACAGAGTTTCCATAACACCTATTGGCATGTCTGGAATTTTGCTACGTATCCGAAGAGTTTCAGCTGATTTCAGTCCCGCTTTATGTTTCGTCACCTCAATGTGCTTTGCCCATCGTCCGTTCATAGTAAGCGTCAAGAAGTTCTTCACGTTATCCAAAGGTTGTCCCGCATACGTCCATGTCTCTTCCCTGCTATAAAATGATCCGTTCTTAAAGGTCATAGTCTTAGTCTTTTTTGTATTAACAGTAAGTGACCATTCCTCGCAATAAGTTTGAAGCCTGTCTAGTCCCAGTTGTAGTCCGTGAATCGTCGTTGAACATAACACCATGTCATCCGCGTATAAAAGCACAGGAACATGTACATTCCCCACCTTAGGTGCTTCCATATGTATCTGTCCCATTACATCAACAATATCGTCTATAAACATATTAAATAATAAAGGAGAGAAAATACAACCCTGCCTCACCCTTATCTCACTGACAAAACTCTCCGATACCCTTGTACTGTCGTACTTTACACAAAAAATTCCACATTTTTATAAATCGCCTGCAATGCTACAATCATCTTCCGCGACATCCCTTTCACCCACAATTTATGCCATAACGCCTCACGATTAATTGAGTCAAACGCCTTCTTCAGATCTACAAAAGCACAATGCAGTTTTCCACGTTTTAATGATATTTGTCTCCCACGTAATGTGTCCAGAATAAATACTCCATCTATGGTACTATGTCCTTCTCTAAAGCCAAATTGAAATTTTGAAAGTTTACTAAATTCCGTTGACCAGTCCTTAAGTCTGCTATACAGTATTCTGCAATATATTTTCTCCATAATAGGTAACAAAGTGACTCCCCTATAATTGTCCGGAATTGTTTTTGGTCCATTCCCCTTATAAATTGGCTGAATTATTCCCTTGCCCCAACACTGAGGATAATTCCCACCACGAAACGTTTTCTTGAAAATCTGGAGCATCACCAAACCAAACTCATTAACACTTGCAGCGGCTTTAAATACTTCAGGCGGTAACCCATCAGAACCCGGAGCCTTCCCACTTTTCAACCATTTAATTGCCCTTATGACCTCCTGTCTAGTAATATCTCCATCCAACATTGGTACTTCCAGTCACTCCCGCCTTTGAATCTCAATTTTTTTTCCCGCCCCCCATTTCCCACCACCGAAAACTCCTATAAAATGTTGAAGCCATTTTTCCGGAGATATTTCACTAATTGTCTGACGATTACCCTTTATATCTTTAACCAGTCGCCAAACCATAGCGTTATCTCCCCTCGAAGCGACCTCCCAAATTTCTTTAACCATTTTGTCTTGCCAATTACTTCTTTTCTCCCTTAAAATCACTTTATATTCCTTTCTAGCATGAGTATATACTATCCTTCTATCTTCAGTATAGTCCCATCTAAACTGTTTCAAGGCTACTAATGCTCGTTTCTTTGCGGTTCTACATTCTTGGTCATACCACCCTACCGATCTCCTATTCTTCTTGTTTGTTCGGCACTTCATCCCTGCAGCAGCTTTAATTATTGCTTCCGTCAGAAGTTCCACCGTTTTGGTGTTTTTCCCCCTTAGCTCGTCTCTTAAAACGTTAAGAAACGTTTCCGCTTTATCCGGCCGCCACCCAAATCTACATACCACTTCCCCCCCCCAACCGTCCTTCCCCCTCGTCAATATGTATGTCAAATTCTTTTCCTACATCTAGATCCAATACTATAGGACAGTGATGCGATTCCAAGCGATCCCCAACCCAAAAATCCCTTATTTTCTCTATTGAACCTTGACTTACCAAAATAAAATCAATCACACTTCCACCATTTTCACATATATAAGTGAGTTCCCCTTCTAGATCATGACCATATTTTCCGTTCAAGATTTCTAATGAAAAAGCATCACAAAAAGCGAGTAGCTGCCTTCCCTCAGCATTAACGGTTCGATCTTTACTATTTCTTTGACCACCGCGTAAGTCTTCCTCCTCATTCCCACCTCCTACAAGAGAAACATTTTTTCTACCAATCCTGGCGTTAAAATAACCGAGAACGATAATATCCGCCCCTGAAACGTCTGTTTGTATTTGCACAACTATTTCTGTCCTATCATTAAAAAAGTTTCGGTTTGCATATTTCGATACTGCTGGTTGATTGTATAACCCTATGATAATGAAATTTGTTCCCCCCAAAGTTAAAGATACGCCAATAACCCCTTCCATATCAATATCTAATTTAGAAACTGCGTTCTTCAGCTCAGATCTGAATGATAGCGACACTCCCCCCGGCCATCTCCCTCTCCGGCCTCTTGTTTCCCTCCCTTTACATATGCTGTCAAACTCCATAAGTTCCACATTTTCTCCGCTCTTTAACCAGTCTCTGAAAAGCACACGACATCAATTCCATTAATGAAAGACAGGAAACTTTCACTGCCTACTCTTTTCTTAAAACCCTCAATGTTCCATGATGCAATCCTCAGAGAGCGGGATGAGGCCTATTGTCAAGTTGTTGCCGCTCTGCGGCCAACTGGTAAGGGCCCGGGCTTTTTTCGCGAACGCATGTTCGACTGCCTAGGAATTCGGGGTTTGATGACCTCCTGCTTTTTCAACCTAGGATTCTTCACTTCCGTCTTCTTCCCCTTTGTACCAGTACTTCCTCCAGGAGTTGGAATATCTTCAAGTTGGTTTCTCAGCGTAGGAAGTCCTGAGATCTGCTCCTTTCTCGTAGTTACGCGTGCTTCATCTCCCTGGTCCTGCTTTTCGGCTGGAGTTCCCTCCCTTTCTTGCTCTTGTGACGAAGTATGCCCTGGAACTATCTCCTGGCATTCCTTCATACTTGGTTCCATATCTTTCTGCTGATCTATCCGTTCCAGCTCATGTCGACTCCATACTCGCCCATTAATAATGAGCTTGTCAAATCGTAATACAGCATGACAACCTTGCTTAGTGGAACCTTAAAGCAATTAGTAAGTGTACGTTGTGGGTGAATGCTAACGCTAGCTCTATCAAGGCGCTCATTCAGGGCAATAAGCTAGAGATGATACATTTTTATGTTCTTGAATTCTTTTTTAATAAAGATGAATGTATGCAATTCTTGTACGATGAAGGGTTGTTAAGAACGCGGATGCTATGTATGGAGTGCTATGCCCCCCTTCGTCTTATAATAAAACAGGGGAGAAAATATCAGATTTTCTCCTGTAGAAAAGGACATGAACAGTTTTCACGGTCTGCGGCAAAAGAGACATGGTTTAAAAGTACCAAAATCTTACCTGCCCAAGAACTGATAATAACATACTGTTTTGATCACTCTCTCTCCTATGACTTCACTATTATTCTAAGTTCTCATAGAGATCTGCAAAATAGGTCAGTTCTGCTATAGTAGCTACGGTAGAGAAGTGTACATGATTTCCATGGATACAAAATATGCAAATAGGGGGAGAATTCACGGTGCTGGATACTTTCTGATCGACGAATGCAAGATCGGTAGAAGAAAATATCGTGGTTGCATTGTGGAAGGGAATTGGATCCTAGGGGTGATCCACGTGAACACAGAGGAGGTACGCATGATAGTGTGCCCGAACAACAATATAGATGCTGCCACTCTTGTTTGCCTTAATGGCGCAGCATGTGGATCTCGCTTCTACAATTCATACTCATTGCTGGAGAGGCCACAATGTTTTTTCTGGATGGAGGGTTCGCAGCCCATCCCAGAGTAAACCACAGCCAGCATTTTGTAGATCCTGTGACTGGTGTTCACATGAACAATATTGAATCACATTGGCGATCTCTCCGTGCACGACTAGCCAAAGGCAGCAGATACATTTAGGAAATTATAGAAGACATTAGGACAGCTTATCCTGTAGTTTAGTATTTAAAGTTTCAGTAATTTTAACACAGCCATTTCATAAAATATGGGAATTTTTCCTTCAAAGAGGGAACTAGTGTAATTAGGATTCCAAATAAAAGTCTACAACCTAGAGTTTACGGAATATTCAGGAATTATGTGTATTTGAAGTTGTTTCATGCGTAAAATTTGTCGATTACTTATTTATTGCGTTATGGTTAATTTTTTGGCATTTATAGCATGATTTTAGCACTCATTAAAACTAAGTATTCAAGAGTAATCAGCTATACATACATACGTATGTATGTATACATATATATTAGGAATCCACATTTAAGAACCCCCATCATCTTCCATCTTCCATCTTATATTGGATTCAGCGTTCGCAGGGGATATTCTGAGGGGCTCCATTTCTACTTCATCGTCGTTTTCGTTCATTACAGGTATCTTGTTCAAACAGCTCCCCTGGCAGTTTTGGCATAAATGGGAACCGTTCAACGATACTTTCGTGCAGTCACATTTATGACTGCTGCAATCCTTTGTGCACTTACAAAAAATCTTACTTAAAATTCCTTGTGGTGCTCCTGGGTCTTTGGTCAGCACTGGAGCAAGATGATTTTCCTTACGTTCCCAACCCCATAACTCTAGGGGTAATTGGTTTCCTAACCAGAGATGCACCTGGTGGTAAGTCCGAAAGGCATGTTCTTTTATTGCTTGGTGGAAGTGACGAGAGATCAGGCTTTACAATGGTCATAGATTTTAGAAAAGAATGGTCACGTGACGAATACGTGACATTTGTCAAGACCTACAACCCAGGGAGGAGGA